>CM020063.1:36354716-37554716 GCA_009769605.1 Bucorvus abyssinicus
TGATGCCAGCTTTTTGGAAGCCAAAGCATCCGACTGCTATCAGCATACAAACCATAACCCCCCACCTTTTTTTTTAAGGTGTTCAGTGACCTGTCCAAGTTAGTTATTTCCTCTCATGAGCATGAAAACATGGAAATGTAGTTTAAGAGCATTTGCTCTCTCTCCTAAATGAGGGGGATAGGTGGGGTGGGGTAGTGAGACAGAAGAGAGAGAAACAGGTTTCTTTGAAGAGGTGTGGGCTAGGAGTGTAGCTCCAGATCAGTTAAGGTGTATGACAGTGGTGAGGGCCAGACATATGGCAGGCAGCAAAACATACCAAAAGTGGCAAGGAAAAAAACAAAGGACAGGTTTGGATTTGTAGAGAGTCCTTGACTTTATTGAGGCCACATATGGTTTTGCAGCTTAATTATACTACCTGCAGCAATGTGTCTCTTTGTATAGTCATCCACTTACTTATCATAGTAAAAGCTTAAGACTCCCTAAATTTCAGCTTATCAGTGCATCAAACACACAGTTTCCTGGTGCTCGTAAGCCACAACATAGTTTTCTGAGAGTCAAAAACCAGGTAAGTTCACATCGTAACGTTCCTGATGTGAACGGTAGAATGGGAGTAACTGAGAAGTTGCCCATATTAAACACAGGCAAATTCTGTTTATCTATACTTGTCCTCCATCATTCTAATGACTCCATACCAGAAAGCTATTACTTTCAAAGAAAATTTAAAAAGAAAGAAAAAATGTCAAAGCAGCCACACTGGATGAATGCCAATACACAGTTACAGACATGCAAAACCAGTTTATTCAGAGTGTCTTTTCTTTCTGTGACGAGGCCCCTCGGCACTGCTAGGAACTCTGTTCAGTAGCATACTTTGTACTTCACTGGCTGAGATTTTCTATGTCTATGTTATTAATGGTAAGTAGTTGGTAAATGTGTAAATCATTGCACATCGAGATAATACAGAACAGTACCCACTGTGGTATTATAAATCTCTAAAATGGATTCTTAAACTAGCTGAGATGTAGTCTAGGGTTGCTTGTTCAGGCTTAATTTGACTTATCAGCTATAAAACCATCTGTATTTGAAGAGAAACAGCTGCATTTTCAGCTACTAAAGCTGATTTGAGCACTTTATAAAATAGACCAGTTGAATCAACAAAGATACAATCTCTTTCATATTCATTAACTGTCCCAGCTGAAAAATGTTCCAAAGCAAATAAATGAAGCAAAACCAAGCAATAATAAAAGTGTAGCGTTTCAGTGAATGGAAAATTTTCTGTTTCTGAAACCAGTAAGACCCTTCCCCTCTCCAACGACACAAAAATTTTATCCAGGTGTGCAAGTGACACACGGGCTCCTAGAGGTCTCCTAAAGAAAAACGCTATTCCCTGCATTTGCACCCTGCTCCCTGCCATCCAGACTTCCCGAGGCACAGGCTGGGAGCCCACCAAAGCACACTGGCTGCCTGTGGTCAGTCCCTTCAGAGGAGGCTGGAACATGCAGAGGGCAGGCAGTGTCATGCCATGCACTACCATTCCCACTGGGGCCCATCGTGCTGCTGGGAAGTGACTGCTTCCCACTTGGCTGTCCATCCAAGTGAGCAGGAGCAGGTCACGCCCAGGTGCTTTGCCCTGTGACAACCTTCCCACAGCAGGCTCAGGAATCCCAGTCCAGTGACTCAGCTCTCACCATTAGACTCTCTTGAATACAGCTTGGTTTATTTCAGATTGGGTTTTTTTAGGGAAAAGCTATTACTTTGAAATTTCCAGAAAGAACTGCTCTTTCAGATGGATGCATTTGACTGAAAGTTACATACCACCACCTCTCAGAGAGGGCAATAAAAATCCAGGCACGGAAGAGGTAATTTTGCATGCTGCTTTTTTGGTCTTTTGCCCCCTGGAGACCGAGAATCCCCAAGGTAGTGTCTCATACATGCCTGAGGCTAGCTCCACTCCTGAGAGCTGTGCTGTGCATCTCAGGAGATGCGTTGCAAAAGAAGGAGACAAGAAGGGACTGGTATTGCAATTAAGACCCCTCTAGTGTTCAGGAAGCTTGAAGTGTGACCACCCTGGGGAGTCCAACATGCTTTTCCTTCAAGCAAGAGATCTGCCACAAGCTTAATTTAAGAAATATTAAAACAATTAATTTTATTGTTGTCTCCAGTTTAGTGTACGCTGGCCAAAACTAATCATGGTATCAAAAAGAGAAGCAAGTTTAAAATTATGCCTGAACACAGGCTTGGAAATCACAGCCAGTCCCTCACCATTATCTACCAAGTGAAATACAGGTACTTGGAAAGTTCTGAGGAAAGGAATTCTCTTTATTACTATACTCCAGTTTTATTATTACTTCTTTTGCCTGTGCCGAAGGGAGGTGAGTCTGAACAGCTGGGATCACAGGGCAAAGCCCTCCAGATAACTAGCTAGCAGCTTCTCAAGGCTTTGCATGTGGTGCTGACTTCACAGAATCACAGAATCACAGGATCATTTTGGTTAGAAGACACCTATAAAATCATCAAGTCCAACCATTCACCCTGCACTGCCAGGCACTAAACCATGTGCCTCAGCACCACATCTACACATCTTATAAATACATCCTGGGATGGGAACTCCATCACCTCCCTCAGCAGCCTGTTCCAGTGCTTTACCACCCATTCTGTAAAGAAATTTTTCCTAATATCCAACCTAAATCTCCCCTGACACAACTTGAGGCCTTTTCCTCTCATCCTATCACTTGTTACTTGGCAGAACAGACTGACACCCATCTCACTACAACCTCCTTTCAGGCAGCTGTAGAGTGATGAGGTCACCCCTGAGCCTCCTTCTCTCCAGACTAAACAACCCCAGTTCCCTCAGCTGCTCCACACAGGACTTGTGGTCTAGACCCTTCAGCAGCTTTGTTGCCCTTCTCTGAACCCACTCCAGCACCTCAATGTCCTTCTTGAAGGGAAGGGCCCAAAACTGGACACAGTACTCAAGGTGTGGCCTCACCAGTGCCGAGTACAGGGGGACAATCACTTCCCTGCTCCTGCTGGCCACACTATTGCTGATACAAGCCAGGATGCCATTGGCCTTCTTGGCCGCCTGGGCACACTGCTGGCTCATATTCAATCAGCTGTCAACCAGCACCCCCGGGTCCTTTTCTGCTGGGCAGCTTTCCAGCCACTCTTCCTCAAGCCTGGAGTGTTGCAGGGGGTTGTTGTGAGGAACCAGCACTTGGCCTTGTTGAACCTCATAGCACTGGCCTCAGCCCATCAATCCAGCCTGTCCAGATCCCTCTGTAGAGCCTCCCTACCCTCAAGATGTTCAACACTCTCAGCCAACTTGGTGTCATCTGCAAAGTTACTGGCAGTGCGCTCAATTCCCCTCATCCAGATCATTGATAAAGATATTAAAGAGGACAGGCCCCAGCACTGATCCCTGGGGAACACCACTTGTGACCAGCCGCCAGCTGGATTGAACTCCATTCCCCACCATTCTTTGTGCACGGCCATCCAGCCAGTTTTTCATCCAGTGAAGAGTACATTTATCCAAGCCATGAGCAGCCAGTTTCTCCAGGAGAATGCTGTGGGAAATGGTGTGAAAACAGTGACTTATGTCACAAACAACTTGAGAAAATGCTGGAATAATGCAGGTCCTCCATGGACCTTTTCCAAACTCAGACAATGGTTCAGTACAGTCATTTACCTCAGTTCACCTCACCACAGACAGAGCTCAAACAGGGGATGAGGGCTGGTTTTGTTTGTCTTCTAAAGACACCTTTCATCAAATGGCTGCTAGCTCACCACAACAGATATGCAGCCAAAGCTCCTTCCTCCAAACAGCTTCATAGAATGAGCATATCTATCTCCCCGGGGATTTAAAACTTACAGTAATATTTTTATGTGTTTCCTTATGTGGAACAGAAATACTAAACAATGAAGTGTCAAATAAGGCATTGTGTTTGCTTGAGCAGGTACAGGCAGAACAGAGTCCCCCGTGCCATGAATGTCACAAAACTAAATGTAATTGTACAGCCTGAAACCTTACTCCTCTGCACAACTTTCCTCTAACAGTGTTTACCTGGCCTACTTAAAAACTTTTCTAAGTTTCAATTTTGATGTGTTTTTTTCTTTTTCCTTTTTAAATACAATAGGCAGAATTCTCTCTCCAATGATAATGTAGATAGTATAGCACGATGGTGCTACAGATGGCAGCATGTATTGGCAGGCTGGAGACCTTAGAGGGTGTAGTTTCCACTTTCAGTCACAGAGCCCAACAGGAATTATATGAAGCATACTAGCAAAGCTAGACAATGTCTTTACTGAGCATTTTAATTCAGTATCCTTATATTAATGAAACACAGGTGAGAATCCTTATTTTGTAATCTTGATGTATTATTCAACTTACAATATGAGATACACACCCAGCATTTAAACTCAACTAAGCAGTCGAGATTGACTAAAGAACAGCGTGTAAATACACTGCTCAACTGGAAATCCAGAATTTTTAACAAAGAAAAATAAACAGTATTTCTGCATCTTTCGTATCTGTTTCATGCAATACACAGCAGAGCATTACAAATGAAATGAGACTAATCAAATGTAGCTTTGTTTATACAAGCAATGTAAAACAGAACTCTACTTTCCTTGCAGACACTCCAATTGAAGAGTCTTGTGAGCTATTACTAGGTCCAGTAGAAATTGATTTCTAGTAAGATTTGTGGCAGCTACAACATAAAAATTAAAAAGAGGTCAATTTACCTGCACAGGTAATTGGAAAATATACATACAAGTAATGGATTTGAATTAAAAAGTGATGCCTCTTGGATTTGACTAAAACATTTTTGAATCTGTGTTACTACAGAGGAAGCATAATGAAGTCTGATGAAGAGAAATTGCAATGGTTCATTGCACAAACTTTTCTCTTTCCTGCTGCTTTCTGGAAGAATAGAAGTGGATCTCACTTCACTTCTGGCACACCTGAGATGACACCAGTCATTCCTCAGTGAGGAACTCGTCTTGAGCAGCTGGGAACTCCAGCTACCTAGAAGGCCAATGTCATATGTTGGCCCCTTAATTGATGAGACAAACTACCATCTGCTCTAGATAAAAGGGTGTGAGACAACAAGAAAATATGAGTGGATGTAAAGGAAAGACTGTAAGGAAATAATTTTGTGTATATTGAAACTGTGGCACTTGAAGTCACCATGCCAAGAAGTGTGGTCTCAGGTAAAATCCAATACTTGGGCAGTGATGTCCCTAGCAGGAACCAGCACGTCAGGCAGGATGGCTATGATAACCAATGTGTTCTTGAGGTGGAAGATCACGTAGGGAGAAGGTCAGATGCCAAAGGATCTCCCTTCATCACTCTTTGATCACTTGTCAGGAAGTTATCATCAATGCACTCCAGAGACTCTGGATTGCTTGTGCCAAGCCAGGTTGTCCCTCCAACAGTTACCAGGGTAGCTGAAATTCCTCAATGAGAAGCAGGACCTGCAAATGCGAGGTTTCTTGCAAGTGTCTGCAAAGGCCTCATGTACTCGCGCTTTCTGGTCAGGTGACCTGCAGCAGACACGCACTACAATATATCTCATATGTGGGTGTGTGTCACGAAAATGGGGGGGGGGGGGGGGGCGGGCCAGGGGAATAGACAGAAAATTCCTGGCCCAGAAGGGGGGTTTCCCAAACCCTTTACAATTTGTCCAGCCCACTAGTTCCCCAAGAAAGACAAACTCCTATTACCCAACCTGCCCACCACACTCCTGTTAGGGAGAAGGGGAACCTCCTCGGGTTCTTTACAACTTGGCCAGCCTGCCAGGCACGCTGGAAGCGTCACTGAAACCAAGTCCCTTTTGGTAGCCCACAGGATTGGAGGATATTTGCCTAACCTATTCAGGGACTTTCACTAGTAGCTACACAAAGACAAATCCCTTCAGTATTAAAATCAACAATAATAGTTTATTGTGCAGATTCGTGACTAAATGCAGGTTCGAATGATACTGGTGATAGGGTATTGACTGCGAAATGGATTTAGAATGAACACTAAACACACACACACATACAAAGCTAAACACACAAGCAAACCTAAACACTAATGATTATTAATAGCTAGCCTGATGTTAATATTGAAGCGCGCCGAATACAAAGTTCTTACCCAATAGGCGTCCCTATGGAGGGGGAGAAGATAGGTTCAGCCCGTCGACCAATCCCAAAGTTTCGATGGTGGTCTTCTGTTCCCCAAAATCCCCCTTTTAATCACTACTTTTTATATTGTTTCTATACTTTTAGGTGGAGCTTGAGTGACTTTAGTCATACATTCTTTTTATTCTGATTGGATTAAAAATCTCTCGCTTCACGTTTAAAGGTACAGGCGTCAAAATATAGAGCGCATGCCCAGTGGGGAGTGGTCGCACCTTGGAGGCAGGTAGCCTTTGGGATGGAGGTGTGTTTTGGTATTATAATGACATTATAATTAGGAAAGTTCACCTAGAGGACAATGATTTCACCATTTTTGCTGGCACGGCAGTAGCGATCCATCTTTCTTGATAGCAGCTATGCAGTTTCTCGTAGCAGCCCATCGTTATCCTGATAACGGAGAAGGGCTGCACCACCTCCGTGTTGCCCCGTTCTCCATTTCAGAGATACAGTACATTCTGCCCAGTCAGGGTGGGCCTTATCCATGGCAACCGCATTCCATTTTTGGGATCAGCAAACTGCTTCTTAGCCGCTTCATGGCTACTTTTCGTGTAAAGGTGTAAGCTAAAATCTGGGAAATAGGGTTTCCCTCATTTCTCCATTATCCATTGTTTTCCCACAGTGTGCTCACTAATACTGACCCACAAGCTTTCACCTGGCTCATCGCCCATCCCAAGGCATAGCTCTATCCATCCATTCCCAATGGTCTCTCACAGAAAGGGGTCACATAAACTCCTCCTCCTTGTCTTCCTTGCTCATTCCTCTAAAAAGACCATATTCCCCCCCAGCAGTGGTCCTGTCATTGTGGACTATCCCACCACATCTCCATGACCCCAGTGAGACCATAAACCTGCAGATGCAGACAGATCTCTGATTCCGCCTGTGTGTCCTCCAGACTGTGGGAGGACAGGCACCTCTGACAGGCACCCAGTAGTGCTGGTTTCCCAGAAAGATTATGCTAGCTTTCATCACAGTGCTATGGTATTTAAACTGAAAGTCCTAATATGCAAGAATTTTGCTGATACAGCACAAGCTGTACAGAGATATTTAAATCAGATTACTAACATTTTCAATTTTAGTAACAGCATATTACGATGGGCCTCTCTGGCAAACTCACGTATATATACATACACTTATAAAAACGAAAAAATCACACATTAGCCAGAAATACCAATTCATAATAATGACAGGCAGCACACTATCGAAGAGCTAACTTAGCTGCCTCTAGTAAGGTTCAGTACGTCTGCCTGAACAATAAATTATTGTTGCTTTAGTGGGTATTGTGAGAAAAGCAATTTCACTTATTCCCCATATGCAATAATTGTGGTTATTTGTTATGGTTTCATGAAATGCCCAACTGATGTATCTTACAAATCCCCATTGAAAATAATGGTGCATACAAGAAATTAATCTACTTTTGTGTTTGCACCAGGAATAATTTAATTTGATCTGTTGGTTTTTTGTTTCCTCGAGATGGCCAAACATCTGCCTGCCAATGGGAAGTGGTGAATTAATTCCTTATTTTGTTTTGCTTACACATACGGGTTTTGCCTTAACTATTAAACTGTCTTTATCTCAATGCACAAGTTTAATCACTTTTCCCCTTCTGATTCTCTTCCCATCCTACTGGAGGGAATTGAGTGAGCAGCTATGTGGGTCTCAGTTGCCAGCCAGGGTTAAACCATGACGGAAGCATTTTTTTAATGGGTATTCCCTCCTCTGACCCAGCAAGAGCTGTTATATGTGGACACGGTTAAGGTGACATGGTGATTTAATTGTCTGACTCCAACTTCAAATCCGGTACATAGACATCTGGGGCCTGGTGATGCAATTGCAGTGCACCTGCCTCTATTTACTTTAGCTTTCCAGCACACACACAGAATAAAGATAATAGGCCAGTTTCTAAAATCTGTCTTTAAAAGAAACACAAAACAATTTGAGACGGGTCACAGAAGTTCTATTCCTGTTGGACATCCAGAACATGAAGAACAGATTTTTCATTCACCACTCAACTCTACTAAATTCAAAAACTGGGAAACAGAAAAACTACAGACTTCTGTAATTTGCAGTTTTGCTCTGGAAGGGTATTTGTTACAAAAAGTAGAACTTAGAAGTTTAAATGACCATGGATTAAAACAGCAATGTCCACTGCTGTTCTAACCTAACATATCTTAAGAATAGATCTCATCCGTTGGTAGGGCTGCATAAGTCTTAGTGATTGTTAGGAACTTCAGCAAATGTGTCAACTGCATACAGAATCTGACAAGAAATCTGGAGAATAAGAAATTATCTAAAGAGAGAGAAAAACATCTCCCTTACATTTTCTAGATTCCACTTTCAGATCATAGAAAAATTTCCACTTCTAAAGATTGTTATCAACTATTTTCATATTGAAAATTAAATTTTTATTTATTAATCTGAAGACATGGCTACACACTTCAGGAAACACTGTAGTAGCAGTTTTATTGTTATAGTCAGTAAATAGTTTGATGAATACACCACAAAGCTGGTGAAAAGAAAAGCGAAATACCAAAAACACGATTAATTTGAAGTCTGCAAGAAAAACAAAATCCCCACAATCTCAGTTGCTAACTGAGTACAAATGGGCACATTAAAAGTAGGTGCATTAGTTGCATTAATAACACCTGTTGACAGTTTGTAATGAAAACTAAAAGGATTGCTGAGGTTGTCAAAAAAAAAACAAACAAAAGAACAAAAGCATGAAGTATGCTATCATGTTCACTCTTTATTAGTCTCATTATCTGAATGTTCTTTTATGTTTCTATTGTTCTTCAGGGCTGTCACCAAGTAAGACTAGCTACACATAAGTAATACAAGGACTATTCGGTCCTGAAATAACACAGTAGGAAAGATGTGGACTGAAAAAGCCGTATTTGCAAAAGGAAATAAAAAAAGATACAAATTCCAGAAAATAAAAGATCATTAGTAAGTTATTAGTTAGAAGTTGAAAGACTCTGTCCCCATATCGCTGACACAAGCTATAATGTGACATCAATCTGTAAGACAGTGAAAGCCAATACATTTAGCATAGTTCAAATCATAAAAGATGTCCAGTTATTCAGAGTATGTATATGAGACATTTAAGATTATGCTGTAACTACTTTCTAGAAAACAGACTGAAGAGATGAAGTTCTTACTGTTTTTTTCCTCTCATATAACAGTGTTTGGTTCTCGTGTGTATAGAAAGAAGGGAAAGAGCTCTACACCTAAGCTCTTCAATCAAAAGCAAAGCATGGAGCACAGGATTAGAATTCCCCAAATCCTATATTCCCCATTTCAAGTTCATTTCTTTCCATGGCAAATTTAACAAAAGATTTCTACCTCACACTTTCATTGCCTTCCTCTCCTTGTCTACTAACCTGATCCTTCAGTTACCAAACTTGAGCTATGCTGGTAGAAATGTTTGCGGAATCTCACTCTGAACTGGTCTTGCTAGCTCCACAAAAAGACCCCAAGCAGTAGCAGAACTCTGTTGCTTAGAGAAGTCCAAGCACAGTCACATAAAAAGCATCCTGTCTTGAAGAGAAAAAATTGTTCCTTGGTGAAGTCAGTTCTTCTGTTTGAGACTGAAAAGCAATTGGAAGAAAATAAATAAGTGGTTTTGACACTGCTTGATAAAGCTGAAACTATATAATCACCCTTATTCTTCTTGCACAGATAAAGGAGCCTGATTTGTCCATTCTTGTGTCCTTGGGATCTGTGATTTAGTGAAGCTGGGCAAAGCTTCACCTTACTTTGAACAGCGTAATTATCTAGGTGATTGGGAGAGATCACAGTTAACCACATTCTCTTTCTAGTGAGCTCATTGCAAGGCTCCCAGCATCACTTGTGACTGTTCAACTCCCAGCACCTGGAAAGAGTGTGAAGAGACAATCAATCACATGTTGTAACCCCCATGCAACTTTCTAGCACGTAGTCTCACAGATTTGCCAGTGCATATTCATCTGTGTGGCTTGCCCTGGGCGGGTTTGTCTTTCTTTCTGAGGGTTAGTTAAATGGCTCACTGTCGTGAGAAAATCTGAAGACTCATGGCATTGAAGGAAGACCTCCCATTACTAGTAGAGCAATAAACCAACTCTTTCACTGTCCATGAAGAACAGCTGATTTGCTAAGTGAAACTTGAAGGTAAAATCAGAAAATGATTCAAGAACATAGAGATGTCAAGACTCATGCCACTGAAAAATGGCTATGTTTACCTTACCAAGGCAACTATTCTATTTTGGGAATTATGTGACAACCAACCTGCCACCAAGCCTGGATTTAGTCCTGTAGTCTGAATTATTGCAGTGAAATACAGCCACTTGTTAGCAGTAGGTGTCCAAATTCAGGCATGATTTGCAGTGATCCAGGCTGTGGAAACATCAGGAATCCACCACTTCAGACAATATACTGCTGTCTTCAGACCTGCTACAGAGAGCACTAATGCTTGCATTAAGACTGCTTTGCTTACTTTACCAACAGAAGAAAGCTGTTCAAATATGTGCAGCTACTCAGTGATCTCCTAGATCATAATCAAAATAAATAATCAGACCCTAATGAACAACTGAGCAAATCGTGAAGAAACTAAGGGAGCTTTCCTGCTGATAATAGTGATGTGACTGTACAGAGCAGAGATGTTCTATCACAAGCTACTTGTCAAACCAGTCAGCATTCAGCTGAATGTAGGCTTGACATATTGTCACTGTTGACAATGCAGCCTTTTTACTCCCTTATGCGTTTTACCCTTTACATCTGAATACTGCAGAACACAAACCAAAACTTTTGAGTGCTCAGAAAAATTTCTACTGCACAGAGAAATAAAAAAAATTCTCAGAGATCTATTCTTTCATTAAAAACAGCAAATAGAGGTGTTTGCCACCACATTTTTTAATGGAAATGCGGAGTCATCACAGGAACCTGCAGTGAATTTGATGTGTCCACATACATTCAGAATTTTCAGCAGCCTAGCATGGAGGTGATATTGTGATGTACCATTTCATATGGAATGAAATCATACACAATCAGTAGAAAGGAGAAAAGTTCTATTTAGCCCCATTTGTCAAGTTATCAGTAACTACACTGTGGGAATAGTTTTAGAAGACAAGCACCTCAATTTGGCATATCAGGCTCATTTCTTTTTCCTTTATCTGAAATTCCTGACCTTCAGTTGCCTAAATATATGAAAAGGAGGACTCTGAGCGAGTGGGAAAGAAAACATATGGATTACAAAAATTATGCCTGTTGATGAACTTTTAAAGATTCGGGAATACTTGAGAGTTATGATGAAACAGGAAAACTTGAGCATTTTGTCCTTCAAGTTCTTAAACTAGAAGATTTTGCAATGCATGATCACCTATTGTGAAATTTCAGGTTAATTTATTTTTTAAAATACATTGTTATTTGGGACTTGCTTATGCTTGTCAATGCAATCTTTGTATTCTCAGACCCTGGTTATTCTGTGAAGGCCAAACTCCCATACCAACAATGAAGATGTCATCCATTGTAATGAAGTAAGTCAACAGATTCAGGCTTCTGGATCTTAGCAACAAGGTTAATCAGTGATAGTAATCCTGGGGAAAAAAAATCCTAGGGCAAAAATGTTTGAAAAAATGGTGCTTTCAATGAAAAAAAAAAGATAAAAATACAAAAGTCAGTGCCCTCCCATGAGAACTTCAGAACTTTCCATTAGTTTTGGTTTACGGGGAAGCCTTAAAAAGCAATGTTAGATCTATCTCTACCATGAAATTAATTTGACATTATTAATCTTACGGATTGTTTGAGCTATCCATTTTGAAAGATCTCATCAAAAGGAAATCTTTTAAAGGCTTTACATTTAGCATAGCATGGTACTTCTTTTGGATAGCTAACAATGAGCTTGACCAGAGTCCTAAAGAATTTGAATACTATATATTCTCCTTAGCACTCAAAGCTAAAACCTCTTTTATCTTCCCAAGTAAAGCTGGTACAGAATTCAGCTTTTGATGCAAGAGATGGTACTCCTAAAAACTCCTCTTCAATTTTTTTCTGCAAGTCCTGTTCCCTAAATATGTGCCCCAAGAAGAATTGATTGATCAAGAAAAGGAGAAAGTGGCGGGTTCTTCAAAATACTATCAAAATGAGCAGTTGTACTCAGTGGAGTCTCTGTGTGTCTGGAGAGAGTTAAGATCAGAAGAGCTACAGTTTAGAATTAGTGATGGTTGCAAAAGGAGAACTATGAAACTATCTGGGAGGAATTATAGCTTAATCACAGGCCCACTGTGCAGCAGTGATACAGGTTAATTCATTTCACAGTGATGCAGCTTCCCGTGAGATCTTCTGATGGTTCACAGCTGAGCTAAAACACAGTATATCCAGCCCCAGAACTCATGCAGAGTATGAACTTAACTTGTGTATCACTAGTCATCTCAGTGGACACATCATCTTATACTGCTTTAACTCCAATATTTTGGGTGTGATTACTCCACGTTACACTAAGGGACTCTTTCACGGGCACCCCCTTGTCGTGGGGAAAGAGCTTGCGTGCCCTTGTGAAGTTGAGAGCTATGCTGGTGGTGGCATATGCCTCCGGTAGGGTCTCCCAAGCGAGACAGGTCTCAACTGAAGGGTCAGACAAAGTGTGTCCACGGGCAGGATGGGCTCACTAGCCTTCGGGCAACCATCCTAGGAGAAGGACAACTCTAACTCCAAACCCAGGCAGATGGAGCTCATTTAGCCCTGTAAGGCCATCCATCTAAGAGAAGGATCCTCTAACCAAACCTACGACCTGAGGACTTCGCTGTCACCGTCCAAGCTCGCTAGGCCCTGGCAGATGAACCTCAGGTGTAAAGGGTGGGGCCAGTCTCGCGCACGCTGCGCCTCACCTAAAAAATCCACCGCGCAGGCTTGAAGGGTGTACTCACGTTTGCAAAGCCCTGTAGTGACAGGCAAGGGACGAAATGGCAATACCACCCAAGGAGACCCTCCGGTGTGCTCTTTGCAACCGGTCTTGCCTATCCCGCATTGGCCTTTTCAGCCATCAACGTGCTTGCAATAAGCGTGGACAAAGCCCTTCCCAAATCTTCGTCCGCGAAGCAAAGCCATGATGACACTAAGGGAGATCAGAATCAGACCCTACCTTTCTCAGAGTCAGTCTCACCCACACACATGAAAGAGGTAACCTGTAGGAAAAACAAGATCAGAAGGAACTCCTAGAGCAACATTTCTTGAATCATAGAGTGACTGCCACAGTGCAGGATAATAGGCATTTAGTCTAGAAAGACTTATGGGAAATGCATTCCTTTCTCCTTTGGTGCAAGACACCAGCAAACAACATTCATTGCGCTAATTATACCATTCAGAGGTCACACCCCAAGAAGCAGAAAGACCTTTGCTCATGACATGGTGCTCATGAAGAGTTTACCTCACTGTTGTTTTTATAACTTGGTTACAGCAAATAAATATATACCCAGATTGAACTTGAGCACCTTGCAAGTTCTACAGTTGTTATGACTAGGTCATACAGCTAGAGACAGAAGGGTTGGAATATATTTTTCCTGCTCCTGAAGCGTGATCATATAAATGGTCTTCCTGCAGTCTATGTACTTGATGTTGCTGGTCCAGAGGGGAAGCGTAGATTGCAGTGTCCAAATGCAGTGTGCTACCATCCCCAGTCGGCTGAGGATCAACGCTGAAGAAATGCAATTAACTGGTAGCACACAACAACCAATAAGCTTGTGGAAGTTTGAAGAAAAACTGAACTGATAAATAACATAAAGGCAGGAACTAAAAAATGTGTTCAGAAAGAAAAAGCTATTTGCTCTCTTGTGATTTAGGGAGTTTTGATGAGATTACACTCCATTACATTGCCTACTAGACTCTCAGTTTGTTTTGCAGTGAATCAAAAATACATTTCAAGGAAGACTATAGCACAATCTACTGCACAGGTCAGCCCTGGAGCTGTGGACTTGGCTCATAAATTCACATGACAGAAAATAATATTTATAGAACTTTTCTGTGAAGATATTATCTATATCAAGACATCACTGAGGCATGACACACCTTGTGGAAAGAGTAGTAGTTCAGTCTTTTGACTAAATCAGCATCATTAAAATTATTTTCACATTTCACTGAATAGTCCCCTTTCTTCCTAAAGCATTCTAGAAATTCAAAAGCCTGGTTCTTCAAACTAGGCTATGCTGTATCACTACCTAGCAATATGCATTGCATATACGTATTTCTAGCTCTTCTTTGCAGAATGTTTTCTCCTTTGCAGGGGAGGCATTGAGGGACATTTCCCATATAGTTGATTAACACTGTATTTTCTCAATCAGGCTGGGATAACATAAAGCCGAATTTCTGAGATTCCAGTAAAAAACTGAGTAAGGAAGAAATGCTTGTTTGCTTCTGAACTTTCTGTTCATTCTTAGATGTTAAGACAAACTCTACATCCTTTCCCATCTAAGGGAAAAAAAAAAAAAAATCAGAGTTTTGCATTTTCCCTCTCATCTCAGTTCATAACTTCCTCACAGCTGTCTCAGTTTGTGATGAGCCACATATCTGCAGAGGGTCTTTGAATTTTGTTGATTCCTCCTAGAAAACACAGCTCCTATGGTATATGTGAACCTGAAATCATATCTGGAAATCTACTGATGCACCAGAAAGCAGGTTCTTTTGACAATTAGTAGAAAGGGATAGCAGGTGCAGAATGTCATTTCAACTAGGACACTGTAGGCAAGTCTGGAGATTTGGACAAAAGCAATTCCCATCATTGTTGATAAACATATTAGCTTGTCTGTTTCTTTGTATGGCATTATCATCTGAAAAAGACTTAAGCTGAGGTCTTGGCCCTAGATTTAATGAAAAGCTAAAATTTCCTCTTTGACAAAGCTAAGAAAGTTTTTTTGGCAAAGATGTGAGAGCAAATGATAAGTGTCATTATCCTGAATTTCACTTTCCCAAGGTGTACCTTATACATAACAGTAGAAGCATGGAACTTGCATTTGTATATAAAAAGCAGATCATACTCACTGTTAATGTGTGTTTGTGTATGAATTTCTGACACTGCAAACATATACAGGCACCTTTTAAAATTTAATTTAGCCAGGCAGGATTTACATAAAATAGCAAGATCATGTACACATACTGAACCACTTCAAAGGTAAGTATTTCTTACATCGCTAAAAAAAACAATCAATGAGGTGTTTTAGCTACGGCACAGAAGGCGTTGGTTATTAGTGTGCATAGCAACTGTGACCTTACCACTGCTTCTAGTATGTCTAGAAAATCCTGGAAATCTAAGACAAAATAAGAAAATTTTCTACCGAAATTCCTATAATTTAGACACTTCCAGGGTCAGTTCTGTTCTGCTGAATTCAGCTGGAACATTATAGCATAGCTATGTAGACTAACATCTTACAAAATTTAAGACCAGATACATAATTTATAAATAGTTCACAAAGGTATAGTAGTGTTCTTGGCATTGAATTTTTCTTTATACGAGGCACCTACTTTTCTTCTTGTAGTTGTAATATTTAAAAATGGGTAAGATTAAGAGAAATCGATTCCAGACAAAATTTTTTGGCCTTTGGGCAAAATTATGCTGGCAGCTGCATTCATTAATTCCCTTCACCACCCCCATCCCTCCACCTCAATGCATTGGATCTATTTGCGGAGAGCGGTGAAATAGCCTCATAGACAATAGAAAGCCCTTCAACTATACCCACTGAAATCTGTTAATGTCTAAATGCAGGGCTGTCAGCAAAAATGCAACCCAGAAGCTCCACGATGATCCGTGCTCACATTTCAGTTTCATTCTTTGTAAGCAGGGATAGCTATTAGAGATTTTGGGGTTGTGGTTCTATCTATTCCTGCTTCTGGTTTGTTTTTTTTTTTCAGCTGTATAACAGGCAGTCCACAATACAGGTCAAATGAAAGAGAAGAACTTCTTGCAAGAGCAAAATATGATGTGACTGTTTTCAACTATTCTGCTTCCACCATTTCAAACAAATTCCATCCTCACAAATTGAAGGCGCCTTCCTCCACTTAAATTGACAGATTTTTGAGATTAAGGGCCCACAAGGCTATCAGATCTCCTCCCTTCACTTTGCACTGTTGTTTATCTCACATATTTTTAGTACTAATTCTTCTTTATCTGAAATGCATGAAGGTGATGTCTTTGAAAAGAGTGGGGAAACAGGGTTGCATTCGCAGCTAAATTCACTAACTAATGTGATAATGTTCAAAAGCTCATTTGCAAAGAGACTTCTAAAGGCTGAATGTCTCTGGAAGAAGAAAACAGACGGAGAGACAAAGACAGGAGTGCTTTCCATTCCTAAGCTTCTTCCACAGCTCTCTGTGTGCCTTTTTTATCCATTTCTGTATTTTCAGGAGTCAAATTCTACTTCTCCACAGCAGTCTTAGCTGTGAGCTTGTCAGCTGCCCACACAGGGAGGGTTTTTCTAGAACTATCCACATCTCCACAACTCTGTTCCTCAGACTGTGCCACTAAATCCATTGTCATATACTATAAAAACTAAGTACCCACCAGGTACCTGTCATTAATTGTGCTTTCTAGCTGTGTCTTAGCAAGAAACAACACACAAGCAGCTTTTAAATTCGCAGTATGGCTCCTCACTTTTGCTCTCTTGTTCCTTTTCCTTATCTCCCAGTAAGCTTTGATTCAGCAAAGTACCAAAGCTTGCCATTGATTTTAAACTGTGGTTTTAATTGTCACTCAAGTGGCCTTCTCCCCACCACAGACACACGTGTGTGAGTGCACAGCAAAACACGTGTTTTGCTGAATTCGGGTCTTGCTTGCACTGTAAGTTTTGTGAAAAGGCACCACTCTTCCCATGCATTTGCAAAATACTTATCACTAAGATTTAAGCCCCTATGGACACTTCAAGGTGCTAATTATTGAAGAGCCATCAAAGTGACAGAAGCTGCCAACTTTCATAGTTTGGCAGCCACCTGAAAGGAAGTGGAAATTCAATGATGTCTTTGAATATTAAAGAGATTTTCTGGAGAGTCATAAAGACTAATATCACACATTTGAAAATATAGTGGTATATGATAGGGAGACAGCCCCTTAAAGCCACCCATGTTCCCAGCACCAGAGGTACTGTAGTCCTAGCTCATTCCAAGCATCTGCATCTTCCTGTCTGGGGCATAAGAAACATTGCAAACTGGGAAATTTGCTTCCAAAGGAAGGCAAGGGTCACACTTCCAAGGTGCATGAGATAGCAGTGGCGTGAAAATATCTAGCTGTACTACCAAGACCCCTCAGCCTTCTTTAGAGGATAGATGAGTCCATAGAGAAGGCAATCTTACTTTGCTAATTGAGTGACTCCTTATCACTGTGGCTCTATGTAGAGATCATAAAAGTACTTAAAGCTGAGATAGTCACAGCTATATGTCTGTAAAATTTGGCTAATGCACGAGTAGTTCCTGAATTATCTGTGTAGATGTGCCCATCTGTATGTAGTTCCCACTAAGTTAACGGATTTGCAAGTGCTTGCCAACGTGAGCAAAAGTTGAAGTTCATTATTAAGGCCCTCAATACATACTTTTAAGGCAGTGTGCTCCACATGTTTCCCATCCTAGGTACAAATACACAGAGAGTACCAGATGTTGTCCATTGGACAGAAAGAAGCTAAGCTCCAAGCTGACAGCTGTAGCTGATGAGGTCATCAATACAGTTTAGAGATGGAAAGACTCCACTGGAAAAAATCATGTCACTTTTTCTCTTGTTTGAAGTCACTGAGCTCCAGGGTTCAGGGGAATTGTTGCTTTGAATTTATTCTTCTGTAGGCGGGTGGCTGCCTGCCAGTGGCAGCTGTGTATGGGATCATTTGCATTGCATGCGGAGTCTCTTGTTTAAAAGGAAGCTCTTCCTTCCCTTAGATCATCTGCTTCTTTAGAGTCAGGGCCACTGTTTCACACAGATTGTATTCTTCCTTTAATCTTTTCTCTCTGCTTACTCTGCACTCTTTAACAAGTTTCCCAAAGCCAGGCCTAGCAGACTCATTTGGAATGGCAGAAAAGACAGTCTATGGAGAAAGAGGGAATTAGTTGATATTCCTGTGGCAACATACTTCTATAAGAGGAATTTTGCAGTGCAGATATGCTCTCTTACATCACCACACTACAAGCAGAAATCTAAAAAACTGTCATTTGCTGCATGCAGGGCACAAAATGAATATTAAACCTGTCTTGGGAACAGTGTTTTGTATTTGCACCTCATGCAGAGAGTGGGGTACCCCTCCCAGAGCTCCACATCAAACAACTGAACGACTTTCATCTCCAGGAGCAATGCAGCTCATTTCTTTTGCACCTGACAAATCAGGGACAATCAATTATTTTAATGGGTTTGTGGGGGGAGTAAAGAGTGGGTAGAGAGGAAAAAACTTCCCCTAAAATAACCTTGTAAAAGCTGTGACTAACATATTAGCAATTTGGCTTCATACCCTGCACACAAGATAGTGCCTAAAAGTAAAATAAGATTAAGTGACCATGATATAGCTCAGGTGCTCAAGTCCAAATTTGCTGGATGGTTGCCTTTTTCAGAACTAAGGCACACGCTGTAAACTCACTCTTTTCCATATTTAGGGCATATGTTGTCTTTCTATCCCCTTTTGTTTCCTCCACCTCCTATTACTTCCCTTCCAGAACTTTCAGTGTCCAAGAGTAGGTGCTTTCCTGTTGTCTGGCATAGGTTTAAGACTTGCTGTGCATGGTCTCGCTAGTTGAGAACGGAGAGCAAGACCCACACACAAGTAATGGTTGCCTCTGAATCCTGGACTGTAAAGTAATTTTGCCTTCAAAAGGGAAAAATCTTATGAACTATAAAATAACCCACAAGTGGACAGACCTAATTAAGGTGTAATAGCATTTAAATACACAGCCTCTCATAAAGCAGAGCAGACATGGTTTTAATGAGATCTTTCTTATTGTAATCTACTGAGTTGATGAGCAAAACAGGGGAAAAAATAGACTTCTTAAAAGTCTTGTTAACCTCCCCTCTGTTTTGAAACTCCTTTGCACCCTCCCAGAAAAAATGGGAAAAAAAAAACCAAGGAGACCAAGCATGAGAATGTGCTAGACAGTTTTTGGGTTCACTTGTGTCTTTGCTAGATATACACACATCAGTGACCGACTAGAAAGGGGAAAGGAAAAAAAAACCCACAACAAAAACAGCAAGAGGAAGCATGTCCAGGCGTCTAATCTTTGGGATGCTATCCAGATTTCATTTATAGCCAGCCAATTCAGATTTGCCAGCTAAGACTCTCTCCCTCCCTGTGTCTATAAGCTGGTCCAGACACAGCAAGTCAGGGAGTCGGTGGAATACCAGGAAGAATAAAGTGCTGTTAGCAGTGGCTGCAACCCAAATGTCTATCAAAGAGCTACTTTTTGATTGTGGTTTTTTCTAAAAGCAATTCCTATGTATCACAGAACGGAGGGTCTGATTACTGCCTGTTTTGTAGGTGGTTTCTTCTCTCTTTTTTTTTTCTTTTTTTTTTCTTTTTTTTTTTTTTTTTTTTTTTTTTTTTTTTTTTTTGTTAACACAAGCTCTTTTAAACCCCTGGTGTATAGTAACTGTAGATTCCACTTGGTTCATTCCCTTTGAAGTCAGTTTGCTTTTGTTCTTTACCTAACTTGATGCCATTTTCCACAAGCTAATTTGTATTCAACCCTGGTCAGAACCTGCCACCCAGAATTCTGTAAGGGAGTTTAGTTACAGGGAAAATTAATTTACTGTAGGGATAGAGATGGATTTTGTGAAGTTGTGTGGTTGGAAAGTAGGGGGCAGAAGGAATGAAGAAAAGCACACAAAGGAAAGAAGGAAGGAAGGAAGGAAGGAAGGAAGGAAGGAAGGGAGGAAGGAAAGAAAGAAAGAAAGAAAGAAAGAAAGAAAGAAAGAAAGAAAGATCTAGCAACAAAAACCCCAAATTGTCTGCTTTGCCAGGTTATTGCAGACACAAATATGAGAGAGCTGAACATGTTTGTGGGAAGCCTGACAATAGCATACCACTGACATGGCAGCAGAGCAAAGGGAGGGGGGAAGCCACAAAGACAAAGAACTTAAAAATCACTCTTTCCTTAAATGTTCTGTACTTTTAAAAATATTCTGTACTTGTCACTCTATGGTATCCACCAAGAGTAAACTACAAAGGCCCACAGAACCCTGAAACACTCAGGGACTCAGAAAAGAAAAATAAAAAAGTAAGCTATGACTTGAGAGTAGAAATAAAATGTGACCTAGAAATCTGTCTGCATTATGGAATTAGTGAGACTTGTGTTTCCTCTGCTTTGCTGTTACACTTTTCTATTATCTGCAGTCCATAATTTGGATTCAAAACTGCTTTGGTGGTGTCAGTAGAAAGGTTTACATGAATACTAGCTGTAGCTCCTATGTCAAGGCCACCTATTGGATTTTGCCAAAAAGTTAAAAAAAAAAAAATAAAAAGGAAATTGCTTCTAGGATGATCACTGTGAAATCACCTAGAAGAATCTAATTTAGCCTTAAACAGAAGAGTGGATTTTTATAAAGAAATACTAACAACTGACAGAGTTATAATCAGTGGAAAATATTTTGGAAGGGATACGAAAACTCATACTTTAGGTCTTAAGCCAGTATTTATTACAGGCCAAAATGAGATCCAATACAGTAGCAGGGAAGGTACAGGGCAGCTTAGTCCACATCTGCTTGCTGTTATTTTCCACAACTGTCTTTGAACGGTCTCATCAATGAGAGAGAGAGGAGTCTGGAATAGATGGACCTGAAGTCTGATCTGTTCAGACAATGCCTGTGTTTTATTAGGTTTATTTTGTTTAGCAGCAGCACTGTTTCTGGCATTGTACCATTCCCAAATACAGAGAGCCCTGACTAAGCTGAATCATCATGAGGTTGAACTGAAGCTGATGGGAAAGTGCAGCACTCTGCAGAGCTCATCAATTCTCACATAGCACTGCCATGAAAGCTTCTGCCCTCAGCTGGCCCAGTGCTCAGGATTCATATGGCCTCCTCACAGCTTCTCTGAGCAAGAAGTACATTTTCCAAGGCTGCTCTTGAGAACACACCACCCCTTCTTGTTGGATTTAGCAGTTCCTCCCTGGCAACATAGATGTTCGGCAGTTTGAGGGTTGGTTGCTGCAGTTCCCCGTAAGTAGGGAGGAAATTGCCCTGAGGGCTTAAACGATGGTAAGGTTTCTGCTCTGCAGCATGGCCATACAGAGATCTTTCCCACAGCTCTCACCTTCCACCACCAGCTCAAGTTCAACTCTCAGAGACTTGCATAGAAACAGTCCAAGTTACCAGCAGGCCCTCCTCAGCCTGCAGCACCCATCGTTCCTGAATTGCGTACGCAGCCACAAATCATGTCCAGCCTTACTGAGCTTTGCATGCACGTCACTAAGCTCTCAAAATCAGCCTGTTGCACCTTGTTGCTCAGGTCTGGACAACAAGGCTGAGAAGCAAAAGTCCAAGTTGTGGAGAAGCTTCACTGCACCCAAGCCTTGAATAGCCATTTCCCAGCCGAAACCAGAGCCTGACTGGCAGCAGCCATTTCCAAGAGCACTCCACAGCCTCCAGGTGGACACCTCTCCCCAGAAAACCTGTCAGGGAGGAGCACACCTGCTGCTGTGTTCAGGGCTCAGCCACAGTGCGTGGGATGGCCACAGAGAGAGCAGTTCCAGCTGCCCACTGGCCTGGTCCCCGGCACTGTTGGCACTTGCGGGCAGGCCTTGCCCACTCTGGGAACAGGGTCACACTGCCTTTGTGGGGGAGGTAGGAGTTAATGGCAGGTGTCTCCTTATGCCCATGGAGACCTTCTTGGAGCTAAGCTGTTGGACTCCAGGCTGAGGTGTGGTTGCTGACAGTGTCAGGTCCCCCTAGGTGGAGGGGGCAGCCATGCGTTGGTTCACAAACTCAAGCTGGAGATGGTGGTGGTTCTCTTTCTGCTTTGGCTCAGCCTCGGCTGTTTTAGGTCTGGCGTCAGGCCTAATTTTGGCTCAGTTCTCTGTCCTTCGAAGAAAAGCAACAGTGGCAGATGGACTTCCTTCAAGTCATGCTGTGAAAAAGGCAGATGAAGATTTTATTTGCAATGGATATATATCTCTTTTCTTCAAACAGGTGATGCAAACTATCTGTAGTTGTCCAGCTGCCCAGAGGCCACAAGATTCCTCCGTCCTCCCTTCACTTTTCTCATAGAGTGGTTCACTAAACCGTAAATCCAGAACTCTTAACAAGAGTTGGAAATATAGTGCTTCCTTCTAGCTTCACACAGTGAATCTTAATGCTATTACTGGAGGGAATGGCCTATTTATTACTCATGAAAGAGAATGTTTGCTCAATTTCAATTTTCACATGCTTTTCAGCAAACCATCTGACTGACCTGTTGTTGCTACTTAGCATATTAACTTCAGCCTCTTTGGTTAAAATAAAGTGTGAGAATCCAAGTGTAATCAGTCTCAAACTTAAACTAGAAAACCACAAATATAAGCTGCATTTTTTTGCATTAAAGATCATTATTTTCTCATTTCACACTTTATCTAAAAGTAGTGGCTTGTTTACAGGCCAGACTTTGCACACTCAAAGAAAAGATTTATCTTTTCATTTGTTTAAACTGTGAGGGAACAGTCCCTAAATCATAACAAGTGTTATTCAAGCCCTTAATCGTGTTTCAGAGCTTCTCATTCAGCAGTTGAGTGACAAGTATTTCTGCTTTTGTACAAATTTGTTTCACCTAGCTCTACAATTTTTTAAAAATAATTTTCCTTATTCCAGTATCATTAAAACCATTAAGGGCTCAAGTGAGAAACGATTTCTTTCTACAACTGTATTTATTTCAATTCTAGGAATCACAAGACACACAGTAAAACTTCTTGTTGAACCCTTTTATTTATCTGATATTAAAACACTGAAAATAGCACTAAGGAGCACCAAATGTTGCTACAGTTGATAGAGCTTTTCAGATAAGACTGAAAGGAAGATATATATTAAACCAGTATTTGTTGCCCAGGTCGGTAGGCACTATCGGCCATGCTGCATGCTCAAAATCTCTCCTTATATCTTCTACATATCTAGTAGCATCTCTAAAGCTATCATGCTTCCCCAGAATTCCCCTATTTCCCAGATAGGTCCCCTCTATCTACATAAAGGTATTTTTTTGAAAAGAGACATCTTTGGCAATATTCATGACATTCGCTCCCAAAGACGCTGCCAAGTAGGAACGTTTCTGATTCAGGCTCTGCAGGGATCTCATGGCAGGGCCCAGGCTGCAGTAAGAGCACAACACTCTATAAGATCTGTGCTTTGTGTTTAGGTCATGGTCTGGGAAAAATTTTCTTCATAGTAGCTTAGTAGCTGGTATGGGACTGTGTTTTGGATTTGTGCAGAAAACAGTGTTGATAATAGAGGGATGTTTTTGTTACTACTGAGCAGTGCTTACACAGAGTCAAGGCATTTTCTGCTTCTCAAACCATCCCACCAGCGAGTAGGCTAGAGATACACAAGAAGTTGGGAGGGGACACAGCTGGGACAGCTGACCCCCCCTGACCAGAGGGATATCTCATACCATATGACATCAAGTTCAGCATATAAAAGCTGGAGGAAGAGGGAGGAAGGGGAGGACGTTCAGAGTTACAGCATTTGCCCTCCCAAGTAGCCATTAGGCATGGTGAAGCCCTGAGTTCTGGGCATGGGTGATCACCTGCCTGCCAATGGGAAGTGGTGAATGAATCCTTGTTTTTCTTTGCTTGTGTGTGCAGCTTTTGCTTTACCTGTTAAAGAGTCTTTATTTCAACCTATGAGTTTTCTCACTTTTACCATCCGATTCTCTACCCCATCCTACTGGGGCCGAATGAGCAAGCGGCTGGGTGGTGCTTAGTTGCTGGCTGGGGTTAAACTATGACACTCTCCAAACAAGAAAGGAAAATGATGTCCTCTGACTCAGTGCAGCAGGAGAGAGCAGGGAAGTGTTTGCTCGCACTGCACTTCAGGTGGTCTCTGTCTACTACTATGCAAGGCTCTGAAAAGGTCACTGGTATGCTACCACATGAAGCTGACACACTGGGTTCATGGAAGTATCCTTATAAGTCATCCCCATTTTCTTCAATTCAAGTTATGAAGAATGTTTGTAAATCTGCAAATCATGATGAAATGATCTTTGCTGCCCACAGTACTTACTAGAAGTATGTTGCGTGGCCTGCATAAACAAGGACACACACTGCCCAATATCTTTGGAAATGAGTTGGAGTTAAATTTCATACGGGCAGCATCAAAACTGAAGGGTTATTTTGAAAGTTATTTCAAGATACTTCTCTGTGTGCCACGCCACAGCTTCTTCTGTTTCCAGTTGCTGACCGTATCTGCAGTAAACCAAAGTGACTAATGTATAATGACACTCATTCAGTCTCGCCCTGTTTAGAACTGTTCTCTATAAGACAATGGTTTCCCCATTGTAATCATTATGTGCAGTTGTTTCAACAAGTTCCACGTACTTACAGTTTTGAATTACAGCCTATTTGCAAGTGGTGTGTTTCACGTATTTAAAGATCTGTCTTGAGGCTGGGCTTGCAGGCCGTACAACACCCATTCCAGCCTGAGAAAAACAGCTCTTGCTATCACACGTCATACTCACACTGTTACATGGCTCAATTCAGCAGAATGAGCTCTGTTGGTGGTGAGTCCAGCCACTTGCCTCATGCACCAGGCTAGGAAGGGTGGTCTTGCAGCAGCCTCGATAGGTTCATGTGGAAGATGGAAGGGATATTCCTAAACTTGTTTGCAGTTTCTTGACCTCGTTCATCAGCAGAGATGTGGCATTGCTCAACTCATTTGCACATTGGCTCCTGCTGTTTCCAAACCCATACTGAACAGTGAAGCTTGGAATATACCACAAGCCCACTACAGTAGCATGAGCTTTGCAGCAGTGACACAGTCGTGCTCGTGGTTGCTGCTCTCCGTTGTGCTTTCTTCTGCCCTAGCAGCGTCCTCTCAGTGATGCATTTGCAGATAACTCCAGGCTCAGTATTGTGAGATAGATCAGGTAAGGGATGTCTTGAAATAGAACCTTATCCAAAAGATTTCTTAAATTCAAATTCAGGGCAGGTGCCCCACTGCACTGGTAGAGCTGAGGGGGCAATCACTAATAGGAGGGACGAAATCTTTTTGTTGATATCACCCTCCTCTACTATTAAACTACAGTCTCAGTCACTTACAATGCTATGTGCAGCTCCCTGGTCATGTGGTGGGCATGGGTTTGTTAGTACATCTTTTTTCAGCTGCTCAGTTGCTGACAAAATACAGCTAGTCTCCAGCTTCTCATTGCAAGTGACTGCATTTGATAGCAATGATGTTCTTCACATTCAAACTTTCAAAAAATTGTGCTTCTGAACTGGAAATTGCGTAGGTATCTTGCAATGTGGAGGGCACCAGGGTCTGGGCAGATCCTGAGGACATCTATAATGATGAGAGAGCTTTGCTGCTTGCAGAGGTCTGGATAGAAAACAAATTACAAAAGGTTAAAACTGGAAGAAATGCTGTCTTGGAATCAATGCAGCTGGTTTATAAAGATCTGCCAAATGTGTACCTGACCTATGTTTTCTCTTTGAAAAGCCACTGTTACTATCAAGCACCTGATGATGATGAAGTACTGAAAGACTGTGAAGAACATTTATTTAGTCTCCTTCAGCTTTTATTCCTCTATAGCAAGGCTAATGCTAGAGGTAGATCACAGCAATAGTTGATGGATTATCTGACAAATTGTTCAAGAGATTTGGAACGGGTCTACTAGTCTAAAGCCAATGTACACTAGAACTAGACAAATGTTCCCGTATACCTCTTCCCTTCTAGAAGTAAAAGTTTTTTATGGACGTGAGCCGAGAGGTATCCTAAACAGTGCCAAATATTTTCCAGAGTAAGAAAATTCTGAGAAGAAAGCTTCTTTCTACTGCTGAATATCTGAAGACAAAAGGGAACATGGGTAAATTTAACTGTAATGAAGGAAAAATCCAGGAAATGTGGAGGAGAGACATTTGGGCTGGATTTGCCTGATGGGTACATGATGTCTTGTAGAACAGGAGTGTCTGCTCCTTTAGGCAAAGTATGGTAAGAAACTACAAGAAACAAAACAGATTGCAACTCCTGATTGTCATCTCATTAACCAATTCTTAGAGAGAGGAGTAAGAAAGAAAGAGTTGCTGGAAAGTTAGATTTGCTCCAGATTTCATCAGGCACAAGGAAAATATACATTATCCATTTGCCAGCTTCCAACTCATGTGAGCACTAATATCTTGAACTGTGAGGGGATCACACAATAAATCATTCTCAGAAGTAACTGGCTTCCCCTTGGTGGCCTCTCTGAAAAAGTCAAGGTCTCAATAGAAGTCCTTTTGCCTCTTCCCCGAAATCAGCCTGTGTGTTTTACTACCACTGGGGTTCCCAAGTACACCTCACAAACAGTTTTGGTCACCTCAGCTTACCAACTCCTGAAGTCTGGATTCATTACTACAGCCCACTAAGCCATGCCTCTTGATGCCTGTGAACGTGCGCTGCTGTCAGGCCACATGCTTGGAAATGCCACCATTGCCCCATCTTTCCAGAGATTATGAGGAAGTAAGCAGCATTTCCAGTGTCGTTCACCCCAGAAATCACTCTTTCCTGGGCATTTCTTCTTCCAGCTGGCTACAGTATTACAATCCCTGTGCGCCAGCTTCATGCATGCCCCTAAGATGCATGGTCACTTATTTAACCAGCCTGATGCCCAAGGTGATATCTGTCACGCATTGCCTGTATAAGTCTGCTCAGTAAAATGCTCTGCCTTTTTATTGAAAATACCTGGATTAGAAGTTGCATTATAAATTAATAGCTCATTCACTCTCCTAAAAGGGAAATACCTTGGACACATTTTTTATGGTGCATCTGATGAAACAAAGCCTGTTACTGTGAGGACACACAGCATCCCTTTGGACACTCTGTAAAGAAAGAAGTGAAGTTACAGATGATTACAAGTGTGTCAGCTCCAGGTCTTCCCACCAGGTTAGTCATAGCTCTTTGTAGTGAATGCTGGCATTTGTCCTCTTGGTAACTAATAAACAATAATTCATGGCAACAGAAAGATAATTACAAGTCAAAGTAATCATATCGTGTAGGCAAAATATATCTAAAACAAATAAAAGCGCTGTCATCAATGCACAAAAACAATTCAGCCATCAATAACTTTCTGGTTGTATCCTTTAGGGATGACTAGTCACAGGACAACAAAATAGCTCTCCGTGTAAGGCAGTAACAGATCTGAGTAAGACTCGGTTAATGGGCACCAGATTTTTAAGTACAGAGGCATGACATTGCAATACTTCAGGCACATAAAAGAGGATGTTATTACAGGGATATACGTAATTAGGCAGCCTAGTCTAGCACATAGTAATTCTTTAAGTTACATACTAGTGCACTAGCCTGATCTTCTCAGATAGTTCCCAGGGAAGGTCACTGTTCTGTGCAATGTAATGAGTTTTAGTGTTAAATCCAGTCTCACTTGACTCATGCCTTGACTTTACAGGTCCTTAGATAAGTGATCAGTTGCAAAATACCTTGAAGCAGCACAAACTCATGGAGACGGAGCTGTATTGGTACTCGGAAAGCTCATGTGGTACTTTTGATGCTCTGCCATGGCCTGGCAGGAGGCCTTGAACAGAACATTTTAATTTTTCTATACCTACTCTTCTCTACTGGTAGCTGCAGACTAAAAGCACTGCACAAACCCAGAAAGGTACTCTTTCGAACAATTTGTTTTGGAGCAGGGTTTCCCAATGCTGCATTGCTTTGTGAGTTTAGATGAATAAGGCAACTTTTTTGGATAGAAAAGGTTGACAGCTAAATGCATCCACTTAATGATGTCAGAAGTTGCTTTTCTTTGAAGAGCAAACAGAAGCAATAAAAATTGTGCACTAAAGAGGGAACTTCCAGCAAACAGGCAAAAAGAGCAGAGAAAGAACAGGTTTTCTCCCCACACGGAACATGAAGGGAAATAAAAGGCAGACCTAACTCATAGTGATGAGAACTTTTGTGTAAGGTGGCTATTATTGGCACTTCTCACTGCCCAGGCAGAACGGCAACAGTGAACATCACATGAAGCAGACTTAAGGTTGCTGAAATGTGTTAGGAAGACACAAGTCTTGCTTTTACATAACGTGAGTAGACATACTGACCCTGAAGTGTCCTTGTAATCACTCATTCAGTCAACACTTTGTTGGGATGTGTAAACTGTGTACTGAAGTGTTTTGGACAACCTGCAATCTGGATCTTTGGGTCTGTTTGGCTCCAGAAACCTGGCCTGAGCTTTCTCTTGTAACATTTTCTTCTAAATATAGATATGATAAATACCATTTTTAAAACAGAAATAATCATAAATCTTTAGGCAGGTACACTGGCAGAAATTTTTTTTAAAGGCACAACAGGTGGGTCTCACATGGTTTTTCCTTATTCATTTTGCTTTGACTTACCTCCATCCTCTGAAAAGACAACAGAGATGCTACCACCATGGCAATCTCTCTTCCTTCCCCTGTCACTTCTTCCCCTGTCCCTCCTTCCCCTGTCTGGAAGCCCCTCCTCTCATTGGTCCTTTCAATGCTGCCTCAAGAAGCCGTAAGAAGAGCAGGATAAAAAGGAAGTGAAAAGATCCAACAGATAGTCCTGGCGAGCAGTGGAGTTGGAGGGAAAATTCCTCTGACTCACAGTAAGGCAGTCTGAGCAATGTTAGGGAGTGAGGAACATAGCAAGCTAAGGAAAAAGCAGCTGCAGCAAGGGGGATAGCAACCATGGACTGTTTCCTACCAGGTGGAAAGGACAGGCAGCTATTTTACCCTTCTCCCCCTGCTGCCTCTTTGATCTATTTCATGTTGCTCCAGCAATTGCCTGCTTCAGTCTTTGTCTGACAAGAGCATTTGGGCTGCTAATGTTAGAACTGGGCTGTTTTCAGGTCCTTCTCATGATTAATGGCTAACAAAGAGTGCTTTGGAAAAGTACAACAAAACAGAACAAACTATGAAAGGTTTCATATGGAAAAATATTAGGCTTTGGAAATGGAAACATTTTGTGGGCTTGCATTGGTTTTTAAAATCTTTTCCATTGAAGACTTTCCCATGACATATTTTTGGGTAGAAATTTGTGGAACAGCTTTAAGAGGAGAATCTGACTCTCTAAAGCCCTATCTGTGGTTAGCACATTGAACACATCTATATACTGCAAATGCCCTTAACCCTTTAGGCTTCTGTCTTTCACTTCTATCCAGAAAAGTTTAATTATGAATGTAGTTGACATTTTTGAAGAACGGGAATTGCAGGTCTCCTACCAGTGCTTGATATGTTTCAGCATCGAGGACACCGGACTGCAAAATTCTTATCTGAGCATGGGAGTTGCACACCAGGTAAGCATGTTCATTGCGGTGAGGAAAAGAAGGAGGCCACATACAGGGAGTACTGGTCTGATCAGGAGGAAGTGCAGGCAGTAGAAGTCCACTAGCTTAGCCTTAAGATAACAGGGAGAAAAACATGCCTCATTCTTCAATCTCTTGTTCATTCTCATTTGTTGCTCTATGAGGAGGCTAAGTTGTTGTGCTGACTCCAGACTAGACTGTGGACTGCCTCCTTTCATTTGCCTGACTACTTGCAGTCCCATACACTTGCTTAGCTGAAGCTACACTAATCCATGGTAGCCTCTGCACCTAGCCTTGCGGTGAAGTCCTGAAGATAGGGAAAGTCGAAGTAGACAAGTTGCCATCAGTGTTTGGTGTGAACTGATGTTGATGGCAGCTATGGATGTTTTGCAAGGAGGGCTGCATCCAGCCACCTTAAGCAACACGAACGAGTCAATCGTGTTTGACTGTGTTTAGACACCATCAGTTTTGATACAGTTTTAAGCACACATACTGTACAGTCTATTCGGAGACCCTCCATTATACATCTTTTCACAGCTTAGAAAGTTGCTGTAGGAAACACATTATGTCAATGTACCTAGAGGTAAATGCCTGCAGTCAGCTCCCTTTGCTGTCGATCGTCAGAAAGACAGATCTGCTGAGGCAACACAAAGGAACTGAACTGTATTTTGAGGTGACAGGCTCTGTAAATATCAAATAATATGTGAGCACAATGATGCGTGCTGCAATGCCATCACTTACAGATTCTGAGCGTTGTAACTTCCACCTCCCGGTGCCACGGATTAACCCTTGCCCACCAAACCCAGCTTTTTCCAAACGGAATCACTTTCTTTGTGCAACAGCTGAACAGAGCCTGGCTGAGATTTCTGCCAAAGTGGTTGTGAAAAACAAAACTGATGAAGACACAAAAGGATTCCACTTGAGAGACAAGGCTAAATGCCAGCAGAGTGTGAGTGTACACCGTTCCTGGTGTTACGTATTACTAGATTGTGCCTGTAAATGCACCAATTTTATAACCAGATCCTTTATTTACAAGGATCTGAAATCTAGGTCTGCAAATCCTTTTGGAAATATATGTATTAAGGAATGCTTCACTCAACTACAAAACTTAACCTGAAGGTGTTTTTTGGGTGCCCAGTTGCAAGCCCTGTGCTCATATCTCTTCTGGCAGGTTTGGATGCCTCCTTAAAAGCCAGCTGTGGGCCAGACTTCCAGCAGCACTGCTCTCCAGCTACAGCTCAAGTCAATAGGTTGGGTAGGACTGTAACATTTTGGAAAACATATGTTCTGTCAGAACACCCAGCTGCAAGAAATATCACATCACTGCCTCCTCACATGAACTGATGTCCACAAGACCTGCACATACTCTTTTTAAATGGCAATGGCCTTAATTCTCCCTCATATTGATGACTAAGCATGTTACAACATTTAGAAGGAAATAAAAATTCACAAAATGGCTACAAGCAGCAGGAGATCAGCTTGAAATTTCTCAGTGAAGGTAACGAGGGGAGGTCTTTAAAGCCCCAGCTTCAGTCACTCACACAGTGACCCCACTCGCTGCCAAAAAACCACAGGTGTATAGCACATCAGCAGATGGATAAATGTGAAGGGCTGTGAGTGAGAATAAGGGAGCAAGAAGCGCAAAGGGCTGATCTGAAGCAGATTTGAGAAATTTCTCTGTACTTGCAAAGATAATAATTCAGTAAAAGGGCACTACAGTCAAACAGACTTTTGTCTTTCAAATGGCTTAACCTGGCATTGCCCCTTAGCTTAAGGTAAAGTTTTTTGGACCCAGTAAGCAAATACATTCAAATCAAGGATTCTCTGTAGAAGCAAGTTCAGATTTACATTGCAAAGTTGCACTTCCTGTATAAGATCTCATCTACAGTGAAGCACGAATCACAAAAACCTATGATCATAGGAGGCACTTCAGGTACACACCTACAGTTGGTAGCTGTAATTTTCCCTTCATGCAGGAAATACTCTTCTCAGAGGGTATTTTCAGATCCACTATAATACTTCTGATCAGTCACACCCCCAGTTTCTTCCCCTCCCTAAAAGCTTTTCCTCTTAGGCCATATGTTAGGAAACATCTTCAGTTGCATCTTTCCTCCGCAATGTCAAGTGCTGACAAGTGAACAGCTAACCGAAGCATTGTGCTGTATCAAAGGAGACAACCCAAATCTGCCCTACAAATGGCTACAGAGGAAACATCCTGGTGATACTTAAAAATAATATTTAGGGAAAGCAAAAGTAAATATTATCTAATATCTCTCTCCATCATCTGCCAAAACATTCATTACTTGCTTCATTAATTTTGCTTATTAGGCCTCCACTGTTGAGCCATTACTATCATGTGGTCTGGTTATTGTTACAATATATACAAAATATATGAAAGTAACTTATTTTGCTTAGCAGACTGGGTGTTATTTTACCTTTTTTTTTTTTCTTGAGTCACACATCACACAAACCACTGGTTTTTTGATAAGTTTTTTTCTTTATTATCTGAAAAGCCAGAGCTCCACTGAGTGCAGATTTTAACATCTTCTAACCCTTTCTTAATTTTACCATGCAAAATCTTAATTACAATAGCCCCCCTTCCAATTTTCCAGTCTACACACACTCTACTTATTTATAGCCCAACAGTACTTTCTCCAAAGTATTTACACTCTTCTGAATTAAAATAATAATAATTAATAATAATAATAATAATAATAATAATAATAATAATAAAAAGAACAGACTCTCAACTACAGTAAATCAGCCTAACTTCACTCCCTTCTGTGTGTTGACATCAGTTCCACCAGGAGGAATTCAGCCCTTCAGGAGGAATTCATTCTCTTCTTTCCTCATTATATTCCAAACGAGAAGAAATAAACCATTCTGCAACTGTATATGTATCATCACAAAGGCACTTACAAGACTCATGCTGCTTACAAAACCTTTCTTTTCATTCTCTGAGAAACTCACAGTCTAGTCATTATTTATTATTATTTTTTAAATAAGGAAGTCAAGACATGCAAAAGTTCATAAAAAAAAATGTGACCAAAACAAAAGAGCAAGAGCAGCAGCACTGGGTCGATGGAAATAAGCAGATTTGGACTTTTGTTACAGCCTGGAGGAAGGTTTTGTATTGAATTCATTCTTTACAAAAAGTGAAAGAAAAAAGGAAAAAAAAAAAAAAGGTTGGGGGGGTGTGGGGGGAATAAGAAGAAAGGAAAACCGAACAAATGAGAGTTTTGTTGTTGTTGATGGTTTAACGACTTCCCTTTTCGGTGCTCTTTGACTGCTTTCCAGTAGCTCCCCTCCTAGACCCATTTCTGTGGCATGCTGGGCTTGGCTGGATGCCAGGGTGACAATCAGTGCCTGAGCAGCCTCTTCGGCCAGAGATTATTCCTTGGGTTCCTTTGTTTTATTAGTGAGGAGGTGGGGGGCCACAGGGGTGACTTCTAAACTGAAACAGGATGTCCTGCTGGTGTCCCAGGCTGTGAAAGACTCGATTTCATCAGCCATACTGGTGATGCAACATGGCTTAGGTTAATCCAGTGAGACTAGGCTGCAGATTTCTTCTTCAGCTTTTTTCCTTTAAGACTCAAAAACCTCAGAGGGATGCTGCCTTAACAGGCAGCTCTAGGGAGGTGGTTCCTCAGTATAGTAAACCAACTATAAACTATCATGTTAAAAGATGTAACTGAATATACCCATAATCCACAGACAGAGCTTGTCAAACTAATTGTGATTCAGTCCCCCAGACAATAGTATAAAATGCTTCATGCAAGGAAGTCATTGTGCAGGTATGCAAAATCACACACAAACAGATGTTGGTCAAATAGTTCTCAAATTTCAATATTTCTAATGACTTGTGCAGCAAATGACATGTCAGCAGGCTAAAAATCGCACAAGCAGAATTTAGTTCAGCATCTAGCGTTTTTGAACAGTTATCACCTGAAAAAAAATGATATAGTTGTTGTGCATGAACAGCAGTTACCAAGTATATTTGTATTGTTCAGTGTTTTTATTAGAGAGAGCAAAGAACAGAGCACTGCATTAGAAAATACATACTACATTGTCAAGCTCTTACACATCTTTACAGAAAGCCTTTTCAAATAAACAAGTAATAATTTTTCTGTATATCCTCCTGATATAAAAAATCTGATATAGACAACAGCTATCATAGGCCATCTCCAGTAAACTATGGCTTCTCTCCTTATTATGAAGAAAATTTCATTACAGTTACCATCAGCAATTATTTGTAAACATACTGTCATATTTTACAGTTCACTTCTGTTTCCTAAGCTACATTATTATATGGGTGGTAAAACTATAAAAGGTCCATCCTTCATACTCTCCCAGCCATTCTCCAATCCCTCACCAGGAGGAAGAGCACCACACTAAGCAGAGAGTCAACCACTTGCACAAATTCGTTACACTGAGTCCCTAGCAAAATTGGTGTTGGGCACCAGCCTTCCTCAGACCTAAACCAGCAGCCAGTGTCCTGCCCTGAACTGTTCTGGATATGCATCCTGACAGGGGCAACACACCAAAGAAAGCACACCACAATAATACACAGGTTTGGTGTGCCCCTCCCACAGCCCACGGTAAACCATCAGAAGTTTTGTGGTACTGGTAATCATCATGGAGCCAGCCAGTTACTGTTATGTGAAACTGCAAGTCCAACACCTGAGAGACATAAACTTCAAAAGTAAAATGGCACTTCTGCTGAAGTGCAAAATCAATGAGTTCTGTCTTATTTCCTACATTGCCCAATAGATTTCAAATGGCTCCTACAGGAAGGAGAAAAATGAATGCAGTTTATGTCCATACTTTGTAGAGATGAAACCTAACATGGACAAATGTAGAATTCTTGGTAGAAAAACCACGCATCGCCACCCCACCCCCCCAAAAAAAAAAAAAAAAAATCAGATAAGCAATGACTTGGCCTCTCTACCCTTACATCCTGGAGAGTTTAGAAAAGCAAAAATAAGAATAAAAGAGAAGGTTCATCAATCCAGAGAGGCTTACTGGGCAGGATTTGGCCAGTTCTGAAACATATTACAAAACACAGTATGCAGATCTTAATTTCTTGCTGCTCACAGATATTGTAAAACTAGATGTTTCCCATGTACACTCCTGGAGAACAGCTGCATTTCAAAGTCACAGCTAGGTGTTCAGGAAGGAACAGCAAATTCACAGGAAAAAGAGCCTTCCATCAGTCATGAGCCTCTCCCATCCACAGTACTGGACTTGCTGCAGTTTGCAGACACTAGTTTGTCCCTATGATGCTGACTGTCCTGGATTTTCCTTCTTCAGCACTAACTCAACTGAAAACATTTTAACAGAAATAATTTTGTATGAAATGTGTAGCTACTGTAGTTGCCATGGCGACATTGTAGAACAGTGATTGAGAAGGAGAGCATCAATACTAGTACAAATGGTGTGAGAGATGGCCCAACAGACAGTGCCTGCATTAGACTGTAATCTGCCCTCAGTCCAGGCACGCTGGTCTCTGAAATCCAGATGAGCTTCCAAGGCAGTTGAAAGCATCAAACCCTGTAATAAGGATCTCACACTGAACTGCTTGGTGAAGAAGAGAAAAAACAAACAGCATCAACATGAATATCTGCATTTTTTAATCACTTCGAGATTTTCTTATTGCTTGACAACAGGGAAGCCATGTGTACCTGACAGGCAGATTCTTAGAAGCTACCTACAGTTGGGTTTCAGACCAAAAGAACACAGAATGAGGCAGCTTCCATCTTTCTTTTGGTTTCTTTACTGTCTTATTTCCACACACCGTAAGTTACACTCTTTTGAACTCCTTTTTTTTTAGTTTTTATTTTTATTTATGTTAAAAAAACCATTAAAGCCAGTAGATGCAATGGCTATAGTCATTTAACAGCTTGGAAACATTCATCTATTCCCTTCTCCACTTGGGAAGCTAATGAGGATTTAAGGCAGCACAGAAGACAGCCACTTCCCTTTCACAGTCAGGGGGAAATGAATTGCTTGCCTCAGGATGAAACCTCAAAAGTCAGCTCACTAGGTTCAAGACCCAGCTGTCTGGGAAATCTCGGTAAGGAATATAATGTGTATACTGGCATATGCCCACACTATGCTTGCTAAGCATGAAATCACTCCCGAGGAAGGAAGAATGAAAGATGGCAAAAATGTTTAGGAGACACACAGCTAGATGTTGGAAGCAGCTTTCATCTTCCTTGTCATGCAATACCTCTGCTATTTATTTTCAGCTATCAAACAATATAAAAGATAAACATTTGTTGCCTTTATACCTATATCAATATATGGTTATATAGGCCACACTCTTTCATGGGCACCCCCTTGCCGTGGGGAAAGAGCTTGCGTGCCCTTGTGAAGTTGAGAGCTATGCTGGTGGGGGCATATGCCTCCGGTAGGGTCTCCCAAGCCTGACAGGTCTCAACTGAAGGGTCAGACAAAGTGTGTCCACGGGCAGGATGGGCTCACTAGCCTTCGGGCAACCATCCTAGGAGAAGGACAACTCTAACTGCAAACCCGGGCAGATGGAGCTCGTTTAGCCCTGTAAGGCCATCCATCTAAGAGAAGGATACTCTAACCAAACCTACGACCTGAGGACTTCGCTGTCACCGTCCAAGCTCGCTAGGCCCTGGCAGATGAACCTCAGGTGTAAAGGGTGGGGGCCAGTCTCGCGCACGCTGCGCCTCACCTAAAAAATCCACCGCACAGGCTTGAAGGGTGTACTCACGTTTGCAAAGCCCTGTAGCGACAGGCAAGGGACGAAACGGCAGGTGGAAAGATGTCACTGGAAGCCGCAGACCCAACCCTGCATGCAGGCGGTTCAGGACATTGGTCGCTTGAGACTGACCCGGGAGATGACAGTCTCGTTCGGCAGCATCCTGAATGACCAAGCAGCCTTTTTCAAGGAGAGCACTGCTTGCTCCACATGGAGAGGGGCCTAGAAAAGGTGGCCTAACCAAAGCTCATCTCCCCTTCCAATCCGGTTGGCTAGCCGCGGCCAACGGACATCTTCTTCTGCGGTCAACCAAAGACAAAGAGACAAAGGCATACACCTGCCTCCAAAGGTGTGTCCAGATTGACACTTGCATCTGCCTACTCTTCTGTACGGGTCTGAATCATGGGTCATCTACCGCCACCATCTGCGACTCCTCAAACGCTTCCATCAGCGCTGCCTCCGCACAATCCTAAACATCCACTGGACTGACTACGTGACTAATGTTGCTGTCCTTGAACAGGCAGACGTCACCAGTATTGAGGCCATGTTGCTGAAAACGCAGCTGCGTTGGGCAGGGCACGTCTCCAGGATGGCGGATCACCGCCTCCCTAAGAGCGTGTTCTATGGTGAACTTGCCACCGGCTGCCGCAAGAGAAGAGCTCCAAAGAGGAGATAGAAGGACTCCCTGAAACAACACCTCAGCCTAGGCCATATTGACCACCATCAGTGGTCCACCCTGGCCTCCAATCGGGAGATTTGGAGACACACCATACACAACGCTGCTGTCTCCTTTGAAAGCATGCGTAGAATCAGGCTCGAGGAGAAAAGACAGCGCAGAAAGAACCGTGCCTCGACTATACCACCCAAGGAGACCCTCCGGTGTGCTCTTTGCAACCGGTCTTGCCTATCCCGCATTGGCCTTTTCAGCCATCAGCGCGCTTGCAATAAGCGTGGGCAAAGCCTTTCCCAAATCTTCGTCCGCGAAGCCAAGCCATGATAGGCCACATAAAATGGTGTTCAGCATTGTTCCCTATATCCCTGTAGGAAGGTCACCAGTGATCCTATCAGTATTGTTAAAGGTCATTACCATCCCTTCTTTGGTGGGACTATTTTTCAGTTCAAGGGTAATACGGATGCCCATAGGAGCACAGATGTTTATATGAGCACCAGTTTTAGTTGGTTAGGTGAAACTGCATGCACAGAGTACCTGAATGAGAGCACATGCAAAACCTTTGGCTTGAACTGCACTGCCCACAGGAGGATAAGAAGTAGGCATAATAGTCAGCCATGCCCAGCGTTTGCCTGCAAGAACTGACTGTACCCGTGTAATAAATAGGTACAACAGTCCTAAAAATCCATATAGAAATGAGATGCAAATTGCTGCCGTGCCCTGGGACACTCTGGAGTTTCCCACCATATGTGCATCAGTCATCGGCTATGCTTGTGTCACAGACTTGTTCTCCTAGAGCTTTCCAGGTGCTAGTACAGCTTACTACCACTCAAACCAGGCATTCAGTTCTCCACATGCCTTTACAGGTAAGAAATAACTCCGTTTAAATTAATGGGGAAGAAATCGGTTCCTATACACATATATACCAAGAAGATACAGACACTGCAAACATCCTCTACTTCTGTGACACTGACAATTCAGAGCAGAAGAATGCAGCACAGACTTATTCCTTCCCTTATGACCAAAAACTCACTTAAAAAAAAAAATTTCAAATCTTAGACCCCAACAGTCAAGAAAAGAGAATTCTGCTGCATAATGGAATTGCTTTTGCAGGAATGTGATTATACACACCAGTACAAAATACTGTGATCTATGGGTGTGCAAAAGTCTGTTCTGGCTGCTAAGAAGGGAGCATTACTGTGCATTTCAACTTATTAAAGAAAAGTTTGTGGGACTAATTGGGCTCAAAAGCAGGTGGCTTGATTACGTCTTTTGATATAGTCTGATTCTTTTAAAGTTGCTGTGATACTGCTGGGTCAGAATTTTTTACCATTAATTGTATGTATGTATGTGTGTATGCCCAAAGATGACTGCAAGCACATTATGCACCTGATTCTGTCTAGGGTGAGATACAGAGCCCTACAGTAGAGGTTACTATTGGTGTCTGATTATGACTCTCCTCAACTCTTGAGACTTCTTCCTCTCTTGAATTTGAGAAAGCCTCTGGCAAATTCCATTTTCAGCTGGCACCTTCTGCTGTCAGTTGAGTCTGTGCTCCACTGATCACGGAAACAAACCATACTAGGAGTTCAGTGCTCCAAGCTCAGTTTTAGGATTGCAGCTGATTTCAAGGTACTGCAGAACCTGTGCGCAGTGAAGGTAGTAGGGATTAGTTCCCCACCTCAAGTACCCTGGGGAGGTGGTCCTATTGCAGCGTCCTGGCCTACTGGTCTCTGCGCCCAATTCTTTACAATGTCAGATAGCTGCAGCAATAACACATTACAGCCAATGCAGCCTGCATGTCACTGCTAGTTTTCGATGGCTTTGTAGTAGGCTTTATAGGAAACACTCTCTTGTGTGGGTGATGGAAGACAGGGAGAGACTGAAGAGGAAATGTGAGGTGTTACTGACTCCCTTCTGTCTTTGAGGATCAGAAAGATCAGATAAGCCAACTTTCAGCTTGCACAGACATCAGTGCAATGAACTACATCGAATAAACTACTGTGACACCACGGGAAGGAAGGACACTGTCTGGCAGTGCTATTCAGTGTGGTTTTCCACAGGTGAGAACAACCACTTTTACATTCTCACCTGCAACAACAGAAAACAGTGGCACATATACCCTGTTTTCCCACCAGAGAGCAGGGATTTCACAGTGTCTGAACCAGTTCCAAGCCAGCTATGCCTCAAGTCACAGCATTTGCTGGTGCTTCCTCCAGGCTCCCTAGAGTTAAAACTAACTGCATATTGAGAGTGACAAAGTCTACACCCTACATTTGGGGTTGTTTTCTTGTTTTGTTTTTTTTTTTCTTTTTAATTCACACTCAGAACTCCAAGCATTTCCCAGTGATGGAGCAGAACTTCTGGCTACCTGATATGTTGGCAGTCGCAGCATGTGTTCTTTCAGCAGTCAGTGCGCTGTGCTGAAAAACAACCATGGAAACAAAAATGCTGCTTTGAATAGTCAGCATTGCTGAAGAGCAAATGCAGAGTATTACTCTGCTAAAGGTGCAGAGAAGTCACAATCAATCTACCTTTTATTTTCTAGGCAAAATGCAGTGAGCGAAAAATATGCTACACTCAAATATTCAACAGCTCACAGTAATGGTAAGAATCTCCTTCTATGAAAATTTTTCTTTCTTTTGTTAAGATTTCTGCTCCCTTTCTTAGTTAGCAATATCCCAATCATCTACAATTGAAATGCTCTTTCACGGGCACCCCCTTGCCGTGGGGAAAGAGCTTGCGTGCCCTTGCGAAGTTGAGAGCTATGCTGGTGGTGGCATATGCCTCCGGTAGGGTCTCCCAAGCCTGACAGGTCTCAACTGAAGGGTCAGACAAAGTGTGTCCACGGGCAGGATGGGCTCACTAGCCTTCGGGCAACCATCCTAGGAGAAGGACAACTCTAACTCCAAACCCGGGCAGATGGAGCTCGTTTAGCCCTGTAAGGCCATCCATCTAAGAGAAGGATACTCTAACCAAACCTACGACCTGAGGACTTCGCTGTCACCGTCCAAGCTCGCTAGGCCCTGGCAGATGAACCTCAGGTGTAAAGGGTGGGGCCAGTCTCGCGCACGCTGCGCCTCACCTAAAAAATCCACCGCACAGGCTTGAAGGGTGTACTCACGTTTGCAAAGCCCTGTAGCGACAGGCAAGGGACGAAACGGCAATACCACCCAAGGAGACCCTCCAGTGTGCTCTTTGCAACCGGTCTTGCCTATCCCGCATTGGCCTTTTCAGCCATCAACACGCTTGCAATAAGCGTGGGCAAAGCCCTTCCCAAATCTTCGTCCGCGAAGCCAAGCCATGATGATGACAATTGAAATGTTGATGCTACCATTTTTTATCCTTGGTTTTTTGGCATTATTTTCCAGGACTCTGTTTTCCCACAGCACTGTCTCTAAAAGCACATACATGTTATGTCGATGATTTGTAGGCCTTTCACTTACCCCCAGGTTCTGTAAAGAGAAGCTCCAAGCTAATCGTCTCGTCTCAGCTCTGTTGTGGCAGACCGTGTATATTGAATTCTGCTCAGCTGACCCCAACTAACTCCATTGGCTTCATAGAGCTGCATGACTCATTAAAATCATAAATAGATTTATAAAGACCACTGTTAAACATACTGCTAACAAAGGGTTTTGTAAACCTTGTTACCTAAGACAGGGCTCTGATTTTCCAGTGACGTTATCTCAGACACTGCTGTTTGAGAAAGCTCTGAAAATGCCTTTTTAACTCACGACTCCTATATGTGTCACAATGAGTTTCCATTACATGCATGAATGCACAGGCGGCATTTACCTACTTCCATACTTCGTGAAGTCATCCACTACTTTAAAGCTGAATATATGAATGATATAACAATGCCTTATTAGTGAGCCTGAACACCCACAAATATTTTTCTTTCAATTGCCTTCTGGCCTATTTTGAAAGATAATGTTTTGTTCCCCTCGCCTGTTGTTGTGCAAGACTTCAGGCTGTTGATTCTCATGTGGAACCAGATGTGAAAGATAATTATCTTGTCTTCTTGATTCTCTCCCTAAGAAAAATCTAGCAATTTTTTTTTAGCAAAAATTTTAGAAAAAACCAAAAAGCTATGAACAAACAAGGCCATAGGACATCTCCTAGTTAGAGAGAAGCACACTCCTGTAGAACTGCTGCAGCTCTCTCCACAGTCCATTCCTTTTCTTCCCCTCACCACCAGCTCAAAGCTCTTGTTAGAATTGATGTAGCAATAAGAATGCAGCAATCAGTTTGCATACAGCCCACAAGAGACACACAACTATCACAGTTACTGCTACCACGCTGTGCGTGAGACTGGTGCAATGCGGGCTCTCTGCCTTTGCCACACACAACTGCAGTAGCCTGCTGTGAGGTAGAACGCAAGTGGCTGCAGATGAACAGAAGGGATCCCATATGTTGGTAAAGGCTCAAAATTACCATCTTCCAAGCATTCTGTGGCCTGATACCAAGTTGGTACCTTGTGACAATGCTTTGTGATATGTAAAAAGACAGACAGACAGAGCAAAGGGACACTTGCAAAGATGATGACTTTGTTTGAGGCAATGAAAAAGAAGAGAGGAATAACAAACCTCTGTACCTATTTTAAAGGCAAAAAACCATTGAGATCAATGTTTCCAGGGCTTGTTGGGTTTTTTGTTTTTCTTCAGTATGGTGACTCTCATTCATGTCTTGGTTTTAGGAAGCAGTAAAGATGGCACTGACACCGCAATTCTGGTTCCTTTTCTGCCACTGACCTTCCACGTGTCCTGGAGAAAGTAATTATAAATTTGCCTTTTTCTGTACTCAAGAGAGTTGGTTGCCAGTCCACTCTCACAGATAATAACTAACTTCAAGGTAGGGGTCCTCCAAAGGTTTGAAGACGTTCCTCCATAAGGACCAACATTCTGAAGGCAAAGTCATGCTTAACCAAGCAGGTAGCCTTCTACAATGTGACTGGCTCAGTGGATGAGGAAGATCAGTATATCTTGTTTACATCGTTGACTTTAATAATGCTTTTGACACAAGCTCCTCTAATAACCATGTAGACAAGCTATTGAAGTTCAGGTCAGATAAATGGACAGTGAGGTGTACTGAAAACTGGCTGAACTGCCAAGCTTGAAAGAGTTGGTGTAAAGTCCAGCTGCAGGGCAGTCACCTTGTGTTCACCTGCTGTTGCTTGCTGAGCCTGACTTACCTATATGACTGCGACATTAACATCTCTAGCTGCCAGGGACATGGGATGATTCTACTCTTTGGTCATGAAAATCACCCAAGTGATTTTCACCCAAGTGAAATTCCCCACTACATAGAATTTACATCATATAGCTCTAGTTTTGAATCAAAGAGAAAAGTCTATGATGAGAGGATTGTTTCTGTGGGTTCAGGCACACCTGCTCTAAAATAGGTCTGTAATCTCCTCCAGTATATTTTTCAACATGATTTTGAAAAAACAGTAGCCAGTTTGATGGCTCCTCAAGACACATCTCTTTCAGCATGCCTGCTCCTGTCAGGATGTGGCTGAAGAGAGGTATCCCACATAGATTAAAAACGGTCATCTTTCTTTTCCAGTTTGGAAAATACCTAGAAATCATAATACTGGAGCAAAGGGATTTCCAGCTATGGCTCACTTCTTAAGCTAGACTAGGTCAGTAGGATCTCATGGAAGAGATGGAAGATTTGAGGTGAGTTGAGATACCCCACTTTCTTCATGTTCTCTTGCTTAATCAGTCAAAATTTAGAGATACTAATTCCACACTGAACTATGGGCAATGCAAGCATTTCAGTCATGCCTGTGAGAGAAGCTCTAAATTCACCTTGAGAGAAGAAACAGTACCCTGTTTCTACATACATTTATTTATTGTTACTACATAGTTAATACTGGCTTTGGCTTAACAACAAAAAATAAAACATTCCACATTGCGGTTGCCATATTTTCAAGGAACATCTGTCTATTTGTCCCTGCCTCCTGCAGTGAAGAAAAAAGGTAACATAATGAATTCTCTTTCACCCTCTGATGCAGCAGAAACTTGGGTAATGACAACGAATTTAGGTTTTTCCAACAAACATAGGCCTTGTTGCATTTGCAGCTCAGGTTAGCTCCAAGTGGAAATAAAAGGCATTTTTCTCTTTTGACAGTGATGCAGTATAAGATTAAACTCTGACATGCAACATTTAAGCATTTAAAACTGGTATCAACTCTTTGGTGGGCCCGCTTTTAAGATAAACACATTAAATGATATTTCAGCTATGTAACATCCCAAGCATACACATCTGCTGCTGAGGCACACACTTGTTTTGGTTACTTAGGTGTTGCTTCTTGTCGGTTATTCCAAAGAGAGGGCTTAGAACATATTTTACACTTCAGTTTATTCTGATCATACAACAGTTCAGCACAAAGGCACCTACATTTGTAAAATGGTCTGCACAAATTTGTACGCGCTTCAGCATTAGTCCAGAGGACAGGAAAAGCAAGAGCAGCTTACTATTCTGTGATCAAAATGAAGACTTAAGTTCTTAAGGCTGTCATAACCTTTCCTACTGAAGTTTACAAAGGGTTTTCCATAGATTAAGGAGATAGATCACAATATCAAGATCAAGACATCTCCCCACATACCAGGAAGCTGGGACTGCAAAAACACTAGCAACAACGCAGAAGAAAATTCCTCAGCTAAATTAGCAGATGTGATGTATATAATTATTTAACATTATTAGATTAGAGTGTGAAGATGAGCATGTTTTCAGGGACCCCTTTTTCAAAAGTGAAAAACTGCTCATTCACACTATCAAAATGCTTTGAGTTTAAACAAGGAATTTGGGCATTTGACTGCCCCATCTGCATGAATACTCTACCACGGGGGCTGCAGTTGTTTCAGATTTCCTACTTACACCAACTGGAATTGGTGCCAGACAGCAGGTTTGCTTGTACAGCTGAGCTGACTTTACAGCCCTTCTCACTCTTATGGATCCAAGGAGCTGACTGACCTGCATGCTTCATCCACTTGAAAGACAACCAGGGCACAGTGTGGAGAGGGAAACTGGTGGTGAAGTCAGAAATGATCAGATTTTCATCAGTTCATTTCAGTAAAGCAAATAGTGTTCCCAGACTGTTTTCAATGAACTGCTGTCAGCTCTTTAAAAATATTTATTTAGTTCATTATGCTTATTATACAATAGGTCATATGTGTAATGCTGATAGCTGGGTAGCTAAAACAAGGCAATGTCTTTTTATAAATTGCTGATTTTCTGCATCTCCTGTTACCACAGGAGTTACAGGAGGTACATTATGGAAAAATGATGTAATCTTTAATAATGTAACTACTTTTTAAGAAAGACTTGTATTATAGGAAATAGTTCATCAAACAAAAACAGTCAGGACTTTAAGCATGAGTCCTGAGGAGTGTTTCAGAGATTACAAGGTTGAAGTCCAACCTCTTGAATTTTTAATCTTATTTTAAGAAGCAATAGTAATCATAATCAGTTTTTCATAAAGTAACTGGAAAACAAAGGTCATACTGTCTTTTTTTAAATAAGAATAATATTTATATGCTCTGAACTGTAGTGTCTACGTTTAACAGACTACTCCTAGATTAAAATTTTTCATTGAAAAATCTCAGCTTCTTAAAACAGCAATTATATTCACAAGGTATTATAAAAGCTTTGCTACTGATTAAATACCAATTTGAACACAGTAGGCGAACACAGTAGTTTTTTAATCTAATATTTTTGTCACCACAGTTTCACTGAAATCCCAGAAATCATCCTTTGGAAGCTGTATGCTGCAGGATAATCAGAACTGGCATATCCATTATGAGAGCCAGGTATCTTAAACCAGAACTCTGTATGCAGCTGACAGAGTGGTAGCAAATAGCCTCACAAGGGTTGATGCAGCTCATGATCAAGTCATGCTAATCCTACCCCTGTCTTGCTCTGACTCTTACACAGTCACCAGTTGGTAGGTAATTTATTCAGTTTGGTCTAGTAGTTTCAAAATGCCTTACCAATTCCTCCCCTTTCCCAAGGCACAGGAGACATCTGAGTAAGCACTAGTAAGAATTGCACTCATTTGTTTGGTAACTAGCCACATTAGTGTGCTTTAGCTTAGGAGGCTTCAGTTATTTCATGCAGCTTTTGAACATGACCAAGTCTGGGATACAGGATTTCAGCAGCTGAACGGTGCACAGCATAACAGAAAAGCATAGCATATCATTTCCCCTTGACGTATGATAGGAAATTGTACAGGCAGAACACAGATTATCTGAGACTGGTACTTGACAGAAAGATCCAAATGCAACCTTCAGTTATGACAGATGTCCAAGCTTAGGTTTCACAGTGCAACTCAGCAACTGGAAAAATATGTTTGCACAGACTGTATGTGATGAGAAACCAAGTAGTAAATAATGCAACACTTGCTTTTGGCCTGTAGTTGAACTATAGTAATTTGGCATAGTTCATTTTAAGGGTTATTGCTGCAAGATGATTATACTTTCCACAAGCAAAAAGGATGTCCAGTTTATTGCTGGATTGTACTATCTAGGGTATTAGAAGTAAAAGTTTTGATTTTCAGGATGCATGTGGGATAAGTGAGCAGCAGCAGATGACAGAGGGAAGCCTTGCAGGGCCTCCCGCCAGGAAGAGAGGGTATCCAGCATCAGTAAGGGTCAAAAATGTTGCAAAATGGAGACAGCGCATGCTGGACTTAAGTATGGACTTTTCCAGTATGTCTGGAGAGACCCATTCTGAACTGCCATTTGGAAAAGTATAAGCTCACAGATGACTTTTGCAGGAAAAGATGTTCAGAGATAACGAAAGGTATGGTGTCTCATCATGCCTCACCATTTCCACTTGTCATTGGATGGTATCTGATGCATTCTTTCAATATATTCCCAAACTGATTAAACACATATGGACAGAAATTGGCACAGTACAATGTATTTTGCAGATTAATGCTGTCTTGTAGCTGTGCTAAAGAAAGGAGTACACTCAGTGCTCTGAAAATAAGGTGCACTCATTTATAGAAATATTTTCAACCAACAGTCTCACCTAAGCATGAAGTAAATGGCAATGACAACTTCACAAGCCACTTTTAAAAGAGGTAAGATTTCAGAAAAAACCTCCAAGAGCTGAATTTACAAGGATTTAAAAATTACCAGAGACCTTTCTGAAAATCCCTAAGTTTAGCATTTGTTTCATCAATAAACTTGTGCTTATTTTTAAAACAGGCTGAATTGGTATAAAGTAGGAATGCATTCATAAGGTCATATCATTTCATCATGCCTTATCTGTATTTTGTAGAGCACACTGTGTATTCTTGCTTTTCATTTTCACCTTCTAAAACAGACCAACAGAAATCAAGAAGTTGAAAGGTATCTCTGTGCTTTGCCAGCAAATACGGTATTGTGTTCTCTGTTAGATTCAGTTCAGGATTAACTAGATAAAATTTTCATCCCCTGTTCACCAGTGGATAGACACAGTGATTTAATAACTCCTGGTTAAATAAGTATTTGTGGGTTTTTTGATTTGAAAATAGAAAAAGTCTATCAGGCAATGGATTTTTCAGAAGGCAGTGAGTTCATGAGCCAGGTATTGAGAGAGTTGCTTATAGAAGACACTCCACATTCCGATCTATTTGAGATATTCCACAGGGCACAAGTCCCTGGCTTTGCTCCTTGTAGTCATTGCTATCTGTCTACATGATCTTCAGACTGCTATTTTTTTTTTTCACAGACATATTGGCTATGTAAAGCTTAATTTTCAGATATGCTGAAAATTTACTGCAGCAACGAAAGTCAAATATTCTCTAAGTTCATGAATAATATTGGAAGATCTAGCTTAATACAATATTACAACTTACACAGTTGATTACACCTGTTTAAAACTGAGGTAATGAACCCTATCCCTTGAGTTGAACGGTACTTTGTACTCTATCCAAAAGTGATGGAAAGCCATGAAAATGAAAATGCTGTAATTAGTTTCACTGAGCTTATGACCAAATGCTTTAAGGTCAATAGTCGTAGTAGAACCACCAAAACTATTTATGGCCGTTTTATTAATCATACAGCTCCATACCTCTTTGGTGATCATTTTCTGTGGTGTTTCTAGGTAGCTTTTTCACAGGTTTTTGTATTTTTATTGTGGGATGAGGGTGATGATTGCCAAGCAATTGACTAACTGTATCACGTGCTCCTCAGTGTGCAATGATTTCACAAGGCATAACAGACTTCATGATGGTCTCAGCTAAATCTCATTATGTAGCTATAAAACAGTTCCATGGATGAATTTGTTAGTCCTGGGTTATGTACATATCAATGCAGAAAGAGCCACCTAACATGGTTAGCTTTTGTTTCTACATGCAGTGCTGTCATGACATAGTACGACACACCACAGAATTGATGTGCCATTTAACCATTTTCCTCCTAGGTCTTTGCACTCTTGGTGTCTGAAAGATGCATTGAGTATCACTGTCTTTCTGGCAGTACAGGAATATAAAACATGAAATGCCAGTGTACAGTAGCCATCTGCTTATAGCAAAAATGTCATGAAGCAACGTTTCTTTCATTTTTAATGTTCCTTCTAGAATTGTTGGGTGTGGGGAACTCCCAGAGGAATGAGGAAAATGTCCCAGGAAAGACTTTGACTGCAACTTAACATTAGATACATATATGAGAGAGGCTTCCTGCAGGACAAATCCACTATTGCATCAGCTGCTGCAGGCTCCAGACATGCTTTTGCTTGAATGATTGACCAGTGCTCTTCTGCATTGCCAGTTAAAGGTGGCCAGATCCATAAATGCTCCTAATATTCATTTAGTAAACTTCCACTGACAAAAGGATGTTGAGCTGCCCTTGAAACATCTTCTACCCTCATGGTCTGCAACCTTCGTATCCATAGCTAACTTTGTGACTCCTAAGCCACCCATGAAGCATCTCTTTAGATCCTGGCCACTAACACTACAAGCATTTGCTTTTTAACTCTGGAGCAAGAACTGCCTCTGAATACATGGAATTTAAAATTTAAGACACACAATTCTCAATGTGTCAATGGCTCCTTGACTGTGGTTTGTTTGGTGTTTTTTTTTTTTTTTAAATCTTCAGAAGTCAGACTTTGGTTAATGTTTTATGTTCAGGATCCCCATCTGCTCTCATTGTCATGAACCAGACATGTAAAATACTCACTCATAAATCAAAGAAGGTGAACATACCCCTCAAGAAGTTTTACTACCAAAACCAAACAAATTGAAATTTTTAAAAGGCAAATCAACTCTACATTTCTTTGGGAAAAAAAACTGTCCAGATGTCTGTGATCTTCTCCTCCATTTCTATTTAATATGAGGTAGATGGAATAAGTCAAGGGTGATCGAAAATCTGAGCAATGTTATTCACTCTGCAGATGTCTACTTTATCTAATTACTTGCATTATGATCCACAGCAGAAGAGATCTCTTTGCCTTTCAAAACAGAAAAAAGAATACATGTGAAGTTAGATGTTGCACACAACTGACAACTCAGTGCAGGTGCATCTAACAGAGAACATTGCCAAGAACTTGAGAACTTTGACATTTGGTTTTACAGGAGTGAGGGCCTGACCCATGCAAACTGATCAGCCAGTCCTCCGGCAGAGATGAGGGGTCCATGACAGCCACTTTTCATTAGTGTGCTTTGTGTATTTCATTGCTCTTCAGAGACCTTTCAATAAGAGAAAGCAGAAACCAAGTAGGTGGAACAACTCCATCTTGTTCACAACAGGAAAATAAAGACAGACTCACTTTGTCTTCTTTTGCTTCTTCTAGTCTTATTCTCCACTCCCTAAATTAGTCAACAAGCTATCCCTGTGCATTTTCAATTGTTGAGAACAACTGCCTTAGCTAGAGATTAAAAAGAAAGACTATGTCCTGAAGCTGGCAGCTCACAAGCCAACAGACATCTTGTAAAAACTAGTTAATCCTCATTTGTCAGCTGTAGCAGTTTCCTTCGCCCTTCTCTCAAGGATTTTCAGTGGCTCCTGTGAGAAACAAGACATTGGACTATGAACACCTCAGCCTAACAGGGATTTGAGTATCAGCAGCAGTTACAATGAGCAGTAGTATAATAATTATATACTCACATATTAAACTTCTAGTTCCCTCTAAGCAAGAAACTGGAAACTTTTCCACCTCACGTTATTTTTAAGAGGTTGTGGTGAAAATTAGCGTGTAACTAAGCAAAACGTAATGGATGTTTACACGTGTATATACACAAAAAACCCTATAGCACTCTCTTGCTTTCAAGACTGTCATGGAGGCAGCAGCAACTGGCAACATTCAAGTGGTTGTTTTGCTTATTTTAGCATTTATACCCCAGCGCCTCAGTGCAGGGCTGAATCTAATTAGCATAAATGCAGCTACACGGAGATCAAAAAACACAAAGATGTTTCGAAGATTGCGAAGGCTGGAAGAGAAGGTTTACTTGAATGCAACCACATTGTCCCATTAGTTTGAAGAGAAGTATAAACAAACTGCAGACTACTAGGTATCTAATTCCATTTTAGGAAACCTAAGACCATGAACTCTCACTTGCTCTAACGGGAATAACATAGGGAACATAAGACACTTGCTGGCATAGAATTACACTATTCAAACTGCCTATAAGTAGATTAATGTATTTTGTGGCATTAACTTCAAATATCCCGATTCTCTGTATCTCACTGTGTTGATACAATATCCACAGCAAGATTGCCAAGTAAAACAAAGCTAGAGGACAATAAAAAAATGTAATCAGCTGAGCTACCTTTATTTTATGTCCTGCATATTTATGTATCATTTGCTTTTAAGTCAAATTTCACTCAACTGACCACCTGCCCAGTTTCCTACTGCAATTGTATTTTACTGCTCTTTGAAAGAGTGGGGTTATTAGCTGCTAGTATCTCTCTATATCCCCACCAAACTCAGTGGCAGCCTAGGAGAGACTTTTCTTCCCCTACCAAACCACTGCATCTCATCTAATTTAAAACCTGGTGTCTACATCTTCTTTCATTTTTGTACTCAGGCTTTAATTTTGGCCCAGTGTTAGATGGATGTTATGGTATGGAGGAAACACAGAGCCTGGGCAGGGGAAAACAGAGGTGGTGAGGAGAGGCGGGACGGAGAATGAGAGAAGCATGAGAGCAATCCTCAGATTACAGGTGGGGTTACAATGTCAGACACAGCAAAGCAAGCTGACTGCTGCATGGAGGACACCAGGGCACAGGAAAGGAAGATCACCCTAGCTGTCCAAACAGCTCTTTGGACACCCGCTGCCAGGTGTTGGTCATTGTATGGCTGGGGGTTTTCTGGCACAGGCAAAGCACCCCTACACAGAGGAGAGAACAGGCTGGAAGGCACAGCTATCCAAGGACAAAGTCTCTTCAAAGTCTGAACAACCTTCAGGTCTGCACTCAAGTACCATCACTAGTGTCAAGAAAGGGTGGTGGCATTTGTTTTGCATAAACTCACTACCTGGGACACTGCCACACAGTATTTTCAGTCTCCTGCAGGCAAGTACTCTCTTCAAACATCGATTTTAAAAAGCAGTAAGCTGAAAATAAAAGTCTTACTGTTCATTTTATGTCCACAGCCCACTGCTGCTGAAGGAGCACTGCAAATGCCAAGCTGACCTAGAAAGCCACACATCCTGTTCCACCTCACTATTACTGTGCTCCTTGACAGCTTCCATCCTGGTCTTTGAACCAGGAACAAGACAAAACAGTAAAGAAAAGAATCAAAGGAAAAGGGAAGAGAAAGGAATCAAGACTGAAAAAAAAAGCATGCCAGAGGAAAGAGCTTTAACTTTTTTTAAAAGCCAGTACATGATTATCGTTTCAAAGAAATTTTAATGAAAGACAAAAGTCTTGAAACTACTTAATATTCCAAATCAGTAACAGGCTCATGTTTGCACATGCATCTGTATAAGCAGTATACACATTTACTCATGAGCTCTCACAAAGACATTTAAATATGATTTAATTGCTCCTTTTTTCTTTTTTTTTTTTTTATAAGTACTGAAACCATCTCCTCTAACTGTGTGCCAAAGCCTGAGAGAGTTTAGTGGCACTTGAAAACATTGTCCAAATAAGTGAACCAATAAGATTAATTGGCACCAGAGGTACTGTGTGCTTTTGTAAAGCACACAGATGGAAAAAAAAACATCGGCGTTTAGTAGTTTTAAAGCTGTGTTTGTAAAGCTTTGTTTTCTTTAAGGATTATGTCTACATATCATGCTGCTATTGATTTTCACAGAAAAGGAAGAAGAGGAATGCAAGGTACACATTCTATCACAATGTGTGTCCACAAAAGGTCTTCCAGACCCAGAAATAGAGACTCTGAGAAGTATTTATCACTTCCCATTTTCAGTTACAAAACAACTCAGAAAACATACTGTGCATGCTTCTGGAGATGAGAGGATAGAGGAGAGGCACAGAAAACAATCCCTTAAATAATTAGCAGATTATTTGTATTAATATTTCAGCAGTGCCACAAACAAAAGCTGAGGTTTACACACAGATTCCAAGTTTCAACTTCCAAAAGTTCTCTACTTTTTGAACCTTTTTTTTCTTTAGTCCTCATCTTGCAATACCCTAGGGAATTTCAGTAGGAATTTTCTTTTGGTGTTGGCAACATATAATCTTTAAAGCTACTCAACATTTTATAGCACCATATGTCTTCTATGTTCCTATGTTGCTAATTAGGAGTTCAGACTATCTGCATCTTACACAACAATAGCACTAGGCAGCAGCAAATGCTCAAAACACTCTCACAGTTGCAATAAGTGGACAGGCATCACAGGATGAAACAGCTATTGCAGAGTTGGTGGCATATTTGAGAAGTTATGTAACTTTTTTGAGCACAGCTAATATGATTGAACTCACTCTGAGAAGCAATGAAAGAAAGAACTGACTGACTGTAAATCAATAATAGAATCAGCTTCAGAAGTCCCCTGTGAGGTAAAGGAATATTCTCACTTTACCATACTAAAACTAGTATAGAAAAACCAGCAGTTTGATGACACCCAGAGAGAAGCACTTTGTGGAAGTAGTGCTATGTTCCAACAAACCTGCCCACCCAGTGCTGCTGTGCGTAAGTTTGTGTCACTTCACCAACCTTACAGTGAGCTGGGAACATACTGTCAGCTCAGCAGAACTGGGGACTTGGTGGCAAGCAGTTAGCAAAGACAGACAAGCTGCAGTTCTAAGTTTCAAAATCCTTAAAAAAAATTAACCTAAGTTGACTACATAAATGATCCATGACTTTGGTCCCATATGGCACCATAAGAAAAAGTGGAAAAAAAATACCAAAACCTTCCCGCAATAGTTTTTTTTTTTCCTATAGCACAGGTTTGTACTATCCAGTTCGTAGTAAATGGATGATGAGATCACTGATCACGAACCCTGCACACTTCAAAACCCAGGCAGATCTCCTGCTTTTGATGAGGACTTGTTATGAGACATGAGAACAGGCTGTGGCCCATGTACAAAAGGGGATTATTTTGATCACGTGTGACATAATCCTTCTGAGATGGGTTACAAGAGAAGACATCAGGAAAGATGAACCGAATTTCTTCATGATAAGATCACTAACAGTCCTCAGCTTTCAATCTCAGATGTGAAAACATTTACCTTGCAGATCTTTTCACTGAACCCACTTTTGCATTTGCACTTCCAGGCCAAGGTCTGTGATGCTATGGCACTGTCTGGAATCAGACCTGGGCTGTCTAGCCAACAAACAATGAGCTAATGGAGACTCACTGAAAGAGAATAGTATTTGATTCTGTTTCAATCATTTGATCTATTTGTTTCCAAAAGCACAGTGCACAGATTGAATAGGTTGGCATTGCTAACTTTCCCTGGTACAATAGTGCTTTTGAAACTGGCACGCTGCCTACAACAAACTCAATGCAATTGCTCCTGGGCTTCTCAATTATTTTTTGTTTGTTTTTACTAGCTGAATTATATCTTATTTAGCTGGTAAACTTCTCCATGATGTTTAGACACCTGTGGAGTGCTTGGCCTATTCACAGTGCTGTGTAAGCAATACTTTGATCTCTGAAGTATTATAAAAGTTATTTTATAGTGACAAAAAGTGATTTAACTGCTTCAGTTAAGGCTGTAAAGTATATAGTAAACATCTTGCCTGCAAAACCTATTTCAGCAACTGTGGCTCTCCGCAGATCTGTAAAAACTCATGTGTATAGTTACTTTTAGAGAAATTTAGAGTGGAAACAAACTCTGCTGAAAGTTTCAGATGCTGTAAAGAAACCACACTATTAACCATTAATTTAGCTATTAATAACCATTGAATTTTCATTAAAAGATTCATTTCTATGTAATCAACAGTTAATGCTTTCAGCAATACTAAGAAAATACAACCCCAAAACCTTCGGTGTTCACTAACAAAGAATAGTAGTTAAGATAAAGGATAAGAAAAGTTAATAAAAAAATCCAAATACCCAAAGCATTTAGGTAAAAGCAGCAGACAAAACACTTAAATATTTTCTGGTGCATTACTATTATTGCAAATCCAGTACACAAGCTATACTGAAAGTGTAGCAAATTCTCTGTGATCTCCGAGTTCTCTGTATACTCTCACTGTGATATATAAACATTGACAGCCTCTAGAGGACTTCTTTACTCTTCAGTTTCACAGTTTATCAGACGTCTCTGGGGACTGTTGTGAAGATTACACATGAAATGTATGGAGACCTACTGCTGTATCTGTGTTGCTTGAGGTCACGGTACAATATTGTTATATACTCAGGCAACTTACATTCAATAGGAGGCACATGGGCGTTATTCTACAGGTCCCGTAGCATGGTACGCAATTGGGCAATACAGGAGGATACTCACTACAATGACAAATACATAGAATACTTCTGCATATGAATAACAAAACAAACTAAAAGCCTCAGTGACTGTGGGACCCTTTTGAAAAGTGATGTTATATACTGTGGAAAAATATATGTCATATACTGTGGAAAGTTTTACTACGTTCTTTTTTTGACAAAAATCTTCCAATCATTGTAACTCTTGTGCTTTTCCAGAGGTGGCAGAATAGTGAGGTATAAAACCACTACCACTCTTCTTTCAACACAGAAAACAGGGCACAATCCCTGACTTTGGTGCTTCTAAAGTTAATACACAAGACAGAATGTGTTAGACTGGTTAAAAAGGAATTACAAAACTACTTCTCTCTCACATTTCAGCATTTGGGATTGAAATACAAGGCAGAATGGTCTGAGTGCTATTTTTCTGTTTCTCTTGTTTTGATAAGGAAAAGAGAAAAAGAGAAAAAACCCACCACAGATAAAACTGATTACCAATAGCTATTAAGTAGGACACAATGAATCAGTAGATTTGTTGAGAGTTTAACAAAGACAATATTGTTCTGCCACGCAACAGGGGTGAAAGGTTAATCAGAGGTAAGAGCATACTAAAATTTAGGGACAGGAAAAAGTAGTAAACCTTCTGAAATATATCAAAAGCTCATTTTTGAACTCTCACCCTGCTTCTTTGGCATCTTCACCTCCCCTGGAACAAATCAAGATATCCTGATCTCATTAAATGACTGCAGAACTTGCTCTTCTCAGAAATGTATTCCATACAACCATCATTCACCAAGCGAAGAAAAGCTGTCATTTTTCTATATTGACTCAAATTCTTAGGGTACAGGCCGCATCTGTGTTTCAGCTTTTGAATACCAGAAGAAGTTGCAGTAGATTCACATTCAAAGCCCCTGTGATGGGACTTTGAAAATGTCCACAAAATTATGCCTGCTATTTTTCAACTTAAAAATAGTCTCTGAAGATTAGCTCCACAAAGCCCCATTTTCTTAGTTCACATCTTTCTCTTTCTCATTCCCACTAATAAATTAACATGCCTTCATCCCCATCAGCCCTTCGGGTTTTTTTCTTCTAATGAAAGTAAATTCTAACACTAACATTAATGTCTCATTTTCCCTCATCTTGGTTGCACATCTTTCTACATTGTGCTTTCCTGCCTCTCTCTCTGGCTCAGTCTCCACCCTTAACGATTTCTTCTGGTATTCCGCTTGAGAGCAATTAGTAGCATCAAAGCTCAGTCCACCCTTCCTCACAGCAGACATACAGTACCTTTCAGACTGTTTGCCTGCAAGACAGTTGGGAAGACAGTATTCCTTGTTCATGTCAAAGCTCCTCCATGAGGGTATTCCTTGTTTGCCCTCCCACCCCACCCCACCCCCTTCCCTCCATGAGAAAATGCCAGTAACTTCAAGAGGACATTATTAATCAGTTGTTGACTTCAGTGTTACAACTGTTCACACCTTCAACAAAAGCACCTTCCCCTTCTTCATGTACATACCTGTACCCTTCACACTGTACCAACACTGCAAATGGTTATCTTATTTATTCTAGTCTCCCTGAACAGCCTCGTATTTGAAGAGCATGTGTTAAACATTTCACCAATTTTCTAACGGTGCCATTTCTATTGGCTTCTCCTCCAAAGTTAGAGGAAATTAGACACTTATAACTCCTTAATTTAGAACACATTTCAGTTGAGTTCTGAGTGCTTGAGGGCAACATGTTTTATACTGGTCAATTTTGAAATTCAGTGACTACCAAGTGCTCTCTAAATGGTTTATATTTGTTCTGGCTTTCACTGAAGTTTAGAGCAAAATTTGGACATAGTATTTCAGACCTTCTGGACCATATGGGACCATGCTGATCTCCTCTCTCTGGTGACCAGCAATAGGATGCAAGGAGATGGAATGAAGCTGCATCAGGGGAAGTTCAGATTGGATATTAGGAAAAGGTTCTTCACCGAAAGGGTAAAACAAGCTCCCCAGGAAAGTGGTCATGACACCAAGCCTGCCAGACTTCAGGGAGTGCCTGGACAATGCTCTGACAGTTTAGTGTTAGGTGGACCTGCAAGGAGCAGGGAGTTAGACTCGATGATCCTTATGCACCCCTTCCAATTCAAGATATTCTGTGATTCATGACAAACTACTTCAGTAAGATGAACAAATGTCACACTGGAAAAAAGAGAGAGCATATCCATACTCTGTAGTTTATGCATCTAGATTAAGCACAGAACAGACAGTTTAAATTAGAAACTTAAGTTGCAGTTAATGAAAAAGGGAAAGCATGCCCTGCAGGTAGTGAAGAAAAGTAGGGTCCAATTGAGAGGATAAAAGTTATGTACTAAAGTAACTAAAAGTATACAGATTAAATAGTCCAAACTGGACACTTAAAATGAAGGGAAGGTTAGTGATTTTAGGGACAGGAAACTAGGGATAATTTTCTGTTATGTAGCATTCTCAGATTAAAACCAAATGTCATTCAGACATGAGGCTGTAGTTCAGCTACACACAGCTGAGAACAACCGCAAAGAGAAATTCAGCGTTATGTTATGGAGATGGTTAAAGTAAATGATCACTAATGACATGCTGGACATGAACACTCATTCCGCAGATCTCCTGAAGCCAAACAGATACTTTCCTTGTTTTTTAAGTTTCTACTTATATCATCACCCTAGATTTCTAAAAGTCTTTCTATAGCTTGACTCAAGTTTTACATTTCAGTTTTTGTGGTAAAAGCAGTCACTAAAGCAAAGATTCTCTGATGAAAGAAATTCCTAGGGGAAAAAAAAAAATTGCCCAGAAGTTTTTCTGTACCATCTCTGTTACCTTCTTGATCTTTCTGGGGAAGTTCAAAGACCACAGTCTTCTCTGACCCTTTACGTTATGCAGCACTCATTGCTAAGCAAACTGAACATTTGGTTCATTAATTTAAGAGTATATATTACTATGTTCATTCCTCACTGAAAAAAAGGATACATGTGGCCCAGTTTTCTAGCATCTGCCTTGAGAGAATGGGAAAAAAAAAACCAAAACAAAAACTCTACAAAGAATTTCTCTGTTTTTTCCTCAGATAAAGTATGCGTTCTCAGCTCTCTTCCAGACATGTTGTGCTGCTCTGACAATAGGCAGAGCCAGAAAATCCTTGTAACTGTTACCTGGCATCCCCATTCAAGAGAAGAAATCCCCTAGACTAGCTGATGGATGTTTTTCCTATTCTAAACTGCACAGCAGCCCCAGCTCAGAGTACATGTAATCAAACTTTATGATCTGATAACTCTCTCTTAATTATCCAGATTCTATTTAATGACCATGGGCACAAATAAGCCTGTGGGATGCTCAGTGCCTTCTTCACCTTGGCCTTCACTGAGTCTCCCAGGCCTCTATGCCTAGAGACAGGGTTCAAGGAAGAAAGGCAGTACTGGGAGTGGCTGAGGATTGAATCTAACGTCTCAGAAATCCTGACCCCCATGTGTCCATGGGACCTGAAAGGATGCATCCAAAGGTGCTGAGCACATCTTAGACACGTCATCCAGCTTGAGGGAGTGTCTTCTAATGACTAGAAAAAGGTAAATGTGGTATCCATCCTCAGAAACAGCAAGAAGGTGATCAGCTGAACTATGAACCAGTTAGCACCTTATCATCCCCTGGAAAATTCACGTAGGCAGTCCTCTTGGAAATCTCTTCCAGGCACATGAAGGTGGTGGTGGTGGCAGGTAACAGACAGCATGTTTTTACCAAGAGTAAAAGGAAGAGCAGTGGATGTTGTTTACCTCAACTTTACAGAGATTTCAACCTATTCTCGTACGGTATTGTGATAGTCAGATTAAGACATTATGGTCTGGGTGCAGAGACAGCTACAAGAGTAAAAAAGTTGTTTGGATGGTCAGGTTTAAAGCCTGGTGGTTAGTGGTTTTTGCTCTACCTGGAAGCCAGTTATGGGTGGCATTCCTCAAGAGGCTCTGTTGGGATCCATCCTGTTAGACCTTTATCAATGACCTGTAGGAGGACATGGAGTGCACCTGCCTTAGCTTTATACAAAATACCAAGCTCTGGGGCCTGTAGTCAAATACTTGAGGGCATGGCTGCATGACCTAGACAGGTGGGAGGAAAATGCAGTGGCCCTGTGAAGTGTGCACTCAGCCCAGAAAGCCAGCCATATTCGGGGCTTCATTAGAAGAAGCGTGGCCAGAAGGTCAAGGAAGGGCCACAAAAATGATCAGAGGGTTGGAGCGTCTCTCCTATGAAGAAAGTCTGAGAGAGTTGGGGTTGTTCAGCCTGGAGGAGAGAAGGCTCCAGGGACACAACACTGCAGCCTTTCCCTACTTAAGTAGTGCAATTGTTGCAACAGGACAAGGGGTAATGGTTTTAAACTAAAAGAGGTGAGATTTAGACTAGGTGTAAGAAAGAAATTGTGTGCATGAGGGTGATGAAACACTGGAACAGACTGCCCAGGAGACAGGTTTCCCTGGAAACTTTCAAGGTCAGGTTGCACAGGTCTCCGGGCAACCTCATCTAGTTGAAGATGTCCCTACTCACTGCAAGGGGAGTTGGACTAGATGACCTTTGAAGGTCTCTTCCAACCCAAAGCATTCTGTGATTCTATGAAATTTAAGAGGGACGAGGGGCTGGATGCAGCACTGGACAAAAACAGAAACACAGGAGGTTCCCTCTGAACATCAGGATACACTTTTTTCCCCGTGAGAGTGATCAAGCACTGGCACAGGCTGCCCAGGGAAACCGTAGAGTTTCCATCCCTGGAGATATTCAAAAGCCATCTGGACAAAGTCCTGGCAGCTAGCTGTAGGTAGCCCTACTTGAGCATGGAGGTTGGACCAGATGACCCCCAGAGGTCTCCTCCAACCTCAGCCATTCTGTGACTCTGTGACCTCTACTTGCTAGATACCGTTTATCTATAAGGGGTATCTTGCAGACATATTAGTCTTGTCATCACTGGAAGAGAGGGGAAGGTGAAAATTGTGCTAGTCTCTTACCACAGCAAAAGAACTGAAGCATCGAAGTGGTGTAGTGCCTTATTGAAGGTCACAGAGGAGGTATGTGGTGAAATTAACCAGTTGCTTTCTTCATAGTAAAAAAGTTCCTTGAGATATATGGTCCATTTACAGGGCACAGGTATACACATATATGAGAGGAGATTACTCATAACAGCAAGTTTGCTTGCTTCTCAGCTACTTCTTGACATTGTGTAGCCCAGCAGTGAAAGGTGCAAGGCAGCCAAACTCTTTACCAATAAACTCCTCGAAAATGCAAGTTTCTGAATAATAGCACAGGTAGATTATTGAAGATAGGTGACCATATGATGACATGACTGTTAGGATGAAATAAGTAGCCAATCTGAGATAATTTCTGGAGTAGTATGTTATTCTGCCAGCAAACACAACAAGGAATGCAGGCCTGGATGTGTAGGGATCGGATCAGGAAAGCTACGGCATAGTTGGAGCTAAATTTGGCAAGGGATGTAAAGAATAATAAGGGCTTTTGTAGGTACGTTAGTCAGAAAAGGAAGATGAAAGAAAATGTACCCACCCCACCCCTCATAGATTATACAGAACTAATGACATCTGAGAAGGCTGAGGTATTCTACAATTTTTTCTGCCTCATTTTTCAAAGGTAATCTTCCTTTCCACATCTCTGCAGCTTCTGGACCTCAAGGCTGGGTCTGCAGGCATGAAGTCCTTTCCATTGTAAGTGAAGATCAGGTTCAAGACAAACCAAGGAACCTGCACATACATAAGTCCATGGGACCCAATAAGATGTATCCCAGGTTCCTGAGACGATTGATATGGTTGCCAAGCCACCGCCACTTTCCTCCACATTTGAAAAGTCTTGGCAGTCAGGCAAAGTCCCCAATGACTGGAAAAAGGGAAACATCACACCTACTTTTAAACAGGGTAAAAAGGCTCACCGTGGTAACCAATGGCCAATCAACCTCATGTCTGTGCCTGGTAAGATCATGGAACAGATCATTCTGGAAGATATGTCAATGCATGTGGGAGACTGAGAAGTGATCAGAGACAGCCAACATGGCTTCACCAGGCATAAATCATGCCTGACTGAGCTAATGGCCTTCTACAATGAAGTGACCGCATCAGCAGAGAAGGGAAGAACTCTGGATGTCGTTTACCTAGACTTCTGTAAGACCTTTTGTATAGTCCCTTACAACATTTTTGCCACTAAACAGGAAACATACAGGTTTGATGGATGGTCTGTTAGACAGATAAAGAATAGGCTGGATTACCACATTTAACGAGTTATAGTCAGTGGCTCAATGTCCAAGGGGAAACCAGTAATAAATGTTGTACCTCAATGGTCCATACTGGGACAAATACTATTTAATATCTATATCAATGGCATAGACAATGGGAGTGAGTGCAATCTCAGCAAGTTTGCAGGTGACACTAAGCTCAGCATTGCAGAAGATTCACTTGAGGCATGGGATGCCATCCAGAGAGACCGTAACAGACTTGGAGTGGGCCCAAGGTTCAGTGAGGCCAAGTACAAGGTCCTGCACCTGGGACAGGGCAATCTCCAATATCAATACAGACTGGGAGGTTAACTGATTGAGAGCAGTCCTGTGGAGTAGGACTTGGGGATCTAGGTGGACAAAAAGCTGGACATGAGCCAGCAGTGTGCACTTACAGCCCAGAAAGCCAACCATACCCTGGGCTGAATCAAAAGAAGCTAGGCAAGCAGGTCAAGTGAGGTGATTCTCTCCCTCTGCTCTGCTCTTGTAAAATCCCACCTGGAGTACTGCATCCAGCTCTGGGACTTCGGCAGAAGAAAGACACGGAACTGTATAGAGCAGGTCCAAAGGAAGGCCTAGAAAAGGGAGACCATATTGTGGCCTTTCAACAGATAAAAGGGACTTATATGAAAGATGGAGAAAGATATTTTATCAGGCCTGTGGTGACAGAAAAAAGGATAATGGCTTCGAACCGAAAGAGGATAGATTTAGATTGGATGTAAGTAAGAAGATTTTTTTTATGATGTTGGTGAGACACTAGAACTGGTTGTCCAGAGATGCCCCATCCCTTGAAGGGTTCAGGGCCAGGCTGGACAGGGCTGTGAGCAACCTGATCTAGTGAAAAACGTCCCTGCCCATGGCAGGGGGTTTGGACTAGGTAATCTCTACAGGCCCCTTCCAACCCAAACAAATCTATGACACAGTATGTCCATTAATAATTATATAAGAAGAAACATAATCATTAGTATAAAATCCACAGCCAACCAAGTGCATTTGGACTGTAAGGCAGTAAATCTAAATTGTTGAAAAGGTTCCTTTAAAATTATTTCCATTTACTGGTAATAGAGGGAGATCTGTACCAGCTTTGGTCCTTGGAGAAAAACTCATTATCCAGGAAGAAAAAAACCCTTGTTATTAGAGGAACAGTGACATAAATTGGAGCACAAATACAGGCTGGGTGATGAGTGGATTGAGAGCAGCACAACCAACATCACGGCTAATTCTGAACACAATTCAACTTACAGCAAGGCACTCCAGAATTCTCTTCCATAGTTGCAAGACAGTAGCAAGTGCCTACTCTAGCCACGTGCTCCTGACACCTGTGATAAGGCAAAGAAAGAGAGCTGTTCAGGACAGAAAAGTCCAGAAGATATCCATAATAATTAATTTCTTACACAGGTGGTGTGAAGATGTACATGCGAGCTTAGGCAAGAGACAGTAAAAAACTGAGTACCTTCATCACTCACGTCACTCGCTACACAGGCTGAGATTCACACATTTCTTTAAAACTAATAAAAACCACGTTGCTAGGCTGCCCTGCTTCAGTGGTCCAACAGATAATCAGGTGCTCCATCAAGCCACGCCCTAATCTTAGATATGATGAAGCTTCTGTGAAAGTGTACACAATTCATCCTCTTATTACACATTGTGCTAACAAAAAGTGACATCTAATAAAAGCAGTATTAACTTCTTCCTACACATAAAATTTTTGAGGGAAAATATGTCAGAGTCTTATATTTGCTGGACAGAAGTAGAAAATAAAAATAAAGAAGTGGAACGTGGTAGTGACTTCTATCTTCTCATGCCCTGCCCAAAGTAATAACCACAATGAAATAACCCTCCCCCAAACCTAACCAGGTCCCTAGCAAGCATGAAAATTCTTAGTGGGGACTAATATAGTGGCAAAAAGTAATTCAAATATTTATATGCATAGTCAAAGTGAAAACTTAGCTGCTCATGAAAGCTGAAAGAAAATTGCACTTTCCTGGGTAGCCTGGGTGGTGCTGGCTGAGCCTATCCTGATCGTCTTCTCTGCGCTCGTCAGAAACTAAGCCCTCCTGTAGCATTTCACACTGTTTTCTAGACCACCCACTCAGACATGCATACACAAACCACATGTGCTAGGAATGTCTGCCCTGCACTGAAAAAAATATCAGTATTACAACCTTATTACTTGCACAGCCAGGCTTTTAATTCAACTTACTTGTTTTATCTTTTCAATACCTTTGATTCCTTAATGGTTTGTTTGTAGTCTCTCTACTGGCCATTAGATGCTTAAGGACTTGAAAGAGGAATGTAACTGTTGGAAAAACTCACCATTATCCAAGTGAAAATATTTTTAGCATGTTTTTCCTCACCTTCTTTTCCCCCCCTGAAGAGACACACTATTTCTGGGTCTTACTAAAAAGATGTAACTGACACCTTCACAAACTTACTATTTCCTAAATTTCTGTCCACCTGTGAGCAATGATAAAAAGGTGATCACTTATTCTTCACTGTGATGAGAAAGGTAGAGTTTACTAATGGAAAATCCAACTTTATAGCATCAGATCTCAGAAGGAACGTAAGAAAATGCATGACCATTTTGATGTAAAATTCAGGAAAGGGTTACTTCCAGTCAGAATTATACTGAATGATGATGGAAATATACCTTCTGTGGTATTCACAGACCTACATTTGACTATGATCAAGTCTCCAAACTGGAAAAATTAAAAGTAAATGAAGAATTAAAAATCCAAGATAATAATTTTGCAGTAGAATCTATCTAGCTGAAGTAAAACGTAGAATACAAAAAAGATGTAATATTCAAACAAATGCTAAACAGACATTAGCATCTCAAACTACAAGACAGATGAGATTGTACAATGCTGCAATACATCTCTCTCATCAAGTCAGCAACACCACCGTTATTGCAGCAGTAAACCAAAGAAGCTGCCACTCCGCATGCTGTCACCCTGTCTGGCAACCTGTATTCTCTACGTTAATGTAAGAAGCCACCTCTAGCTACTATTGGATCTCTTCTTTACTCTTCCCCCCACCCCCCAACACCCCAATGCCCCTCTCCCCTCAAAAGGCACTGTTCTCACTGTGGTAATACCTGTCTCTCCTGTCTAGTCAGAGTGGCATTTCTTGCTGCTCAAGTAAACATGATTGTGCTCTGATGTTAATTTATCCGTTCACTCAGACACAGACCCAGTCTTATAAATGTCATTGGTTTAGCTGTGTTAATGTACTGATTAACTCCCAAACACACACAAAGCACTGCAGATACACAAGTTTGTCTGTCTGTAAACCTTATATGCCCAACAGTAAAGCTTCTTGGTACAGTATCAGAATAGCTTCCCAGTGTACACTACATCCTACTGTACACTGCTTAACAATTAAGGAAACCGCTGAGGCTCATAAAAACACATACCTTGCACTTGTTAAACTTTGGAACATGTTTTACACTGCTCATTTTTGCAGTTCCTGCTAGCTCCTGCTATGCTTGGAAGTCTGACAAAATCTTCACTGTCTCAATTTCAGTGCATCACACTACAGCACACTGTGCAAATCAATGGACCAATGAGCAAACACAGAAGTAGCAAGTTCCTCTATACACTGAAACAGTTTGCTAAAAGATACACTCCCATTAAGCTGCAAGAGGTAAAGGATGGGATATGATGTGTATGAACAAAGACAGCATGAAGTAAACCAAACATCCTATCATCGAAGCAGTGTCTGGAGTAAGATAATGCGTACAACACCTGAATAGGGCAATTTTCTCTTCAGACCATTTTACAGCTTTCCTATTAATTCTGCAAACTAAGTAAAGGATCTTGAAACAACGGGCCATTCAGGAGACCCTGAAACACTAGTATAGCTTCTAAAAACCCGAACTGATACTTACCAAGTAAGGTCACGGACCCAAACCAGACAGTGAACAACATACTTTATTTCACTGTGAGAATGGGAAAGAAGGATCACAGGTCAGGCAAAACCCAAGAACTTGTAACTTCCTTCTCACAGGCTAAAAGAACTTTAATAGAAATACTCTGGGCTCTCCAAATGCACGGTACTGTGTGTACTCTGCTTCTGAAGTTGAAAGCAGACTTAACCTAAAAACAGTCAATCAATGAAAACAAGAGAGAGAAATGATCCACCATTTCTTAGGATCCAGAGACTGAAGACTGCGCGCGGGTTTTGTTTTCCCTTGGAAGACTCTCCTGACTTCAGTGTATGCCCTTTTCTTCTTTATTGCTTTCTCTTTAGCACGGACTAAGATGGCCTTTAAATCTAGAGGATACAGAAAATTTTGTAAAGCCTGTCAGTAGATTTAAACTTCTAAAAAGGTATTAAATCTTGTCTACCCAACTGGACATCCACTTTCTGAAATGAAAAGGTAGTGGCAAGAAGAAAACTGTCCTTACTATTGGATACAACTACTTCTTTAGTAACAGTGACTCACTTATGCTGAAAATTATCTTTTAGATATTGCAACTTACTGCTAACCTCTGTGTGGTCACCTCAATGAATTAATCCTAATTCTCACATATAACTTTGTTTTAAACAGATGGTTGTTAAGAAAAAACTCTAAAATGTTTATTCACAGAACACTTCAACCCATGCCAAAGATCAATGCTCATATACATTAAAGACTTGGAAGGGTATTGTATTATTTTTTTCTTTAAGAGAAATATGAAGGTCTGAAATTAAGTGAACAAGGATTTATTTTGTTCCTGCACACAAAATTAGATTAAAATAGATTTTTTTAAAAATTTAGATAAAATTTTATTTACTCTTATTCTATCAGAATTCTGTGAACAAGTCAACACACACGCGCACGCACACACACAACCCCACCCCACTTCGGTCTATTTTCTTCCCTCCCTCATTGAATTAGAAAATTTAAGAGTTTAAGGATGATCCACAACTGGCAAAGAATTCAGCACTAACTCAACACTGTAACTGCTGTCATCTCCCTTTTACGCCTATTCTATTTGCTGTTTTCTTCCACTCTTGTTCTCAGTCTATAATAAAGCTTATCTGGTATTTGAAGGACAAAATTATGAATTTCACCATTTCTAACAAAACAGTTCAATAGTCATATTAGAATTATTTCTTCCCCTCCAGAAACTCAATGATTTTTTTTTTACCACAAAACGTAGTTAGAAAAGTCAAAATAGACAAAATTCTGTATGTATCTGGTATAACTAAATGATAACAAGTTGAACACACACTAGTAGACCAAATGTTTTTTGTTTTTTTGTTTTTTTCTTTTTTAAGGTTGCTTTTAGATTTCCAAACATTTTCATACAAAATAATCAATAAAAATTGAAGTTTATCCCCTTCACATGCAGCCCATCCCCCTTTCCACCATCACCTGCCGTATGTCAAAAGTAACTTTAAAATTACACTCCCACTTCCCCCAGCTACCCAATTGCACATTAAGACATGGACTTAAAAGAACAACATAATGCTTCAAGTATGCTTCATGCCAATCGTCAGTAAGAGTCATAACATTACTGAAAAAGTACACTTATTCTTGGGAAGCCTGAGAAGGACTTCCTGTAGAGTGTGGTCAAACAACATTTTAAATAAGAAAGAAGCCCCCCCAACCCAATCTGTATCCCACCCTCTCAAAAAGAGTAAAGTGTAAAATATTCTTTGGACTTAAAGAAACAGTATTAAGATTTACCATCTGAATAAGAAATAACCCCAATAGGAATTGAGTTTTACAGTGCTGTACAAACTGTGCGCATGAAACAGTAAGCCATATAGATGCTACTGTTCAGCTCTACCCATACAGACTACATGTGGCATATAAGCATACACATGACATACTGGCCTGTCCAGAAATAAGATAAATTTTTTAAGGCTGGTAAACCTGAATAAACCTTTGCATCCAGAAGTATTTTTAGAATGTTTTTCTCTTTTCATTGGGGGATTTGAACTTCTAGTAGAAGGGTGGTGATCGCTGAAGAAACCATCAGCAATGTAAGAGCATGGAGCTTTGATGTGTAACAGAGTAGCTCTCATTTGATCATGCATAAACAAGCATCCTGATTTTAAGGAATATCAGATGGTATGAAAGAACATTAATTTTTATAGAGAAGAAATCCTTCTGGAAACACAAGCAGGTTATTGAACAGATTACAAAATCTGGAAAATGTAAAAAGCATATATGCATGTGTGTATATATACACAGGTGGGTGTATATGTGCATATACAGACACATATATATGATAGATCATATATGTATTTATTCCAACATGTAATTGTGTAAGAACATATTTTTCTCTTTTCAAATAAAGGATTTTAATTTAACAGTTGTAAAAAAAAAAAAAACCAACAAAATCAGAAACAAATCCCCAAAACAAACTAACCAGACCATATATTATATGAACAAACAAAAATGTTATGCAAATAGTTTTAAGGGAAAAGTGAGTTACACACTGGCAGCAAAGGAGCATTGAAACTTGTAGTAATAAATAGCTCCAGATTAAGAATTTTCTACAACATATCCAGGAGAAGACAGGACCAGTATTTCTTGCTCTATGGCGATCCTGCAGAACACTTTCACTCATACATATTTAATTTTATAACATTAAAACAGACACAAGAATATAGATTGCAAAAGATGCTGGATTCAGGACAGTGTATGTATCATTTTTTGTTAAAAGTCCTACTGGTTTATTCACTAAGGCTAGACAGCAAGACATATGATACTATTTGGTGCATTTTCTACCACGGTCAAGATCAATAAATGGATAGAACCAAGGACCTGTGGTCCAACCTGCTCTGGTCCAATCCACTGTGGCAGGTAGGAAACAAAATATAGGACCACTGTTTGGTCCCCAACTTTATGTCTTGTTCCCTGAAACTGCAAAAGTGGAAACAAGACTGTAGTGTTTTAAGTGACTAGAGAAAAGAGAGCAAGAAGTGGCATTTTAACATCAATAAGTTACTAGACCTGTCATAGTACTGCATCGAAAGAGCACACATGGGACCCCACTACTTGCAACATCTCATGGTGTCATTCAGTGAGTCATTGACTTTAGAATACAGGTATGCAATAATAAATAGATCAGTTACGTAATAAGGCAGTGTGTTGAACATGCATTCATCTCGTGGACTGGAATACCACAGAGAGAGATACACGATACTCTACACATTCATTAAGACCAAGTATTTTTGTTTGCTTTTGTGTGTTTGTTTTTCAAGGCTATCCAGGCAAACTCTTCTAGAGCATTTTCTTCTTGAAAAGAACAGTCCTCTGAGTTTTGTCACTTTTCCTCTCCCTTATCAAGAGATGATGACTGGCTTTAAAGGAAAAATAAAGCTGAAAAGGATTGTTTTGTTTTTATCCCCCATTTTGGTTGCATCGTTCTGAAAGTTTCATTTAAAGAATAGTTTTTGATACAGCCAGATGCTGAATCCTCAGGATGTTCCAGAAGTTTCCAGATAACTCTGTAGTTTACGGACTGTGGTTTTGTCCAGTGAGCAAAGATCAAAGTCAAAGGTTGTATTTGTGATATGAAAGTGTCCAGTTTCTTCTATAAGATTTACTATCTGAAAGGAAATAAAAGATGCAGTTGAAAATTTTAGCAGTTTCACATGATCACTGAATGTATTAACATGCTGTTAAGTGTCATATGAAAGCCATAAAATAAGCCAAATTGCCCCAATACTTACAGGTATTGTCCTTATCACTCACTCCCTTCCTGGCACAAACTACGGTCCAGACTACAGTACCTTGGTTGTGGGGTTTTTTTCAGGTCACCATCAACCATAACACCAGCCTATTCATCTGCTGTTCTGCAAACATTGCCATCAAGAATATATTTTTCAGATGTTAGAAGTAAATCTGCGTATTTTCTAAGTCAGTCTTTAAAAAGCAACACAAAAATGAGGAACACCCCTCCCAAGCCCAAACAAACAAACAAAAAACCCTCAGGTAGATCTCTGTCTGGAATATTTACTGTGTTCATAGCTGCTAAGCAAGTTACTTTAGCAAATAATCAGCATAAGCCTTTCTGCAAGCAAGGGAAGGAAATATATCCTTATAGAAGATACTCCATACCTAAAAAAAAACCCAATGTATTCTAGAGCTCTCAGATCAACTGTTAGTTCACATCCTAGTAGTTATTTCTTGTAACAGACTTAAAGTCTTAACAGACTTAAATCAACCTTTTTAAAACAAATCAGCCATGAAAGACTTATACACATGGCATAAGATCACTTCTCCTGGTGACTATTCAACCTATAATCACAGCTTTCACTCAAACAGGAAACAGAAGACCAGTTACGAGTTCTTGAGAAGCACAGAAACTAAAACATCCTCCCTATGAGGAAACACTGAGAGAGCTGGGACTGTTGAGCCTGGAGCAGAGAAGGCTAAGGGTGGATCTTATCAATGTGTACAAACACCTGAAGGAAGGGTGTAAAGAAGATGGAACCAGGCTCTTTTTATTGGTGCCCAGTGACAGGACCAAAGGCAATGGGCGAGATACACGAGAGGATCTGTCTGAACAACAGAAAACACCTTTTTTACTGTGACGGTGACCAAGCACTGGCACAGGTTGCCCAGTGGTCTCTATTCTTGGAGATACTCAAAAGCCATCTGACATGGTCCTGGGCAACTGGGTCTACAAGTTCCTGCTTGAGCAAGGGAGGTTGGCCCAAAAGACCTCCAGAGGTCCCTTCCACCCTCAACCATTTTATGATTCTGTGAAATCATCAGTACTTATCTAACTTGTGCCCTTCTGCACATCTTTAGTCTCTGAATTGAAGTCTACATTTTTAGTGGTCAATACTGAATTGCTGTAACAAGTAACTCCAGATACGTTAAGTTCTCGGATGTGCCTAAAAAAACCCCCATTCAGCAACTTGGAAAGCCAAAGCATTATTTGTCAGATACGTCTAATGCAGTGTCAACCCACTATGGCTGTGACTCTCTTATGCGCTATTTCATTCCAAGAGACAGACACCCCACCCTGAAGTGCACCTCTAGGTAGTGTCATGGACTGACAGAACATCGCTGTTCTGCTCAGTCTTTCCAAACATTCCTTCTAGGGCACTCAGGCGAAACTCAGGCTAGGCTCAGTGATCTGTTTGCACCCTTCAGTTTGAAATCCATTTAGTTCTAGGGCTTCCTCAAATACCACCACTGAAATGCTGGTGCTAGATATTCTTTGCCTGTCTGAGCTTTGTAACTTTGACTGTAATTCCTTTTCCACAGCTGGAGGAGATACAGATGTACACACATATGGCTTACTGAGCATACCTTAAAATGACAAATCTGGTAGGAATACACCAACTTGTAAAAGAACAATGAATTTAAACTAAATATTTTGTAACTTTCCACTCCCTGTTTCATTACATAAACAGATGTTTTTCTCCTCAAACCACAGAAGAAAAGACTACGTTTATGATAAATGAAATAACTTTATGTGTATTGTCAGGCACGAAATGACATAGCCCAAGGTGGATTAAACAGAATGGAAACAAGATAAAATAATAAGACCAAAACGTCTGTTACAGTAAAAATTCCTCTCTCCAATTACCTCCCATTTTTCAGGTTGGAAAAAAATAAAAGCAAAATCTGTGAATTTGGTTTGCAGCTGTCCAAAATTCTGAAAGTACTTTGAAATAATTCTGCTCTTATTAACACTTCATTTAAATCTGTTCCTCTTGGCTTTATTTTTTTTTCCATATGGGAATTTTTAATCTAAAATTGCCAACTTCATTTGTCCACTTGTTGATTCACAGATTTTTGTAACATTTTTCCATCTCCTACTGTTCCGCATTTAACACAAGAAAAAAAAAAATCAAATGGGACAAAACTTATTGCTGTCAGAACGAAACTTTGATCTGTGTTATTTGCCATTCTCATTTTTGGTACTCTCCTGAGCCTTGTCTAAAAGAGAAGCTAAGGAGTCAATGCAGCCTCCTTTTGTAAAGTTAGGAATCTCATCTCAGGTAGGGTCTCCGAATATCCACTGTGTGATAAGAAAGCAGCTGCGCAAGAAATTCACATAAGCCTACAATTCTGACTAACACTTCCTTGCATTACAGTGGAATAACCCCTCATAACCCCCACAGCGATACACCTGATTTTAGAAACAAGATTACATAAAACTGTTAACACATGTATTTTTAAACAGCACTGTGTATTCTAAAAAGTTGATAAGCACTTTTATTGCTCAGGTTCTGTTTTGGTATTGCAAGCTCTAGGCCAAGGGAAATAAGTATTTTAAACGTATTCCTCACCCAGCCCTCAAGAAATATCTCCACTGTGTCAGGGCACCTGGTGAATTAGAATGAAATCAGCCCCCAAAGTTCTAATGGATGCACAAAAATGTATCAAGATAAATCCAGACAGCTCAATGAAAAACACCTGCCTGTGTGTCAGTCAATGAGGAATTCGTGACTTAGGGTATTAGCATACACATCCTCATGCTATTCAGAAATACTTGAAAAAAAGAATAAAAGGTTGAGATCAGTTGCCAGGAAGTCTGAGAGTTACAGTATTAAAACCACAGCACTAAAATATTTTATTCCAAGAGCTCAGGCTGCAAAGAACAAAAATATCCCATTTGTTCCTGCTGTAGCAAGCTTTGCTTTTCTGCTGTAATATACGTCTCTGTTTACATAATGTCTCTCCAGCTCAGTTTCATCATTATCCATCACAGTATAACTATCTATCTGCCTATCTGTGTTTGTTTAACGAAGACACGGTGCAACTAATGACATAGTAATTTTTCAATTTATGGAGGGTTTTAGGCCATGTGATAGTTTCCAGACCAGCAAGCTGCCCCTTGCAGCAAATTCTCAGAAGATAGTTGCCATCTGAAGTTAAGCACCTTATGGACATGACCAACGTAATTTTCAGCAATGCTGTATATTCTCAATTTCTTCCTTATGCCCGAGCTGCCTATTGCATTGACTTTTAGGAGTTTTTTCACCAGCGGAAGATATGACTTCTGATGCATTAAAATAAGAGGCAAAGTCTTACCAGAAATCTTATTGCCTTTCATGGAGTCATGCTAACGTCATCTGCACTAAAAACGCTGAGTTAGCAACCCAGCTTTAGCCAGTCAAATTTGAGCACATGGGACATGCAGCATTAACATCAGATTGCAGACTCAGTTATTCCTACTATTTCCCTGGAAATCACAGTTTAAAAAACCTTTCATCCCAACCCCTTTCTTTACAGGGAAAGATGTGGGAGAGAGATGTCTTTTGAAAATTAATTTTCAGACCAACTTCTGTCTGGCCATATCAAATATTCACATTAAAAACTGCTCAGCTGATCCTCACAGGACTGATTTCTTGGGAAAATTTTCTTTCTCACCTGCCTTCTTCCTCTTGGGCAATTCTTAAATACCTGTAAGTATCATTTTACACCAGGATTGCTTAGCTACATACCCAGGCACTTGCAGTTCAGTATCACACCTCTCCTGCCTCCTCCCTTTTTGCAGATTTACTTCAGCTTCCTTTAACAAAGTATCTCAAAGAATCACAGAATCATCTGGTTGGAAGAGACCTTGAAGATCATCAAGTCCAACCGTTCACCCTGTACTGCCAGGGTCCCTAAACCATGTCCCTCAGCACCACATCTACACGTCTGTTAAACACTTCCAGGGATGGGGACTCCACCACTTCCCTGGGCAGCCTGTTCCAATGCTTGACAGGCAGCCTCTCTTGAGAAAGAGCCACCTTCTCAAACAGGTACATTTTTCTCATTTCCAACTTGGCTGCGTTCTTGTTTTCTGTCATGCCTATGGACTTGGTAACAACTGAGACTGCAAAAACCTGTCCTCTCCTTTTCACATCCCTCAGCATAAGTTTTAAAAGCCAGTGCTCTTGAATGATCAATTCCTGCATTCTCCTCTTGCAAGTTTCTTCCCAACAAACTCCCTAAAAGTCTGTGGGTAGCAGACTTTGACATGTGCAAGAGATTATAACCTGCCTTGACATAAACTATACAGGAACACATAACTCCACCACCAATCCACTTCAACACCATCACCGTCTTTAAAACTCTTGCTGTTATTTACAGTTTATGGTTTCATTTTTTTTTGCACTCAACCCTCTTCTCATGTAGTTCCATCCCTTTCCACAGTTTTCCCCCTTGCTCCCCTGACTTTTGCACTTCTCATAGTCTCTATATACTTGTATGTCTTGGTCTAGAAGTTTCACAATCATTCCTAAAAAATTTCTCAGCTCTGTACTCTATTTCTGTCCTTACTGGAGATATTTTACATTAATTACATTACTGCAAAGTAGGACGGACATTTAATATGGGATGACAGTTTATTTGTAATGCAGAGAAGCACTGATTCTCTACAAGTTATCAGTATTGTGAACATATTTCTGTAAACTGATAAAATCATACGAACTAATAAATTGCAGAATATTAAAGTGTTAAAGGCTTTAAAACCAAACTGCATTATTTGCTTTATAACAGCATAGACCATTTGCTACCACAAGCTGGCTAACAGACAACTGGTAACTTCGCTCTTCCACTGAATACAGGTAGACCTCTTTGTAGCCAGTATTATGCAGTTACCAGCTATTGGTAAAGAACTGCACCACTGTCCTAGCTGCACAGATGGGCCATAAATCCAGCTTTCACTGAGGCTGTATTAACAGCCTGCACACGCTCCAAACTAAGGGAAACAATCTGCAAGAACAGTCCCCCAGGAAACAAAGCAATACTGATTCTATATCAATCTCACTTCTACAATATAGCTAATTAAACACTATGCTATGAGAAGTCATGGACTACAGTATTAAAATTGTATGCACGCAAGCTGTGGGGTGAAATTCAATGAATGAATGCTTTCTCTTGTCTGATGAATATACTCAGGAGAAAGCAAAAAAGTCTATCTTTAAAATGCACATGAATATACTGTTCTTTTTTAATTTACTTGGAATAGGATAATCTAAATTTACACATCAGTCATGTTTCCTTTCACAAATTTTTTTCCTTGTATTGGTAACTCCACATGAAGCAGATTACAGTACTCTCACATCAGACTGAAGAAGCTTTAGTGGATGAACCCATCATTTTTTCTAACAAAGGTACATATTTATTTCCCACTAAATCACTTAAATGCTACTACATGAGAAATAGGATTATGAATTCAACTTGAACCATCTTACTTGGAAAATATTTCTTAGGATGACAGAAGAATTCCAGCTGGAAGGGATTTTGCTAGTCCCAACCCCTGCCCAGAGCAGCCTCAGCTACAGGGTCAGATCAGGCTGCTCTGGGATTACCCACTCAGTATTTTAAAAGCTCCAAGGATGGAGACAGCACAGTCTCTCCAGGACTTGGTTCCACTGCTAGACCACCCTCACAGGGAAAAAAGTGTTTCTTGCTTGTTTTTGTCTTTGCTTTGCATAAAAGTTTTTGATTATGCTTTTCTTTTTCAACATTTCACATGAAGCCACCTAAGTCCTACACTCTGCATGTTGTTGATACAGCCACAGTGAAAGCTGGATTCATGGACAAACTGTACAGCTGGCCAGTGCTGCAGTTCTGTACTGGTAGCCGATAACTGTGTCATACTGGCTACAGAGGTCTACCAGAAGGGAAATCATTCAGAAGCTATGCCTTGGATAACTGGGAAAGTGCGTGCTCAGGAAGCAAAGACAGGGTGCAGATTTACAATACAGGGACATTTTGAGATACACTTTTTATGTGAACTCTCTAAGAATTAATGAATAATGTAAAGTGGAGTGGGTGATATAATTCCTACCTTTTAGTGTCCGGCACAGTAATTTCTCAATGTAGATAAAATTTGCCTCTGCACCATTCTGAAAGTGTGCTTTGGTTCCCTTTGTAGACAAAAGGGAACTTGGGAAACAACAGTACATTAAATATGAAGGATAATCAATATGCATTATTATGTGCTGTAACTTATGAAATCTGACAAAGCTATCAGAATTCCTCTTTAACTAAGAATATCCTTAACCAAGGTCTTCCTTTTCACTGACCTCTCAATTGTTTCCTTCCCTTTACTCACAATACTGAGCCTGAACTAATGAACAGATTAATGCTGGGGCCTTAAAAAACATATTTAACACATTCACCCAAGTGTTGAGAAATGAGATGAGTGATTGCAATAATTTAGAAGTGGTAAAAATTTCCCTTTTTACAATGTGTCCACAACTGGCACATAATTGTGCTAAACATATAATAAAACTATCTGCGCTACAATTACATCTGCTTTGTTAACAGTGCTTATTGTTTAATCTTCACAATTTGTAATTTAATAATACTTGACAATGCTGCACAAAACAAAGAATACTGTTCTTTGTTCTTTCTACTACATAACCTTTTAATAAATTTAGAGCCTTCTTGCTTTGTATAGTTTCATATTTTCTTGTTCCATGACTTCAGAAGACTCAATGAATATACTGTGTTTTTCCCCAAAATGAGTTGTGCTTTGAATTCCATGTTTTCTGTTTGCCACAGCAAACACCTTTAATTCTATCTGAGAAAACAGTGGTCATTTTCAGGAAAGAGCAACAAGGTTTTTATCGGGTCATGATGCACAGCTGTATGCATTCTCCCATCCTGTTTTCAAAATTATTGAAACAGTATGTTCAGAAACAATGAATTGGTGAAAAAATGTAGCTCAGATACATATTTTTAAAAATTTGTTATTTAGTGTGACAACACAATTTAATGTGAGAAAATTCCCTAAGCTGCTCTAAAAAGTGGTAATGGGCTGTATACAGATTACACAGACTTAAAGGCTATTAAAACTGATTATAGACTTTTAGATGAAGGCAAAACACCCCAGATGTTACTTAACAATTTCAGTGAGCACACTGTGATATTGCATGAGAGGGCTCCTCACCTGCTGCAGTATATGTCTCTCTCTCAAAGTCATTAATCTTCTGTGGAGCTCTACTAGTTCATCGAGATATGCCTAGAAACAAATCCCCCCCCCCCATAAACAACTTGTTAATTAAGTCATAACTACGTATTTCAAAAACTTCAGATGTTTTCAAAACCAAACCAGAAATTTTATTTTAAATCTTGAGATAATTTTTCTTATTTAGCAGTCTGGCTTTCTCTAGCTTAATACAACCCAACTATAAGTTTTTGTGGGTTTTCCTAGATACTTCATGCCAATGAAAATCTTATTAGGTGGTCTTTACCGTAGAGGATAATCTCTGTATCCCAACTGGGGCAAAACACATCAAACAGATTAAGGATGCCCAAACAGCATCTTTAAAAAACATCTCTTATCTTTCCACATAAGATCCAAACCCAAAGGCTCACAATCAAATCCCTCTTTTTCTCTAAAGCTACGTAACAGATTTTCTATGTCAACAAGAAGATATAATGGGAGAAAGATTAATTGCACTGTCCTCCTTCCTGGTATATCAAACATGTCCCACACCTCTCCACCTAACTATCAACTTTCTCCTTCAGCCTGAGCCATCAGAAACCTTTTTTTTTTTTCTTTTAAGCAGAAAGAGATAGAGCACTCAGCCTTAAGAAGCCAAAAAGCGTATGGATCAGGCCACTGAAATTCTAGCAACAGACACTGAAGCCTTGGCCTCCTGCATCACATTATCACAAAGTTGACACTAATACCTGTAAAATATGAACCTTTAGAGGAACTTGTCCACACCGGAAAATTGTGCCCTGTGCACTCATGCAAGGACTTACAGCTTTTACCCATGGCCAGCTGACATTATTTTAACCAAAACCGTCTCTCAGTGTTAAAGGCAACTGTTGCTTCATATCATTCTGGTTAGCACGCTATATCATGCTGACCCTTCCTAATGCACAGCTTTCTGAAAGAATTCTGGAAAACTTTTTTTTTTTTAATTATTTTTTATTTTTCATTTATTTATAGGCTAAGAATACTTAGCTGTGAATTCTCCTCTTCAAAAATAATCCCTTCATCTGTGAAGTGCAATGCAAACTCATGGTGGAGACCAGACAGAATAAATACTAGATGGCACCCAACTGGTGACATTAGTCAAACCACCACATGTATTGAAGAGGAGGAAAACACTTTCAGAATAGCACAGAAGAATTACAGGGGAAAAAAAAGAGAGGAAGATCTGCACCCAAAGGAACATTATATCCCATTCTATTCTGGACTAGTTTACTGTTCCTTCATTCTCATTTACCTTATCACAGTCACCATTCCTTATTTGTTTATCAGATTTGTTTTGCTTTACTGGACTTTTCACTTCTAAAATCTGGAAAAGAAAGAAAATCCCGTAAAAATCAAATGCATCACTGGATACAATTACATATGAAAAATTCAGTTGTCAGTAAATAACACAGATCATATAACATCTGGAGAAAATGTAACCAAAACTCAAAACTGAGCTTTTCATTCCTACTCATATTTGTCAGAAACAAAAGTAGGTTACAGCTGAAAATGCTGGGATGAAGTTATATTGATACTATTAATCCTTAAAAAAATTAATTTCATGTAATGTAAAGCCTCCTCAACACTTTTTTGTATCTTTTGCATGCTGGTGGGAAGTCTGATTTTGCAAATACAAAAGGATGCTGAGATACTCTCCCTTGCCTTTGAACTGTCACGTGATCAGTATATTTTCCCTGTTCCATTTTTCCCAATGGTGTCTCTTTTCTTCTACAACAGAGATTTTGAAATATAGTCTTTGAAATGACAGCATGAGTTGTAACTGAAAAAAAAGGCATTTGACAGTAAATTCTCCTGTATTTACATGGTACCCTTCCTTCAATGCCATACAAAGCCATTTACTACCACATATACAAACAAAGAATGCTTCATCCAGTACTGAACCACCGTCAAGAAGAGGAAGTCAATTAGCAACAGAACACTGTGCTTAATATGAAAACTTAAAGTCAGAAATATTTTGGGAAAACAGAACTGTTGATTGTTCTTCCAGTTTTTCCACACACACCACAGATATTTTTGAAGTTAAAAGTAGAGTTGTAAAAAAGATAAATTGCCATGTCATTGCTAACCTGGAACATTATCAGTTCTTCAGAAAAACACCAAAGGACAATAAATGGTGACAGAAGATGGGAGATTTTGTTTCACATTTCATTATATGTAAGATTAAGGTGACTAGCGTGATTGTCTCTAAAACCACATTGGACAGTCACAAGATAAGACAAAACTCAGCAAGTAAAACAAGGAAATAAGGCCTGTAAAAGCAAGTCTTCTAGACTATCAAGTAGCCTCACTGACAGTTTTCTGTAAGTTCCCTCTCATTTCTACTCTGCTTGGTATAAATTACTAAAACAGCACATATGATCCCAGAGTGACCAGCACCGTAAGATTACAGCAGGCAGGAAGCTATTTCCCTATATAGAGAAAGTGAATGGAGGTGTGAGTTAATCTTACATAAGGATTTACACTTAGCCAAGAGTGATGCATGGCCAGAAACCAAACATACTTTTCCAAAGCAAAATCCCCATTCTTTGATGCAACACACCCTGGGGTAACTGCTGCACAGGCCAGCGGAAGAAAAAGACTTGTTTTGAAAAAACACAGACCTCTAGGCATGAATCCAGTATCTTTTAGGTGTTTTTCTTGATTTAAAAGGAAGAAGTTTCTTGGTTTCAAATAGAACCTTAACAAGGAAACAGTATATTTAAAAAAGTTGCTTCCTTACAGTGCTCTTGATGTGTGGTTGAAATCTACCATCTTAAACACTCTTGTTTAGATGAAACACAGCCCTAATCACATCTGAAGAAGCTTGTAGAATTATTAATTCTGTCTCGGCTCTTTAGTTCTATGAATGGACTCAGTCAACGCAAACCTAATTTCATCAGTCATCCTGGCAAGCTATGCTGCCAAGTAGAGATTTCCACTGTGGTCATGGTCCATACAATTTGAATTCTCATAATGCTTCCCTAAATTTCTGATTTTCAGTTTGATTATAAAATTCAGCTCAATTATAAAAATGGAAGAATGTACGTGACATTCAGTTTTATCTGGCACACTGCTACTGTTTGGAGTGTCTAAATGCGCAGGTAGAATTTCTGTTAGATCACTGAAGGAGAAAGGAAGATGAAAGGTGTGACTGAGTGGGCTACTGATATTGTGATTTTCAATTAATTACAGGAGTAGAGGTTACTCTTCATTAAACAACAAGCCACAGATAGGTGTTTTGGTTTTTTTGTCCTTATGTCTCCAGTAAATGCAATATTCTTCATCTTCATAGTTTGCTTTTTTCTGCAAAAGCCCCTCTCTTAAACATTTTTAAGTTTTGTACAGATCACCTTTGAAAAGCCTACAGAGTTTCTGGCAGATAACAGGAATGCTTTCTGGACATAGATTCTCCTTCCTCTCTCTCTGTACAAACTACTTTCTAGGTTTTTTTCCTCCACAGTGTATTTGAACTTAACTGATATTAATAATAATGTTTTGGTTTTGCACTTATCAGTAAGCTCACATTGAAAACTTTATTAGAAAAAACACCGACAAGTACATGGTTTGTCAGATAACTGAAGCAGTTAACATAAAAGATATAGGAAAGACTCATCCATAAAGCTCACCATCTAAACCACAACCTTTTGTTAATAAATTTAGACACTATTGTAACTATACCAATACTGTAAGCAGCCATTTATTGCCAGTCAGTAAATTTCATGACTGATTTGTGTATGATCCAACTGACACTAGGAGTGAATTATGGCTCCCTAAAGTGTTACAAATTATGTTTTTTATAAATGACGATTTTTAAAAAGTTTAATTTTTGTATTTAGAGAGCCAAACTTTATTGGTGACTGGGGGTGAGGTAACCCCCAAACTCTAATTCTCTTTTGTCCCTGATGTATTTTGTAGCTCTAGGTTATTTAACTTCTTTTCTCTGAAAAACAGAACTACCCTACTTTCCTACCTCAAAAATTAGCTCTTAAGAATATGGGGCAAGTACTCTGATAATGAAGTAAAAACTACTGTGTTTTCTAATGAAGCAAAAAATGTTGTATCTTCTAGATAAAGGCTGGTGGGGGAGAGGGGAAGAGATTAATGAATGAATAAACTCCTGAGGATGAGCCTATTGATGTGAGTTATGTCTACCAATCTGCATCAATTGTACAACTGAATACTGCAAAGCCATTTTGCATTGTTTACCTTACAATGCTAATTCATACTTTTCTTAAAATACTGATGAAAACATTACTTTCATCTATAGTATTTGTGAATCAGATATTACTCCCTCTAAAAGAAAAAAGTTCTTATGTCAATTTACAGATTAAGCAGCTGCACTAAGGTAATCAGAATGTCATTATCTAGGTCTGCATTTATGAATCCTGACTTTACCTGGTTGTTGTTGGTTTTCAGTAAAGGTGGTGCTGGTTCACGATGTCGTGATGAGGAAGCTGAACTGCTGTCACTGTCACTGCCATCACTCAGACTAACCCTATGGAAAAAACAGAGCCAAAAAATTACACCTCCAGACAAAGAGCTGTTAACAGGGATGAATCAAGCTTGCAATTTGAGGTAGGACATGAAGAATGAACTCCTTGCTAAGCAAGCCATCATTAATCAAGGTCATGTGGAAGAAAGGCATCTGAGCAGGGTCGCACTCTGGAAAAAGCTCTGCGTAGCATGGAGAATGAGGTTGGCTGTCTGCAGTTGGCTGAGATATGTCTGGTTAACAGCAGCTAACATTACAGAAACAGTCAAATATTTAGAACATTAAACTGCTCTTCCCATCATTCCTGGAACGAGACTGTATCTTGGTTCACAGCCTTGTGAAGGAGCAAAATGCTTTTTAGAGATACTTTTCTGCTCTTCTAAAAGCTTTCTAAACACCATGGAGAAGTGTTCCACTGAAAAGTTCCTCGTTTCTCATCATAAGTAACACTCTTTATCCTGGCGAAAATTAAATTTAAAATTTAAAAACTTAGTTATCTCAGGAGAGGCCACATGAAAGAGCTTACCTCCTAGTCAATCTCACCCGTCATTTATGTAGGAACAACAGGGAATATTTATTTGTTGTAAGAAAAAAAACAGTAGTTATTTGGGATAAAAAGAAGGTAGAGAAACATTAGCCTTAGGGTTTTGTTAAAAAACTGAAATAAAATCCCCACACTTAGAGACAAGTTGAGCTTGAGACAATCCTTTATACAATCACTGGCATGAACAAATTCTCAAAGTACTAGTCATCTTGGTCTTTTTCTTCTTGATTCCAGTTGCTAAAGTGCATCAGGGAAGCACCTGACACTCCTTAATGTTTTCCTATCACCTTCCCATTTAAGCAGTAGCTGATGCTAGCACTCAGGTGCTGTGCCTTCACAGCAAACTCCTGTGGATCAGATAAGAACCCATTGTGAAAAGGTTCAAGAAAGAGTTGTTTCAGGTTTTCCACAACCTTGAACAACATTCAGATGGAGCTGCAAGCTGCCTGAAGAAGAGATGATTTTTGGACTGCTTTCTTAAGATTGCAGCTACAGTGAAGCAGCTTTTTTAAAAAAGTATTTCTGTGACAGATGCTTGCTTTACCTTCTGTCTGCACTTTTATACATTGCCTACTGCATGAAGTGCAGAAATTACTTGAAATTCAAATTTCACTGATTCTGATCCAATTTAACAACCTAATCTAGAACTGGTAAGCAGAGAGATCTTTAAAATGAGACACTATGTACAGAATAGTTCATCCAGCAATTTTAGGATTTAATTTTATGTCATTTATGCCAGAGAGTAATTATAAGTACTTCCCTGAAGTCACAATGGCATGAAATCAAAGAAAGTCAAATGAATGAGGATCATCATAACCATATGGATTAGTACAGAAATTTGTATTGGGAATGGCTAATTCTCTTTTTAGAAGAGCCAGTTTTACAGGCATATGCTTTAAAAAGATAGTCTGAATTCTCTGCCCATTTGTTACTCCACACTTTTTGAGAAGATTAGACTTTACCTCATTACTAACAAGCACAACAACTTGGCCATCAGGCTACTTGCCATCACAAGACACTCACCTGCGACTCCTGCTTCCTCCTCGTGTATTTACAGGTCGTTCCAACTCAGAATCATTGTCTTTATCATCTGCTTCATCTGATTCATTTTCATTATCATCTGAATGCACATCTTTTGTTACAGACCTCAACGGACCTGAACAACAGAGACAATAAAATATACGAATTGCAGTGTTCCAGGCAACTCACCCAGCTTTGTAGATGATAGAAAGCTACCCTTCTGACACAGTGTTGGGAGGGGACAGTCTTAAACACTAAACAAATGAAGTAATGCACTGGGGGCTTATGTTGCAGAGACTTATCCATGAATCATTTACTCACAAAAGCAACTCAGTCAGCTTCAAAAGACATACTCATGACAGTGAAGTGACTCGAATGTTGAAGTGTTTGCATGATTGGCCCCCTGGACCACATCAGAAGTAAGTAAAATACTGTCATGCCAGGAGAAATTGACTATTACTGTAATATTATTAGAAGCAAGATTCTTTTGCATTGCTGAGTTTTAGCATTTTTTGCTTTCTCAAAGGGTATTACATGCAAGTAAAGATCTACAGGGACATACTGATCAGTAGTAGTACATTTGTTAGGTTAATCCATGTATTGAGAAACACAGTCTAAAAAAATCATTCTAACTCATACTGGCCAAGGCAGTTTTTGTCTTCCTGTTTTTTATACATTTTGCTTTAGCTGCTCCTTTTATTTCAGGGTCAATTTCTGGTCGAATAAGCACTTTGCTGATGTTTATATGTAGAAGCACATCAATAGCACATAACACCATGCTATTCTCTTTTCCTGAATTAACAGAAAGCACAAAGCTTGACTTGCTCATAAAACTGAATTAAATTCAGTTTGGGATTTTGGTTTGATTTTATTCAATTTATTTTGCTGTAAAAGACAGTTACAGAAAGAAGAATATGTTTAACATATCTGGGAAATGTAAAACTACAGCTGCTAGAAATAAGAATGGGCAAAAGCAGCTTATGAGAGAGAAGGAAGCAAGACTGATGCCAAGGGGCATTTAACTATGAAGCACAGACTATCTGAGACATGAAGCAGCAAGTAAAAGCAACAGTGATGGCTGTAGGAACAGCAATTTCTATTAGGTTCCTGTAATTCCTTCAGCCCAGGAAACACAAAGTACTAACATGAATGAAGCAAACCTCAGAGAGTTCTTCAAATGGAGATGAAGCTTGCAACTCTCTGTTTCCTAATGGTGAAACAAAGTCAAGGAGTATTATCCCTGGTCACTGCCAGAAGAGAAGATGGACCTCTGTCTGTCACTGCTGTACTCCTAACAGGAGGGTGTTCCCTTCATGGGAAGTATAGCTTTATGGATTATTCCAGACCTAACAAGGCTCAGGTCACGGGCATTTTAACTAGTTTTCTGTGAGCGACTTCAAAGTTGATGTTGAGAATGATTTACCACTGAGGTTGCATTAGAACTTTCATAAACTGGCACAGCTTGGTCAGGTTCAGATCAATTTTTTTCCCTTTTTTATTTTTAAACCCTAAGGTTGGCCAGGAATAAGCTCAGCTGGTACTGATGGGCAAATTGAGAGTAGACCAGACACCTGCACAGGCAACAAGGAATGGGGAGCTGTACTGAAGTGCTTCTTGGCCACATGACCACTGCTGACCTGCAGAAGCAGCTGATCTGAGCTCCATTTTCTGTTCTGTTTGGGTCTCAGGCAGACAATGCTCAGCTATTTGGAAATGGTAACTTTTAGTCTCACTGAATATCTAATCATCTTACCTTGAAGGATGGAGAGAATTTTCTTTGGCTTTTAATAGGAGCAGTAATAAATATATTCTCTTTAAAAGAGGGGAGAGGGGGCACTCTCAGCAGCATCAGCACAGGGATAAAGGAAGAATTTGCTCATTTCAATATTTTGGAAAATGTTCTTACTGGCCAGCTTGACTGTTGAGGTGGGTTAATGAGAGAGAGACATTGTACAGGGAGCTAAATGAATTGAGGTAAAGGGTTACAAAAGATAATTAAGTTATATGAAGAAGGATTCCATGTTTCAAGACAGCTAAAATGTTAGAACTCAAGGGTATTTCCAAAGCTAGGTTCAGTTTAGAAAGGCTAGCTTCCTTACACATTAATGAGCAAAGACACTAACAATCGCCATCAAAGTCCTGCTGAAGATGGTCATCTTTGTCTGCACTGAGAGTGGATGAGTCTCACTCCATGCCACTGGCCAAAGTCAGCTTCTGAAAATGCATTTGTCTCATCTCCACAATGTACAGGAGGAAGAAAATGATAGAAAAGACTTGGTAAAGTACACATGAAAGGAAGGCGAAATCATACTATTAATGAAAGAGCAGAGAAAAAGGTCAGAGAAAAGGCAAAACCATCAACCAAAACCTAATTTTGTAAGGAAATTTAGTATGACATATCACAGAATAATAGAATCGTTTAGGTTGGAACAGACTTTTACAATCATTGAGTCCAACTGTTAACCTAACACTGCCAAGTCACCACTAAACCATGTCCCTCAGCACCGCATCTATATGTCTTTAAATACTTCCAGGGATGGTGACTTCACCACTTCCCTGGGCAGCCTGTTCCAATGCTTCACAACAGTTTGGTGAAGAAATTTTTCCTAATGCCCAATCTAAACTCCATCTGGTGCAGCTTGAGACTAGCTCCTCTTATGCTTTCCCTTGTTAATAGGGAAAAGAAATCAATAGCCACCTCAATACAAACTGCTTTCAGGTAGTTGGAGACAGCAATAAGGTCTCCCCTCAGCCTCCTTTTCTCCAGGCTAAACAACCCCAGTTCCTTCAGCCGCTCCTCATAGGACTTGTGCTCTAGACCCTTCACCAGCTTTGTTGCTCTTCTCTGGACGCACTCCATGGACACGCTCAATGTCTTTCTTGTAGTGAGGGGGCCCAAAACTAAACACAGTACTCAAAGCGTGGCTTTACCAGTGCCAAGTACAGGCTGACAGTCACTTCCCTGCTCCTGCCGGCCACACTATTTCTGATATAAGCCAGAATGCTGTTGGCCTTCTTGGCCACCTGGGCACACTGCTGGCTCATATTCAATTGGCTGTCAACCAGCACCCCCAGGTCCTTTTCTGCTATGCAGCTTTCCAGCCACTCTTCCCCAAGCCTGTAGCATTGCAGGGGGCTGTTGTGACCCAAGCACAGGACCCACCACTTGGCCTTGCTGAACCTCACACCATTGGCTTTGGCCCATAAAACACCAGCATGTAACTACACAACATGGAAACTGGTAGCTGTGCTTGCAAGTCACCCAAAGCATCAGTCCTTGAATGCATTTTTAAATGGAAGCAGAATAAATACCATCACACATTCCTCATGATCCCTACATAACCTGCTCTCCCAAGCGTAAGCTAACTCATTCTTACCTATGTCTGTTTTTCCCAGTATAGCAGAGGGCCATTTTATCCCATGATACTCCCTTGCTCTGTTCTGGGACTATCAGACAGTCCTGTCTCAAGTTGCCTGTCTTGGCAACTTGAGGCTTATTCCTCTTTCTTTGAGATCAAGGAACTTGGACACCTGAAAAACATCCATCACTGACAGGCCCATAGGCATTAAACAACCTGTCATTCAGATAAGTTTTAACTAAACATAGACTATGAATAGACCTCTGCATAGGCATTTTGTACCCAGCTTGCTCACTTTTTTAGTGAACTTTCCTAACAATCAGCTAAGCAATTTTTAAGTCATAGAATGCTTAGGGTGGGAAAGAACCTATAATGGTCATCTAGTCAAACCCCCCTGCAGTGAAGAGGGACATCTTCAGATAGATCAGGTTGCTCAGAGACCCATCCAACCTGACCTGGAATGTTTCCAGGAATGGCGCATCTACAACCTCTCTGGGCAAACCTGTTTCAGTGTTCCACCACCCTCATTGTAAACAATTTCTTCCTTATATCTAGTCTAAATCGCCCCTCTTTTAGTTTAAAATCATCACAACCTTGTTCTGTCGCTACAGAACTTGCTAAAAAGACTGTGCCCATCTTTCTTACAAGCCTCCTTTAAGTACTGAAAGCTTTCAGTGATGTGTCCCTGGGGCCTTCTCTTCTCCAGGCTGAACAATCCCAACTCTTTCAGCCTCTGCTCGTAGCAGAGGTGTTGCATTCCCTCTGGTCATCTTTGTGGCCCTCCTCTGGACCCTCTCCAACAGATTAATGTCTTTTTTTGTGCTAAGGACTCCAGAGCTGGGTATAGCACTCCAGGTGAGGTCTCACCAGAGCACAGTTGAGTGGCAGGATCACCTCTCTCAAACATGCTTTTTTTGATGAGACCCAGGATACAGTTGGCTTTCTAGGCTGCAAGAGCACTTTATTGGCTCATGTCCAGCCTTTCATGCACCAGTACCCCCAAGTCCTTATCTACAGGGCTCCTCTCAATCACATCATCCCCCAGCACAGACTGATATAGAAGACTACCCCGGCCCAGGTGCAGGGCCTTGCACTTGGCCTGATTGAACCTCATTACATTCACACAGGCCCACTTCTCCAGCTTGTCCAGGTCCCTCTGCATGGTATCCCATCCCTCAGGCATGACAACTGCACCACTCAGTTTGGTGTAATCTGCAAACTTGCTGAGGGTGCACTTGATCCCACTGTCTATATGATTGATGAAGATATTAAACAGCACTGGTCCCAGTACAGACCCCCGAGGGACACCACTTGTCATCGATCTCCATCTGGACGTCAAGTCATTGACCACTACCACTACAAGTCTTTTGTTTCTAGCACTGATAGCAATGTTACTGTTCATCTTCTGCTCCTTGCTAACAATTTAAAATTCCATTACAACCTTTCTAAGAGTTTAAGATGTTATCTCCTAAAGGGTTAGAGTAGTTAAGGAGAAACTGAAAATGAAGAGCTGTCCAAGAGCAAATCTTCTTGGCAAGGAAACAGAGAAGTATCAGAGTAAGCTCCAAGAGCAGAAGAACTCAAAAGAACCTCAGGTTAGCCCTTTGCTTCTGCCAAAAGAGGTGAAAAAAAGTTCATGTTGTGGTTTTCTGACACTTCAGTGAGCACTGGAGTTCAAACGCAATGGAAAAAGAGCGACAGCCCTGGCAAGTAACTTCTAATTAGGGAGAAAAGCATGGGTTCTGATCAGAGTACAATATACAGTGTGAACATGCCATGGTATGCTTCATGCTTCCTCCCTTTGATATACGAACGTGCGACCTGAGCAATGAACACATTTAGTTAACTGGAACACCCAGAAAGAAGCAGTAATCACTGTTTACTGTGGCAAGAAAGAGGAGACATATAGACCACTTACACTTCACAGTTTTTCATATCAGAGGAAAAAAATCTCCCATCTATTCCTGAGAAAGTACAAAAACTTGACAGTCTGTGATATGTCTTACATATGACCCATAAGAGATGGATGTATCGATTCTGCTCAGAAGAAAATACTAAGTCAACAGGTTTTTGCCCACTGTAAGATAACAGATACAAGAATGCGTATGCAAATCTTTTGGCTTTTAATGGACAGTTCACACCAGTAATGGGGTTTTCAAGAAAGCAAAGGGATTTCAAGCAAGAAGGGGTTCTGTGTAGCTTTAGGTAAAAATCAAATGCCTGAATCCAGTCATCAACTTCAGTTGACTTGAAATTCTGCTCTTTCACCTGGAGTAATGCTGCTAGAACACATTAAAAAAAAAAAAAAAACCAGTATCAGTCACCTACAGAAAGGCAGTAGGACAGAAATATATCATGTTGAATCAGACGCATGCATCAGATCTATTTAGAAACAAACTGTCTGCCTGAGGCACTAAAATATTTTCATGACCTTAGGTCAAGTCTACCATTGAGGAATATAAATGGATAAAAGAAATGCTAAAGTCAAAAGTTGCTTTTTTAATGCTCTTGATCCAAAGAACAAAACAAAAGCTGATGAAGAATGTATCAGTTGTACAATCTTATAAACCCAGGGAAAAAGGCCAAGCAGGAACTACGTACTTTAATAGATCATGTAGAATGAATCTGAATTTATTTATAGCAAACCTGCCTTAGCTTGTTCTTTGGAAAGAAAAATGCATTTCTTTACTGAGTACCAAGTAAACTGTAATTATTAGCCAAAAAGTAAACTTAAAGTCAACTTGAAGTCTAACCATCATCTCATCAAGCCACATTCCATCATTTAATAGTAGTCCTGGCTAACTGGAGAGGTCCCAGTTGACTGGAAGTTAGCAAATGTCATGCCCACCTACAGGAAGGGCTGGAAGGAGGATACAGGGAACTACAGGCCTGTCAGTCTGATCTCAGTGCCAGAGAAGGTTATGGAGGACATCATCTTGAGTGCCATCATACGGCACATACAGGACAGCCAGATGATCAGCCCAGTTATCAGGCGTTTGTTGAAAGACAGGTCCTGCTTGACTAAGCTGATCTCCTTCTATGACAAGTGGATGTGGGAAAGGCTGTGGTTGTTTATCTGGACTTTAGTAAAGTCTTTGACACTGCTTTGCACAGCATTTTCCTGAGGAAACTGGCTGGTCATGCCTTGGATGGACATACATTTTGCGGGATAAAAAACTGGCTGGATGGCCGACCCCAAAGAGTGGTGGTGAATGGAGTCAAATCCAGTTGGCAGCCAGTCACAAGTGGTGTTCCCCAGGGATCAGTATTGGGGCCTGTTCTCCTCAACAAATTATCAGTGATCTGGATGAGGAGATTGAGTGCACCCTCAGTATGTTTGCAGACAACACCAGGTTGGGTGGGAGTGTTGAACTGCTTGAGGGTAGGGAGGGTCTACAAAGAGATCTGGACAGCCTGGATCAATGGGCCAAGGCAATGGTGTGAGGTTCAGCAAGGCCAAGTGGTGGGTCCTGTGCTTGGGTCACAACAGCCCCCTGCAATGCTACAGGCTTGGGGAAGAGTGGCTGGAAAGCTGCATAGCAGAAAAGGACCTGGGGGTGCTGGTTGACAGCCAATTGAATATGAGCCAGCAGTGCGCCCAGGTGGCCAAGAAGGCCAACGGCATTCTGGCTTATATCAGAAATAGTGTGGCCGGCAGGAGCAGGGAAGTGACTGTCAGCCTGTACTTGGCACTGGTAAAGCCACGCTTTGAGTACTGTGTTTAGTTTTGGGCCCCCTCACTACAAGAAAGACATTGAGCATGTCCATGGAGTGTGTCCAGAGAAGAGCAACAAAGCTGGTGAAGGGTCTAGAGCCCAAGTCTTATGAGGAGCAGCTGAGGGAACTGGTCTCAAGGTGCACTTGGGGAAGTTTATATTGGACTTTAGGAAAAATTTCTTCACCAAGACAATTGTGAAGCATTGGAACAGGCTGCCCAGGGAAGTGGTGAAGTCACCATCCCTGGAAGTATTTAAAGATATATAGATGCGGTGCTGAGGGACATGGTTTAGTGGTGGACTCAGCTGTACTAGATTAACAGTTGGACTCAATGATCTTAAAGGTCTCTTCTAATCTAAATGATTCAATTATTCTGTGAATCTAAAGTAAATACTGTATGCTCTTAAAACTTCCCAATTGTATGGGAAGATCATGGCCCTTTGAAAGGGTCCACATACAAACATCCTTGGGCTTCCTGTGCACAACCACACCTTCCTGAGCAGGGCTTCAGATGGAGCCAGGTGCCATGCTCTGTAACCTCGCAAAAGGACAACCTCAGAAACAAAAGCTGTCTTGAGTTTAGCATCTGTCAAGTGACTGGCATGTATTTACTCCTTTAAATACACTAAATTTGAATTTCATACCCTTCACACCCTTTTCTTAGATACATATTTTTTCCCCTTTTAGCCACATCTGAAAACAACCCGAGGAAAAGTCTCTAAAGCAATACTGTGGCCAGTTCAGGCTGTGAAAGGCAGCAGAAAAAGGGTAATGAGATGCCACCAGTTCTGGTTTTGACCCCTTCATGTCACACATTCCTTTCAATTTCTTTTCTTTGTTGGTACCTTGTTGTCTGCTGGTTTGAGACGGTGTAAAACTGGAACTGGAACTGGAGCTGGAACTGGCAGGACTGGGCTGTTCAGACTTAAAAGGAAAAAAAAAAAAAGTAAGTAACACGGTAAGAAACATTTTTGCCTAAACCTTTTACTTTTAGATACTGCCTAAGGCATGCTGTCAAAAAAAAAACCTATGGAAAAGATCTTTATTTCAGGTGTCAGTGAGGCAAATGTTGTGGAAATTGCTATGCACTTAACGTACATACGTGCTACTACATTATGTCTAGGTCCTTACTAAAGCCAATATCCTCACTAGAAGTTCCCAAGGCCTTCTTTGAAAGGCTGTACAACATGAGAGCCTAAATGAATTTGTAACAGACCTAAGGCTCCTCTGTCCTTATCATACTGTAGTTGCAATGTTTTCTGAATTACTAGATGTAGTAGAACAGAAAAACAGAAAAACTGAACAGACCACACTAAGTGCCAGAAAACCTCAGATTTATTTCTTCTTCCTTAGAGAAGAAGTCTTAAGATGAGGATTCAAACTAAATTTTCCTGCTGTTACTGGATTTCTCCTCATCCCACCACTTTCCATATGTAATTACAACCTTACAGATTGTACCAGAAAGATTGCATTGTTTCACAGAGAATTATCTGGGAAGTCTTGTTTCCTGCTTCCATGCTGCATGTCTCCATATAATTTTTTGCTGTTTCTTAGGCTCAGTGGCTTGAAGTGCCTGGGTGTCTGTATGTACTTGCAAACTCATCTGTGTGCATGGGGTAAAGAATGGAACTGGCATGTGGGCACACAGTATGCTAACACAGAACATAAAACAAAGAAGTGTCCATACAGAAGGAATGGTGAAAATCCCGTTAGGAAGTTAATGACCTGAACATCTACTATTGAAAAGAAAACCTGTCTACAGTTTAGATTTTATACAACTGTGTTATTGTGACATGTTATCCAGGCTAGCAAAAGTTACCTGACTCTGTACAGAATCCCTCATAATTAAGTTAGAACTAAACTGTTCTCAAAAATAACAGGAGCAATATCCAGTCACTGTAAAACAGTTTTCATGCACACAGACTACCTAAGACTAATAGTTGCTTTTTCTCCATAAATCAATCCATTGTTGCCTTTCATAATAAGCAGGCAGATTTATAGTCTTTTATTGCATTTTCTCACAGTGAGAGATGCCTATTTGGGCATCAGAATGCTTGAGAAAAACACTGCTAACATCTGCTCTCCTCAAATCAACACCATCTCCAGTTCTTACAGACACACAGCCAAAATGCAAACTCCGGACCTGACTGTATGAGTATATACAGCTTGTATACAGGTGAATCAACTCTGTGCAAGAAAACCCAATCCGACCAACAGCACAACCCATTTCTGAGTACCAAGAGAGATTCTTACATGGTCCACAGTGTCAGTTAGTTTTAGAAGACACTGCAGCATCACTTGACACTGCTTCAAAAAAAATCAAGTAACTCTGAAAAAACTTGTGGGTTTTTTTTTTTTTACTACCTGAACTTCTACCAAAAACATACAAGCTTTTTAGCTGTAAAACAAATATGCTAACAAGAAACAGACTGCACCAGTGAAGAACAAGAGTCAGTGCAGCCTTTAAAAACATCACTGTTCTCAAAACTAATTTCAGCCTTTCAGCTTCAGGTTACCCTTAAACATATAGTTTATCTGTTACTTTTTGCTTTTTGCAACAAAATTACTGACAACTGGTTTCTGTAGATTTCCATTAACTGTATTTTTACTTTATTAATTTCAACATGAACTTTAACTTATCTAAAATCCATTCTTTTAAAAAAGTTACAAATACTAAAAGACTATCATATTCCATTCAAAATACTCAAAGTGCTAAAACTGCACCAAAAAAAAAAAAAAAAAAAAAAAATCACACAGGTGTGGAGATATTTGTCACTTATCTACTTTCTTTCTAAACCAGTTTACTGGAAATGAAAAAAAAAGGAAAAAGGCCTGGTCTCATTCACATAAGACATTCAAACACCAGTAAAATTCTTACAGGTCAGAATTTTGTCCCAGCATTAACTACTTGAGACAGGATCACAAGAAGGACTGGATATGTATGTATATAAAAAGTTGTTTTAATACCTTCGTGGTAAAAGTTTTGCTCTGCTTTAACAAGATCTCTTTGAGAAGCCAAACCACATAAAGTCCCAGTGGAACACAAATGATCATTCATACTCTTTTAAAAAGGGTTCTTCATGCTTCTTGAAACAATTCACGTTATTTCCTTAAACTGCCCTGTCTGAAAATTTATTCCAAGAAATACAGATTAGTATAAATGGTCAAATTGTTAAGTATCAGAAACTAAACCCAGTTTTTTTTGAAGGAGAAAACTGAGGTGAGAGAATACCCAGAGGAAACAGCTGCTTTTAACATAAGAATTAATGTTATTAACAGAAAAGAATTGCCTTTTCAGAAGAAACTAAAAATATGCTCTCCATATATGAATATAGATCAGTGCCAATGCTTCTAGTTACCAGAGGCTATCTTTTGTCACTTAAGCAATGCTTTTTGACAGTTTTACAGGCTGTTATCCCAAGGACTTAGGTATTTATGGCTTTATTTGCTTGGGCTTTCTGCTCTTACCCACTGCTTATTAATCACCAAACAGATTTTTTTTTTAATAAGTCTCAAATTAGCTAAAGGGTGTCCTTCAACAATAAAAGCTTAAGACAGTACCAGAAAAGAGCTTCTCTCATATGTCCTTTTCTTGTTTTACTGGTTTTCTCTTCCTGCAGACAAGCTAATGAGAGGTTGGGCCCAAACTGTTCATTAGTGCAATGACCCGACATGATTTATGGCATTCTTAGACAGTCTATTTCGTTTTAGTGCTCTCACACCGATGCACAGGAGACACTGGATTCTTTATTAGGCCTGCCTGAGCGATTCTATGCTTTGAAACTGGTTGGCAAGAAAAGAGGCTTTTCTTTGACTCAAGTTTTCCCTGAAAAGGTACTTTTTTCATCAGCTCTAAATCACTTGGCTTCTGTAGTTTACAAATTCTTGTCTGTTTTTACAAGTAATAAAACAATTTACTCTTGAGCTGCAAACCGTTTTCAGGCAAATTCACCTGTTCATGACACAGGATATACTAGAGCTGTTTCTTTAATATTTCATGGTTATCTGGATTCATAACACTTCTAAAAATAAACCTCATCATTTCAAGCTCCTTATTTACATTAAAAATTAGAAAGCATCTTTATGCATGTGAGAATGACTTTTCTTGCCCCCTCTGAACCATTTTTAAAGGAAGCTTATATTTTATTGCAGGTAATAACATCTAAGTGATGTACTAATATCCCATTTCATATCAGCCAGTCTACATATTTCCTATTTTTATGCACAATAGTCTAAAGATTTATGTTTCCCTGTGCCATACATACTGAAAAGTCTATCCACTTAAAACTGCTTACAGCTGAGTATTACTCCCACTTCAACTTTGTCCAAAGTTAGCTTCTCAGGGAGGAAGGAACATGCTCTGTGCAGGACAAGCCTTCTACTCTGGCAAGACTCCTGTACTTAAAATTTCTACTGCCTTTTAATTGCCCTGTCATTGACCACTGCCTCAGCTTTTAGTAGAGTAATCCAACCCATCTGTACCTCAAAGAACAGAACAACCCCACCTCATCCACCAAGTGTCCACATCTGCTACCACCAAGGAAAGACATCATTTGTTATGTGATACCATAAGTCTGAATTGAGCTGCCTGCACCCTGTCCAAACTCTCTATCACCACATCTCCTGTCAAGCTGCTACATTAGCAACTAAACTCCAAGGCATGATAAAACTGTTCCTCTTTAACCATTCACAAGTCAGCTTGCAGATTGCAAGCTCACAGTGAAGATGGAAGAACAGAGGAATGGAGTGGGAAGTGGAATTTTTTTTTTATAGAAATACAAATATTTATTCATAACTACAATGTTTAAGGAACTAAAGAATTATTAGACAAGCAATTTAAGATTAAGAAGATGTAAAATTTAATCAGGAAATGCCAGATCATTGATTTTTGAGAGGTGGCAGAGGCAGTCATTTGGCGGAGAATGTGACCTTAGGTATTGATACAACTAGCTGTCTTAATTATTTATAGCAATTGCAAGCAAAAAAAAATCTGCATCACTGATGGAGAATGAGGTTAAGTTGACTCTGTATCTGCTATCTGGGCAAGTCCATGGGCCCTGATGGGATGCACCCATGAGTGCTGAGGGATGTGGTAGATGTCATTGCAAGGACACTCTCAACAATCTTTGATTGATCGTGGTGACTGGGAGAAGTGTCCAAACATTGGCAGAAAGTAAATGTCACTCCTGTCTTTGAGAAGGGCCAGAAGGAAGCCTCACCTTGATCCCTGGGAAGGTGATGGAGCAACTGATCCTGGAAACCATTTCCAGGCACTTAAGGATGAGAAAATCATCAGTAGTCATGAGCATGGCTTCACCAAGAGGAAGTCATCATTGACCAACTTGACAAACTTCTGTGATGAAATGAATGGCCTGGTAGATGGGAGGAGAGCAGTGGATATCGTCTATCTGGATTTCAGTAAGGTTTTTGACACTGTCTCCCCTAAGATACTCATAGACAAGTTGTTGATGTAGAGGCTGGATGAGCAGACAGTGATGTGGATTGAAAACTGACTGAATGGCTGGGCCCAGAGGGCGGTGATCTGTGGTGCAAAGTCTATTGGGAGGTCAGTAGATAACAGTGTACCCTAGGGGTCAATACTGGATCCAGTCCTGTTTAACATCTTCATTAATGACCTGGATGATGGGACAGAGCATGCCCTCCGCAAGTTTCCTGATTACATAAAACCAGAGAAATGGCTGATATGGCAGAGGGTCATTCTGCCATCTAGAGGGACCTTGACAGTCTTGCGAAATGGGCCAACAGAAACCTCATGAAGTTCAACAAGGAGAAGCGCTGAAGTCCTGTACCTGGGGAATAACAGCCCCATGCACCAACATACGCTGAGGGCCACCCAGCTGGAAGGCAGCTTGGCAGAAAAGGACCTGAGGGTCCTCGTGGACCTTAGTAACATATATAAATACCTGAAGGGAGGGTACAAAGAAGACGAAGCCAGGCTCTTTTTAGTAGTGCCCAGTGTCAGGGTGAGAGGCAATGGGCACAAACAGTAATATGAGAGGTTCCCTCTGAACAACAGGAGACGCTTTTGTGCTGTGAGGGTGACTAAGCAGAGGCACTGTTTGACCAGAGAGGCTGTGGAGTCTCCCTCCTCAGAGATAATAAAAAATGTCTACAGGTGGTCCTAAGCAACCAGCTCTAAGTGGCTTTGCTTGAGCAGGGGAGATGGACAAGATGACCACCAGAGGTCCCTTCCAACCTCAACCAATCTGTGATTCTGTGAATCTGAAACACATTCTTCATTTAATAATTAGTAACCAGAAAAGACCTTATGCCAAACATTGTAACTGCTTTGTCTGAACAAGTACACTGGATGAAGAAGGACTTGTGTTTCTTTAGAGACCTACTGAAACATGTACCTACTTTTGAAAAAAATCCTTTTCCTCCTATATTTATGTAGTATTTTGTCTTAGCTTTAAAAAAAAAAATTTGAGACACTGCTGACAGAAAAACTCAGAAATAGTCAAGCTGATGTAAGGAAAGACTCCTGCACAAGAGACTGAGCTAACGCATGTGCATAAAAAAATTCTTCTGCAGTACATTGTACAATACAGTTGAAAGATGAAACACTAGTGAAGGCTGTTGCCTGTAGGAAATACTTTTGCTGAAGAAATCTTACTGGTAAGAGTGGAAGACATATAGTAAAGCAGGCAAAGAAGTATAGGAGAGAAGATTATGGTTTCTCATATAGAGCAGCTGAATATTACAGTTCCCTTGGATTTCATGCCTACAAGATAATGCATGAACCAAAGGCAAAATAAACTAAAAATGTGTGCGGTCACGTGAGTATGAACATGGTTCTTAACAAACTGAAAGATGCAGAATGCGAACTGATGGAAGTTCTTGTTGGGCAACCCCAACCAAGAAGGATGAAAACACTGTTCTGAATACATCGGTAATCCCGGCAAGTGCTGGGAACAACTGAGATATATAAAGTCTTAGGATTTTCAAAATTGGAACTAAAACCTGTGTTAATTCGACCACAAATCTCCAGAAATGTGTGAAAAGTCATCAATATTTGTGAAGAATTAATACAGTGTGAATTACATGAAAAAAAGAACCATAAAAATGGGGCCCACTGCTGGAAGATTAAGGTATCCTAAATAAATTATTTGTTTGAAGAATATTGCTTATCTTGTAATCTCAGTGGCATGACAGCCCTGTGATGAGAGAATGGTGACTGTCCCTCTCTACTCTGGTAAGTGTGGAAAGGCCAAACTCAGCTGACAAGCAATACTCAGATACTTATTTTGGGGGAGTTTGGCTTTACAATTTTTAAACTTTCCTTTTGAGAACATTGTACACACAAATGTCTCTCATAAGAAAAACAAAGAAAAATGTGTTTTAGAAAGAAAGTCTAACCCTCAATTTTAGCACTACATACAAACTGGAAAATTCAGCCTAGATAGTAAAGCCAATGTGAGAGTTTCAATCAACTAACCTATATTTTCTGCTCTATTGTGACTAATAGTAAAAGAATAGGTAGTAGCTGTTCTAGCCAGCCCTGACAGCTGCTGTATTGAAAGCCAACATTTCCCAATTCTCTTCTCTTGCCCTATTTTCTCTCCTGTGCCCTACTATAACATATTAGCACTAAGAAGGGCAGATGTTGATGCAGCCCAGTTCACTGTTTGAGACACTGAACAGACAGTTTGCTGTCACTTTCAGTGCAGTAAGAAGGCTGTTTGCCTAAATTCTCACAGATCTGATGTCCTGACGTTAGAAATTCATGCACTCATGCACTGAAATTCATAAAAAAAAAGAATAAGCGGCTGAAGAACTCTCTCACCACATGTAGAACTTCTTTCATGGATATTATTCTGCACTACGGTACATTTATACACCATTAGAGATCTGGTCTTCTTAGCAGGTTCTCACAGACTTTGCAAATTCACCATAGTTCCTCTCTCTTATGGAGCTCAAATTCTGTAGAGTGCTCCCAGCATGAGCCTATACTAAACCTTTACTAAGCAGAAACTTTGTCAAGGTCATACACATCAAGTAAATACAAACCTAAATATATTTAAAATGACAGCTTTTCTTGTATAGTGCTGCTGCAGAGTCCCTATGCACTGTCTTTGCTATTGCAGACTGCTGGTTTCTGAAACCATGACCCAGAAAACATAAAAATTTTGTCCAAATTTCACCATAGACTACAGAAAGATCTAGTGCAGCTCTTCCATGCCATCTTTGTGGGCCTTGTCAGTTTTACAGCAACCCTCACTACATTTACTTTTTTCTCCAACTTAACTCCCAGGATTTAAATGTTATGTGAAAAATCTAAGCTTTCATTTCTGTACATTGCAGTTTCAGTGAAGAACTGCAGAGAGAAAAAACCAAAAACCTATGCTGCACCCTAAAAAATTCTTGAGTCCCTAAAACAAAACAAAGCCTCTCAAAATATTTTTCCAAGTGTCATAATTTTTAAGCCAGTCTTGTGATACTGCAGGCTGAACAATCATTTTTAGATGCCATGGCTGATAACAGTTTGCCCTACATACATTTTTCTCTACAGATATTTCTGAGGCATCTGTCACTATGGTTCCTAAGCATTTGCTCTATGATAATATTAGCATGTATTTGTCTAGTAGTTTCAGAAAATAGCATGCCTATTATATACACAAAGAACTATACAATGTTGATTCTCTGAGAACAAAACACAGCAGATTCATGTTGTCTTACTGATATCGTACCATATATGGCTGACACATCTGTGTGCTGTAACTCTGCCTACACATGTACTTCTTCTGTTTATTTTTTAAAAAAAAATACTCATTTAAAGCTCCTTGTCCCTGCTTTGGAGACTTAAAATAGATTTTTTTTTTTTGTAGAATGAGTTTTGCAACTGTTTCAAAAGGTGTAATAAGTTACTAACACAAGACTAAGACAATATCTAAAAATATCTAATACTTGTTTATATTTCAAACTACATTTCACTCAAACTGTTTTAATGTAGTGTAATATATTTTTAATGTAATACATATGATACAGGTAACTGAAGTTATAAAAAATATTGTCTAATTATTACTTAAAATATTGGCCAAAATATGATCTCATGTACTACAGCATTTGAGTTTTACAGTGTTCAATGGCTCAAAAAGGCTGCATACGGCACAAATAAATCAAGCTGGATCATCACATCCTCAAACTGTTTTCTTTAGCTGAAATTTTAACATTTAACTCACAAAATTTTATCGTAATGATCCTTTGCCAAAGCCAACTTAGGTCATCAAGAACATCGAGAGTGGCTTTTTCCTTTTACCTAGAACCTGCCTTTCTCTGCCTTGAGCCTGAGAAAATTCACAACCGAACTATTTGCTGTCCAGAATGTTCAGACCAGGGCTCTTTGCCCTGGTCATATTTTACACAATGCCACAAGCATCTTGAAAGCATGCTTTTTCCATCCAGAGAATAAAGTTACAGTGTTTTAACTAAAATGCACTAAAGCAGCATGGGCAATGGAAGAAAGATTATTCATAGAATGAAAAAAATTAAAATTATCAATTCTTTTCTTGTCATGGTTTAAACCATAATAATTTTGTGGTTGACAATTTGAATCATTAAAAACACACAGGTTGGACTCATATGTAATCTCCTTCCACTATTTAGGTAATACCTAAAAATTACCTTACACAAAGCAGCAAACTTATTCAACTACTAACAACTGCTCACAGACAATAATATTAAAAAGCATAGATTTTGCAACAGTTTTCTGATTGGGATAATGCATGTTGGGGCTACTGATCCAGTTACTACTGTCCCTGGTACCCATTATCTCCAGTTACGAGTAATGTTTCCTCTGGGCACTTGGGAATCAGTAGAGCTGCCTGTTAACCTCAGCTTAGAAAACACAGCTCTACTGGCAATGGGGTATATATTATCAGTCACATTTAAACATTATCCTCTTATGTCACTCTGAGGTAATGATACAGGTTTTGTGGATATTTAAACAGAATCACACAAGTGCAAATAGCTCCATTTATCCTTATCTTCTAATTCTGATGTCTGAATCATTAATTCCTACAACACAAAACTGGATTTCCTTCACTTTTGCCAGGTCGTTTGCAGCACAGTTAGTACACAGTAAGCAACTTCTTCACATAGGTTCAGCTATCCAGGAGAAGAACAAGTAACATATCTCAAGATAATTTGAAAAACCCTACATACATGTCCTTGAATCAGGGAGCCCTGTCTTGCAAAACAACAGGTATTGGCAAGGACTATCATTTTCAATAGGATAAAGTCAGCATTATTTAGCAAATTTCTTGGCACCCACAGCACCCAGCCTGCAATAAAGGATATAATCAGTTTCAATCTTTTTCCATGTCATTAAACACTCAGAGTCACAGTTTCACAAAAAAAATAAAATCCTAGCTTCCTTTTTTTTCCCTGCGTAACTGCATGAAAATTCTACATGGAGCTCTATTTCACTACTCCTGTTTCTAACTTTAAATATTATCTGAAAGAGATTTTACTTTGGCTCCCAGCCCTGGTAGAAAGGATTTTTCAGCCAACAAGGGCCTGGAGGTTTTACAAGACCATGGGGTTTTTCAAAATATTCTTCCACTTTTGTAATAGCCAAATTAATAGATCATGTGCCACAACCAAGTGGCATTTTATGGATTACTTTAAAGAGGTAGTCAATAGTATAGCAAGCAAGCAAGCAATAATTAAGTACAAACCCATAGTCTATATGATCACTTCTCTATTTTCATTGTTCTGTAATGGACTTCCTAAGAAGGAGCTGGCATTTTATTGCCAAAGGCAAAAGACCCACTGGAGTACTCTGTTTTTAATAACTGAAACTTCTTACCCCTGAGCTGTCTCAATTTGCCAGCATGCATTTCTGCTCAGTTTGTATTTCCATAGGCTTCAACACACCAAAAGACTGCTACTATTACTAATGACAATGCTACATTTGCAGAGACATAAATAGACAGGAAGGGAAAAAACACCACACATCACATGCAAAATAATCACAACAGGAGAAGAAACTTATCCAGCAGAGCCACATGCATCCTCTGAAAAAAACACCAAACCACTTTCACGCACAGAGGATTTTAACAGTTTTTATTCATATCACTGCAACTGGAGATAACACTGAGAACATTTAACTCCTAAACACATGTATGATCTGTCTGATCTTTGTGCCTTTCTGGAGCAGCAGCTTAGAGCTATGCACCATTTTTCCATCCTACCTGGCCCAGCAAAACCGGTAATAATCAAACAAGAAGTATCAGAAAATTCTTTCTGCAATGGCTCCACAAGCTCCTAAAGGGCAGCTCGGGCCACGGAAAATGCCTCACTCAGATCTGAAACTCTGTACTTCCCTATCTCACATACTAATTTGCAATGCACACAAAAGTTATGAGAAATCATTATATTTCACGATCAGACACACAGCAAAATCAAGGTCGAGTCACATAGGAAGCAAACAGATGGAAGTCTTTAACTAAAACATCCTGCCATTGAATTTAAAAGCAAAAACTTTGGAGTCTTCAAGTGGACTGTGCTAATATTCCTATGCCTCAATAAATCCATAAATCTGACAAGCTTTCACTCCATACCCTACTTCACATGCTTCATACCAAAGCCAGTAAAATAATTCCTGTCTTCTTGTGTAATTTCTAACTGAATAGACTACATGTTGCTCCTGAATGGCTTTGTTAGCTCATATGACTCTGAAAAGACCCGCACTGTTTTGAACACCAAGTCTATCATTAACACTGAAGTCCACCACACTTTAAATCATGGATGTATTTGAAAAGCGATACTCAACAAAGCAGGGTGAAGAGGAACAGAGGCACACGCTTCACTTGCTGACAGCTCTAAGTCAACAGAAAAACAGCTAAAATAAATACAGCAGCACTCTACACCACAGTGTATGCCAAATAGACCACAGAGCAATGACCATATGAGGTCTTACTCTTCAGGTCATGCACAGAAAGGTTATTAAAACAAGGGCAAAAAGTTTATCACTAAGCAAGGATGTGATTTGCTTTATTTCCCACTGTAGTTTTATAAATGTATCCCCAAAACAGGGATTGACTGCAGGACATCAGAGGACAGTGTCTGGCTTTCTGAAACGCCTCCAAGGGAAGAGTATGCTAACCTGGTTGCATTCTCAAACCTGAATTTTAAGAGACAGCTTGAAGGGTGGATTAGCCATTGGCAGACATGCTCTACAACACGCAAAAGAATCCACCTCTCTCTTCAGAGGGTGCTAAACTTCTATGTCTTCCACTTCATGAAGGCCAAGGCCAGCATTTCAAGTCTGAATGCCCAGAACTAGGTAGAGCATGATACCAATATTGAGAAGGGATGAGCACACTCTGCTTTTAAGAACTGGTCATGGACTACACCTAGCTCCAAAACCAGTCTTTGATGTGACCAGCAATAAGAGACTTGTGACCAGCAGTTTGCTGATGTCCCACTTAACTTGCTTCTCACATATTATTAAAAAATGAGGTTTTTGCCCCAAAAAATGGGCAAAATTTAGAAGCAATGGACATTTGCCAAGGGAAGACTTCTCCACAACCTCTGAAATAAAGATCTCTACCCACCCAACTTTTTTTTTTTAAAAAAAAAAAAAAAAGAAATTTACACAGAAACCTCTTGGTTTAGGGCACCTGTTGACAAATGGAACTCTCTGTAAAATATAAAAGCATGATTAAAATAATTCCAGGTGAAGTAACACAACCTTGGCTACAGAGCAGTTACAGACAGCTCTGTTACATTACACCTTTTATTAGAAACGTATCATGTTTGAGACGCATAGTTATGAATATGAGTTAATATCAAGAAAGAAAACAGTCAGTATTTCAGGACGTGCGTGTTTGAGAATGAGAACATTTCTCACTCCATGGAGTGAAGAAAATATTGCCATCAAAATTCTTTGCAAAGTTATTCATAATTTTATTACAATTCATACAGTATTAGGTTTGTACTATGTCGTAAATGTAACTTAAAACTAGAAGGAATGCACTTGATTCAAAGTTACTACTTTTGTGCTACTCTAACAATTTTCTTTTAGGTATTAATTTGTAATCTGCTTTGTTATATCTAACCCAGAACTGCTGAGTTGGGTTTTGTGGTTTTGCTTTTTAAAGCCCCATCATGAATAAATCGTACCAAAAATACTCCTAACTAATGATAAATTCTTGGTTATCAATGCTCCAATACCCACCACTGTAACTGAACAAGAGTAAGAAGTAACACTTGCCTGAATTTTACACCGTATCATTATGCCAGAACATGCCACTGAAGAAGTGCCTTCCCAGCTTCAGGCAACTATGTTGATGAGTATCATGCAGCATTAACAGAGATGAAGTAACTGTTTTTGTTCCTATGATAATGCAAAAGCATTATCATAGTTTCACTTCCATTATTCACTATGTAACATTCCAATTTTTCATGTCTTTTTTTCTTTATATGACTGTATTTATAGGATATACCCTGTATGGATCTAGATGTAAAAGCTACTGCTTTTCCTGAAATGTTTAAAAACCCACCACACATACAAAAAGCTCAAACTACTTTTTCCAACATAGACAATTACCTCTATTACACTGCTTGGTCATCTTTTGTTAGGCTCCCTGGTTAAAACTAATGAACTGTAGAGGGAATGACTCCTTGTGAAAGTCTGTAGACTCATTAACCAGGCTGCCCAGCTCTTTCTCTCACAGCACTGACAATGGTGTGAATCCACAGGCACCTCAAGGAATTATTCTGCATTTTCTAGATACCTTTTTCATCTGACTTTTCTAAACACTACCCAATCACTGACTGTAGCCATATTCAGCCTGATTTATTAATGAGCATAGTCCCAAAGTGGCAGGCACCCTTTCCACCCATAGAAATGTGGACCACACTCGCCTTTGCGCTGAAAACCTATCTGTTCCATGATCCAGGACATCAATGTTAACACACACCAAAGCCCAGACCTGCAGAATCTGCCTCTCTTTGAGCAGACTCTCGCAGTTTACTGTCTCAGTAACAATGGCTTGCAGAACTAGACAATCCTGAACCAGCTTTGTTGCTTTAGCATAAATTAAGGAACATACTAGGTCCTGAGGGGTCGACTGCAGATGGATGATGAACAGCAGTGCATGTGGATTTGTGTCATCCTATGAAACACAAGGAGGTACCCACTATTCCATTGGTAATGGCTGAGAGGCAAAACACTAAAGCGGGAAACACATGACAACTATTAAAAAGTATTGGCCTTAAGCATCATCCATATCCTTCATATAGCAGTTATCTGCAAGTTGCTACGCTCCTCAGTAGTGCCTGCATTTGAAAAATTCCAGTTACATTGCAGTTGCTCCTCTCAATTTTTTTGTCTTTGCAGAATAATGGAGAACTACTGCTGCCAGAAGTGTATGTGCCACTACATGGCACCTATTTGAATGAATAGGAAATCTGAAAGCAAAATCTATGCTAATTACCAGCTATACTGAGGGTAGGCAGCAAGTCCTAAGAGTACTGACATAAATTAAAATTGAAGATCCAGCTTGTTCTGAAGACATTAAAAATTAATTCACACCAAGGCTGACAAGTGGTTTAAAGACAAATTCATAAGTTCTAAGCCAGAATCAGAATGCCACCCCAACCACAGTATCACCACTGCCATGCTGTAAAGTCTGTCCTATTACAGAGTCTGTCCTATTCCATACCTTCTACATTTTACAGCCTCTACATGCCCTAAGACCACTCATTAAAAGGTCATTTCAGAAATAAATTACTTCTCCCTCACGGCAAGTTTCTCTGAAGTAAAAACCTAATGTTGATACCTCCCTACATCAGGGTATTTACTGTCTGTTCCAGAGAAGGCAAGCAGACCTACAAATCTGATGGCAGTAACAGAGGCTCAAAACAGAAAACAGAAGAGAATTGAACAGGTACAGCTGGGAAGAATTCCTCTCTACCATGCACACGACTCCTAGCCATAAGCCAAAATAAAGACACCAAAGAGGTCTTGTTTTCCCACTTCTTTCCTTCTCTACTCATCTCTCTATAAAAGATGCTTCTGAAAACCAAAGTCTGCTAGAAGAGTGATTAAAATCCTAATCAAGAGCAAATGATGCTTGAAACAGAGAAGCAGGCATGGTAGACAAATATTTTCATGAAAGGAAACTTCCATAAAAGCAGTCTTTCTTCTTGGATAAGCCTGTTACTTTGGATAGATTCTCCTCATCAGAGCGAGGACTCTAGGAACTCCTCCACAAAACTGCATTAATCACAGAACTGTCCTTTTCAGGAGAAAAATAACAAATAACACTCTGATTTACTGCAACTCTTTCCTGCATTTACTGAATCTCTAAACACGTGAACACAAAGACTTTGGATGTGAAATACATTTAAATCAATTTCCTTTTCTCTCATACAAAGCATGAAATTCAAAAGAACAAGATCAAAACTATTCATAGCTATCTCCCACATGCTCATTCATCATAATCTTGACAGATTTATAAATTCAGTAGAACAGGCAATACAACTGAACTAGAACAAGCAGAATTTTGAACAGCCGGCAGTCAATATCCTTCAGTTTGAACAATCTGCCAGTAGGCAGAAGAAAGGAAAAAGAAAATACAAACAAGGTGCACATTCACACAGACTGGAAATACTCAACAGTTATAAAGCAAAACCAAATACCACTTACTTCAGATCTGGAGGACACGTTTTCTTCTACATCAGAATCATTGGGATCTACAATATCATCAAATGGTGGCAGAGTAGGTGTCTTCCTTTCCAGTGCATCATTTTCAATTTTGACTCTCCCCACCTTGAGCTGAGATCTATCCTTTGTCTGTTTTTTGTCAGCTGAACAAGTAAGAACGAGTGGTGGAGCACTAGAAAAACTTTTAAATAACGAATCTGAGCCACTTTTTTTCCTTTTTTTTGCAGAAGGTTCATCAGAATCCAGAACAGAGCGCCTTTTTGTGAGAGTCTTCTTTTCTTGCTGCTGCCCACCTGTTATAGTAAGGATGGGGCTGTTTTCAGATTTTGGCTCCTTGGACATGGGTTTGGGTTCCTTGAAGGCCATCTTAGGAACTATTTTTTCATCTTTTAGTGGTTTGTTTTCTTTGGGTTTCTTAGAGGTTTCTTTGGAAGATCTGTTGTATTCCCTGGAAGGTTCTTTGAAGGCACTTTTATGTTCTTTCGAGTCTTTAGAAGTTTTCTCCTTGTGCTCCTTTATTAACTTGTGGGTCTTTGAAAAAATGTTACTACTGCTGCTGCTGCTATTTGTGTTCGATATTCTAGCTGGGTCCTGCAAAAAGGAGAGGCAAAATTTTGCTTACGAACAATAAAAAGAAAAAACTCTTAAAGCTTCAAAAGAAAGATACACTATGGACACAGGATTCATATTAACAATTTGGAACTGCAGGTTGAAAACCAGAAACTGCAAATGCCTATAAAGGACAGATATAAACCCCATCATTTTGGTGAACTTATCTGTTACAAAGTGGTGGAATATGAGCAGTTACCGCTGCTTGTCAATATTTGCAAGAAAAGTTAGTTCTTATCTTAAGAATTTTTAAGAAGTGTCATAAGACAATTATAAAGACAGTTTAGGAAATGTTAACCATGACCATTAGCTATCAGAAAAAAAAAAATCGTAAGGAAAAATTAGGATATGAACCATTTACTGTCAACAGAATTACTTCAGGGTCAGAGCAAAATATGTGCTCCTGACGACATTTCAGGCAAAGTTTCACTCCTCTACTGAGATCCTCTGTCCAGCTTTTGTCAGATCCTTTTCCTCATATACAATAAAACCTGGGTCCAGCCTGCCTATAGAAGACTTGACACACAACATCTCAGCAGTCAGTATCTTTTTATTGAAAACCCCCTTGGCTAAAAAAATCTCTCTTCTTTCTGTTTATTACTGCTATCTCCGTTGAGTATTTAACTGCCAGTTTTTTAAAAATTCCACTGTTATAAGTGAGAATCGTTTCTGAGAGGGTGATGACTTAGAGGTCCTACAAGACAGGAAAAAGCTCAAAGAGCAGAGTGGTACCATTCCTCGCTCAGTTGAATCTGAAAAGTCAAAGTGGCAAGGAACATGGTGTTCTGCCGGCAATAAGGGAACTGAACCACCTGGAATGGGCTGTATGGGATCCTTTCTTCTGAGAATTAACACCTACGAATTTTCAAAAGATGAGGACAGCTCCAGCACTGCCTACTTTCACTGAAACTGCTTGCAGTGGGAGCTCTGCATCTCAAAAATACCCAGCAGTCTAACTGCGTTGTTATAAAGACTAAATACCTGTGGCACTCTTTCCAGAAACAAAGCTTCATTTTTACACTACTTCAAATCTGCAAAGTGACATTTTAATTCACTGCAACCTATGGTCAACAAATTGAGGCTGCTTACTTTCTTCCAACCTGATTAGAAGCATTTTTGTTTATATTTGCCTCATATTTGAGACACTATTGGAAGGAAACACTTCAACAAATATATTGCATATACCCATTGATTTCCTTTCCCTTTATCTAAAACAGAGTCTAAATGGTTTAAATAAATCTGAAAATACTATAACTTTGGGGGAAAAAAAAAAATCAAGCACAAAACCTGATGTATTGTAAAACTGTAAAAAAAAAATCATAACTCTAGATATCAATTTATATTGAATAGGACTTCATGAACAATACCAAGCTGAAATAACACAAAAAAAGAACCCATACTAACCTGGAAAATAGAAGTATGTGAGGTTTTATTCCTGACGAAAAACTTTAAGACTGTTAGACCATGAACCTAAGAAACAACACTCGAAAGGAGGATATTCACTAAGTGTTACATACCATGACAGTACCAGATCCTCCAACTATCAAAATGATCAAACTCATGACTGGCAGAAAGAGAATAGCTTTAGGGAAGTTATATGGACTATACACTTGCAGAATGCCAAAGATTCTCATGCTCACACTTCACTTGCTGGCAACTATACATCTTACAGCTCAAAAGTCTTCAATTACTCCTCCTTAGGACAAAAAGATGACAGTATTTGTCAGAAGTTGGAATGTATTTAGTTAGGGGTGTCCCAACACACAGTTCTAGAATCAGTTTTAATATTCTTAGGGTGATGAATAATACTTACAATAAAGTGTTTTCCAATAGAATTTTTATGCAAAGAAAGCACTATTGGAAATGGGGAACTGCTGAAACGGGTGCTTAATCAGTGTAAGTATTACAAATACACTTCTGGGTTTGACTTTCAGTAATTTGCTTAGTTGTTCATCAAAGTCCTTTGCAAGCAGAAGGCCAAAGTAGTGCCCAAAATTCTCTCATCTGTGTAAGACTGGATATGCTTTCATCTGTACAGAATTCATGTGCAAATCTCTAGCTCTGATTTATTTTCTAGCAATCCACACTTAGCATTCTACAGTGCTAAGAATCTGCTTTTCTTTTTTTACCCCTGTAGTGGTTTTGGCTGAGACAGAGTTAATTTTCTTCATAGCAGCTAGTTTTGGGCTGTGTTTTGGATTTGTGCTGAAAACAGTGTTGATAATACAGAGATGTTTTCATTATTGCTGAGAAGTGCTTACATACAGTCAAGACCTCTTCTGCTTCTCACACCACCCCACCAGCAAGTAGGCTGGAGGCGCACAAGAAGCTAGGAGGGGACACACCTGGGACAGCTGACCCCGACTGACCAAAGGGATGTCCCATACTATGTGGCATCATGCTCAGCATATAAAGTTAGGGGAAGAAGGAAGGGAACGATGTTTGGAGTGATAGCGTTTGTCTTTTTAAGTCACCACTATGCACAATGGAGCCCTACTTCCCTGGAGATGGCTAAACACCTGCCTGCTGATGGGAAGTGGTGAATGAATTCCTTGCTTTTCTTCATTTACATGTGCAGCTTTTGCTTTCCCCATTAAAATGCCTTTATTTCAACCCACAAATTTTCTCACTTCTACTATTCTGATTCTCTCCCCCATCCCACAGAGCAGGGAAGAGAGTGTCCTGGTTTGAGTTAGAACAGAACTAATTCTGTTCAGTGATTTCACTTTCCAGCTCAGTCTCTTCTAAGCGACTGCACCATCTGAAGTTAACAGCATATTTTTGCAGACAGTGTCTGCTTTGAGAAGTGATAATGTTTGATGTTTACAGTCACTACCAGGGACTGGTGTGCAGAAAGGCTCTTGCTTATACTTTCTGCTATGCAGACCAAGGTCACTGCTAAATCCTGTGTATCACATTGGGGGTGCAGTAAGTTGGAGGCCACACCCACGGGGAGGAGTGGACAGGACAGGTGACCCTGCACTGACCAACAAGGTGTTCCATCCCATCCATACATGTCATATTCAGTATAAAGCTGAGGAATCACAAGGGTCAAACTCTTCTTCAATGGCTGGCATCTGAGGAAGACTCTGTCCATCTGCCTTCAGTTCCAATCTGTGCATGAATCCAGTTCTGGAATCCAGCTCCTGCATCTGGTTCCTGTCTGCTGCTGAGTCCAGTCTGGGCCTTCCCCAGCATCTGCCCTGCAGCATCAGTGGTGACAGCGATGCGATTGCCATCAAGGGTGTTGGGATCAATATTGGTTTTGTATATATTTGTATATATTTCATTTTATTATTATTTTCTTTAAAACAGTTTCAGTTTTCTTCTCCAACCTGTAAGCCTCTCTCCCTTATTCCTTTTGTCTTCCCCGCTGGGGAGGCAGAGGGGTCATTTGTCTAGCAGATGGCGCAGCCCTAACCCTTGACAGAGAGTGAGTGAGGTGCTGGCTGGGGCTTAGCTGCCCAGGAGGGTTAAAGCACAACAACCCTCTAGTATATACGTAGATGGGGTTCGTCTGGTTGTCCAACTCTGCCACAGATTTACAGATCTGCAGAGGGGGAAACTTGTTCCCTCTTAATTAACTACCATTTTACTCACAATGTAGATGGGATAGCAGCAGTGTGCTGGAAACGGAAGGACCAAAGCAGGACATGGCCAGCCTCAACCTCCCCAAGGGCTGACTAATTTTGAAAATATAGTCAGTAGATCTGCTCTGAAAAAAAGCCACCTAATAAAACACAGCAGAATTAGCCTCTCTGATGAAAGTTGTGTCCACAACAGGAGAAATTAAGACTGAGAATACATTCACTTGTGTACTCTCGGTTGGCAGATAACTACTTAGAACTTGTCCAACTGGAATATGTTAAGTCAGTATTTAGTCCTGTAGGACCTGAACAGTTTACATATATGTGCAAAACCAGCAGGTATCTCCATCCTCTTCTGTAGCAATAGGTGGAAACAACTAATTATAAATCATTTCTTTGAACTATTTTTCTTTTTGCATTATCCTAACTAATCAGTGATACACTGAATTTTCACATAGTGCTGCACAAGTTATTCAGTTGTGTTTTTTGTTCAGATGTTTCTTGCATCAGTTCTGCATATGTATTTTTGAGCCAGATTTGGAAACCTATACTATATATCTGTACAATATAAATGCATCAACATTAACAAGGGGCAGAAGTATCAACAATAAACAACATTATGATAACATACCAATGTCCTGAACATAAGGCACTTCCTCATTTTCCAGGCTAGTAATTAAAAAACAAAAATAAAAAGCCCTAATCATTTACTGAGATGTTTTAGTCAAAACTCCTTTCCTGTTCTTTTAAATTAAAAATCTAAATTTTAATTTTAAAAAAGCTCCATATTTTAATACAAGATCAGCCCCAAAGGTTGACATATTAACTAAATATTAATGCTTTTATCTTCACATCTTGTTCTATCACACCAGAGCTGTAAGTGTTGCCCTGGGATGGAATAAAATATGTGCCATTAATAAACTAGATGGAGTCCTTATGTTTCTTATTGGTCTCCTTACCATATATTTTAAATTGCTCCAAAAGGAGAGACTCATTTTAGTGGTTTTCCAACAAATGAGAGCTGTGAAATAAGTCCTGGGTCACAGTAGTGTTAAAAACAATAGGAACTTGAGATCTTTCCTGTCTTTTCATTTTTAAAATCAGACTTCTTTCCTCTTTCTACAACACAGAAGCTGATGTTTTCATAGAAGTCATAGTACAAGTATTTGACATACTTATGATACAGACATGCTCTCTGAGACCTACTTTTTCATTAAGACAGCCAACCCATTGCTCTTATATCTGCATTCATTCTCTAAGTAAAAAAATGATCTTATTTCCCAAGTTTCTGCAATGATCCTAACAGAAGCCAATGACTTACTGGAAACACCAAGAGGCACATAAAATGCGTAGGACAGAAAAAACTCTCAAATACATTCACTGTTAAAATTATATCAAAACAAATGATGAATGTGGAAGGCTGGTGGGGATGAAATGTGGCTAAACATGCATATCATGTACAGCATAGGTCTTACTGAAGATCAGAATGTACTTTCAATGCATTTTTTTAATCAAAATCTAACAGTGTGTTTAAATGTGTCTTTTTCTTCCCAGCTTAGCAAGTGTTGCAAGGAACAAGAGCGAATGATGTATTTCTTCTAAGACGGACAAATAGAAGTCTTTAAGTTCATATGTAAAATGGAGATCTTGGGGGTTTGGCATGTAATATATTTACACTCCATAGCTTATATTTATGTATTCATCAAATATTGAAGAAACCCAAGCAAATGCTAGACTTTGGTACATTGCATAGCAAACACCAAAAGAATAATACAGAGGAATATATGCATGTTAAAATACCTACAAATGTTGTCTTTTCTTAAGCTGACTTACACCATGCATATATAGTACGCAAAGATATATAACCATTTTCATAGAGCAGTACTAACAGACATTTAAAAATAGTATTTTAGAAAGTATGATAAAAATCTATTGTTTAAGCAACAGAGAAAAACAGTGCTACTGTGACTGTTGCACTCAGCTCCTCCTGAGGTTTTGGTAAACACAGCTCATGCTAAGACCTGATGTACACTGAGAGTCGGAGAGCATTGCACCAGCAGGATGGGTGGCCATAGAGCTAAAGAGCTATTATGCAGCCACGATCACCTGCAAATTACTGTCTCCTGCAGCCACAACCTTTGACATTTTCGACAGAATTGGCTAACTTACATAAATTATATGAACAAAACCTCCAAGGTGGAAGATAGAAAATATCAGCTTACCAAGAAAAAAAGCTTTTGAAGTGGATCCTTCAGCAGCTAGACTGCTGAGGCTTTCATGCTTCCCAGTGTGATACAAGGAACACCTGCACTGTGACAGAGAAAGAAGGATGGGCGACAGAGGAGCACGGATGGGCACTCTCACCCTTAGGAGGAAAAAACCCTCAGTTACCTAGCTATGTCCATGGATTAAGATTTACAGGTTATAAATTATGAAACTTTATGGCCTGAGTGGTGAATAAGTGAATTCACGTTATAGACTAAAGGGGACTTAGTCCTGCAAAGAGGTCTGAGCCCTGTTTGTCATGTTTATGCGCTGTATATCTTAATGAGGTCATGAAATAAAGTCTAAATCACAAGAGTATCTTGTCTGTAAATTTGAGAGATACAAACAGACCGTGACAGCAATACACTTGCAGATTAAAACAATTCTGTAACTACAAGACAAAAAATGATGTTAAACTCTCTGTGTATCTTGCAGGGTCGGATTCTGACTTCACACTGCAAGAAATAATTCCCAATTTGGTTGAACATGAGTTTGAATAAGCAGTAGTCTCTGAAAATCATTTCAAACCTCTCCATTTCCTGACAGATATTACGAAACTAATCAGCAAATGAAGCAGTTGAGGGGAGGGAAGAGCAGTTCATTAAATTTTACGAAGTCATTAATCTGAGCACATTGTCATGGCCATACCAGTTTATGGTACTCTGGCTTTTGTCTACAAATCTAGTATTAGTGATCATAAAAACAATGTATGATTTTCATTTGTAATAAAAAAAGCATGTCTTCAACTGTTACGCCTATTGAAACAATGTGTCCATCTTAAGTCAATAGTCTGGAATTAGTCTCAAATACGCCTCCTGCTCTTAAGAGGAAAGGAAGACATCTGATTTCTGTTGAATACAAATATGTTTATTATTGAATAAAAACACTAACTGATCTGGGAAAAAAAAATCTACAACATTTTGAAAGCCTCCATAAATACTGTGGTACTCTTCCACTGACTAGCTGCATGATGGAGGTTAATTGCCCTGCTGCTAGGTTTTCTTACAGATTATTACTGTATGGCACATTTACAAAGCTTTCCACACTTCAGGCTGGCCAGCCCACCAAACTACTATGACCAGTGACACCAGGAGAGTTAGAAGCAGATGGAGAATTACAAGGCTCACTGTCTTGAGAGAAAGCCAAAAGGGGGGAGCATAAAACATTTATTCTTTTTTTTAGTCACACATAGGAATAAGAGCTTTTGGATTTCTTGTTTATAAAGTAAACCTCATTTCGCTGCAGCTGACACTACAGCTCATTCCAAAAGACATAATCAACCCAGCAAAGCTAATCAAAGCTGTTTCTCTGTATTGTGTGCATGTACTATTTACATAATACAAACAGGCACAGTGATACAACTGCTTTAAAAGCCATACAAGTATTTGTAGCTAGCCTCCAGCTATTTTTATATTAAAGAAAAAAAGCATAAAGTAAGGTTTCATGCATTTCTGCCTGTCCTCTGTATGTTCAAGACTAAAGCTTTGGTTTAGAATCACAATCCTGGGGCTCCCTAATACCATCTTCATTAAATTAAACACAGAATCATGGAACTTCAGAAATACAAACATTATTTCTCCTGGTTTCAGCTGGTATAGAGTTAATTTTCTTCCTAGTAGCTGGTACAGTGCTGTTTTGGATTTAGAGTGACAATAATATTGGTAACTCACTGACGTTTTACTTGTGACTACGTAGGGGCTATCCAAAGTTAAGGATTTTTTCAATTTCTCATATTTTGCCAGGGAGCAGGGTGCACCAGAAGCTGGGAGAGGGCACAGTCGGGACAGCTGACCCGGACTAGCCAAAGGATATTCCATATCACAGAACATCATGCTCAGGATATAAACTGGGCGGAATTGGCTGAAAGGGGCAGATTGCTGCGCAGGGACTGGCTGGGCACTTGTCAGTGAGTGGTGACTAATTGCACTGTGCATCACTTGTCTTTTCTTGGGATTTATCTCTCTCTTTTTGTTATCTTCCTTTTCATCATTATTATTTTAGTTATTAAACTGTTCTTATCTCAACTCATGAGATTTTACTTCTTTTTCAATTCTCCTCCCCATGTCACTGTGGAGGGAGCAGTGAGCAAGTCGCTGCAAATTGGAAGCTGGGGTTAAAGCATGACAGTATTTCAGAAGATGTGACAGAAAGCAAACTGACAATTCTCTTGTACTTCATTCTACGCTGTATTTTTAAATAAGCAAATGCTAAACCAACAGCACCACTTTGCTGCACTGGTTTTACTGTCTTGACTGTAATTCTCCTCTAACCAGAAAGTTTATGTGGTGCTCTGTAATGGCAAATGGGTAAGCAAATATTCTCAGGTTCTGGTTTTCTGTACTCAGAGTTTAAAACTGACCTTAAAGTCTACTGCAGTATTCACAGATACAAAACAAACCAAAACCAAGCCAAGCGCAAAGGGCTATTGCTGCAGCAGAAAAAACCCAAAAATCATCCAGCACAGAAACCTGGAGTACACACACATGCAGTTTTGGTACAGACAACTTACACCCAAGACCCTTCTACGGCTCCTCTTCTAGAGGCACATATAAATGAAATTCAGACACTGAAGTTGTTCTTTGGGTTACTCCAAATGACAAAAATCTGTTGAGATGTTGGCTGAAACTCTCCTGCTCCCCAACCTAAACAAAAACCCTAAAGACAAAAATCCAAGGGTTCTCAGCTCCCAGGATTTGTAATGAAAAACCCCAATCTTTTTTGTTATAGTAAAACCAAGGTTACTTTGTGTTTCCATTTCTCAGCTGAATACTTACACCGACTGGCAAGAAACAGTATATTGATATAACATCTCTTCCCACTATTAAAAACTCCAGTGACTGGTATACAAGATTGAAAAAAGATTGATTTGAAATACACAGCATTGCTGCTGAACATGCCTATTTTGAAGCCAAATAGTTAAAAAGCTTTCCTGGGTAACTATTTTACAGTTATTGCATACAATCTCAAGATGTGGTGCACATCTAAGCTCCTACTGACTCCTGTAACTTCCTGCTATGGATCAAACTCAATGCAGCTGGCTGAGATGCTTCAGCAAAAATGAAAAATTTCAAATATTCATTTGTAAGGATGAGTGCAGCAAACATGCAACACTCCCTTCACCCTGTTTCACCCCAACCACACTCCACACTTGACAGGTTTCTACACCAGCAAAAGTTCGTTCTCTGAATACGATTCAGAAAATGACATCCCAGGTTAGCTTTGGCATGCAGTACATGACATGGGTGAATCAATATTACAGCAGGATCTGACGAATGGATTGGAAACTGAACTCTAGAAAGCCACCCAACCTCACAACCCCATCATAGAGAGTAAAGTGTCAAAGTAATTAATCTTCAGCACCTGAGTAGATGGAGATGCAGCCTACTCTAAGCAGTCAGTTACCTTCGGCACCTTGCTTCAGCACCTGGTGTAGCCAAGTGCCATCTTTTTAGGCACTGTCATTTTAGCATGCCAAAGTGCCTTCAGTCTAATACTCAGATTCAATCTACCTCAGCTCCTCATTAGGAAAATAAAAATAATCACCCATACATATATACTTTAAACGCTGTGAGAAGACCCCCATGAGACATTGTGAGGCACTCAGGTACAATGCAAACCAGGCAGAAACATGCCCCCCCCCGCCATGTATTCTTACTGTTGAGAGACATTCTTATCAATGCACACACTTAGGCATACTTGTAGTCCATTAACTGACAGTTCTTAGAAGACAAGATTTGGCACAGCTATAGAACATGAAAGTTATTGATAAAAAAGGGTACTGCCCCTTGCAGTACATGCATTGCAAGATTAAGCAACGTATTTCAAACTGACAAGATGCTAAGAATAAAATCTTAAACAATTTAACAGAATAGAGAAAAGGCAAATATGTTAATTTATTTATGAAGCAAGTCAGTGTGTTGTGTTTCTTCTTCAAATAAATAACAAGATGCTCTTTATTCTCCCACATCATTAATTCCATTTGCAAAACTGATGAAATTATGTGCTGTTTCAGAAAGGCCCATTTGTATTAACTCAGAAGGTTCACTGGACTATACATTTATACCATGTTCTAGCTTGGGGATTCAGTTTAGTATCTTAGAGGCTCATGACAGATTTCTGTCTTTGAAAAATCTAGTAAAGAAATAACTTCTGAAATTTAAACAAAATTAAAAATTCTAAAGAAAACAACTTCAAGTTTCACTCCACATAATTATCTTTAAAAGTATTCAAAAATACTTAATAAATGAAACTATGAATATAGTAATTTCTCATATTCTTTACATTGCTGTAGATTAACTTCTATCACCAGAATACCCTAAAACTACAACAAACCATTAGAATTCCTTTTGGGAAAGGTAGAAAACAATTGTGCATGTACAAAACCAGAAAAGCAGTACCTTCATTGGTACCTGTTCTCACAACCATTAACTATCCTTGCTCTGCATTATTTTTCTGTGGTGAACAGTAAGTTCACAACAAAGAAATGTCAAGACCTATTATCACTGGACTATGTCTTAAGATTGCAGAAACACCTAGAAATACTTTTTTACTCAAGTTAATACCCAGGGAAAACACTACTGGCTCAAGTATCTTCTAGTAAAGTAAGTCTCACCTTTGGGCCATGAGATGATTTCTTCTTCACTTCAGAAAAAGACAGGGAATTACTGGGAAGGTTGGGGAGATGAAGACTCTGTCCTGAAGAGAACGATGTGCCATCTGACATTACCATCATCTGTTATAAGGGGGAAAGTATGTCAGTCAAACATCACCAAGAGACAGAAAGAGTCTCATCTGCCTAAAAACCAGCAAATCACATTGGCAGGAGAATAAAATTTCTCCAAACAGAGGCCATGTTTCTTCTCAACAGGGGATGGGTTAATGAAACCACACCACCATCCTCTATTTCATAAGCAAATCACATCTTCCAATTTCCATGCAAATGGAATGCAAGCCCCTCAGAAAATGGCATATCTACTTACATGCCACGGCACCCAAGTCCTTATCCCTCTCTCTCTTGTCCTGAGCAATGTCTAATACACTTTAGAGTTCAGCCCATGTGCAGTAAAACATCCTGTGGGCTGATGACACACCGTAAATAAGTATGTGCAGCAGCATTTGCTTTCAACTAAAGCAAAGTGAAGGAAGTTTGTAATGGGTATAAGATTGCAAGCTTTGGGTGGCAGGGGTGGCTTCTGTGAGGAGAGGTGAGGGCCCCATGCTGGACACAGCCGACTTCAACGGACCCACTGCAGGGCAAGACTGAACCCCTCAGCCATGACAGTGCGACCTCACAGAAAAGAGGTTTAAGAAAGGGCAAAACACTGCACAAGCAGAGGAGAAGAAGAAAAAAAAATTTTTTTGAGAAACTGCAGTGTGAACACCAAGACCAAAGAAAAACGTGAAGAGGTGCTCCAGGCACTGGAAAAGGTATTTCCCTGCAGCCCATGGAGGGCACATGCTGGACCAGTTCTTGAAGCACTGCAGCCCACAAAGAGGCCCTGTGCTGGATGGAGTAGGGGAAAAGCGTGAGAAGGGAGGAGCACCAGAGAGAAGCTGTTATGGACTGCCTGCAAACTCAGTTTCCTCTCCCCCTGTACTGCTCGGGGAGGTGAAGGAGGTAAGTCCTGAATGAAGGAGTGAAGTTGAGCATGGGAAGGTAGTGTCAGGGTTGGCAGCGTTTTATTTTTAGCTTTTTGTTTCTCATGACCCCGATCTATTTTAATTTGAAACAAAGTAAATTAGTTTTCCCAAAGTCAAGTATGATCTGCCTGTGACATTAAAGACAGGGAGATTGCGTACCTGTTATCTTGACCCATTAGCTTTCTCACCCTATTTTCTCCCTGTGCCCTGTTGAGGAGGCAGAGTGAGTGACCAAGCATCTAAGCAGGAGCTCAGCCCTTAGCCAAGTTTAACCCACCAAAAAGATATACTGTAAAAACAGCCTGAGGTTTTAATGTGAAAGCAATACAGCTCTAACTTAAACTTCTGTCTTTATCTGAAGTACAGTAAATTAGATAGCTGGTGAGTAAGCAGCATTTTTTGCTATAACAAGGGTCTAGCTCCCTTTCTTGATTTTAAAGACTCTTAAGCAAAATAGATCATTTCCAGAGATAACAGAAAAATCAGCCATCACAGAGTAGTTACCAGACACGTAAAGATTACACTTTCCAGCTGAAAGAAATTCACATAACTCTTGTCTTCTGCTCCAGTGCTCCTGTGCCTGGATTTTCCTGCTTCCTAGCAGAGCTATTCATTTATCGTTTCAAAATCCTAACTGCCAGAGACAGCTTACCTGCTATCTGACAAGCCCTGCAAAGCTGGAGAGAAGTTGCAGAGCTGTGCACCTGCAAGGAAACATTGCTCTCTTTTCACAGGGTCCCATGTACGAACTCACACTTGCTTTTGTGGATGACTTGGGTGGTCACCCTTGCCTCTACACATGATCAAAACATCCTCTGTACTGGGGACACGGAGAGACTGACACATCACACGCCTCATGCACATTATGCTAAAGGAGAAATAGGAAGTGTAAAGTTGGGACATCTAGGATGTAGATATGTATACTCCACATTTTACCTCCCCCAAGAAGCTATTTACTTCCTACAGCTTCTTCAAGACAGGATTTCAATAATTTTTTAATTTTTATTTAAACACCCCCCCAAATGAATCTTGTTGCAGACAAAAGCTCATGTGGTAGCCTGGATAATATTAAGGGACATGTGTAAGTAATAACGGTTACTTTTGTCGGTCTGTATGTTACCTTTCAACACTGTAGCTAAAATGTAAAGGTGGAGGAAGAAGGCAATAAAGATAATGTTCTTCCTTGACCATGTGTTAAAAAAAACCCAAACAACCAAAACTCACTTTACAATTTATTCATGTATTCAAACATTTTCTGAAGTAGGATTCTGTACAGGGCATGTAACAAATTTTCTCCCTACTTCCTCATCACCATTTTTCAGACACCTAAACCAGAGCCTGGCAGGAGCCAGGTCTCTAAAAAAAATTATCTGGGCAAAAGCAATGGTGCCCTTCTTGTATCCATGGTAGTATTGAAAGCAATTAGCTATTGTGAATCACAGTAAGTGATCTCCTTTAGACTGACAAATAGTTTGTAAACTCAAATCACCAAGGGTTTTGGTTGAATTCAGCCCACCAGAATGCCAGAGAAGGCACAAGCTAACAAAGAATGATCAGCAACAAGGACAAGGAAAATCTGTAGCCACATGTGCATGCCATTCTTTCCTCTCACAGACTAAGACAAATGGGTGGTTAAATAAGATTGTTCTCCTTTGAATTAAACTCAATGCAGTGTTTTAAACCAACAAACTTCATAGAAAATACTAAATGCACTAAGATCAAATAATCTTTGAGAATAAGTAGACATAAGGTTACCCATTAATTACAGAGTTTAAGCAAGTATTTTATTAACATGCACCTATATGTCAAAAAGATGTATATTCATGTGGAAGACAAATATAGTCAGGAGGATCAGGGTTTGTCCTACCTAGAAATAAAAAGTGAAGAAATAAAAAATTCTGCCATGGATTCTTTCTTCTAGAGTTGGAAGCTGCCATATTCTCCCTGAAGCATAGAAGCCTGACTCACTAAAATAAACTGAGATTCAACCACTGCATACACTTCCTTTTTAAAATTCTGAAACATTCCAGTTTAGAAATATTTATATGTTCATCATTATACACAGACATTCTTAGAAAGCTGACACTTTTTTAAAAAAGTGTATGGGTTTCTGAGATTATCTGTTTCTGGGCAAGGATTTGGACCATTAATAGTCTAAGTTACAGACTCTATCTAGAAACAGGATGACTGCCTACAGAAAGATCTACAGAGCTGAGATGAACAGCATTAGTACCATCCAAGGTCTGGCAGATTTGGCAAATATAGTTCCACATGGAGAGAAAATAAATGCCATATAGTTTTTACAAGACAAAAGGTGAACATTCCAAACTGTGAGCAATATCAGTGTATTGAATTCTGCAGCCTGATATTTCATTATAAATCCTATAAAAAATGGCAACCGTAGATTCCAAGTTTTAATGTGATTAACAATGTATGCAGTAAGACAGAACTTTAGTTCAGACTACAGACTTTACCAACTGTAAAGATGACAAAAGTCCAAGAAAATGCCATGTCAAATTAACCTGTTGGCCCCTGTGATAAAAAACAGTCTTCCAAACTGATCTGTCTCAGTAAAAGGAGATGGTCCTCATTAAAGTCCCCAATATCGGGGGGGTGGGGTGGGCCAGGGAGAAATCACTTCCCTGTTCCACCATCTCAAAGAGTAAAGTTAATATTAAGGAGCTCTTCAGGAAATCTTCCAAAATGTTTGTTTTCTTTGCCAAGATTATCTATGTAAAAAGCCCCTACTAACACTTTTTGGGATTCAGACGCATTTCCCTTTCAGCTAAATTTAGGAAAGAGACAGGCATACTTCCAGTTTAAGTTTACTGGAAAAGCTCAGATTTACAGCTCAGAATTATATCAGTTTCTGCAGTGGGTAACTGCCCTTTGCCCTCCTATTACTCAAAGAAAGAAACACTCAGCCTGGCAGATGTACTTCAACCAGCTTTCAGAGCAAGTCCCTGCTTTTATATTGCTACTATCACTCAGGCGGCATATACAGCTTGTGTGTATGTGCATGTATATGGCTACATTAAGTCAAGGACACACAAAGGAAGCTAAAGGCAGGAATAAGCATATTATTATAGAATCATAGGATCACAGAATCATTTTGGTTGAAATAGACCTTTAAGATCATCAAGTCCTTCTATTAACTTTGCACTGCCAAGTCACCACCAAACCACGTCCCTCAGCACCACACCTACGCATCTTTTAAATAACTTCAGGGATTGTGACTCCAGCACTTCCATGGGCAGCCTGTTCCAGTGCTTTACCACCCTTTCGGTGAAGAAATTTTTCCTAATACCCAAGCTAAACCTCTCCTGGTGCAATTTGAGACCAGTTCTTCTTGTCCTATCACTTGTTACTTGGAAGAGACTGACCCCAACCTTACTACAATCTGCTTTCAGGTAGTTGCAGACAGTGATAAGGTCACCCCTGAGCCTCCTTTTCTCCAGGCAAAACAACCCCAGTTCCTTCAGCCGCTCCTCATAGGACTTGTGCTCTAGACCCTTCATCAGCTTTGTGGCCCTTCTCTGAACCCGCTCCAGCACCTCAACGTCCTTCTCGTAGTGAGAGGCCCAAAACTAAACACAGTATTCAAGGTGTGGCCTCACCAGTGCTGAGTACCGGGGGACAATCACTTCCTGGCTCGTGCCGGCCACACTATTTCTCATACAAGCCAGGATGCCATTGGCCTTCTTGGCCACCTGGGCACACTGCTGGCTCATATTCAGCCAGCCATCAACCAACATCCCCAGCTCCTTTTCTGCTGTGCAGCTCTCCAGCCACTCTTCCCCAAGTCTGTAGCATTGCAGGGGGCTGTTGTGACCCAAGCACAGGACCCACCACTTGGCCTTGCTGAACCTCATACCATTGGCCTCAGCCCATCAATCCAGACCTGACAGGTTTCCTCTGTAGAGCCTTCCCAGTCCTCAATCAGATAAACGCTCACCCAACATGGTGTTGTCTGCAAACTTACTGAGGGTGCACTCAATCTCCTCATCCAGATCACTGATGAGGATATTAAAGAGAACTGGCAACAATCCTTAGCCCTGGGGAACACCACTTGTGACTGGCTGCCAACTGGATTTGACTCCATTCACCACCACTCTCTGGGGCCGGCCATCCAGCCAGTTTTTTATCCCGCAAAATGTATGTCCATCCAAGGCATGACCAGCCAGTTTCTTCAGGAAAATGCTGTGCAAAGCAGTGTCAAAAACTTTACTAAAGTCCAGATAAACAACAATCACAGCCTTTCCCACATCCACTAAGTGCATCACCTTGTCATAGAAGGCGATCAGCTTAGTCAAGCAGGACTTGCCTTTTATAAACCCCTGTTAACTGGGCCTGATCATCTGGCTGTCCTGTATGTGCCGTATGATGGCACTCAAGATGATGTCCTCCATAACCTTCCCTGGCACTGAGATCAGACTGACAGGCCTGTAGTTCCCTGTATCCTCCTTCCAGCCCTTCCTGTAGGTGGGTATGACATTTGCTAACTTCCAGTCAGCTGGGACCTCTCCAGTTAGCCAGGACTGTTATTAAATGATGGAAAGTGGCTTGGTAAGCATTTCTACCAGCTCTGTCAATACCCTTGGGTGGATCCTATCCAGACCCATAAGACTTGTGTGCATCTAAGTGGTATAATAGGTCACTGACCATTTCCTATTGGATTACAGGGGATTCATTCTGCTCCCCTTTCCTGTCATCCAGCTCAAGAAGCTCAGCACTCAGAGAACAATCAGTCTTACTATTGAAGACTGTTGCAAAGAAGGTATTCAGTACCTCAACCTTCCCTCATCTTCGGTCACTATGCTTCCCCCTGCATCCAATAAGATAGAGACTTCCCTCCTAAAGAATGTCCAGCCTTCCTGGACCCCTTTGTCCTTCAGGACTGCCTCCCAAGGGACTCTGTCAACCAGTCTCCTGAACAGGCCAAAGTCCGCCCTCCAAAATTTCAACGTGACAGTTACACTGACCTTACTTGCCCAAGAAATTAAAACTACCATTTCATGACCACTATGCCCACAATCACCTCCAACCTTCACATCACCCCTAAGTCCTTTACTGTTCACAAACAGCAAGTCTAGCAGGGACCCTTCCCTAGTTGGCTCCCTCAGCAGACGTGTCAGGAAGTTGTCCTCCACAGACTCCAGGAACCTTCTGGACTGTTTCTTCTCTCCTGTACTCCATTTCCAGCAGACATCTGGTAAGTTGAATTCCCTTAGGAGAACAAGTGGTAGTGGTTGTGAGACTTCTCCCAGACGCTTACAGAATATTTCATCTACCTCTTCATCCTGGTTGAGTGGTTTATTAGACTTTCACCATGATATCTATCTGGTTGGCATTCCTCCTGATCCTCAAAAATAAACACTCATCACAATCATCACCATCATTACACTCAAGACAACCGAAACACTCCTTACTGCACACTCCATCACCCTTCCTTTCCAGCCTATCCCTTCTAAAGTGGGGCACCCACGCACTGAGCATCCCGCCGCATCCTGTTCAGCAGTTCAGTTGTGCAAATTATCCTATCATGTTTCTGTAACAGCAGATATAGCAAGCCACTAATTCTGCAGCAAGAGTGGAAGCTCATCAAAGGCACAGCAAGAGCTCTCCAGCACAGCCATGCTATACATACTGGTTTTTCACATGTTTCGTGCTCTCTGTATTGTAAGTTTTATTCTATTACCTGGTAATTGATAAGCATTAGAAACACAGCCAAGAGAAAACAGTTAGTTTCACAGTTTAATACTAGAGTGCAAATGATATGGCAATTACAGAACAGACTGTTCTAAGTAACACATTGAGGTAACTGTCCCACTCTACACCACACTGGTGCGGCCCCACTTCAAGTACTGTGTAGAGTTCTGGGCACCTCAATATAAGAAGGACATCAGACTATTAGAGTGCCTCCTGGGAGCCACTTCCAGCCACTGGAGGGACACGAACATGACTACCAGCAGTCAGCACAGGTTTACTAAGAACAATCCTGCGCTATTTACAGTCAGATCTATGGGATATGGATTGGATAAATAAATGATGAGATGGGTGGAGAACTGTCTGGACTGCTGGACTCAGAGGGTTTTGTTCAGCTATGTGAGGTCCAGCTAGAGGCCAGTGACTACCGGTGTCCCTCCAGGATTGCTTAGTCCAAAACTGATCAATGTTTTAATGATTTGATGGGATTGAGTGAACTCTCAGCAAGTTCACAGATATTACACAGATAATCATTTTTCAGAGATCCCCTGTTCTGCCCAGGAGAAGCTCCACCACACAAACATAACTGCTGGATTAGAAAACGTTCCAGGAAGAAAAAAGGTTAAATGAGCTGTTCCATAAGGCATACAGAAATTCAGTCACCAGGTGAGTTGAACTCCCAAGAAAGCCATCCTGCAATCTAGTGCAGATGAAGAAATTATGTTGACAAGGCAGAGGATGCCAGTCAAGACAAACAGACGACCAAGAGCAGCACTGATTAATGGAATAACTGCTTGAGGTAACTAGACAAAAACAGAAGATGATGCAGGTGCCCACTGATGTCTTTCCCTGTCCTGCTCCAAAGCCCATCTGTTCCAGCAACATCAAAGGCACAGTTAATGAACAGTTTTGGGGGGGAAGTTATTTTAATCATGCACATCAGAGCTGGAAGGAGCCACACTATCTCACATTCTCTGTGAAAGAAAAACTGGAGCATCAGTGTGGGCAGCTACTTAACACACTAAACTTGGACAAGTGAAAATTACTTTTAATTTTGCTTTCTTCTGGTTTACACTGTAACTGGGATGTTTCCTACACCACCACTAATACGCCATTCCATACAAGCTTTAGCTCAACATAGGGAAGAGACTGTAACACCAAAATAAAGTTTAACAAGTGGTATCTTGTCTCTAGCTCACCAAACACCCACTTTGCTAGCCTGCAGCTGTTGAGCTTGTATTTAAAACTTTTGTCTACTAGTTGCTTTAAAAAAAAGACAGCTTCCTGGGCAAGGGCAAAGGAAAACTTATTTAAACCAAACAAACCAGTAGGTAGAGGAAATTCACTGGTATTCACATTATTGGGTAGGAATGAACCTACCTGCCTGATCAGTCTGAAGTGACCATTCTCCACAACACCTGAGCTGCAGGCATCTCCTAAGGGCATTCCAATTTGCTACTCAAGACCACTGAGTGCTATAGAATGAAAAACAGCCATGTATTTAATTTATGTAGTTCCATGCACTGCAGAACAAAGGATGTGCGATCCCTGTGCACCACCAATTACCTTAATATAATCATGAACCCTCTTCCATTAACTCTTCTTCAGCAATTTGGGAAAAAATTATGACATTGAAACACCTGTATATAAGCCTACTAACAACTGATTCAGAAGTCTCTTTACAAAAAATTGACCAGTCAAGGACAATACTTATCAACCAACACACTTGGCAGCTTTGGAGTATCAAGGTACCCAACAAGAACCATTCACTTGCAAAAAACAAAACTTTGTTTTACAGATCCCAGTATGGAAAGCATGAGGAACAGCTTCAAAATGTTTTATGGAATCTGGTCTTCTCTTATTGCTAATTTCTGCAAATGCACATCGTGCCATCCCTGAAGTGTAGGACTTGTAGATCTACCACCCCATGTAGATACTTTTGAAGTTAGAAACTTCACGAGCTGACACAGTTGCTCCAGATCACCTCAGTCTCTCTAATAAGGCTCATTAGAGCGTCTGCAGGGGAATGAACCACTACCAAAAAGCCGTCATCTGTCTCATACTTTTTCATTTTCCTGAATGAAAGGAGGCCGTCAAGAAGGCTGGAATAATCTTGCCTCAAACAGATCCACATCAAGCTACCTGTTGTATTTTCATTTATTGAGCTGGTAATCTAAGAACACCTTCATACAGCAGCCTTAGAACAGGCTGGTGAGCCTCCCCACAAGTGCTGCAGAAGATTCAAATAGTACTTTCACTAAGAGCTATGCAATGTCTGTTAAAATTCCAGGAAAAATGAACCATTACAATGAAGTTTCTGCAGCCCTGCAGATGAATTATACTCTTTGCACATCAGTAGCAGACAAATGGACTTCTTTGTGTGGTCAAGGGCTGCCGCACCCCACATCATTTTACAGTGAAGAACAAGTTCATTTACCATGGAAAGCACTAAGAGTAACAAAAAAACCCAGTTATCATGAACAACTATTATTCTTATTTAAGCTGCAAAACTCACGAGGGAATAGAAAACCTTTTAGAATTCTTTTAAGTTATTTGCTTGAAAGTAAAGTAATACATAGTTTAAGAAAACTCAATTATTTAATTATGAAAAGCACAAGATTAAAGATAACCCCTTCCCTAGAGCAGCATTATACCTAAGGCTGGCTCTGGGTAGAAGCCAACTATTCCAACTGACACAGAGGAATTGCAAGGAAAGAGGGACAATTGAGAAAAGCGGGAAATCCCCATGATTTCATCTTCATTACATGGATTATGAAGGTAGGTTTTAGAAACGGCATTATGCAGGCAACTCAAGTGATGGAAAAGACATTTCTCAATTGTTAAACAGTAAAACCACAAAGATTTGGAAAAAACTCAAACAGAATGCAGTGGGTTTTGGCAAAACCTGAATTTTTACCTTGATACTTTTTTCTAAAAATTGTACCCCTCTCAGAATAATTCTTTTTCTCTTGACTCATTAAGAGATCAACTGTCTTCAAGGAATGAGTTGCCTTGCTATAGAAGCAAAGCTGCTTGTATTTCCCAATTAATTTTACAGAAAGCAGACAAAAAGGACACCTCTGTTGCAAGGCTTCATTACTAGTCTAAAAGCCACCTGCTCCTTGCATCCTCCAAATCCGAAACCTCAAACTGTGTAATTAATAGCCATGTGCATTTGTAATAATTTGATGAATTTTACTGTTTTTCTCTACATTGGTAACTGCCATCTAAGGGGCATCTATCTATAAGGCTTTTCCTTCTATGGAAGAAAATTCAACTATTATATGTTGTCTGCGTAATCCTGGATCAACTAACTAATTTTAAGTCTTACTCCAAAAAGATGGGAGTATTACACAGTACAAACATTTTTAATTATATATTTGCAGCTATGGCAAAGAGAGCTGTATTAAATTGCTGCTTTAACATGGATTGAAAATATTTTCAGTACTTTTTCCTGCAAGAATCAAAATTCAGTTATTCATAATATCATATTCAAACAAGTGATGCCTGAGCAAGTCTATGTTTCCAGAGGCAAAATTTGATCTAACTGTTAGGTAGCTGTCATTCAGCATTTTCAAAATTTATTTATTTTTACTGGCTAAATAAGCAGATTAAATGTAATTTTCAATTTTTTCTTGAAATCGTAAACATGCAAGCCAAAAAAAAAAAAAAAATTAGAGCCAGCACTACTGGCAACACAAAATACATCAATGGAGTTAGATCCTGTTGATAAATGTTTTTAGTGGGATTTGATATAAAAAATATACTTCAAAGTCAAACATTATCTTTTACTGACTCTAATTTCCCAGTCAGCATCATATCTCTTCCCATATCCACATGAAGGAACCACAGTGTCACCTCTCTTCCCTAGGCTCTTTCATGTTTAGAGCCTGAAACTAATCAGAAAAGGTAACTGACGAATCTTGGAATGAGTGACCATGTAAGGATCAATGCTTACTGCTGTTTACTCAACGAACACTTCAGTGCTTCTATACTTACTCTGCTTAATTGTGCTGTGTCTAGAGGATGACCTCTGTAGAAGCCTACATGTACATAGTTCTTCCACTACCAGTAGCTTGAGGATTTGCTCGGTAAGAAATGGATTAAGTAAAAGTCATCATTCGTATACAGGGTGTCATCAGGGATTTCAAGCAATCGGCTGGACTATGGTATACACTGTTAATTCATCGGAGTTATATCTGTATATATGGTAGCTTCACATCATTAGTAAAAAAACACCTCAGTGGCATCATTTCCACAGCAAACATTTCTAAAAGAAACATCATTCAGAATATATATGCAAAGAGATGGAACATAAACAGCTATGCTGTACAGTTTGACTGAATTTGCCCAGCATAGTCTTGAAAATATTTTATTTCCTCTGCAAACATTTATTTTTACATTTATGAGAACAAGGTCAACTGAAAGTAGGTAAATGGTAGAGATGGACTTGAGCATAACTAAACTTTTTCAGGGGGTGAGGGAAAGTCTAGTGTAGAAAATGTGTTTCTGAAGGTGGAAAACTTTGACAAACAACTTTGCAAACTGGATACGGCCTTTGTAAGATTGAACCAAATGTTCCTATTTACCTTCTGTTGGATGGGGCTTTGAGTAATCTGATCTAGTGGAAGATGTCCCTGCTCATGGCAGTGGGTTTGAAACTAGATGATCTTTGAAGTCCCTTCCAAGCCAAACCTTTCTGTGATTCTATGATTCTTTTCTTGACTACAGAAACACAATCTCTGAAGCAAATCAAATTCTTCTTGTAAGAGCTGAAAAATTCTCAATTTGGAAGAGAAGTAAGCAAGTTGGTGACCTCCTACTAATGATGACTCACATTTATGCTTCAGTTCTGGTGATATCAAATAAAATGCTAAAATAGAACTATTCCAGAATTAATCCATGTGACTGGCACCACCCTAAATGTCCTGTTTGACTTAAAGTGGCCACAGCAAAGTGTGCTATGGTTGTACTCTCACTTTTTAATTACTCAGGATATCTGAATATCACTCTTGTTCTCTCCCAGTGAACCACTGAGAAAACAGTAAGACATTTGGGCACACGAAGTATACAGGATGCATATGGGGAAGTGTAATCATGAGAATGCACAAGGCAGACTTCATTAAGACAACAAAAAAAAGCAGGCTGTCAGTCTGAAAGACAAAAGAATATTGGCTGTAGTAAGTATCCTTGACTAGCTCATATTTGGGATGCCACAAGATGTATGTGTGAAGGAAAAGGGGAGTTCTGAGCATCCAAGCAATAATTCAAGGCATTAGCAACAAGAGACAAATACATAGACAAATCCACACTGAATATGATGGCATGCAGCTGCCAGGTGAGCCTGCACTCTTCCCTTCAGAAGGACATACCATTTATAATATACATAGGTTTATACAAATGAGAAATAAAGAGTCATGTTTAGTATTTTACATCAGTGGAATGTCATGTGCCATGACTTCTGCTCAGAGAAAAAACTAATGAGACATCTGGGTTTCAAGGTGTTCAGATATCAAGCAACTTACACCATTACTTCAAAGCATCTAAGTAAAAGTCTGCCATCTCAGAATGCTTTTCTTAAAGCTGCCACTCAATATTTTACATTAATCTAGTATCTCATTCATTTTGAAGGCCATGAACTTCATTTTGCCTGACTTGATGCCTGTCAAGGATATTCAATGACCTTGTTACTTTTACTTTTTCTTGAAGTTAGCCATAAGCTATAAGTATTAACTGTTTTGACTTACAAGTAAGTGCAAAACCTATCTCATAATTATCCTGTAAATGCTTTCCTCAGCCTAAAGCACAGAAATTACACGTGAGTTAATTTTTTGGGAATTCATTCAGTTGCCTTACACTTGGGAGACAGCTTTTCAGGGCTTCCACAAAAGCCAAAGAAAAGCCTGTGTACAGCATTTCATGTGTGATGGGCCTTTCAAAGCTGGGAGGTGTAAGGCCTTCACAGAGACTTCTAGTAACAAGACAGACTGTAAACATCTCTGCCACATTTATCAGACAAACTCCTAGATCAGAACGCACAAAATACTGATAGCTTCTAAAAAAGGGATCCATTTCCTGGAAAGAAATTGGGAAAACAGAGACGAATAAAAAAAAAAAAGGCAAGCAGCTTGTACCCTCCAGAAGACAAAAGGCAATGATGCAAAGCATTTTAAGAAGGATCACACTGATATATTCTGGGAAAGAATTTGAAAAAAACCCACCACCCCCACATTTAACTGTTTAGGCAATATTTTTGCTTTTTTAACTCAAGAAACCTAAAATTAGAAATAAGAGAAAATAAGCAATAAAAGGGATGCTTCCTATTTTTACCTTTTTAACCACGCCAACCACACCCCAAAGTCTCTGCTGGCATAATTTAGACTTATTACACTTGTAGGTAAACTTGTCAATTGACAACTGACCTGACACAATTAATATTAAAGCAGTGGCTGATGAAGTTTTCCAGAATACAATCTTGATGTTTTACTTGCAAACACACTATAGAGCCAATACATTGTCCAGACATGGATACCCTCTTGCTCCATATAAATGCAAACACAAAACACAGCCCATCCTTCTATTTCAATACAACTGTAGTTGGAACCGTTCTCCAAAAGAATAACACAGTCTTTCAGACTACACCCGCTACTTATTTTTGCTTTGTTTTCAAAGATCCTGTTCGGCAGACTAAATATTCTCACATTAGCTCCCTCTTATCTCCAGCCTAACTGTGCCAAACAGGGCTACCAATTTTTGTTATAAAGATAAGAATTAGCATTTATATTAGTAAACGCACAAACATGAAGGTTTGCTTAACATCTCTATCAGCAATCTGGAGGAGAAGACAGAACACACTTGTACCCATGAGGTCTGCAGATGACAACCAACTGGGGGAGGAAAGCAGCTGACACAGAAGAGCAGGGCTACAACCAGGAGGGATGATAATCTGGAGGAATTAACAGCAGCCTCTTGAAATACAATCAGAACAAATGCCAAATGCCAACCCTCTTCCCGCAAGGCAGAGCCCTGCGGCCATGAGGCTAGGGCTGGGAAACACTTCTGGGGGCTTGGCCCTGAGCACTGGAGGGCAACGACCTAAGCCAGGGCCATCCGTGTGCCAGGGTAACAAGGGTCAGCAGTCCCTAGAGTCTCGTGAGCAGGTCACAGCCCTGACAGCCAGCGGAGGGCAGGGACTGTACCCTCTGCTTGGTTCTTGTCAGACCCTAGCTGTTATTGCCTCCAGTTTGGGTCCCCAACACAGAGACACCACCAGCAAAAACAGTGAGAGGTGAGAGGACACCACTGAGACAGTGGGGCTGGAGCCCTTCCCCTGCAAGGAGAAGCTGCAGGACCAAGGCTGGATCAGCTAGGAGAAGGGATAGCTTCAGGGGCACCCAACGGCATGCCTGACACTGATGGGAGGAAATGGAGGAGATGCAGTAAGGCTCTTCACAGTAGTGTGTAGCAAGAGGGCAATAGGCAGCAGCACAAGCTGACACATGAGAAGCTCAGGCTGGAGATAAGGAGGAGTTTTTTTCCCCATGAAAACAGGCCAGCCATGAAGCCAGGGCCCAGGGAAGTTGGGCCACCTTCAGCCAGGTAAGGTTTCACACCCCAGCAAAGAGAGGTGAAGTCCTGAGCAGCCTGGTCTGACCCCATGGCTGAGCCTCTGGTGGTCCCTGCTAGCATGAATAATTCTGCCATTGCGTGAAACACAACAGAACCATTTCCACTAACGGACAAAGTGTAAACCTAAAAGTTTGGCCCTGTCCTCCCTCCAAATGGGCAAACTTCCTTTGGGCTTTTTCATTTGTTCAATTAGTTCTACCAATGTGTAAAGAAGTCTTGATAAATTTTCTGTTTCAGGCTGTGTAACATATATACATTTAAGTAGATTTTTTTTATACTTACAGTTTCTAACTTGTTCTATCTTATAACTACTTAGTTTATTCTGCTTAATACAGAACCATTTCTCTTTAAATGAGAGACATTTTATTTTCTTTTACTTCTATCACAGTAGCACTTCTGTATTTCATCTCTGAAAGTCAAGCAAGCAATGCTTCATGGTCTAAATCCTGCTTTTGCAGAAGTAAACATGAATCACTTAGTTGTGAAGACAGATATCTAACTGTGTATTTAAGGTAGGCACATGGTTATTTGCTCATCCACTACACTTTAAGACAAGCTCTGACCTCTTATATGAAGTTAATCACAAAAAGTTCCTTTCACTGTCAGGTCAATCTTTGTTATACTAATCATGCACCAGCAATAAGCAGCAACATCTTCATTGTGACAGCTTTTGACATGGGTGCAGGACTCACCCCTCCTGCCTTTAGCAGCTTTCTTCTGAATTCCTCTGTCGGGTTGTTGAATGTGAGCTTTTCACAGCGGAGGTGATTTACAGGTGGGTGGCCTTCAAGGTGCAGGAATAAGTCATAGTCAAATCGAACTTTCTTAGGTTCTTCCTGAGGGTTGAAAATAACCAGATAGAAACATCTAGCACCAAAACTAACTAATTTGAAAACAAGGGCTATATAAAGACTGTAAATTTAAATGAAAATTCTGTCATTTTTAACCATTCTCTGTGTTCTTGGACACATGATGGAATTTATCAAGCATCAGCTGAGCTATAGTAAATCAGAGAAGGTCCTACCAGCCCATAAGAACACATGAACTTCATGAAATTCAACCTGCTCTGACAAGGCTTAATTGAAAGTGTTGTCATGTTTGGCACAGGCTACAGACATCACATAGGCAAATATCATGATTCAGCTAATACAAGGTAACTCAATCACCAACACAATCACACTTCAGAGCCCTAGATAGTACTGAAAACACTGCAGTAAGTTTTAAATGCAAATTAATCCTCCAAAGTCAAGCACTACTGTATTCTTAATGAGTTGTAAAAAGGGGTAAGAATGAAACTGCTGCAGCCAACTGTATTTCATCCCCTATGTATGGAGTCTGGTCATGTGTTAATGCAACTTCGTTACCTTGAACAAGTGTGGCCAGCTAGATTTCAAGAGTTCCACCACAGCCTCCAAGCAATTAAACTTCTCTACCACCACAGTGAAAAAATGAAACTGAATGTTCCCTGTACCAATGTGGAGAAAGAACAGGAAAGGCAACTTCATCTTGAAAGAAATTGTCACTGTTCTACTGCCCTGAGAAAGCATCAGACGAAAAAGGACACTAGTGACATTGAATGGGCTTCAGTTTGTAATACCAGAGAAAGGGTACTAAGGACATTTTGTGTTACACATTTATACAGTCCATTCTAGAAGCTGTATATAAGTAAAGTGTTGTTTTAAGGCAGTATTAAGTAGCCCTTCCTCCAAAGGTCCTGATGTGCAACAGAAGCCACCAAACCAATGTCGTTAAGGCAGAATACAAGTAAAAGGTCAAATTCAGAAAAAACTTCAGTAAAAAGGGAACCATGATTTAAGAGGAGAAAGAGATACAGCAAAATCCTGGCACATATCCAACACCACATGTAATCAAAATGTGTGCTCTGCTCAGTGACAGATGCTTTAAAAATTCACATTAAAAAATGTTTAGTTTTGATTCAGGATTCCAAGGATGTGAAGAACAGAAAGCATAGAAATGTCAGTTATTCTAAAAGTTAAATCAGAGGTTTCAAACACAACCAAGGGACATCCTCATCATTCCAACTCTAGACTCAGAGAGAAGACAAAAGAAGAGGACCTGAAATAAAAGGCCTGCAGTAGTCTGTTTCTGAAGACTTCTAGAAGAGAGTAGTTCCCTTAGATGAACTATTTTCTTAACAGACCATTTTCAAAGGCAACCATGAATGAAGATAATTCTTATTGTTAGAAAGACTACCACATGATTTCTTGCAGAAAAAAAAAACTGAAATGATTTACTTCCTGGTCTGCTTAGAACATTGATGTTGCTACAGGCAAACAGTTGGTACCAGCATCTTTGCCATAAAAGCAAAGTTATCAGAATTTACAAACAGGAGTCTTCAATGAATTATGTGGAAAGTTAAATGTACATAACTAGTGATTTCAAAGCAGACTTTTACTACACAAAGGACTCTCAGTACTACTGCTGTTATTTCAAAATGGTGTGACAGTGAAGGCAGAACATACTGCAGTTTACTACTCTTATGTTAAAGGGACTGCATTTTCCACAGTAGGAGTCTTTTAACCTAAAAGCATTTTTTTCAACGACATCATCTCATTAGTTAAGAACTATAGCCTGCTGCTGCTGAATTTGGAAGTGGGGTTTGTTTGTCATTTCACTAAATGTTTAAAGCTTGGAATATTTTCCATCAGGTTGAAATGCGTATTAGATTCTCTACTGATTTCTGCTTAGTCTTAGGAACAGACAGACAATCTTGAATTCTCCATGGTCCAGGTGGCTTCCTGTACCGCTGCCTTCTCTATTCATTAGGGTACCTTCTGAACCAGGAATTGAAAAGTTGTCTATGTTGTCTGAGTTACGATGATTTGTCTTCTTTTCCTCCTATCTCCTCTTTTTCTGAACTGGAATACCTGTGAAGTGACTTAAGGGAGGAAGAGTAGCTGAGCCAGGAGAAAGCAGTAATTTGCCTCAGAAATGCCAGCTCAGTTTTTGCAACCCTTCTCCCTTGTATTGTACCAACCCCAGGGAAAGGAATGCTGCTGCAGCTGTGTGAAAAGCTAGCTGGCATACAGTCTAACTGCTCTAATTGCTTGTTATATTCAATGCCACCAAAATAGGGGTGAGGGATGCTTGCAAACTTCCTAATTCCAAATGCTGCTTGAGGATGAGATGAGTTGTAATCACCGCTGCCCTCAATCTCAGTTTAAGCCACAACTTCTGCTGCAGAACTCCTGAGACTCGCAGGTCTCCACAGTCAAAGGCAGCCAAAAGTCTGAGCGGAAAATAAAAAACGATGTTGAGTGGGAAGCTTTCTGTAGAGATGCTTCAATGATTGACTCACTGTTTTCTGTCTTTGTCTGCCCAGTTTTGGGATGAGCTCTTAACAGAGGAGTTAAAGAAAATGGGCTGGTTTTCATTAGATCTCCTGAATGAATCAAAACTGCTTCCCTAGTGGAGACAGACCTAAAAAAGCATACTAAAAAAGCCAGTCAACTCACTGTGGCAGTTCTGTTCCCTTTTCCAATAGCAAACACAGTAGACTAACCCCTGCTCTTTACAGATTGATACAGGGAACATTTCAGAATTACCTATTCAAAACCTACAACTTAGAAAGTGCCTGAGCAAAATTATCCGCACTTCACACCTTGACAGAGCTTTCCATGAAAGACAAAAGAATACTGGAATATCTACTTGAAAGCATACAGAGCTAATGAAGGTGTACTGTAACACAAATTTTAATTGACCAGGGTTCCAGCAAAAGTCTTTTACTATACCTTTCTACTTTCTTTCAGCTTTACTTTTTCATCAAGCATTCAACACATTAAAGATGTAACACTGACTTGATTAAAGTAATTACATTAAACTACGTCTTGGTCATATAAAATAAACACACAGCTATCTTAGAAGCACATGGGAAGTATAATAGCAGCTCCATCAAGGCACATGACCCTAAAATATTGCAGCTAAGGTACTGTACATTAAATCTTGCAAGATTTTTGCTCTTTAATTCCACCCAAATTTAATTCTTTTTATCCAAATGACTTACTAGTAATACACACCCTGTTAGGTACATTAAAGGAAAGCTCTTTATTTGCTATCTAAGAGATCCACAGTAAGTGCAACATTTACTTAGACTTAGAATTTGAGATACCACAATAATGCAAAGCTTTGTAGAATGGCATTGGGTTTGTTTTTAAGCTGTGCCCTCTAATAACATTGAGTTGAGTAGAATCAATGTTCACATGCAGTCTAAAAGACTGTTTTTCAGACTGAGGATGCAGGATTAAAAAAAAGACTGATCTGAAAGATCAAAAACTGAACAAATGAAAAGAGCAGCAATACTCAAATAGAACAAATGCATTACTTATGCAAGAAAAATAATCAGGATCCATTTCTTCTCTTAAAGTTTAAGTGACTCGAACTTCTTTAAGCATTACTTAGAGTCTGTCCACATCTGAATAGGGCTAGTCATTCTTGTGAAAATAATTACATTCAACTTCTTTATTAGGTAATTCCAATTTCATAGACTTACGTACTAAATACAATTACACATTTCAAAAGTTACAGTGGTTTTGGATTGGGGAACAGCACTGACAAAGGCAGTTTTAAACCTAATTTTTAACTAAGTTTATGAATTAAACTGTAAATCTTTAAAAAAACCCTGACTTCCACATGTTGCTTTTTTTTTTAATTAAGAGTATGTTATTTCATACCTTGTTTTTGAAGTAAACCTCAATTGGTAAAATAAAACCAGCATACCCAGATTCTTCAACCTTGTAGGGTGGGTCTTTGCACACTGAAACAAAGAAAAAAACCTGTATTTAACACAAAAAAAAAAGTGTTTTAAATGCATAAGCAAAATATATGAGCAAATAATCTGCAACAATAGTACTATGGCAGCACCATTACAAAACTGCAAACACACAGTAGGACCTATTTGCACACAGCTCAATGTGAATTTTGCAAGCAAATCGTTCCTGCCTGTTTACAACCTATGTTTTAGGGATAGCAAATTTTAATTTTTTGTTTTCTTTTTCAGTTCTTTGAGACTGCTAAAGCAGAACCACCAAGGACTTCAACACCAGGCGGACCCACCAAATACATACAATGGCTATGTAGGCACTACAGCCAAGGTTTGATTCTGGGAATGGAACTACACAGGATTCCACCCAGAGCAAGTTAAACATGTAGAGGGCAGCAGAATAGCCATTCATGTATTCATAACTTAATATAACAAAATACAAATTCTAATTAATTTAATTTAAAATAATTACTTGCATTAGAACTAATGCTAAACCGGAAATCTGCATTATTGGCAGGATAGGGGACACAACACAACATTCGAGAATATAGTGAAGAACCTCAGGAAGGTTAATTGTTCTATTATGTTAAGACAGTACCCAGGTTTACTCTACAGGGTTCAGACTTATTTAACATGACAGTGAGTATTACTAGCTCCAATGTATAATCTTTTCCTTCAAGTTTTCAGTTTAATGCAAGGGCTTTTAGTCACATGAAATCATCATAGTATTGAGCACGAGCTCTCTGAATAAAGTGGCACTAGCCTGTCAACTCCAGTCAGTGACAAAAAGCAAGTTGTTACAGGACTTGGAACAGAAGCCATCTCTCCCTTTTCCTTTTCGGCTGCATAACAACCTCATTATGGAATTCATGCTGATTTAACACATAAGCACAAAGGTAGGCTGAGCTTGAGAAACCTCACATCTCCAGCAGCATCAACTCAGATGCTTCCAAATGCTGCACTGATATGTATGACAACTTATGTCATATGCACTACCATCTCAAAGACATCACAGCACAATGACAGTTTCTCTACCGTAGATGCAATTCATACACAAAGGGTTCACTTCTTCAGAAACATTTGCTCAAACCCTATCTTGCTGACTGGAAAAAAAAAAAAACAAACCAAAACAAACCAGACCTCCAGATGGATCATTTGCTAAGATGTTTGCTCTTTTCAGAACTGCCTCGTAGCTGCTCACTGCACTGTATCTGGTGCAACTGAAACTACACTTTACAAGAAGTGTGTCTTGCAATCAACTGTGCAGGTCTTGAATACCAAAATTATTCTTTTTATCTAAGCACCACAGATGGGCACCTACCACCCTCTATCATCCCAAAAAGATGACAAGGCCCATCAAGACACATCCAGGAATATAACTGCTTTCTGAGGATACACAAGCATGGCTAATCTCCACGTAAATTAACATAGAGGAATTTTATCCTACTGCCTTGCCATTCTCCTCCTGCTCTGCTAGCACCAAACCCACACAGCAACTTCAAGGATGAGGAAGATTTTAAGTCCTTGCTTACCTATTGCAGGTATCTATCACTACCCAGTTCACTTCATTCAATCAATGGAAAGGGAAAAGGATGACAAAAACAGACAAAGAATAATCTCTTTTTCCAGACTCTTCTGCGACATTGTCCTTTTGCAGCCACAGAATTTAGTTTGTTTTCCTTCGCAAGAAAAAAGAGGACCTATAGTTTATAAAGTGGGATTTGAAAGATTTTGAAGAAAAGTGTTGGGACAATAAGTCAAGTCTGAGAGGTGGTTTCAGACATACAGAGCTTTTAAGTCAGAAAGTGAGTATTTTGAGTTAGATACTCCCAGAGGTAGTATTTCACCTTATATTGACATATCTTCCCTTACCAGCAATTGAAAAATATAAATATAATAGTCCCAGTTAAGCACAGTGACAGGTTACATTAATACATACTGGCAACATTTTCAGTCAAAGATAGAGGAGCCTTCCTGCTCCTCCTCTGCCTTCAGAAGACAACCTGCAGAGAAAGCCTTCCCAGTATTACTTGAATGGCCATGCAGGGTTCAGAAGACTGAAATCCACTTAGATAAAAACAGCGAAGGATTATACAGCATATATTTATGCAGATGAAAAAATAGAAACTTTAGAAACTGTAATACTACATTAACTGTTACAGAGATTTCAGGCAAATCATCTTTTTAAATAAATATCATGTCAATTTCCTGAGTGCTTAATTGGTGCAGAAAACACTGTTAGCATAAATATTTTTCACTCTCTCCTTCAACTCTCTTCTTTCAGATTTACACAGCTGTTAGCCATGCTGCATAGTATGTTGTCAAAGTTTCACATTGCAGTTTTGAAAACAAAGCCTGTTACACTTGCAGGCTTTTTGAAACTTGGGGGATGGGTTACAAAACACTTAATGACAAGGAAACTACTTCAGGTGCCTTTCCAAACTGAAAGATAGGCTTTTAATAGAAGAAAATACTATCTTGTGAATAAAACCTTCCTGAAAAAAAAAAGTGACTCAGCAAAGCTCCATGCTATTGCATACGTGTGAACTGCAACTAAAACAAAAGCTATTACATTTTCCTCACCTTTCTTGTGGAAGCCACTACTATATCTTCTGGAGAAACAGCATCACTTTGAACCAGCACTCACTGGCAAAAGCTCTTTTTGTTTTCTTGAACTCTCGCAAGTAGTAACCAGGGCTGCAATGACGCGTATTGATTTAGCCAAGCCAACAGGCTACCATCCCAGCAAGGCTCGTTGAGTGGAGAAGAGAGAAGTGGCAAGAGTTAGGTAAACCACAGAAAAGGTAGAGAAAAAAAAATGTAACATGAGAGGGGAAAAAACCCAACACTATAGCGGAGAAGGAAAGCAGAAACAAAAGCAAATCCCAAGTAAAACCAACAACGGAAACTAAGGAGTGACTTTGAAGAAGGAAGCACCTGGAAACCCTAACAGGCTTCTCGAAGCTCATTAAGAAAAGCAGCTACCATAAGCATAAAACACTACCCTTCTACAGACAAACAAACAATTTCCTCCTCATCCAGAGGGACACAGGCATTTCCCTAATGACTGCTCCTCTCCTTTGAAGTGGCACCTACAAATGCATTCCAAGCATCAGATAAATAAAGCATCTTGCACAACACTATCACTAAGACTTAATTATTTCAGTCAGGTTTTTTTCTTATGGAAACAGCTTGCATGATTACAAGGAATTTCCTCCCTCTCTCCTCTATCTTTTGACTAGGTGGTCCACCAGTGAAGCACTGCTGCTTCTTTTGTTGTGTTCATGCACCCATTCCTGTGTTGCATCAGACATAAACAGACACCTAAGGAACTGATGCATTTTACTAAGAGCAACCACACAGGCCTTTAAAGGTAACAGCAACAAAATTCTAGTATGAGCTATCCTTTGTAAGAGCTTTAACATGAGATTCATTTGCCACTCCAACATTGTTAAACATTTCATTGTGAATCGATTTTTCCTGTATTAAAAAAGCAGACAGAATGAGTAAGCAAAGGCAAACTTTCCTTTTAGGCAGATGCTGACACAATAACATCAGGACAATATAGAATAATGACTGTAGCAATTCACGTGTTTTCTGCAGGATGCTCCAAGTGTGTGGTTAGAGGAAGTGAAGCTTTCTGATAGAGAACTAACTTTTTTGTACTGATATTTCACAGATTCTTGCCTATAATTTGCTCACATTGGTCAATCTTCAATCAACTTTTCCCCCTATTCATTACCATCTTCATTAAAGGAAGGCTCAGAATGAGGGGATAACATTCAGTTTCACAGTGTGCCCAATCCTCCTGCAGTAAGAATTCAGCTTTAAATATTCAGCTGTAATTTTTATAAAGGCTCTTTGACTCTGCTACTCAGCAGCTCACCTTCCCAGCTGGTGGGCTCCAGTACTTGTACTCTACACAAAAAGAGCCAGGAAAAGAATGGGTCCATTACGCCCTACCTTCAAGCACACCTCAGCCATTCATACCAACAAATTGCTAGGCAGTTTCAAACAAAAGCTAGCAAAAATTACTAAGTTGAGTGTGAGCTAAAAGGCACCTCCTACATTAGGAATAAGGAGTTCCCATTTGCTTAACACCTGATGGAGACAAGTATTTCATGAAGACAGATAAAAACTCTGAAGTGAAAACACAGAAGGAGATCTAAGAGCTTTCAACATTATGTTTGCAATCATACTAAATTCTCTATACCATGTACTGAACGCCCAGATTCCCAACACTTCTACTAGCTGGACAGGATAGTAAGGTACAGCTTATAACCCCTTAAATAAAATGAACTCTAACGAACTTCTGGAGTAACATTTCCTGTACGTAATGTCTACTTCCTCATCATTGAATAGCTGCTTCATCAATTGAGATCAAAATGATACTCAAGACAGCAGGGCACAGAAGAGGGGAAAAAAATTCTGTCATGCCCAATGAGTTTTTCCAAATCCAGATCGTACTGGAGTACTTAACTTAGCACTGGCCTTTAAACACTCCTAGAAGACCAGAGAGTAATAAGCACCCTCTCACAATCAAAATTTCTTATCACTCCAAACAAAAATAGACTAACAAAGATAAGGTTTGAGTTTGGGGGCTTTTGTTTGTTTGTGGGTTTTGGTTGGTTTTTTTTTTTTTTGGGGGGGGGGTGTTTGCTTTTTGGTTTGTTGGTTTTTATACAGTTAAAAGGCCACAAAGGCCCTCCTAACTCCTCCTCTTAGCATGTGAAGACAGCAGTAAGCCTTTAGCACACAATTTTGAGTTTCTGAAACAGAGCTGTGAGCTTCCTACATCCTCTGATTCATGTGGAGCAACCTGGAGTTTCATATTTACGATGTTGTCAATAATTTAGATAACTTCAAAGGTGTTTTTCTGTAACGTAATGGTTTCATATACTTATTCTCAGTGCACATATACTACCTGTCTGCATATCCTGGAAACAATTGAGAACATGAACTGTAAATTGAATAGAACCAGGAATTCCTACTTCTGATTTTTTTTTCTGCAGCACCTATAAAATAGCCCCTGGCATTGGAAAGTACAATCACTAACTGTTTTGACACAAACTGTTTGCCTAAGGTACCCTTTTTCATAATGCTGTGCAAGCCCATGTAACATAGACATGCTGTGGATGGGAAAGAACACATCTTCACTCATTAACTGTAAAGGAGAAAGCAATCTGAACTGCCAGAGGACAGGCAAGGGATACCTTAACTTGGAAGTTCCCTCTTGTGTGAAGTTATACTATTGAAATTCACATAACTTACTTGTCTTACGTTCCGGCTTTGCTGAAATTGGAGAAAATGGGAATGGATTTAAAAGCTCCACCTCACATGCTAGATTCTGGAACAAAACTGGCTGGCAGCAAATCATCCACCGGACCTTGAAATACTATATAAAATTTTATTTTCCCAACTATTCCAGGACTTCCAGCAAGAGAAGCACTTCTCTTGCCTGCCCCTTCATCCTCAGGCACTTGCAAGCTTTCTAAATCCAGTACACTTTACAGACGGTGCCGAAGACCCTTCTCTTGACTCAAGGACATGGAAAGCTTTTTAGCTGTATTCTGCACTCCATGTGCAAGCAACAATCCTTAATGAGATATACAGAAATTACTGGAGATATCTAAGACCATTCATAGTTCATGCCTTCCATCCTTTCTGCCTGCTCCCTCAGGTTCCCTCCAAATAAGATGGGAATGGGGGGAAGACAAAAAAAAAAAGCTCCTTTTTAAACTGAAGTTACAACTACACTACATGACGATTAAAGAGAGACCTATAAGTAGTTCCAGTAACAAAAGTGAGTGAATTTCTGAATGGCTAGAACTGCTCCCAGACTGCATCAGCGCTCTCCAGCGGAAACCAAGTAACAGAGAACTTCTTCACAGAAGATGAAATGAAGTACTTAAAACTAAGAAACCCAGATAGGAAATTAGGAAGAAGCACGTTAATGCTACTAAGTAGCATGTCAGTTACTGTTCACAGAGTTTGTATTTGAAATAATATTAACTAGTATCTAAGAACCAAGACAGTAATTCAATGGAGTTAGCACATCCTCATTATTTATCTGCTGCAATAGCATTTTGCACTTGGAGGAACAATACCCATTATATATATTTTTATTGCTCTTCAAAGCCTGCAGATGGACTGCAGTACATTTTAACTTAGGTCAGCAAGAAACTGCTTCTTACAAAAGTATTCCAATGGTAATCGCAATGTTTCTTTCTCCATATTTAATACACTGGAAAAAATAATCATTTTTGCTTCTACTGTCTAACTGACAGTCTTTCTGATGCTGTTCAGAACAGCTGCATGTAAGATCACAAATGCTAGTCTACATTTCAGTTATTTTATCAATTTGAGAGTGGGACTAAGAAGGAAAAGAAACATACATCTTCAACCACATTTTATTAATACCATTCATTAGCAAATTGGTATCCTAACCTAAGCAAAACATTGACATGTTAATATATGAGCTTAAAACTATAGGAGGGAGTCACTAAGGCTGGAACAAGTATTTACACAGTGTATTTAAAAGAATGCACCTGCTTGTTCTGGCTTTCACTTATTACTCATGTCAACACCAATAAAAAGCTCTATATCCAAAAATATCCCTGAAGTACAGAGATTTTAAGTCTGTGTGTGAACTCATTTATAGTGAATATGATGTAAATATATGCTTCAGGTGTAAATAATAGTTTGAGAGCTGTGTTTGCATGCAGGTAATGCAGATGTTGTATATGCTGTTATGTGAGTAATGATCACAACAACTATATTATTCATCTGTTTGACATTCTGAGGAAAGATCATGGGGAACAGGTAGCTATGTGAGGCTTACAAATGATTTATAAAGAAGGGGCATAGAAAACTAAGATTTTCCTCAAACAGAAGTAATTAAAATTGCAATGCTGTTTCTGTCTACTATAGCACATCTACAGCTTTATTTTTCTGCCCAAGATATAAAATAGAATAGAAAAAACTACTTCAGTTGGAAGGGACCTACAACCATCACCTAGTCCAACTGCCTGAACAATTCAGGGCTGACCAAGGTAAAGCCTATTATTAAGGACATTGTTCAAATGCCCCTTAAACACTGACAGGTGTGGGGCATCGACCACCTCTTTCAGAAGCCTGTTCCAGTGTTTGACCATCCTTTTGCTAAACGAATGCTTCCTAATGTCCAGTCTGAACTTGCCCTCGCACAGTTTTGAACCATTCCTACGCATCTTTTCACTGGATCCCAAGCAGAAGAGACCTCCCTCTCCAGTTCCCCTCCTCAGAAAGCTGTATGGAGCAGGGAGGTCGTCCCCTCAGCCTCCTTTTCTCCAAACTAGACAAACCCTGAGTCCTCAGCTGCTCCTCATAGGACACGCCTTCCAGCCCTGTCACCAGCGTTGTGGCCCTCCTCTGGACACATTCAAGGACCTTCACAACCTTCTTAAATTGTGGGCCCCAGAACTGCACACAGTACTCCAGGTGAGGCCGCACGACACAATACAGCAGGATGATCACCTCTGTTGAGCGGCTGCTTCTGCTGTGTTTGATGCACCCCAGGATGTGGTTTGCCCTCTTGGCTGCCAGGGCTCACTGCTGACTCCTTTTGAGATCAATGTCAACCAGCACCCCCAGATCTCTTTCTGCAGAGCTGCTCTTCAACCACTCCTCTCCCAATTAATACTTGTGCCCCACATTACTCCATCTCAGATGCACAATTCGTCACTTGAAATTGTTAAATTTCAGGCCATTGCATGCTTGTCCAATGCTCCAACCTATCCAGATCTCTCTATAAGGCGTCTTATCCCGCAAGAGTGTCAACAGCACCTCCCAGTTTGGTATCATCAGCAAACTTGCTAATGGTGCATTCAACTTCTGCATCCAGATCACTGATAAATGTATAGAACAAAACTGGTCCTAGAACTGAACCCTGAGGAATAGCACTGGTGACCAGTCACCAGCCAAATGTAGCTCAATTCACGACAACCCTTTGAGCTCTGCCCTTCAGCCAGCTCTTCACTCAAGTGCTCTGTGAACTTGCTCAACCCACAGTTGGACCACTTGTCCAGAAGGATGCTGTGAGGAATAGTATCAAAATCCTTACTAAAATCCATCACCTTCCCTTCATCCTTTGGACACTTTGAGATACGTTTAAGGCATGGTAGCCATCAGAGAGCACTCAGATCCAAGGACGGCAACCTATATGTGCAGTTATCAGGTTAAGAACTCTGCCTCTTCATATGAACTGTAAGGAAGCTAAAACTTGTGGCTAAAAATACATGTCCTTATTCAGGGCAAACGGAAGAGGAAGATGGAAAAAAGAATGGCAGAAAAGCCTCATTTGGCCCAAAAGTCCAAGCAGCATCACAGGCTACAGACTCTGGCTTTGGAGGTGCAGGCACTGGCAGGGGGTTTCCTTGGCAGATGCTGTTCTGCCCTACCCAACCCCTTCAGAGAGCACTCTGTACCTGCTGTAAACCCACATGCACCCTAGTACTTCTCATGTAAGGCAGAGCTCATAGCAAGCGAGGGCTCAACCTCTGCCATCGCACATCTTCTCCAGCAGTAGAAACACACAGCCTCCACCGGGCCTGGGCCTGCACCCAAGATTGTCCCCTTGCTCTGGGACACCCAGAACCACTCATGTACTCCCCATCACCTCCCTGCCACCAGCCATATCCAGGGCTACTTCTAATTACTGTCATCTGAGAGAAATGAGCACAGGAACAAAAAAAGCTTTTTATTCCGTAACAAGGTCACCATGTCAGAAATGCATCCCTCCATGCCCTCATGCTGAGTGAGCATTGAGGAACCCTCCCCACACACATATTCCAATACACTACAAAAAAAAGCCCAGTAACAATAACAAAATTGAAGCAGTGAAGACTCTCAGTGTCCGTAAGTACAAAACCCTGAAGTGAAGCCAGTTAACATGCACTAATACAAGCCCTGCAAGTCAGAGAACCATGAGGAGGAATGGGCAAGGAGAAGGCTTCCAGCACTCAACTTGCACCTATGTCTTCAGGAGTCGATTGCTGTCAGAAGCAGAACTTCACCCACATGCTTCAGAAACTAAAAATGCTTCAATGGCTGTTTGCGAGACCTGTTTAGATAGACTGAGATTACAGGAAATGGCAAAGACAACACAACAAATCAGTCACAGACCACCGGTTGGAATGGATAATCAGGCTTTCTGTGGGCTTTGAGATGAGACAGACACTCAGATCTCTGCTATTTAATAACGATTCACTTCTAAGTTTCTTCCAAGCAAAATCTAGTTAACATAATTAAAAGGAGGACTTAGAGAAGCAATGAAAGAACAGATCTTGAAAACATACACAGCAACCCCCCTATTTACAGAACTCACTACTACCTACCAAAATATCCTGAAGTTACTTTTTGAAGAATATTTACTCATGTACACAAAAGACAGCACGATAAAAAAACAACTAAGCTGTATTATGGTCCACATAAGAGTAGAAGTTGAACATTCTTGATTGTCCCCAGCTGCTTACATTACTCTTAGGACAGCACAAAAGATCGAACCTACCTTCTGCTCCAGGGAAGACTTTGGGGAAAGGAGAAATTAACAGTATCTTTTCCTTGCAGGAAACATTTTGCTTTAGTTAAAAGGAAAAGAAAGACAGACTTAAAATAACACTCTGAGAAAAGAGCTGTATCTACTTCAATTTTTCTTTCAAGAACAATCACGAGCACCAGACACTCTTAAGACGCTCTGTTTTTCCCACAGACAAAGCTTAAATATTTAAGACACCAGAGACAAGAGTGAAGGATAGTACAGACGCCCACTTCAGAGGCAGAGAAATGAGAGACACACAGAAAGAAAACTGCCCAGTAACAAAGAAAATATATGGCAAAGTCAGTCTAACAAGTCTAAAACTCAAAACGCAGAGTCATGATTGCACAACTAACTCTTATTTGAAGACTTCAGAACCAAGAAAAATATCAGGGAAAAAACTTCCTGGGTATCACGGAAATAATATCAGGGAAAAATTGCAGGAAAAAACTTTCATGAAACTGAATGAATACAGAACACTCAAAACAGACAGCAATCTTAATTTTAGTTATTTTTAAACTGGCAGATTGTTTCTATTTTCATGATTCTTAATGAGATATTTTTCAACATAGGAGTGCTATTCACAACATTTATTAATGACTGGATGCAAGACAGCTAGGCTACTGTGAAGAAAACATCTTGATAAAAGAAAATTAAGTTAAGCTCCAATTGAGCACAATGAAGAAAACCAGGTGACTTAATATAACTTCCCATACTTAAAAAGGTAACAACAAATGTAAATCAATGAAGGGAGAAACATATAATACAGGTTTTTAAGAGACACAATTTAAACTGTAATTCCATTGTGAGTACCTATCACTTAGTACTATAACCTACTTAAGAACATAAGTCAAGGCAATTTCAATATGAATCTGGTAAACTGGATGACTGGCTATTTCAGTTCACTACATATCACTTTTCTGCAGTGTAACATAATTACTCCAAGTAACTGAACTGCTGTAATACTCACGAGTTTTTATCTTCTCCTCCCCATACCTTAAAAAGAAGAGAAGATCAGGAAAAGATTAGCAAATTCAAAGGGGTGTTAAAAACCAAGAATTGCAACACCACTGAGAAGAGTGAAAATAAATCTGTGACATACTTTATTCAGGTAACATAAATAGAGTTCCTGATCCTGTGCTCATAAATGCCATTGACACAGTTTCAACATACATGCAAAAACTAGCCATTTAAGACAACTCTAAACATGCATGTCCTTTCACAATGCCCTAGCTGAAGCCTTACAGCAACTGATGAGAACTACTGCTCTCAGTTTTTAGTTCAAACTCTCTCCCCAAAGGATTCCCACAACACTTCACAATAAGTACCAATTACTGTGACTTCAGAATACAGCAGTTAACCTTAAGAGGACACTGAGCAGTACAGGTCAGTAAATATTGCCTTGTAACCATCAATTCTTTAAACCACCGAATCCGCTTAAGCTCTATTTACCATATCTGTACATGAACACAGATCACTTGATTATTTCAAACCTATAATTACTTTCAGAGACATAGTAAAGCCCCCACTAAGACATAGAGTAGCCATGAGAAACATATATATAAGTGCAAGAATATGGCAAAGATAATTGAATGCCACTGGAATTATACTCTTTCAGAAAGCAGCTTTTTATCAGCTTCAGCATCTTCCAAATTTTAGTCCAACCTTTGTAAGATGCTTCACAGCAGCAGTCCCACAAAACGAGTTCTTTGTGGTATTAAACACACTGCACTTCAGACTTACAACACCCCAGAACAGACTTGAACATACAGCAGTAGAAGTGTTCTCCTTCACAGGATAACCTTAAAGCCTCTAGGCAAATGATAGCACTTCTGTACTGGTTTTGGCTGGGACAGAGTTGGATTTCCTCACAGTTACTTGTACGGGGCTATGATAAACAGACTGTGGATACCTAGCCTCAATTTTAATGCTGGAAACAAACATAGAGCATAAACTTGTATGTTTTGTTTTGGGAAAGCCTTAACTTTCCTGAGCAACAATCTCTGGCTATGAAGCAAAGCAAGAACAGAAAACTCTGAATATATGCTCAGGAAATCTCTAATGCAGAGTAATGAAACCAGGTCTCACTAATTAAGTCCTTCTAAAGGCACCAGATTCGACAGGGCAAACTGTTTCATTTTAATAATGGTTTCATGACCACACTGTTAAAGCTGTGGTCCCTCTTTGTGAGGTCATCACTTGCTCTGCTACAAGTTTCCTCCCATGGCCTCACACAGCAGAGCCCTGAAGGAGGAGGAGGAGGAACTGTCTGCATCTTCATGCAGCAAGGCTAGAGTGACTATTCCGTTCACTGTATTCTGCAGTGCCTTTTCCCAAAGAAACCACAGAAGCTGTTTCTGTTTCTCCATATATTGAACACAAACTAGTATATTTGGTGTTCACTATAAGCTTCTCAGCCTGCTCCACTCCTTCTTGGATATATTTTCTAGGCATCTCCCTGCAATTCGGTCTTGCCTCTGTGAGTTTAGGTATTTGCTCATATTAAGACAAGGTAAGCCTTATTTTGTTACTTTCTTCTTTTGTTGCCCTCTAAACTTCACATCCCTTGAATTTCTTCTGCTAATAATGCCTCTCTATATAGAATAATTTGGTATTTCATTAGCAACCTACTTATGCCTGTGACAGGGTTAAGGCTGGTGTTTTAAATATGTTATTCAACACAAAACCCCTTGATATTTCTGTTGAACACACCCCCCCATCCTCATTTATTTAACATCTTCATTTTGACTGTGAACCCACAAAAAACAGCTTGTGAAAGTGTTTATGTTCAAGCTTATTCCTTACTTGTAGAAAAGACATATGCCAGCGAAGTTAAAGGGATTAATTTCCTTTGTTATTTTAATGTAAATAACTATTGAACTATGCAATTTTCACCTTTGTATCCTTAGTGACTGCATTTACAGTACAGAGTTTTCCAGGAAACCCTCAAGTATTGAAATGCAAAGAGTAAAGTTTTTCTTGTTACCTTGTGAACTGGGGGATCTCTGCAGCAGCAGCCAGGCAGAGGTACACAAGCAGGGACTCAGGCACCACAGAGCTCGGTCCTTGCTAGAGAGCAAAAAAAACTTTCAAACAAGCCACCTTCTCCTGTATATCAGGGATTCCTGCAGGCATAGTTTTCTACTGCACTTTGATCTTTCCCACAGCAGGACAGGAATCACAAGCATGTTTGATAAGGTGCCTCTGAGTCTGTCATAGACCTATGTTACCTAAACACAGATGTTCTACTTGCCAAACACAAAAAGCTGAACAACAATTTGTGTGATACATGTGTTTTTTGACACCCCAGCTGCAAGTCACTTGAGCATGTTTACAATCTTCATCTTCAATCTTCCAGTATTTTCCCACACAATCTTATACTTGTATATTGACTGATACCGAATGCTTTTTACCTTTCTCTTTTCTCATCCTTCAACCAGTACTTTCCTCCTCCCAGGAAAGTACACAAGTGCATACAAAAAAATCCATACTTCTGCCTCCTACCACTGCTGTTTGTTGCAGGAAGAGCCAAAAAAAATACAGCTACAGTCCTTCTAGGTGTTCAGATAACCTTCACCTTTCCACAGCGAACACTTCACAGCCACCAATACTTTTTTTCCTTTGAAAGCATATACAATTGTGTAGGAAATGTGATGTCTGGACTCCAAAGCGATCCATCTAACTAATCCAGGACACTAAACATGCATAAGATCCCCAGTCTGAGGTTAAACAACCTTTCATTTGTGTCTCCTATATTCTTCCAGGGTCTCCCAAATCCCTGAAACAATTGTTTTTTACATATATTAATTTCAACATTCTTGGTCCCTCGGTTTGTGGCTAAGAGTTCAAGGGGTACAGAATAAAATAGATTCTGGTTGTCTGTCTTAGAACAGGGGTAGTGACTAAACACACTGTTCTTTGGGAAAATAGTGTAAAAGCTTCACTAATATCCCACTTCTTCCTCTGAAAACAATTTCACTTAATAACTGAAGGAGACAGGAGTCGCTTATTACAAATTTCTAAACAAACTTTTTATTTTTTTACTTTAATGCTTTGAACTAAGAAAGGTCATTCTTTTCATGTTGTCTGCTCCCAGGAGGCACAACGAAGGATCTTTTTCACCATACTTTTACATGAGAATGCTGTAGAAGAAAAATGGTGGAGCTAGTTATAGTTTAGCACTCATCAAGCTACTGGAAAGTAATTCAAATTAAGGTTTATACTGGGAATCTGTTACCAAATTAAATTCATCCAGAGGTTTTTTGTTACAATTGTTCCAGATTGTTTTTCACTTGTGAGCATCATGTGAATACGGAGTTATCAACAATTCTTTCTACTTCTCACCACTCACCCTCTTTCTTTGACTGTGAGTATTCTTACCCTTAGAGAAGCTATTGCTTTGTTCACTTCCCTCTAGATGTTACTAATATTGATATATTTTGTACATGTGATACATGTTCAAGCTGACATTCTCTATAAGATGGGCTCATTTATCCTCTTACTCCCAGTAGCAGTTAACTGGCTTCACCAGAAAGCAAACAGACAAACTGTGCTCATACTTTTGTTCCTGATTCCTTCTCACCATCCCAAGAGCAGAAATTTAGAAAAACAGGATTCAAAATTTACTCTTTTGCCTCTGAAGGAGTTTGGAAAAGAACTACAGAGAAAGCATAGTCCATTCATCCTTCCCTAAATCTGCTAAGGACTATGCTAAGAAAACTAACAAGAGAGCCACCTGATTTTTTTGGAAGTAACAGAAAAAAGCTACAGTGTCTTAATCCCCGAAGTTTCATACAAAATAACAGATCTGTAATACTGTTTCTTCCATCACATTGTCAAACTGTGGCTATGCAACAAGAGGACAACAGAGAAAAAGAAAAAAAGTAATTTTTAAAAAATTACTTAAATGCCTTAAATACAACTTAAATACCTTACATGAAGGAGAAGAAAGGTCTCTGCTTTGACTAACTGCAACAAGCAGTTCTCAAAGCACCAGTTACTTCATCCTGATTTTGTACAGGTGCATTTCTGAGCAGGAGTCAGCAAGTGCAGATGTATATCCAGGCTGATAGATTAAGAAAAGGGCCCGTGGAAAAGGCCAGTATCAATGCCTGTGTTGTCTGTCCTTCACTGGTGACACTAATTTGGGTCTGTCCTCCCCTTGACAAGGTGCCAATCTCCATAAATATGGAAAAACTTACTATCCTCAAGACTCTCATCTCTTTTGTCAAGTTTTGCTGAAACTGGCTGGCATGCGGGTATGTAAAAGTAAGAAAACACCCTTGGTCCTTCAGGAAAACAGCAAGGCTTACACATTTCTTCTAGCCACATTTCTTCTCCGATGACAGTATTTGCTGCTCTATATATTAACATTCTTCTACATAATCACACATCATCAGTTTCCCCTTATCTGCAGATATCCCGCAGAGTTCAGTCATTACTGTACTATTTTATAGGATCCCAAGTACAGCATAGTCTATCTCTCCATAAGTTTCTCAATATATAGAGAGCTTGTATCTGTGGTTTATTCAAACTAAGTTATTTGTGCTAAGGATCCTTTCTCTGAAATACTGTAGCTGCAGGTATCTACTATAAACATCTCTGAAAAAAAATGAGTATTTAGTTACTTGTCAGAAACAAGTAACTAATTTTGTTTTTCTGAAGTGTTTTCTGAAGAAGTGTAATTCTCTCTGATAACTTCATGCTAGAGTCAAGCCACCAAAATTAATACCAGAGTTAATCAGCACAGCTCTCCCTTTACATGTTTATGTAACATGGCTTATAAAAAATAGACAACCTGATGCAAATACTGGGCATCTTAATACTGAAGAGAAAAGTATGGAAAGATAGTGGTTAATCAACTTAATAATGAGAAAAACCTCTGTAAAATTGTTGCTGAACCTGTGGTCTAAAAGACACCAGAAAGTGCTCTGACAAAAAAAGCACCACATATATAAAAAAGTTTGCAGTCACATGAAATTCTACCCTTACAAGTGAACCAAAACTGAGGAAAACTCAAGAGCTGCAAAGAAATGTTAGATTTCACTTAATTTTCATCCCATAAGTATGAACGTACAGGTCCTTTTAGTCCCTTTAGGCAAGCATAGTCCACTCTTGATATTTTCTTTTATATGAATTATCAAATTTTAATTTAATCACTGTTTGATAATTAGTCACTGGACTGTAAAATCCTATTTTGTTTATTGCATGCTGGGCACATGTTAGTACCCACAGTCTGGAGATCCACACTGGAGAGGGAAATACCTGGTTTTAATGAGGTAAAAGATCCTCTAATCTGAAAACAGGACAGTATACAGTAGCATCAATTTTTCAAGAAGTATGCACGAGCAGTGTTTCACCATAAGGATGACATCAATGTGCAATCTCATCATATTTGTATTCAGCTGAACAGGGAGTGAGAGCCCATATTAAACCACTTCGAGACAAATACAGTAATAACTTAACCTATAGTGTTCAACCCAGGACACTAGTATTCTTAGCAGGACCTTAAAGATTTGGGACAGTGAAACACCTTGTTCTAAGTCATCCACCAAATCAGTAGGGGAGTTAAGAACGGATGCAAGGACTGCTGACTACCTTTAAGACATGGCTCAATCCATAAAAAGCTCCCATTTTGTTAGACTTCATGAAGTGAACCTGGCTTCACATTCAGTGTTCCCAAAGGCACAAAGTAAATCAACAAAAACAAACAGATCTTTCATCAAACATCTGCCCCTAAGCTGCTTTGAATATAACATGCCCTCTAGGCAGCAATTACCTGACATTTTACATCACTGCTTTCAAAGCAAGCTTAAAATTGAGCTAACACTTGACAATGTATCGCACAACCACATGCATGCATTTTGTCAGTCTTAGCATTATTAAGCATTAATGCCAAATTGCAGTAACCTTGGACATAGCAGATTTATGAGACAATTCCCACAACTAAAAGACAGCAAATCTATTCTCCCAGAAGGATAAAGGCTGTTGTTCAAAATCCAAAATTAAGGTAGAGCACTTTAACAACAAAATCTTTAAGAGTACAAGTTCTCTGAACCACACACAACTTGTCTCATTACTAAAACAACAAAGCATTAAGAAGTAGACTACTGCAAATCAAACATGTGCTTAAACCACAGCACAAGACCTGCAATTACCACTGGACAATTAACAGCAATAGAATGAAGTTGTACTGAATAGAGATATTACAGTTCAGTATGTTATGCACGCACTACACAGGGTTAATGGTAAGGAGTGCTTAGCTTTCTCCAAAATGAGATAGCACTAGAGATTACCAATCTGGTTTGTTTGAGCAATGTATCAAATAGTTGACAATCTTGTTTCTAAGGCAAAACTTATTTTTAAAGTCTTACAATAGTGAACCGTTTTCCTAAAAAGCTATATTCTTATATTTTAGCTCAGTGCTGCAATTGTTTTAACTCCACTAAAATTCAAGATGTTACAATACTGGTTGGCTGCCATTAATGGGAATTCAAGGTTTTCAATGGAGAAACAGGACTTTGCATACTTCTCTTTGCTGGGGGGAATTTCATTTGCACCATATAAAGCCATTCCAACTCAACTCTACATTGTTTCCTACTAACAGCTGGTAAAGAGACATGGAAGGAAAAATGTATTGGGAAGCAGTCCGTAATCAGGATGTGCGAGCAGAAAGCTATGATTAAGTGAAAGCTGAAGTATCAGTTAATTCTCTATTAGTCTTGCTTATTTTATAAAGAGAGTAGTCATACTCAAGAAGCCTTTTCCTTCTATGCAAAGCAGTTCCGTGTAATTTGCAGAAGCCTTATTTTCCATGTTTTATACTTTGAGGGTGTTAATGCATATCAACAAAGCAATCACCTGTCACAAGGGCAAAATAGACAAGTACGAAGTTTCACATCAATGTCTGCATATTGCACGCAAAATGAAAGGTAAGTAGGTTAGTGTAACTGCTTTTAATAGGGTTACAAGGTGCTGAAAACAGCACAACTGAGCAATGATCCTAAAAAGCAAAGCACAGTCACAAACTGAAAAGCTTCTCTTTTAGGAAAGGACACCACACTTTGTTTTATCCAACAGCTAGAATTACTGCTGCGTTCATAGTTCAGGTGACTGTAACAGTCTTTCAGAAATTATCCATTTTTCAATTAAGACATTAGCGTTGCTAAAGGGATCAAAAAAGCTACAGCAAAACACAGTAAGGTAGGGTATATGATGTTTTCTTCCCCTCAGTTCCAGTCTGAAATAAAAGGTTAGTAATAAAAGGAAGTAGCTTCCTCCTGCTTTCCATCCTACAGTTTTGCCTAATTAAATCTGATTTTTTAGTTTTACTGTTGGAAACTGGCTAGTCTTCATGTGCCATAAATACTATCGTTGCAAATTCACTGCTGACTCACTTATAAAAACATGATTTTGTTTGAGCTTTCCCTTCCCCACTCACTTTCATAAATACTCCAAACTTTCTCTATTTCATCTCAAAATTCAAAATACAATGAATGTTCAAATGTTTTTTTGTAATATTTTCTCTTTTTTTTGTAATCATAGCTGCTTGTGCTACTGTCTGCACAGAGAAGGAAGCTGTCTGCATTTTCATGGCTGTGGAATTGTAGGTTCTTTCTGCCATACATCTTAAAGGCCTGGCACATGAATAGCATACTTACACTGGAGTAGCAAGTACATACAAAGTGTGGTATTATTTCATGATTGTGCTAGTCTAACTTCTATATCTAACAGCATGGAGAAGAGAAAAATTCACCGGCAGCTTGGGGTTCTCCACAATACAAGATTTGGCTTTGCCTCCACAAAAGCATTCAGCTCTGGCTTTCTAATTTTTCTTTCACCTTCTAAAGGTCATACTCAATACACAATGTAATCCTTGTCTCCTACACCAAGGTGCTAACGACAACCATCCTTTTATGCATCCAAAGCAACCAATCTTCCATTTCTAGGAAGACTGAAGAAGGCAGACTCCCAAGGTCATCATCTGCACCTCGCACTCAGTTCTAACTTTACTCCAAGTTGGTTTATAACCAATTAGAACCACCATGACCAGTAACTTCTGGACAAATTTAAAAATCACCGATCACATAGGTGACAAGCCCAGAATTTTTTGCTTATTCACCTTTATGCAAAATTCAGCTCACATCATACCTGTCTACAAAACCAGTGCTCAGCGAAGCGCTGTTCCTTTACCATGCATTTGGTCCAAACTACCTTGACTGGTACTACAGTTTCTATCCACAAGGTCTCCAACTACAGAAGAAAAGCTTATCTTTCAGAGATACAAGAGAACCCCACAATTAATTAGAAGAACAACACAGGAGGTTATCTCCTACAAGCTCTATAACCAGCTCCATTCAAACAAGTTTCTTTGTTCCTCTAACACACAAAAAAAGGTAAGATATCTTCATTAATAGCACTTTCAATTTGCTCATCCATATAATTGACAGAGTGCGTGCGCAGGCAGGAGGGAGAGATGTTAATATGTCAGTCTTGTATCTGCATGACTTTTTTTCTAGTTAATATTTTACGGTTTGTTGTATAATCTATTTTATGTCAGAAAATATATACATGGTTGAGTTAATGCTTCTCTCGGCTCTCAGTTACAACCACAACAAGCTGGTAAACGTAATTGTGCAGTCTTAGCACTGCATTAGTAATTTCCCACAGTTACTGTAAAACATAATTAAATGACAGCACTACAAGAGTTTAACACAACTCTGCTGGTGGTTCTTTATGCTGTGGAGAAGTCAGCACACACACATACACAGTGTCTCTACTCAGACCTCCCACAGCCACCGCAATCAGTGGGTCAGCCTCCAGGAGAACCGGACACCGTCACAGATAAGGTCAGATATCTGGCAGACAGTCATAGCTGAAGACTAAATGAGTGTATGCACTCAAAGCACTGTAGTAATTAGTGAGGATGATTTAACTGGTCTCCTCCTTATTTTTGCAACTTGAATTCATTCCAAGCTCTATTGTTTCTACATCTCTCTGGCACAATGCTTCATTTCCAAATTCTCCTTCTTGACATGATTTTTTTGAATGACTTCACAATACATTCTAGATCATTGCATCCTGTGAGATATTCCATACTACTTTATTAAGCATAAATCAGAAGTTAACTAAAGAACAAGGTAAAACTCATCAACTGGCTATTTTTATGTGCCTTTACAATTCTACCTATTTACCTTACTCTCACATGCAATGAATTATACAACAAACAAAATGTTCTAATGATAAAGATTTTCTCGCAAAAGGTATCAGCACCCACCAGTTGAAGATCATAAGGTAAACCAGGAACACTAGGCTCTCTATAATCCACCTTTGTCTTTGACAGAAGACCAATAGAAACAGCTCTCATATTCTAACACAAACATTGCTCAATCTATAGCATCTAGCAAAAGGTGATTAAACATTTCCATTTGATTCGCAGTTTTGAATAAAAAGTAAATTTTCCAAGAGTTTTAAGTCATTGATGTGATTATGTCACATAACACTTACATTCCCAAAATTTGAGTTTGGGAACATAAACAGCCTAGCCTATTGAGCAGAGGTTGCTGGGAAACACATAACACCACCAGATCTTCTCACAAAATTTCATTTTATATAGGCTGTTTCTTTTCTCCTCACTGTCCATACCAGAGCACAGATCCTTGCTCACTCTTTTCATGACTATATGATTTCTATTAACTGTCCATGGCTGCTTCTAGCAATGAGGTGAATGTGAGCTACCAACAGTTCTTTGGATGTTGAGCAAGCAGAGACGCTCTCAGCATCCTTAAACATCAGTTCTCCTTGGCTGAGAAGTTGGAGACATAAACCAAGCATTCAAAACACTGGTGATCTTAAAAGCAGTTCACAACCAAGACTGAGACCTTGGCCTTTTGGAAAGCTCCCTCTCCAGCTGTGACTGGTCAAAACTACAAAAGGAAGAAAGAACAAGCAGATGGGTAGAGTTTGCTCTGTTCTCACCTTTCCTAAAAGTACATCACAGCATTTATATGTGTGTATAGAAGTCAGAACTTATTCACACATGATGACTACACAACAGAGACAAAATCTGAAGAACCCTATTCCCTGTTCAGCTGAGCACATAGACTACGCACTGTGTGCTGAAATGCCTAAGCATGTGTTTCTGGCAGTGCTGGTTTCTTCCAGGCTTTAATACTATTGCAGTCTACATAAACTGGTAAACAAATCCAATGAAAAACACCCTTCCTCACCACTCACTACAGACCCAGTCTTATTCTCCTGCCTCCCCTATTTACTTTATGGGAAAGTTCATTATGAAAAGCTTACTAGCATAGTCATTTAAGTTATTTTGGCTTAAAAATGCCAAAAAAGAAAAACCTCCATAAGAATATCAGAAAGGTAGAACATGGTATATGTCTGGCTGTTCTGACTTCCACAGGTATTTTCAGATGCTTAAAAGAGCATTTATCACTGAAGAGGAAAACAACTTTGTCAAACAAATGACAATCACGGTTTCTGTAGTAAAAAAAAAGTGCAGAAAACCTTAAAATAAGAGCTAAAGTTCTGTTTCTCATTCCAGCCACCAAATGTAACTGTATACTTGCCACACATGCTTTTTATTTCTCTGATCTGCAAATCATTCCTGTCAAAACCCCAAAGCAAGTGTTCAGTCCCGAGGTCACTACAAACACATACTTCTCTCTTCTTCTCTCTGTAAATCAGTTTTGGTACATTTTTGAGGATTTTTAAAGCAACAATAAGGCTTTTCACCACATCAAATTGCTATTTTAAATCCTTTACTGCCCTTTATTATGGCCTTGTAGGCCTTTGCTATTGTAGGGTAACTGCTATCATTCAAAACAGCTATTTGAAAAAGCCTGTTCACAGCCACTTACAAAAACTAAGCAGGAAAATATGCTAGCATTGTATTTTGAATGGCACAAAACATGACAACATGCCTCTAACCAGACCTGTGCAAGAGATGAGCAGCTAATTATGCTCTGACAACTCATGCCTCTATTGCTACCTCTGACTCAAAGGACAGCCAAACCACTACAGAAGCTTACACCTTGACCCCCCTCTTCTTATCCCCAGATTTCATTTGGCAAGCCATTCAGACTTTGAGTTCACTACTTACGAGCCTCTCACACCATCTCTCCTCCCAATCCAACACTAGCCACGTGATGATGTTTTACAGCAGCAACTTCTTTTCTTGATTTCAGATTACCTCCACTTCATTTCTACTCCCGTTCTTATTACTTCCTTCTGCTACATACTAAAGCTTTTGCTCTCTGGTTACTCAAGCTGCTTTCCTGATTTTTCTTTCCATAGCACTTTCATAGCACCTGTCAGTAAGATGGTGTGTTCTCTGCATTACCTACACAAAGGAACAGAAAGAACAGAAGCTACATTTAAAATGTGATTTAAAAAAATTACAAGAAATACTCACCTCTGGCAAGGAGAGAAAGCTTCAATTCTGTTGCTTTTACACAATTTAGCAGGCAGACTTCTCATATAAACACAGACCTATGAAAGACGGTGGAAATGCCTACCTGCTGTGTGAAATCCCCAACCTCCAAGTAAAACTGTAAATCCTTTTCTTTTTAGCTAAAGTAGTAGCACTACTGAATTTTCAATTCAGTACACCCTCCTATCTTGTTTACTTTCCTGGAGTGAAATGTCAGGCGTTACTGTTTCAAAGACTCTGATGTTCAACTTGATTTCTAAGAATTTTAATTTCATTTCAATTTACCAGGGTTTAACTAATTTGATTTATGCTTGCCCTATTTTATACTTCCTATCCATTTTGCTGTTGCTGGGAGATATAATTTACTACTCACGACATTTTTGAATCCGTAGAGAAACTGTCTAGCAAGTCTTCACAGAGCTCAGCAGACTGGCCAATCAGCTCTTTTCTTTAAGCTATTATTTTTTTTAAGCAGTGACATCCCACAACTTTTTGTTTTGCATTCTTCACCTATTAATTGTATTTATTATACAAATACTGGTTAACAAAATACTGATTAGTCAATCAAACAAAAGAAACAGTTGAAAAGAAGAACCCTCCAGGCAAAAAAGAGCTTATCACTTATATATTTTGCACCTCCATACTAATGAAGATCTGTTGTGTTACCATGATTGATCATCTTTTCAGATTATACTGTACATCACTGTTTTGGATCTCTGATAAACCTTTCCATGTTACAACCATGAAATTGTATAAAACTAAGAACCACAGAAACTTAACTAGGATACCACTTTCCTAACAAACACTGCAACCAGTAGCAATTACAAAGGTAAACTTCAAAGGTTTGGATTAATTCTAATGAAAACCTCTATATTTTATAAGTCAAGATAATTCATATTGCCAAAACTCAAAGTAATTTCTTCTATTTTTGTGTGGGTTGTTTTAATCTGTGAGAAACCCCCGCACGATGATGTAAAAGGATGAGACTGAACTGCCTAGACCTTCTCACCAAGAAAAAAAACTTTACAATAATTTTTTTTAGAATATTTATATTTTTATTTTACAGACAGAAAATTCACATTAACTGGAGCAAATGGCAGAAAATTCATGGTAATTGGATCAAATGGCAGAAGTGTACTGAGTTCAAGCACCACTCTCACCTTGATCCATCATGTACTTGTGAGTATGCCTATGCTTCCAGTCCTGTCCTGCTGTCTCTCACAAAAGGAGGTCTGAGCAGTTCTTTCTATTCTCTGGCACCTATGTGTCTGCCAAAGTCTACACATGCATTGGAAGCACCTCACCTCATGACCTTCATCCACCTCTGCAGTATAGTATGTAGCTGAAAGACAGCTAGCAATAGCACAACAGATCATCCACAAGAACTCTGACAGGAAAAAAAGCAGTATCTAGGGAGAAAAGTAAATGTCTGTGAGGATGTTTTGTGATCCTTAGAGTGTGTGGAAGCTATTTGGAAGCTATTCTGTTATGAATTAAAGTTGGTTTGCTTTTTGCAGATCCAAACATAGATTCTGAAAGAGAAGCAGCAGCTAGGAGTTTTCCAAGTGTAGCTTACATAAACAAAGAATTAGTATAGTAAGTGTGCCTGATACACATCTCATGCCATGTCTGCTCAATATAGTGTGGTTTAACATAGTACAAAGTATTGCCTAGCACTTTCTCCAGGATGAGCATAAGAAACATCTACCTCTGAAAAACGTATGTCTCATCAACAGCTTCAGAAGTTGAAACTTCACTTCATGATTGTGACCTCACAGCAGTTTGCTATTTTTCAAATAATATTTGAAAATAAGTATACAACAAAACAAGGAGGCACTACGTAAACAAAGACTAGTTAGCTGGCAGAACAAGAAAAAATGGTCAGTTTACTGCTTAATACACCCTACACCAAATCTCTCACTTTAAAGGGAAGAATTAGAAGAGGCACTAACATTTCATGTTCAGATTCCACAAGCACAACAGACTGGTGCTGGAAAGGAAACAGGTCCTGCTGGAGAAGCAGGAAGACACCATAATCCTCCGCAAATGCCCTGCTGCTGAAAGGGAACCCAGAGCTAATTCCGACCCTGAAGGTGGTTCCCTAAACACACCACACTTTTCTACAATTATCAAATTCCACCTTCTTCACCAAGAATGACACACACACACACACAAAAAAAAAATAAAAATCAACTCAGTTCACTTCGAGAACAATGTTTCATGAGATTGTTAACAGCACTTCTGCCTAGTATTGTCACCTTTTTGGAACACCCATTATATTCAAATAGGAAAAAGCCATGCCATATGAGCAAAGTAACATTCAGAAATGTGAATTAGGTAAAACAATCACTACTAGGCTTTTGTTGGGAATGTGATCAGATCTTACTTCTATGCCAGGAAGAGCAAAGCAAAAGAGAGAAAGGGAAGAGTTTAACTAGGAATTGCAATTTATTTGTAAACAGATTAAGGTCAGGTGAGGATTACTCCAAGTTGTCTCTATTAATCTAACAATTTAATGCTTATAGACATTTAAGACCTAAACATGGTAAAGATTTAAAAGGTTTAGTTCAAAACTTACAGGTGGGAGGTGTTGAGAAGGGCTAGAAATCACCACTATTTATTTTCTGAACTTATGGTGCTTGAGCTTTATGACCACTGGAGAAGTTTTACTTTCCTACTAAAGTCATTTCATAATCATTACATACTAAAGGGAATGTAGCAGAACAACAACAACAACAACAAAAATCTACACACACCACTGCAATCCAAAATTTGGCATTTATAACAGTCATTATTTTGATCCTACATTTTGGAATTAAACAAAGAGACTGGTTATACACTAAGGAATTAAGTATATACTATTTCCAAAGCAACACCCAAAGTGCACTAAGATAATACCAGCTGGTAGTGAAGCCAAATTGCCACACAGTTATCGAGCCCTAAATATCTGTCACTGGAACTCAGTTCTCCAGCAGAATTATTTAATAAACACTAAATTCTCTAGTTTTCTGTTAACAGCAACATTATTCAACCCATTTACACAAGGGAGTACTTCAACTGCTCCACATTCTCTCAGACACTGCAATTAATCCCTGCCTCATAAGAAACCTCCTATCCCCTCCGCTTAAGTCCAAGTACTAGCTGATCGAAATTTCACATTCACATTATTTAATTGGCACCACACAAGGGACATCACAGCTGCTGAGTAACATTCCTTATAGGCCCCTAATTATAGGGGCATTAATGACGGCAATCAGCACAAACCCACTTCCCTGCCCAATTTCCTGTACAGTACAGCTTTCAGTTCGCCTTTGAAAGCCTCCTCAGCCAGGACTGCACAGCAGGGCTCTGTTCCCTGTAACAACAGAGAGCTTCTCGCGGCTGGCTCACAGCTAGTCTGCCGGTTGTAACCAGTTAGTGTTACTCGCTGGGTTCCTGAAGATCTCTGCTGAAACAGAGCTGCAGAAATTCTCAGGTCAATCATGTTTGTTGTTCAGGCTTACTTCGATCAGCCCAGTGGCAAGCTAAGTAACAACATCAAAGGGAAGCGCTCAGGGCAAAAATAAAAAAAAATTAAATTAAAAAAAAATAGAGCATTTCAAACAAAATCCCTACACTGAAAGGCCTGCCATCACACAGTTGAAAACCAAAATCCAATACGGTAAGAAGCTATTGGTTCTGATCAGCTAAACTCTTGCCAGAGCTGGAACTCAGAAAAAAGCAACCGAACAGTAAACTCTAAACTAAGAATAGAGGCATAACCTGAAGAAAATACTAATTTCTGACACTGATCACAACCAGGATGGACAATTCTGGCACACGTCACATACAAAAGAAAATGAATGATATAAGCAATATTTTTGATGTTCAATATATTAACTGAAAGTGATAGTATTTTCAGCCTTCCTTGTTTTACTTCACAAATTATGCCAATGTCTGCAAAGGTAGTCCATCTTAAGAAGATGTCACAACTCCCAGAAATAGCTTCAATTATTTAAGACAAAGTTTTGGCAATTGCAAGAAACAATGGAGAACGGAGAGAGTAACTGGTATTTGGTGCAACTTGCTTCCATTTGGCTTCTTGGGCAATCCTGTGGCTCCCTCAGCATGACCGCAAAAGAATTGTCACAACAGGCACCTTTTAAGTGATGTTGATTGAGTTAAGCTCCCATCTTTCCCCACTATAAGGAAAGCATCCCATCACTGACTCCACTTTTGTGAAGCTGTACATTAAAACTACAGCTGAGAAAACCCCATAGTCTGGACAGTGAGTAAGTGACCGACCACCAGTTAGCTAAAAGAGTTGATCTTTTCTCATCTCTTTCAGTCAGTCTAGGATTGCCACCAACATACTGTGCCTAACCCCTCTGTGTGTACATGGACAACAAGAAAGGTTGCCAAGCAACATGAAACGCAAAGTCTGCCTCTCCAACCAGTAGTGTGCAAGGCTCGTTAACAAACACAGAACAAGGCCCTTTCTCCAATTCAGTCACATGCTGCTGTAGGGTAATAAAACTATGGGCTGTGCTTTTACATTTTTCAGAGGGAGGGCTTGCACTGTATGAATTGCTGAAATGACAAAGACTATTTACAGTATATGAAGTGAACAAGTATCTTTTCTAAGGACTAGAAATGCAGTGCAGGCTTCTAATTAGGGTTTAGGAAGGGAATATACAGCAGGGGAAGAATGTATCTTTAGTACTTGAATTTCAGTAGTTCCAAAATATAATCCAAACTGCCTGACAGTCAGCAACTATTACTTCAGTCCTACAGCTTTAACATATTCTTAGTACCCACTGAAATCAAGAGACTCCTTGGACAGGAAGTCTACAGTTGAACACCTAAGCATTTAACAGTCAAGTCACAAATACCTTCTGCATAATTACAATTTATTATACAACAACTTTATCGTAAAAGAAGGTATTCTGAAAAAACCACAGTAATTGGTCATTAGCAACTTGCTATGTTTCTATAAAAGCAGAAAAGAAATCTACATTAGAGGAGTAACTTCCTGCAGCAGTTTAGAATTATCAGATCAGTGCTAAAGAAAAGTTCTAGATCTAGTACAGTCAAGATTGATAAGCCATCAGTGTTCAAAGGACAAATAAGAGCACTTTAAAAAAAATCTCCTTGCTTACTACTCCTTGCACATGTGAGAAGTTATCCAAACTGATCACCAGGTGATCACTGATCACCACCAAGGCTATCAGAAAATGCAGCCAATCTCTGAACCTCTTGACAGATTTGTTCGCATGTACAAAGCAGACTATTACCATCCCTTTACTAATCTCAGTTGGGCAACTGACCTCAGCACATCCTGTCTCTTTGGGACAGAAAAAAGGCATTACAGACCAAGCAGAGACTGCACGGTAAATTCTTGTCACTCAGTCTGTAGCACAGGCATACTAAGCGACAGATCACCAAGTTTTTATGGGACTGGCAGCTCATAGGGAAATATTGTAGTCATTAAACCTGACCTACAACGAGACACTGTAGTCTTCAATGTCTTGAGAAAACAGAATAAATTTCGCTGAGGTGCAACTATGAAGAGCACTGTTGGGAGTGGGAAGACTGAAGAGGAAGGAAAAGATAAATGAAATGGCATCTGAGGGTCTAGAAACGTGACTGGGGTACCATATAAACCGAGGCATGAATAAGAACCACAAGCATGATTTTAGTCCTTGGTAAGCGGGGTACAACATGCCAGTCTTGCTGCACAAGCATACTGCAGAGTTGACCTCAGCTGATACAGGCCCCTGAGTCTGCTGGTGTGTCAAGAGTAATATCTTGCACCTTAAATGTCTACTGGACTGTTGAAAAAAGAAATTAAAAAACTTTCTTTTGGAAGAAGAATCAAAACACAAGAAGGGGACAATAATAGGAGGGAAATTTCTGTCATGATATGATGGGAGAGAAATAGGTCATGTGCTAGTTCCACACTCCCTCCTTCACGTGCATGTGCAAGCACACACAGACACACTGTTGTGCAGAAGAGTCCTACAGCGATTAGGAGAACTCAGGGTACACAGCAAACAGGGCCATTTCAAATATAACTCAGTAACTATGTGGTCAAAGGGGCCTAGCTGAAGGAAGGGGGAAAAAGAGTACAAGGGATTACCTGTGTATAATGCATGAAGGGGTCTGGGCTCAGTTTTAGGCACAAAAGAAGCATATGATTCTCTCTAGGAAACCAGTAAGATTTACAATTCCCCGTGACTGCAAATTTTCATGCTTGCTCTTGTAACAATTCAACCCTTTCCCTTGAGTAATTTCAAAGCACAACTGTGAGTTTTATTACCCTATAGCAACACATAACTGAAGTGGGGAACGGGCTAGAGATCTTTCAGCCTGTCTGGTCTGATGGGAGGAACACGGGACTCAGTGTCCAGTGGAGTTGGACTCTCCTTCTGCTTCTGCCACCAGGCTCTCAGAACAATCTGCCACCATGTCTCAGGCTCTCCGTATCTGTAAACAGAGATACATATCTTGCTCCTGAGTGAATTGCTTTGACTTCCACAGTTAAAATTCATGAGCTAAATATTATCACAGCTGAACCCTGTGATAGCTGAAAACTGAAATAGTACTGATGCTTTAACTATCCCATACTGAGCTCAGATAAACAAAGGTGTTAAAAAGTATTCTTATTCCTAAACTTACAAGCAAACTTCACTGAGACCGTCTTTCCAGAACATCAGTCAGAAACATTCACAACCATGAAGACCAGGAATGAGAAAGGAAAGGTACCTGCCAAGACCCCTCTACTCCTCCACTCCCTTTCTTTTCTCTCAAGAGCCAGCAGCAGCCAGTAGTAACCATATGCCAGTAGTATAGCTATCTGTATTCACCTTGCTAAACATACTGAACACACAAGGGCTGGATGAGAGCTGCATGCTAAAGCTGTAAGTGTGCCAAAGCAACCCTCCATTTCTTCACTTAGGAAAGAGGATGTGCTGCGTGAGCAATCCCTCTAAATCTGGGGAGCAGCAGTCTTGCGTTTTATTAACCACACAGCACAAGCACATGGGTCTTCCCTGCTATAAGAGTGAGAAGGGTTGTAAAGCAGAGTAAACTTGAACATGAAGCAGCCCACATGTAATTGCCTCCAGACACTTGAATGGGGAAAGGGAACACAACAAACAGAAACAGAGACTGCTCTGTTAGGTAATGCAAAGGAGACAATGTGAATGGTCTTGTGAATGATATTGTGGAAATGAGTGCTTTTCTGAAATGCCCTGTATTTCATTTTTCTGACAACTGACAAACTTTTATATTTATGAGGACAGATGGTGGTTGTGCGTGGGGTGGTTTTTTGGGGGTTTTCGGTGTGGGGTGGGAGAATAGTCAGAAGGGAGAGAGCTTACTATATTCCCACTGCATATGCTGAGACTGATAACACTGCCAAGACCAACATGAAAGGCACCGGAGAGTTTGATTTTTAAACTTACCAGAGAAAAGGTTATTTGTAAGAGTAGTGGTCTGACTTTCCCATTCTATCAAAAGAGAGTAACGCAAACTTAAAACTCCCTCCTTTTATCCTCTAAGATAATGCAGCAACTCTTTTTCCTTCAAAACTTCATTTGAAGTGTTTCAGATCACCAAAGAAAAAAAATTATGAACTTAAGCTTTTAGCTAGGCAAAAAGATCATAGAATCATAGAATAGTTTGGGTTGGAAGAGACCTTCAAAGGTCATCTTGTTCCAATCCCCCTGCAATGAGCAGGGACATCTTCAACTAGATCACATTGCCCAGAGCCATGTGCAACCTCACCTTCAATGTTTCCAGGAATGGGGCATCGACCACCTCTCTGGACAATTAGTCTCACCACTCTCATCACAAAAATTTTCTTCCTTATATCTAGTCTAAATGTACCCTCTCTCAGTTTAAAACTGTTACTCCTCATCCTATGACTATACTCCCTGACAAAGAGCCCCTGCCCATCTTTCCTGTAGGTCCCCTTTAAGTATTGGAAGACTATTAAAAGGTCTCCCTGAAGCCTCCTCTTCTCCAGGCTGAACAACCCCAACTCTCTCAGCCTTTACTCACAGGGTAAGGTGCTCTAGCCCTTTGATCACCTTCGTGGCCCTCCTCTGGACTTGCTCGAGCAGGTCCATTTCTGTCTCCCACTGGCAGCCCCAGAGTTGGATGCAGTACTCCAGGTGAGGTTTCACCATAGTGGACTAGAGGGGCAGAATCACTTTATTTGACCTCTTGACGACACTTCTTTTGATGCAGCCCAGGATAGTCATTTACACCACAAAAGCCACATAGCAAGGCTAGTCCTGCAATGAAGATTAGAACCATTATCAAGCAAGTCTGTACTGAAAACTGCTGACAGGAAGTTGAGAGGTTTCAGGAATGAGTGGGGACATCTTGGCCTCATTTCTAAACAGCTGTCCAGCTTTTACCAGCTCACTCTATCTTACTGCGTACACTAGAAGTGTAAGTACAGCCAGGAGTTCAGAGTGCAAATCCTTCGTGTCATTAACAGGTTCTGTACAAATCTCATTTGCTAATGACTGTGCTTCCTTGAGATTTCTTTTCTCCCTTTCTTAACCTATGATCAACTAAGTCTACATAGTAGATTTATTTCAATTACTACCAAGCACTTCCATACCTTGCCTCTAAGTTCATACTCACTCTAGTTTTCTCCGCACATTAAAGTGAAAACAGAAGCTGTCAAGAAGAACCTAGTCTCTTCAAATCCTGATGACAATAACTTGTAGATCACACAGCAATTTAGCCTGTATCTTTGCTACAGTAAAATTCGATACTGCTTTACCATTCAATTAATGAAATCTAGGAGAGCAACACTAAAACATTGCTACTACATTTTTGACCCCTCTGGTAGCTCAAAGGAGGAACCATACAGAACAGAAAGCATGTTTGCATGCAGCAGTCCTGTTAATAAACTTACGTCTGAACCAGGTTTCCTCTGGCTTGATTCCCTAAGTCTGTACTTCCCTGTCATAAGTACTTTTTGCTGTCTCCAAGCTTCTGCCAGGGCAAAAAGCCTGCTGGTCATTTTACTTCCCATCCAGCTAGGGCTCTGTTTACACCTGCAGTCACATAGGTAAAGAATCACTGCCAGCAAGGATTACATATTTTTGTACTTGACTATCATTACATAATGAAGGTGATGCCTGTAACATCGGTACCAAGTATTATTGCAGAATTCTCTTCATAGACAAGATTTTCTACCCCACTGCAGATGATCTATCCATAGCTTCTGTTGTTTTACTCTTTTGGCCTTCCAGATAAAATTTTGTGCACTCCAAATTCCTCCCACTTTGCTCAACCTCAGCAACAGTAACCAAAAGTTACCACAAAAATGTGGTACTGACTCATAAAACCCGTAATTCCTCTAAATGCTCCAAATGTATTTTCCCCACCAAACGTAAAAAGACTAAATTTGCTTTACAATTTAAAAAATTCTGGGATATGGGCCAAACCAGAAAATGGAAAACTATCAGGTCTTTATCAACTCTTGAGCTATGCTTATGCTAGTAAACGTGCTACTTATCACTAAGCACAAACTGGACCACTGACATTTTCTTCCTTTTACATATATAAAGCTGAAGCATATATATATGAGTCTAATCAATCTTGGATATAATTTCTGCCCAGGCTAAGAAGCCCCACTCTTCTTATACACCTCCATTCACCACAAACATTAAGCAACGTCTGAAGAAACCAGAAACACTTTACAACCCCTATTAGCAGCAGATGCTAGCAGACACCTGCAGCGCACAAAAACAGTCATGAAAAGGAAAGGTGATACTGCTTGGCAGGCTCCTTGCATGTTATGTCCTATCTACACCCAAATTTTACTTACTCCACTCAACTACCAAATCAAGCCACAACTTGGAGACTGAAGTTGCCCACAATTTCTTCCATTTGCCTGTCCCAACTAATAGCACTGCCAGAAGACAAGCTGTATCTGTAACAGCTTCCTGACTTCCAGAAGAAGTTTCAGCCCTAACACATAGGCTACATCAGAACACAAAGATTTGAAACAAACCATTCTTTTTCTTGAGTAACAAGCTTGAACACACAAATGTAATCACTGTATACAGTCCCACTTTTCTTGCAGTAAGTTCCTGAATAGTGGAAGGTAACAATAGGAGATCCTTAAGTCTCTAGGATTTCTTGCATACTCACACTACCAATTCAAAGGGTGTCATTGGAAAGGGCCTCTTTGTGCCTTTTCAACACCAGCTCTAACACAAAGCACTTTTACACAATTTGAAGTTTTACAATTACTATGGCCACACCTATGCCACTAAGCAATTTTCTCTTCAGAATGAAGATTCTCCATTTTATAAAGTCAAACTCTGGCTCCACAGATGACTGTGGAATTGACTTTTGATCTCAACAGGAGAAGGATTCAGCTGCCTCGGTTCAGTTTCACATCTTTATCTGCCCAGCAGTACAAAAAGAGGTGAGGGAAAGAGTGTCTTTGCACCTTCTTTTACTCTGGTGTGCATGTTCAACAAAAGTATCCTACAATAATGTTAACATGGGAAAACAAGGAGTTAGGACACCTCATATTTCAGAGGCAACTAAAAAGAAAACCCAGCAAAAGTATTAACCCCTTGCCAAGGACATCTGCCTGAAACTAAGCCAAGTTTCATCATGTGCCTGTATGTTTTAAATATTTACATCTTGACAGCTTCCAAGGGGGGGTGGGGCAGCAATTTTTTTTAATAATGTATATGGACACAGCTGCAAATGGTAGTCACATTGAAAGGAAGAAAGAAAGGTGACTTTAATAAACACCCAAACCAGTCAGGCTAATCAGCACTGTACAGCATCACCATTAAAAACATCTGGAAGACCTGGAAACAAAATTCCATAGCTCCCAATTGTCTAGGAAAAACAATAAATTACACAAAACAGCCTAAAAATTTTCACAGGATCTAGTCCTTTATAAAGGTTGCCACACATACAGCTTTTTACTGTAAAATGCTGAAAATACATGTTCAATTTATGTGCGTAGAATCACTCGATTTTTGCCTTGTACATTAAATCAAATTTCCAATACTATATTCATCCAAGTTCTACACCTTTTTTTTTTGCTTTTCTTAGTCTGTCCTGCATAAGCTTAACCTCATTCTCACAATATAAAAAAAGGATTTCTCACACCAAGTGGGTAAGGCATGATTTAACCTTCTGACAACTGTACCATCTATTTTAAGTCTCTATGTTTACATGCTCAGCATCAATGTACTCCCTTAAAGTTCACTTGTGCTTTGCTCCCACCTTTTCTCCCCCAAATTCAGACAAAAGCTCATTTCAATGAGAAATGCACTGAGCCAAGCAATAAGCAACAAGAGACAAAGGACTTTGAAACAGACAACTCTTAATTTATTGCAGGTATTCTGGTGTTACCTAACACAGAAACACAAAATCAAAGTTTCAGGGTGAATTTATCTTCAATCCCAGCTATCAGAATCGTAACTTACAAGCACAAATTTGTGTTCCTATACAACTCCATGTTATCCCCCTCAATTCTTTGATCTTTAATGTAAAGGGACTCTCAACATTTAGCATAATTTGCCTTCTTCAGGGACCAATCTTTCAAATCTCAAGGGCAGTTTTTCATATACAGTTAACCACTTCGACATGACAAGCAGGAAGAAAAAAACATAAATTAGAATTAATAATACAATAAGAGAATGAGAAGGGTTTGCATTTGTTTTCTGAAGTAGTTGGAAAACTCCTTCTCAGACAGGAAATACGTTCATTCCCTTGGAAGTGAATTTTAGTGTCAAGTACACAGTAGAAACAATCCACAGCTGAAATCAACTGACTTAAGTAAAAAAAGAACAAGAAATAAAAATGGAAATTTTTCTTGAATATCATTAAAGATGCTGTCACATTTGCATATATTTCCCAAGCATTTCCTGGGACAGCAGTGCCTCTTAATTAGTATGTTACAGATGTGAAATCTCAGCACATTCCAGTTTCTCCATGTTTTATTTAACTTCTTCCTACCCTGTTTTATAAAACATTCCAAAAAGCCTTTAGTGCTCTAGCAAAACCTTTATCCTGTTTCTTTTACAGACCCCAATTTTTCCTGTGTCAAGTGGGAGAGTCTCTTCTGTAAGTTGTAATGGGAAACAGGAATACTTAAGATTCAGAACTGCAACCCATAAGCACTGTGTGGCTTGTAAATCAAAACAGCTTAAGCAAATCTACAAAATCACGAAGCAGGAAAAATGAGGTTTCTATTCTCTCTGTTGATGCAGTGGAACACCACATAAAAAAATCTGATAGCTGGTGAAACCAAATGTCCATTGGAGTCATTATCCCTGCTCTGGCAGTAGCCAAAAACGGGTGTTAGGAGAAAACTGTAAGAACAAGTAAGCATACAGTGAAGCTTCACACATACATTGTCTCAATTTGAAATCAAGCATCACTGAAAATTACAATGAAATTTGAGAAAGCAAAATTTGAACATTTACTGCAACCATCAGTTTCACATTACAGTTTCTGACAGGGTGCAAATCAGGAAGACAGCTTTGGATTGCATGCATCATGTTTATGTGAATGTCAGGCCTCTATCTACAGCTTCTGCTACTTCACAAAATCAGACTAGTCAGGTAGGAGGGCACCTCTGGGTTTCTTCCTTCATCCTGAACTCTGGGCAGCTTCAGTATCTCTTCCCCTCCCCACACTCCACCCGAAACAGAGCAAATTTCTCAAGGATTTGGGCAGTTGCGCTTTGAGAATCTCAAAGGAGAGAGACTCCGTAACCTCTTTTGGCAACATAGTCCAACGTATGTCCACCTGCACAGTTCAGAAAAAGTTGTTGTCTGTTCAGATGGGATTTCCTGTATTTCAATATGCACCCATTGCCTCTTGTCCTGTCAGCAGGCACTACTGAGGAAAGTCTGGTTCCATCTTCCTTGCACCTGTTTATCTAAAGGTAACAACATTGGAAAACTCATCAAAACTCAGCCCCGATCTTACCATTAAAATAAAATGCTATTTTTTAGTATTTCTCTGTTAGCCATAATTTACATTCCTTTATTACATTTTCTGTAATTTAAGTTAAAATATGCTGAGTGCTGGATATTGTTAAATTACAATACATACATTGTTATGTCATCATCTATATTTTAAATTAAGTTAATGCAAACATCTTGAGCCATCATGACAACAAACTGAAGCTTAACATACAGATACATCAACTTTCCAGTCAGAGTTACCTCCCATGAAGTCCAGTTACTTTTAGATTTATAAAAACATACCCATGACATAATACACATGGATTTTTGTGTTACAGTATTATAATGGCAAAGCCTAAATCAACATCATAAGTATTTCACAGTAACTGAATGGCTGTTTTGCGAAAAGCCTTCATGAATAAATGAACTATAACACGAACTAAATCAACAATGTAAACTCTAAATATTTCAGTAGTAAAAAATACATTTACAACATAATCATCCTCAAATGACTTCCAGGAAGTCAAGTAGTCCAAAGTTGCCCTTAAAGTACAAAATGAAATGTGATGTAGACTTTTCCCTCTATGAAAATTTAGTAATAATACATTACTTTTCTCCTGTTATCATCAGGCTATTGGTGGGGGGAGGAGGGGGAAGAAAGAGAATAACCCAAAAAACCCCAGATTTCAGGAAGAGGTTAAAGGTGGGGTTTTCGGTAGTGGAAAAGGAAAAAAGGAAAAGAAAGAAAAAGCAGCTAAACTATTTCTAAGTATTACATTAAGAACAAACTACTTTAAATGACAGTAATCAGCACTGTTAGATATTTTACTGAAATTAAACAATAAAAATTCCCAAATAGTGTATCTTGAGAAGAAAGTTAAGTGCCATTATTAGTAGAATCTCTTTTCTAAGCAAGGGGAAAAGAAGAGAATGACGAATGTCTAAAACAAAAGGTTTAGGCCTGCAAACACTTAAGCAAGTATGCAGCTTCATGCATGTGCCTTGGAGGGTTTTACTGCTATGTTCAGGAATTTGTAATTTCAGGACCTAAGGTGTTGGGATTTTTGTGGATTTAAAGTTAAAAGAAACCTGATGTTTCAAAGAAGACTAACTATGTGAATAAAGGCACATAAATTTTCAATGAACTAATACTCTTTAAAAAATTCATATTTTTTTTACAAATTTCTCAAAGGAAGTAAAAAATACAAGCCCACTGTATGGCCATTTTAAGATTGCTGGGGGGTTGGGGCAGGGTGCAGAACGGGGCTGCTAATTTTTCAAAATAACGTCCAGGTGTTAAAGTGCAATTCTCCTTGAATTCAAACTGCTGTCCATAACAGTTCATAACCTCAGTAAAGGCAATTCACACTCCCATTTTACAGAACCTTCAGTATCAGAAAGCAGGATTAGTCACATACACAACAGGAGCAGCTTGCTTGTCGATTTTATCTATGAGGCAGTGTTGTCACTGACATCACACACAGATGTTAACAGTTTTGACCTTTTCCAAAGCAGATTAAAAAACCAAAATAACATAACAAGTATGAAGCACTGTAGTGTGAGAAAAAAACTTGACATTACAACACCTATCTAGAACAAAGCAGGTGAAAGAAGAACCTACTTGAATTGCTTACAGTATGACAAACAAAATCTTGTTGAAAAATTTTTTTTGCACAATGATTTCCTCACAACACTTATCTCAAATCTTCTTAAGAAGAGTGAATTTACACAACTTGATTTTGCTGTGAAATCATTTTTCCCTCCTTGGTTCTAGGAACAGGTTATCTCATTGTTGTCATGTATTTTTACATCAGGTAAAGGGTAAGTAACAACCAGTGGGATCTAATCAAGGACATATCCATTCTAGTTTTTCACTTGTCTTTTACAATCTCTTGGAGGAATCTCTCTGAGGTTTCAGATTTCTAAAATTTTGCAGAAATTTCTCTTCCCCTAACAATTTGGAACACTACAAGGGAACAGAGTTCACAAACACAGCAACACTTGTAGACAGCCATGGTAGCTTCTGCTTCTCACAGGAGAGCTAGTAAAGACCTGCATCTGCAGACATTTAAGTCAAATGATACCCACCAGCCCTTAAACAATTAAGACTGCTTCGCTTAATGCTGAAGAAGGAAGAAAAGCTATCCCTAAAGCTCCCAGTCTCCCTGCTCTACCGATAAATCTGTGCACACCACTTTCTCCACACACACTTTCCATGACATTTGGCTCTTGACAGATGCCCTCACCACCAGAGAATGAAGGAGGAAACACCTATGGTGCAAGCATTTACTTTACATACTTTCAAAAAAATGCCCATTCTAAAAGCCAGCAAAAAAACATCCCATGACTCCTAACAATGCTGCTCCTTGACTAGAATGCTGTGGAAGGGTCATTGGGTATCTCTGACATGGTATAACTAGTGCCAGGAGCAGCACTGGAAACGCTACAACTTTGTGCCCTGCAGATTCAGGGCCAAAAATTTGTTTTACTTTCCTGGATCTAGAAGATACTCCTCTGCAGTAAAAGAAAGCAAGCTTTTTATTATTGCTATTTTTAAAATATTTGACAGCAACTAAGATTCCCACCAAACTAGATTTCCACCAAACTAAGGATGATTGGATGAATTAAGATGGCAGAAGTTATAAATATACTCACTATCAGAAATAAATATGTTTGCACTGCTTTTATGAAGTCAGGACTGTTCAAGTTATGAATTTCTATAGGAAAATGAATGGTTGGTTCAGCTTCAGTACGGATCAGTTTCTCTGCAGAGTGTTAAAGTAGCAGTTTTGGTATAAAACTGTCAAAACCATGAGAAGCAGCCCAAGTCAGTGCTGGCCTCTTCTGTTTATCCTTAAAGACCAACATTTAAAGAAAAATTTAACAGTTTGCATCATTAAATCTATGACAGACATACCAAATCAATAGTGCTGTCACATGTTAATTACATGTCTGCCTTCAACCAAAATGTGGTAAAAGCCTACTGAGTTATGAGCCTGTGGCAGAGAGAATTCTTGGGAATCAGGCAGGCAGAGCTCAGCTCCCACATCACTGACAGACTGCAGCATATTCTCCATCACTAGCAAGCCATTCAGTTGATGAAAATGGTTATCACTGCCACGTGCTAAGATATCGGAGTCACTTAAAACAGTGCATCAAAGCCAGCAGTGTACCTTCAAGTAGCACTGCAGTAATCTTCATCTCTGTCATCAGAGAGTTTTGTCTCTGGAGAGAGGAGATAAAAAACACTTGCTCATCTTGGACAAATAATACAGAAAAGATGTTGTCAGGTGAATTCCATTTTTCCCATGCAAATACCAAACTCAAGAAGTAGTCTGATTAGTTTATTTGGGTGTTTATCAGTCAAGAAACCTATTAGACAGTTTAAATGCTCTCAAACAAAACCAAACCAACAAAACCAGAAGCAAAAACTCAAGGATGTACTTAGAACAAAAAACCAGGATCAGACGTGCACAGGTATCGCAAATATATGAAGGAGTAAGCCTAGCTTTGCATGACCACAGTAGACCATTTCTCTTTAAACCTCTCAGCCAGCAGTGAATTTCCCTGGAGTACTACACCACATGCCTTACATACTGGTAAGATTGCAAGCATTTGGAAAAAAAGAAGGAATTCCCTGCTCTTCAGGATTGCACAAACCCTAGAAATACAAGACAGCTCCCTTTCCTGGCCTTCCTTATCCACTGAGTAAGCAGAATATCATAGGACACTTTGAGGAAAGCAAGACATATGGTTGGAAAAACCAAAGGGAAAAGCTTATTAAAATACTGCATTTTTCTTTTCAAGTGAAAAGGAAAACATTCCATTATTCTTTATGTTATTACAGATTTGTATGATTCCTAGTTGGTATATGGCCTTTTGTTAGACAGAATGCAAACTTTTCCCCAAGCTCTGCAATTTCCTTTGAATCTTAAAAATTAAGTACTGCAGTGCCTTGTACCTCCCAAACATGCTGCAAAGTCTGCAGCACTTAAAATAAGTGAAATTCACTAAAAGTACACTTCTTCAGTGAGTTAAAGATTCTTGTACAAAGGCATGAGTGCCAGAATCGAGACCACAATACATCAGCAGTAGTGTCAAAGCAATACTTACATATTCAAGTACTCTAAGGATGTATATTGTTTCGCTTTAACACAGCATCTCATCTTAAGTGACTGCAAGCTGACACTGAAACAGAAAGTCTTACTTTTCCTTGTACTCTTAGCCATGCATTTTCCCTTCTCCTGCTTGACCTGGATGACACTGAAGCTCTACAGCAAGTCAGTTCAGGCTGGGGATCCAGCAGAAAATGAACTTTTCATAGTCAGAAGTGGTAGAAGAGGGTTGAAAGTTGTATTGTATTGAATTAGGGTGCTAGCCCAGCTCACTCCAATGTTACATGGAAAACTGTGGCAGCATGTAGACAGAAGGACAGATGAGCCATCTATTTTAGCAGCAGGCTGCACCCAGGTCTATTAAGGCATACCACGTGAGTGCACTCTTAGTAAGTTGTTTGTTGTCTGTATGAATCTAATTGTATTCACCAGAGCTCTGAGAATAAAAAGAATTATCTAGCAACTGGAATGGTAATTGGAAGATAAGAGGAAGAGGAGAACAAGTTAACTGAGGTGCTGAGCAACTCCAGAAGAACTTACCTTTGGCCTTAAGGCACAGTAAGATTAGCCACACAGCATTTCAGGTTGGTAGATAAGCTCACAAACTGCAAATCCACTTTCTGCAGCTAGAGATTTTGTTTTACAGATGTTTAAAAAGGGATCATGTTCCTTTTTGCTACAAACTTTAAACAGGAAATAAAGACATAGCAGTGGCATGTAAAGGAATGGTATAAACAAGAATTCTTGTAAGGATCCATTACCATTTAAAGCTTCTCAAGCACTCTTAGATCTCACAAAAAGAATGGCTGCACTTCAGATTCTTCCCCAAGGGCTACACTCTGTGTGCAGCTACAGGGTAACACATACTAGCAAAGGGAAAATAAACTCTTCTGGGTGCCTCAACTAGTGCACAGGGACCAAGATAAACAGAAATGCCACATTACTGTTGGTTTAGAAGCTGAGAAATGGAAAAAAATCACAAAAGCACTTCACCTACCACATGCTGTTTACAGTTCTGTGGCCACTCTTTACGCAAAGAGGAAAGAGAGGAAAACTGCAACCCCATGAGACCACACGAGTACAAAGACCAGAGGATATGCAGCAGATCCACCTCCTCTTCTCCAATGGACTTGCTACAGATCAGAGATGTCCACAAATCACAATGAACTACACCAACTTTCACTGTAATTCTACTACAGGACATAAGCCAAATAAGATGTCAAATATATTTATTCCTAAGAACCTGCAGAAAGTTAATTGGCTATAAACATGCTGTTAGAACAGACAGCTAGGGAAACTCCCTTTATATGCCAGTTGACTTGTGTGCCACAAGTTTGAAAGCTTCTTAAGATACATCTGAAGTGTCCACTCTTCCTTTGCTCCACAAATGAAAGACTTGTTATCAGTTTAGAATGTAATGAGATGAGCAACAAAAACAACTGAAGCTACACAATGTTCAGTCAACTACGTTGCTAAGTTCCACGTCAAGTGCTCAACTTCTGAAGACAGAGTTGGAATGGCAATCACATCATGATTCAACCTGTACAGAGAGTTTTTTCAACTGCTCACATCACATTGCATAGAAGTGACCAGCTATTTGGCCTTCATCTTGGATCATCTCTATGGTTTCCATTTCTGCCAAACCTTTTCAAACAATCAATGGGATAAGCATTCAATGCCATACAAAGTTCACAGAATACAAATCCTCACTAGCTACCTTTGAATAATCTTGTCTCAGCAAGACATTGTTAGCTCAGTGAGAAGTCCATGAATTGAAACTCAAGCACTTTTAGTCTGGCTGGTAATATGTTCTGTCTTAATTATACATGTTAGCAAGACAAGTCAGGAGGCAACATTCAAACAAACATCATAAACTGAGAAGAAATAGCTATGTCTTCAAAGCAAGACTTAGTTATTGAATAAAACACAATCTATATGACAAGCTAAACTACAAATCTTAAAGTGTTTTTTTCATCTTTAACAGATGAATGTGAAAGATGGAAACCAACTAAAGGTATAATCAGACAACCTAAAAGCTATGGAGAGCAAACAGCTCTGAATCAATACATCTAGAAGTAATGAATTTAAGATAAATCCTACAGCTTAATTGCTCAATCATCTACAGATACCAAAAGATAAAGATAGTGAAGATGTTAATAAAGAAACCGGTCTTTTCAGTGACAGGAGTGCCACTGGTAGCAGGAAGAATGACATTAGTTCTTGAGATAAAAATCTCCTTCCTTCTCAGAGTTAACAGGAATAGTGTTAGCGTAAGCCAGTATTAGAGGTGTCAATACACTAAGTTAAGTCCAACAGCAAACAAAAGTTTCATTGCTTGTTAAATCATATTAATATTCCAACAGACATCAGCACTTCCAAGAACCAAGAAAGACTGGGGACAAAGAAATCAGGTGTGCCTAGTCTATGACTGCGCCTAGCCTGGATGCCAGCAAGCTCACCTAGATCAACAAAAGGAAGAGTGCTGCAACAGAACTGCTAGCCTCTGCTACGTTCCTTGTGGTGTACTTGGTCACTCATTTTTGCGGACCTCCAATTTCCAGTTTTAAATTGGAGCTTTTTTTTTTCCCACCACCTTGAACATGCTCTGCTTTATTTACAGAGCAGACACTGTTGCCAACTCACCACCAACCACCTCAACAGTCCTGACTTTGAGCAGTACTAAGGCCTTGATGCCCCTGTAGTTGTAAAGTACCAGAATTTCCATCAGTTAGCAACTGGTTTCCATACTTGCCCAAGCAACCTGCAGTTCCACATCGCTTTAAACATATCAGGAGACAATGATGACAGGTTCTCCTATCTGATATTTGTGCCAATGCCAAGTCGCATGTCTTTAAATGCTGCTTCTATCTTAGAAAAGATGGTGTTCCAGCACTTGCTATTACCTTAAGTCACTGAATGGTATCTCAGAGAACACTTCTTCCCTACACTGCTCTCTTATGCAGGGCACTGGGATAACTCCACAAACATAGTTCAGAGCACTCTCTACAGCTAGTTAAGTGAAAAGCAAGGCATATACAAGTAAGTTACTGTCACCAGGTGCTTATCAACATATTGGAAAGCAGCAGAACACCCAAAAGCTCCCTTGTAGGGATCCAGTTCTTCCCAAACCCTGGTTTTCAGTAAGATTGCCAGCAAGTGTCCAAAATTACTTCTCCAAGCAACTGAGAAATTATCTGACTAGACTTTCAGGCCTGCACAGTTAACTGTTCAGTCATGAATGGTTACCTGGACAAATAATTTGGATTAAGTCTTCCAGAAGACAACAAGGGGATCATGCTTATACTTAGAAAAATGAATTATTTCTAATTTTCTAGAAGTGAGGTCATTTGGGCTACTTATTCATGCTGCTATGTAAGTTTGCATTAATTTTCCTTTTGACTTATTAGTAATTAAGTCCTTTGTAATTTGTATATTGTGGACAACGGAATTCTGTACTAAATGAACAAATGAATGTGCAATTTCACAGTGCAAGTAGAGTATTAAATATCCTTGAAGTAGAGAGGGCTCTTGTTAACTTTCCTTCAATAAAAAGCTTCCTAAACCCTGTTTCCTTTTTGTTCCTTTGAGAAAATGAAGAAGCAATTTGCATTTACAGCTTAGTTCCTGCTTTCAAAATACCCCTTTAGCCTTTTTATTATTTTTATGGTGGATATAAATGGCACCAAATTGTCAAATCACAGCTATTTTCTACACTACCTATACAAATAGGTCTGATTTCTGGCAAGCCATAAAACAATTATGGCTGAATTCCTGTAGTCCTTTGATATCCCAGCTTGCCTGCATGGCTTCAAAGCCATCTTAGGGCAATGCTAAAAATCTAATTTCCAAAAGACATAGAGGGAAAAATAAAGCATTTCGGTTCCCACATGTTCAAACATGAACACAAGAAAACCTTAGCACTAGGATGATTATGTTTGAAAGGAAAGTGACTTAGAACAAACACAAACAGATAAGATACAGCAACAGTTTAAATCCACACTTCTTCACAGAAGGCAGATAGAGACAACTTGAGAAAGTGAGGCATGGAGCACACTACTCCTGCCTCTGATTCCCCAACATTTATTGTAAATTGGGAAGCACATTTTCCTGCTTCAGCATTTAGCTCTCACCCCTTCTTGCACGGATGGCAAAGAAAGAGGCAGGAAACAATCATAAATAGTAAAGGTAAATGGTGAAACTGCCTAAGCATGCAGAGGAAGCAAAGACATTATCTTTCACTTTAAGGTATTGATATTGCCAGTAACAAAACACAAATACATTGAAAGAAAATCCTCAGGTACCTGAGAACTTATATAGCTATATTCTATCTGTGTGTTATTATTTATATTATGAAAGGGTTCTCCCACCATGTAAGCAGGTGGAGATAGGTTTCTGATATCCATGAAACATCTCCAGGAGGCAAGGGGATAATACTATAACACCAGGAATGCTTTTGCCTCTTAAGTGACCTGGAATGTAAGAGAGATGAAACTGAAAAAAAAAAAAATAAAAAAGACTGATTACTACATTTCTCTGCACAAGAGAAACTTTCATGTTGGCCAAGGAAACGTAATCAGAGTAATATAATTTGCATTGGCTGGAAGACACACAAGAAATTCAAAACACCACTCAACTCTTTGCTTATTTTAGGTGCCTGCTGTTTTTTGGTGGAAGACTAAAAAAAAATTGCCTGTTTACAGTGGGAATTACTGACACACACAAATATATACACAGTCAATAATAAATTTTAATTATAGACCCTTTATTCTAGAGTTACAGTTTATATAAATGAGGCATATTCCTACATGTCACGTTTTTTCTTATCACTAAATGAACTCACAGGCTTTAGAGGTACCACATTAAATTAGCATTATCCTTAAAAAAATGAGTAATTTCATTTTAAGTCCTTCCTTTTAAAAGTAAGCATTGACCTGCTTGGTGATCTGACTGGTGTTCTCTAGCAAGGAAAGGAATCAGTCAGTAAAGTGAAAAATCACCAAAGGAAGAATAACCTTTAATCCATGCCTTTTCCCAATGCCCCTCCCCCCATTCTTTTGTGGCACTTATAAAGAAACATACTTCTCATGATCATTTAGAACATTGCATAACTTGTATAAAGTCAACGGTTCTCAACTTTGGTAAGGAAAAGTTGCAAAAACCCTTTTAATTCCATACCTGCCCATGGCTGGAAGGCATTTTGTACTTACTATATTCCTAATTTGCATTTAAACAGTTGGGCCCAAATAGTGGCTTTGAGAAAACTAATACATAAATGGTTTACAGACCGGTTATGTAAGAATTATGTACAGCACAACACTGAGCATAAAATTATGAAAGTAAACAATCCTCTAGGCAGAGCAGGAAGAAGAGAAGGAAAAAGTCTTATCTTCCATGAATTACTGCGTGCCAGTCTCGATCACCCTTAATTTGCTTCAGTGTTTTTCTTACAAAAATACAGATGCCAGATTTCTTTTGTTGAATAGTTTTCTTTTCAAATAAAGAATGTTTCAGAAATTTTCTGAGTTTAAGTGACTGAAGCCTCAAGGCAAACACCCCAATCTAATTACTGCATTATATTCCAAAATCACTTATTGTCATAAAGCACAAAAAAAGGTGTTATGCCTCTAGCACATGTAAATACATTTATAGAGTACATGCTAGCTATACAGCTGAACTTAATATTTACATATCAAATCCATCATTAAAAATGCATTCAAAAACCAGAGGTTAGCTTAGATTTTAATCAAGAAATTACTATTATCTAGACTTCAGGATAAAACACAAAGGAAGAAACTAAAACCAAAATGAAAAGTTTTCCATTGTCTAGACACAAAAATTGAGTTTCCCAGATTTAAGCTACTTAAACACAAAAAAGAAACCAAAATCATTTAAATATTCCACCTGAAAAACATAATGACAATTTACAAGTAGTTTAGCATTATTTCAACCCCTGTAAAATTTCAGTTCAGGCATTAAGACAGAAATGTAAGGAAATATCCCTGCAGACTAAGAGTAGTAGACTACAACAACCAAACTTTTGCTACAAAACCTGCAACATCTAAAGCGATTGTTTAACTTCTCTTTTATTATCAAATATTCCAGGACATAACCTAATGTAGATCTGTTTCATAGAAACCAGTTTGTCTCTATTTAGTTTCCAGGCAATAGAAAGGATAATGAAAACAAAAATGGTTCACAGTTTGACAACCTATTTTTGTCAAATATTAACTTCTATTCTCATGTACACTCAATGGAGACCTTTAGTTTGTTTGTGAAGAATTTTGTAGGTGAAAGATAAACTCTCCAGAGTGGGATGACTCAACATTTAAAAATAAAGCCTGAAGCAAAGACTAAAATAATTGATGACAACCATTTTAAGAACAGCCTTTCGTTGAGTACAACATCCAACAGATACTTCCAGTTTTCTAAGGCACAGTAGGTGCAACGCACCACCTCGACTTAAAACATTGTACAGGTACAGAATGCACACAAAAAAAGCTGTTCCATGTCTATGAACGAGTCAATATTTGTAAAAAGCACGTGTGTGTGCTTTGCGTATGTGGGGTTTTTTTGTGTGGGTTTCTGAAAATTGCCCTCACATTATAATTCTGTGGTCTTTGCTCCTATTAGGTTTGAGCTATCGAAGTGCTGTATCTGTAGTCACACAGAACCTGCCCACCCAGGTCCAGCTTGAAGAACCATTGCTGCTTCCCTGGAGCTGTGACGACTCAGGGCACCGCTGCACCCGAGAGGCTTTCCCATTGCCATGTCTACTGCCCTAAGGACGGCAGGGCAAATGGCAGTGTTTCCAGCCACCCACTGGAAGAGGGGTGCTAAGACAGACACTACGGCAGTGCCTGCAGCAGCACGCTGCAGTGTTTCACCGTTGCTGGGTTACAGTATTTGACTTCTGTCTTGGTGTATTCGCACAGCGCTGCCAAAGGCTCCCGAAGAACTTAGAGGAGTTGCTTTGCAGTAATTTACATACAAATACCTTACAGACTTTGTAACAGTCAGCTGTATGTAACTTTCCTTACTAAAAAAGCTAGAGAAGCATTATAGAGAGGATAACACTAAAGAATAACAAAACCCAGTAAGTATCCTTATAAGAAAGGATACTAGGTAAACACAGAGGCTGCCTTAAAGGCCACTACCTCTCTATAGTTACATGAGAGGAGAAAGAAGAGGCTAAGACCACAAGATAGAGAATACGTTTACATGTTCTAGTTGCCTTTTTGTTAAGTAGAGTGTACTGGTTCTCACACTAAGACCAATTTTTAAGACATAAAGATAAAAAAAAATTATAGTCTGAGATGTCAAATTTCTTGAAGTATCCTTAATCTTCAGGTAATAAGAATGTGCAATTGTATTACTATGTTGCTGCTTCTATTAACCTAACTAATGAATTACTATGAGTAAAATACTTTTTGCTGAGAAGACATCACAGCAATATTCTGCAGGATTGGTCTAAAACCAGCTCAACTGAAAGGGGCAATAAAAGCCTCATGAAATTTAAGAAGTTGGACTTTCTCTTCTGGAATATTTTCCTAGATAGCAATGGGAGCATTTACAACATTCACAGAAACCACGCGCTTATTTAAAAGACACTTTAGGCAAATTAGAGAGAGCCAGGCAAAGAAATAACAATGAGTGTAAAAAACTTAAGTCTTAACAGTACAGGAATTATACCACAGATGAGAGCAAACCATTGCAGCTCTAAGAGGCACAAACTAACACATTTTACAGAGACATTCACAAGAATTTTCTAACTCCAGTGCAGCCAAAGCAATTTCTTTTGAGATTGCATTTAAAACGAAATGCTAAGCGACAGAGCATAGTTAGAAAGCACAACTTTTAGTTTGTTTTAATTTTTTTTTCCCTCTCAAAACATACACATATGCTTTCTAGATACTACTCTCTAATTAGATTCTGCCTTTATTCTTTGCCATGGCTTATTATTTCTGACATGTCTGCAGTTTACCTATTGGGGATTTGTTTGCTTTGTGCAAGGCCAGTCAACTACACTAGTATGACTGTACTTCCATCCTCTGGTCAGCTAATAAATTTAGGGAGCAATTTGCATAAACACTTTTGGCATTCAGTCTTCACACGCACCAAAACCTTTCCACAGCCTTCCTCCCCATTTCCTAAAAACTCCAACACCAATCTCATGAGTGGCTCTCCACTAGTAGCAGATATCCACCCCTGTCTCCTCACCAGCCTGTCCATCTGAGAACAGGTTGCTGGACACTCCCTTGCACACTGCTGGTGGCACACAGGAGCAGGGCTCTGGGGCGCAGCACGTGCTTGGACAGTGCTCAGCAAAACAAAACCCCCAAGCCTTGGGAGAGCACAGACCATGGCAAGCAAGCACACATTGCATGCAGGTCGTGGACCCTGAGCATTACTTTCAGTTTCTAAGTTGACCCCTAATGAGGGACAGCAACTGGATACTGGCTGGGGATTGGATCTGGCTAAAAAGAACAAATGTGTGCTTATTAGCATCCTCTTATTTTCCCAAGTATAAGTTTACCTTCTCACTGAGGCAAAACACCGCAACACTGGCTCATAAAATATTACAAAGACCATAGCTCTTCTAAAGTTCTTCAGCTTTATACTGAAGCATACAAAATATAATTACTTCGGAAGAGTTCTAACTAAGCAATTTTCATTAAGATCTTTTTATATAAATAGATTAGAGACTGATTTCTGTCCCACTAGTATGACTGTACACATTTCAATATACTTCACTCTTTCACGCAGTTTTGTCTTTCCTTGCGGTAATATTAAATTGTCCAGAAACACAGTGTGCCCCCAGGCTGGACAAGAAAAAGAGAAACCTAAACAAACAATCAGAAAAAGACAAGCAAAGGAAAAAAAACCCCACAAAAGCAATCATTGGGCTGCATCTTGGTTAAAAAACCTGTCCTTGAATATCATATCAGACCTGCGCATCTACGTGTTCAGCGAGCACACAAGATTAAGTTCAAACCACCTCTCTCCTGTTTTTCAGTAAAGCACGTTAGTTCTCCAGTGATTTAGAAACAGCCATTCTGTAAATGGTTTTACCAAATGCTTCAATAAAATATTCACTTGGAATTTACATTATGTAAAAGAAAATATGCAAATATTTTTCTGTTAAATACACAGCCTGGTACTGGATCACAAGAGTAATTCAATCATTATTTACCCATTTAATACTTATCAATCAAAATTCCTCAAGAAAACTTCTGCTCTCCACTGCCAGAAAGGCTGCCCTGAGTAACAGTGAACCATTCTGGACCTGCCCTGTTTCCCCACACACATAATGAAAACACCATGGTTGCTGGCCTCCATGCTGGTCTCAACTGATCTCAGCATTATTCCTTTCTGAATCATTCGTTTTTTAAAGTTATCACAGGAAGGGTAAAATAATGTCTCCCTCTAAGTATACAAAGTCCTCAGTTTCCCTTATAACACTACAAATGCAGAACACCTCGTCTGTCAACCGTTGTTTCAAGATATTTGTTATATTCACATTACTTCGATCTAGAATGAGTAAAAGGGTTAGTGAGTTGGGTGGAGTTTTTCTGTACAAGCTTTAGGACAGCAGGCACAAATAGAAAATTTAGACGTATTACAAGCCTGTAAGTATCCTAACAGCAATCAGAAAAATCAATCTACCTCACAGTTCTTGTTCAGCTCTGTTTTAGTTTTTTTTTCTCCCTTTTGTTACATAGAATACATTGTGCACTCTGCTACCATAAGCATCTGAAAACAGAAATACCCGTCTTGGTATCTACCCTCAAGAGCAAGATTCTACATGAAAAATAGACACATCCTACCATATAGGCATATGCTTTTTTACATAGAATTATGGACAAGTTACTGAAGCCATACAATAGCAATTCGTATGCATCAACTGCTGATAATAGGTCTCATCTGTATTTAAATGAATTAGATCTGATCTACTATTTATGTGATGTTATAGCTCTTGAGAACTCTATTGCCACAGGGTACCACATTTTAAAAATCAAATCGCCCAGCCCCCTTGCACTCATCTGGGGAGCTCAAAGAGACAAATCTAAACTCCTCAAGAGAGCCAGAGTCAGTGCAGAGGCTCTGCGCAGGATTAAGGGCATGATACAGCCTGTACCTGGCAAGCAAAGGAGAGTTCAGTATTGATGCTCTGCTTAGGAACACCATCACAGGGATACTGATGAGAAAAAACACTCTGTTGACTGACTCTGCCTAAGAGTAACAGAATCTTGTCCACTAATACTGTTTAAATAAATGGCACCACAGAAAGGAAGTCAGTGATTTTAATTTTTTTAACAAGTACTGAAAAACAGGTTTTAGCCAGCCAGTGTACAGTTTAAAACTATTTTCTACATTGCAAAAATTGGTATTTTAGCTATACCCTTTAACAGTAGGCAACATACTACATTTAATTTTAAAATAAATTCTCAGATATTTAAGCATACAAGTAATTTTAAATACCAGTCAGTTCTTCCTCCCCTTTACGTACTAGAAAGCACAGCAAAAAGCCAACAGTCATACAAAAAGCAAATGACATTTTCAGTTACAAGATAAGTGCTTTGTGACAAGATGAGAAACCATAACTTTCATGAAAACATATAGGAGTGCTAAAATTTGACTGTTCCTTTGTTTTCACATATGCCTATCAATCACTACCAGGAAGGGAAGAAACAGAATGATCGCACATGAACCAAACTCTCCCAGTTTAAAAGTGCAGGTGTCCATCACAAGAATCTCACAAAAATGTAGTCAAACCGCAGCAGTCTACAGACTTAACTCTAGACCAAACCTTTATAAATTAATCTGTGTTTTCCCCACCCACTGCAAGCATTACCAACAGGCTTTACACGTTGCAACTACCAAGTTGTCAGTCTTTTCCACAGATTCTACTGGAACAAAGGACATAGTAGCCCTCTCCAACATTTCTCCCTAAAATCTGAATTTAAACAGCAACAACCAAACCAACTCACACCAAAACTCCCTAACATGTTGCACAGCATTGTTACAAGAACCTTCAATCCTTGGAACAGTACCACAAAAAAAACCACCCTACAAATCAAATTTTCACTTAGAGCTTACTAACACAACACTGAAAAGTCTTAAGACATAATTATACCCGCAGTTCAAGTTTGTCTAACCTGTAATAGTAAATACGTGGTTTAAAGATTTCTTAAATATCTATTTTTCTAAGGATAAAAACTGCACAGAAGTAAATAGAGTAACAACAATAAACAGTAATCAAACAAGCCATCTGTTTTCATTTTGTTAAATAAATGATAACAAATCTGTCTACCAATTTAAAGATTATCTTCCTCCTCATCTTACTAAAGAAATGACAGACCTGATCTTACACACAACAATCTGGTTTTCCATACTTCAAGTGAGTATTATTCTACAGCTATCCAAAAATCTTCTGTAGGACAGCCCTCAAACTATGTTTCATTTCCTACCACCTAAAATCTGGGAGACTTACAGAACATTATTATTGCAGCTTTAGAAAGATGTAACTATTGCTTCTTAAAACTAAAAAATACTGCTTTAGCAATTAAATGCTATTCAAAGTTAACTTAATGTGCAATAAATAACTTAGGTTCATCTTTCAAGAGTTGAGAAGTGAGAGTAAACTGACTGGCAGATGCGAGAGAAATCAGAATTTGCCTTTGCAGAAACACACTGTCAGGGGCAGGAAATCTAGCTAAAGCTAGACATCCTATGCAGGAGAATGACAGAAGCACACACTGAACACTAAACCCACGAAAAAATGCACAAGTAAACTTTAAAACTGTAAGCTTGTGACACTGGAGGATGTAGTGGCCTCGTTATGGACATGTTTTGCACACTGAGGTACTACAGACTGCACAGCAACTACATATCTTGAGCAAGTATAAGAGCCCATTGTCATACATTGGGCTGCATTTAACTTCATTTCAGCTGAATGCAACACAAGTCTTTGCAGACAGCAAATCAATTCTGATGGAAAGGAATCATCAGATTTGTATACTCGTAAAACAGATGTATAATGCCCAGTCTAGGAATGAAGTCCTTATTACACTGTATACTTCTAGATAAAGTATAAGCATTGACTTTGAACATGACCATTTTTAGAGACATATCAGGGAGAAGAAATTATTTTTAGAAGCAGGTTTTCCTGTACAGGTAGCATCTTACCAAAGCCACCAATTATTTTCTGGTGGCACTCATGTACAGATGAAACTTGATAACTTCCCTATTTGAAACTCCTCTCACTCTCCTTGAGAAAGAAACTGAGAAATCAAAATGCCCTTGTGATTTGCATTGGGCTGAATTAGAAAGTGCACTTGAAAACACGTATGTACACTCAAAGGTATTCAGCCTCTTAAAATACCAGCAATATTAAGTCTCCAGAGTTTCTTGTTAAAAGAAATTCTTCACTAGACATCAGTTTCATTTTGCCACAGCTGAAATCCAGCAATGAGCAAATCCATGCCCAGTAACACCACCATTTTGCAACTAAAATAGCAACACCTGCCCTAAAAGGTGAATATCAAACATGCACCTGTAAGACAGAGAAAAAGAAATCCCCACATGTCCATCATACCTAGAGGGTTAGGCTTAAGCAAAATTTAAGAGGAAAGAATCCCAAATAAACAAACCAAATGTACAATTAGTCTAAGTTCTTACAAATGTAGTTAAATATACTACTAAAATATCTAGCAGAAAAATGACTACCTGTTTATTTATCTTGACCATCTGCCTGCACTAGCTTGTACAAAGGGAAAATCAAGTCCTATGGTGAGAATCTGCATGTGGGTCCCTATCTTCACACCATACAATTTTCTAAAATTAATAGAGAGTTAAGTCTCTGGTTTTGGTGGTTGTTTTGGAGGTGTTTTTCTGGTGTTGTTTTTGGTTTGGTTTCGGGTCTTTTGGTTTTTTTAAACTCTTAGTACTTCAAAATCAGCAAAAGAAAAAAAATTAAGCAAGAACAGCAGGTGAGACAGTATTGTTTGGCCATTTTCTCCAAAATTTTACAAGACAACATGCAAGCTGCTAAAAGCGGTACCATTTGCATTGTGGATAACACATTAAAATGGGAAAGGAGGGAAAGATTATTTCCCTTCCACTAATGTGCCTCCTAACAGTAAAATATTTGAAAAGCAAAATAAAAAAAATTTTTTTTAAATATCACAAAGTAACCAGGGGAGAACTGCAACATTATTCCTAATCAAAGTTCATATTAAGAGATTTCATTAATTTTCTTAGCCAGCATATTACCAATAAATACTTCTAGGGAACTTCATGAAACATTTTTACAGTCAAAATATAGATCACTAGAGACTGATTCAAAACATAGCATGAGATGTGCTTTTGCAAAAGGATTAAGCTGTCACTGTAAAAAATTTTGTCTATATTTAAACAGGCCTTAAAAGCAGCAGACCAAAACATCCCCATGAAGGAGCCTATCTACATCCTGAAATTGCACCAAACTGTCCATCACAAGTTGAGCAACTGATGCAGTCAACTCAGTTCAGTTTTTGTACAGTGAATCCAAATGCACAGAAGCAGAATTTGATTGCGATTTTTTTATTCCAAGGTAGCGTATAGAGCACAAAAAAGCCACGAGATTTTTTTTTTAAATCAAAAATAGGTTTCCACTTTGTAAGTAAAATTCTGTGTACTATATGAGGGTTTATCTACAAATAGGTTTTCCGAAGAAGAGCTTACAAGCAAACTGAAGGATGCTCTTAATACAGTTCCAACACCGCAACTACTCTGCTGTGCTCTGAGGGTGAAAGAGACAGAACCAGCTGACTCTCACACAGCATGTCACCATGCACCATGACCTGTCAGGACTGACCTAACCAATTTACATCAGCATCACAAAATAGACAAGGTTTTGAAACCACAGTATTTGTGATTTCATGATGATTTTAGAGAACTTTTGTCTTGCAAACCCTACTCAAAACTGAGTCTGGGCATGACTCTACTTTCTATAACATGACAAGTTGTCCTGTAGCCACCCCCTATGAAACTACTCATGGAAGCCACATGGTAGGAGCAGACCATTAAATGGGAGGAAGCATGGGGAACCAGTCACTTTCAAGGCCTGTATGCTTTTCCCTGCAAGGATAAAGTGAAGCACTCTGTCACCGTAAGGCAAACAGAAAACAATTTTTATAGGTGAGACATGGTGAAAGATGAAGGAAACTTTTATTAAGTCACTCTAGCTTATATACACTCTGTTCCCTGTTAGTGATCATCACCTTCCCAACCTTTCCGCACACACAAACCAAGCTGCTCTGCACTCCAATGACTGAACGCTGTTCCTAGCTACGTTACCACCTTAAAATTGACACAGCCTCAGGGTAAAGGACCCTGCTTGCTCTGTAGCAACTATTAGTAGAACAAACACTTGGACACACATTTGCAAACTCACCACCAACCTCCAGCATTTCCAAAATCCCTAGAATAGCCAGAAGAGATAAGCCAAACCAGAGCTGTTGCCGGTGAACTGATAGTTTATCCAGCTATTCTCAAAAACATGCAAAGCAAATGCACTGAAAATAATCCACCTTTCTTGCCCCCCTTCATGTCTGGAATAACTATGCCCCTAAAAAAGAGTGATCTAGCAACAGAAACACATTATGAGATAATAACATCTATGATAGCATATTCATTTATTATTTTCAAATTATCTGTGAGCTCTACAGATAGACTTAATGAATTAAAACTTTTCCTAGCAAGCATATATGTTAGAACAGACATTCACAGCATGAATCCAGAAATAAAAAGGTCACTTACCGAGAACTTAAGTGTTATTATGGCTAGCCAGTATATTTAGTACTTGCTTTTGATTAATATTGTACACCTATATCAGCTTGCTAAACCCATGGCTCAGGATTAGTTTGAGAACTTACCAAGTATCCAAGTGGTAACTTATCTTAGACTAAAATAATAAAAGTATATAACTTCAGAGGAAAGCAAGTAGTTTGACAAACAATGCAAGCAAGCATGTAATTTCTATTAAATATGCAACACCTTAGATACCACTCTGAAGGCTATATGAAGTCAAATCAAACTAACAGCACTGATTTACAGAGCCAAAAAACTCTTCTCTCATAGTCTTGTTCTATTAAACTCTCCTTACCTCAACTCACAGGTTTTACCTTTTTCTCCCAACTCTCCTCATCCACGGGGAATAAGCAGCCACCTAACACTTTGTTGCCAGGCAGCCCCCCCTTACATTCTGAGCATGATGCCAGTATGGTATCAATATCCCCTTGACAGGTTCAGTTTGGCTATCCTGGTTGTGGCCCCTCCCAATTTCTTCTGAAAATTAACCTATCCTAGCTGAACCCAGGACAAATACTTTTGTCAAAAATTAACTGTATTTGTAAATTAGAAAAAGACAAACAAAATGTTCCCACTTACAAAGTACACATCACCAACATTCTGTTAAACACTTCTGAAGAGCAGAAAACACGCTGGGTAATTCATACATGGATCACCTGAGGCAGCAAAATGCTCACCTTTACCACTGTGATTTCAGGGGCCTGAAACTTCCTCAGCATCTATTTTTCCACTCATTGCTGCAGTTTTAGGAGGCTAAGCAAAGACCAGAAGTGAACCGAGTGCTCACAAATCCGAGCTTACACTCTGCTGGGTGGGAGCAGTCACGGTGCTCTCCTACAATCCAGGTCATGTGCAATCACAGTATGACAAGTCCCCTCTCTGGCCTTATAAGCTGGCATCTTTCCCAGCAGTTGCCACATCATGAAAATGATGCGTACAAACTAAACCCCAAAACAAACACTTTAAAACAATGGCTTAAATGACTGCATAACTAAACTCGGCAGCTGGAGACACAAAGCACTCCTGCGCAAACTGCGCATCCTTCACTTGCAATACATTCTAAAATACGTTCTTACTAGCAAGCTCCACATCACACCTAGCAATCAACCCCCAAGTCTGGACTGCAGTCATGTTCCCAAAAACATGTAAAAAAGTTCTAAAAAAATCATGGATAATAAAAGCAGAGAGCATCACAAACACACTCTATGCATATAGAGCTTCAAAGTATTACATGTACTTTCCACCTCTGATCTCAATACATCATCTAATCCACTGAATACAGATAAATGCTATCTCACCTATTGAGAATACTCAGACCTGTGCCCAGGAGCATCATACCGAACTATTTAGACTGACCTAAAATCATGTTTTGCTGTACAAGAAACAGAAGAAAACAGGAGGAAGACTCCACAATGCAATCTGAGCAATTTAATTCATGCGAAATACTACAGGATTATATACAATACACTGAAAACTGTTTTGAAACTGTGCTGGTTTACAGTAGATTTAAAAATTTATCAACTGTGATAATAAAAGGGAATTAATAGCTTCAGAAGATAATCTCAGCACGTGAAATACTGCAATACTCCATTGCTTAAGGGAGGAAAAATATTCTAGAAGAAACACAGTAACTGACATAAAAAAGTCACAGCTTGGTATCTTCAAAACGAGAAACACTAAATCAAAGTACATGTTTTTACCTTACTACAAAAAAAGCTTTTTTTATATTAACACTGAAGAATTTCCTGTATTTAGCTTCCTGAACATTCAATTGTCCCCTACCTACCTGTAAGCAGACAGGATTTATGATGATGTTCTAAGGAACTGCAGGAGTTCTAGATGCCAATAAAGATTACGGATCAAATGAAAGATAACTACTAACCACTGTGTCTGCATAGATAAATAAACCTGCTCATTTCTTTTATTTGTAGTGTTACCTCTCCTAATCCAACTACAATAATCAGGACAGTAAGGGCTCAGAAACAAGATCTGAAAACAAAAGGCTTCTTATACCTCTCCTAGCCCAACTTATGCGGGTATATATGCACACCTTTGGAGAAGTTTTCACTTAGGAGAGGGTGAACCCCTCCCAATGAACTAGAGAACTAAGCAGAAAGCAAAGTGTTGCAAAAGCCCGAACACAAGTACCAAGATCAGAGCAGGAACACGTTTCCACGTATCCCTGTCCCCGTCAGACATTCTGTACATCAGGAAAAAGCAACACCAGCCAAAAGAAAGCAACACGTGGGTAAAAACCTCCGATGCAGACCTACCCTGAGACAGACGCCAGACCTGTACCACCGACGAGTGGGAGGCGGGGAAGAGCAGCGACCCAGACCCACTGCCAGCCCGAGAGACGGGGCCACGGCAGCCGCGAGTGGCGATCCCCGCGGCACAAGTGCCGAAAGGCAAAGTGGCAGAAAGGCGCTCCCCCTGACCCGGGCGGCCCCAAGCGCGGCGAAGCCCCGAGCCTACCATCGCACTGACGACCGCTTTTGTTCATCACGGAGACCGGCACAGACCCGTCAGCTGCGCCCGCTTCGAGTCGGCTAGGAAACGCTCGTCTAGCAGGAGACGCCGCTACCGGCCGCCCGGCGCCAAGGAGGCCGCCGGCGGCTGTAGGACGCCGGTCCCGCCGGGGCGGCCCGCAGCGGGCCCTACCTACCTCTTTTCGGCCTGGGGAAGCTCTCGTGCAGGTGAAAGACGACTTTCTCCACAAAGTGCTGAATGTTGCTGTGCTCGGGCCCTCTGACAAACACCATCCAGTCGTGGGTGAAGCCCTCCACGGTGGGTTTCTTCCTGACCTGGGCCCGGTGCCCCAGCTCCAGCTTCACCTGGACGGCGCACTGCGGGAGGAGAGGCGGGGAGTGCCCAGTGAGCGCCCGAGGAAGCGGGGCTGGCCGAGGAGGAACCGGCCCATCGCAGGCGAAGGGGGCACACGCACAAAAAACGGTACCATAAATTCAGCAAAAGGAACAAAAACAGAAAGGCAGCACCACCATCCTGCAACAAAAACCCGGCCCCACAGGCGAGGGCGTAGAAGAGCTCTCGCTGCTCCTGGGAGGACGCGGGGAGGGGCGGCCGCCGGCCCGCGGTACCGTCCTGCGAGCGCGGGCAGCCCGGGGCCGCTGTCAGGGACGCATCGCCACCTCTCCCGGCGCCTCCGCTCTCGGTGTCCCCGGTGCAGCGGCAGGAACATGGCTGAGGCGACACCCGCCACCTCCCCCCGGGTGCGTGCGTGCTCCGTGCCGCTGCCGGGAGTGGCGAGTAGGCAGCGGGAGGCAGGAAAAGCCGCAAGCAAAGAGAAATTCCCCGTCACGCCAACCCCTTCCCTGTGGCAAGCACCCGGCGGCACCGGGCAGCGCGGGGCGGAGGCGGCGGGTCCGCGGTACTTACCGAGCTGGCCATGCTTGGGGCGCCGGTTGCGCTGGGGCGTTCGCTGCTGCCCCCCGCCCCCAGCGCTAATTCATGAAGACGTGGAGGCAACGGCGGGCGCGTGAAGGAGCGGCGAGCGGCTGGTGGGCATCCTCCGCCTCGCTGCTCCCTTTGCCTGCCTCTGCCTCCGCCTCCTCTCCTCCCCTCCCTCGCAGCACACCGAGCCCGTGGCGACCCCGCCGGCTGTAAGAGGACCCGTCGCGCATGCGCACCACCCACCGGACTGACACCGAGACACGGACCTAAAAGAGTGCGAGGGGGCGGGGCCTCGGGACGGCGCGGTCAGCCAATGGCGCGCGGCGGCGCGGACGCGAGCCCCTCCGCCTCGCCCCGCCCCACCGGCCTTTAAAGTAACAGGTTGGCGGGGAACGGGGAGAGTGCCCCGGGCTGGGCGGGCGGACGGGGACCGTGCTCCGAACAGCGCCACACCCTAAACGGCTGGGTGGGGGTTGACGGCGCCGTACCGAAGCGGGAAGGGAAACTCAGCAAGAACAGCCCATGAATAAAACAGGAACGGGGCTTCCCTCCTCACGGCAAGCCCCGCTTCCCCTGCAAAACGGCCCGCGAGCCGGCGAGAGCGAGAAACTCCTCACAGCTGGGAGACGGCAACGCGCTGAGACCGACCGACCGCCGGTCGCGCTCCGCCACTGGACCTGCCCACCTCAGACGGTAGGAGACCTCCTGCGAAAGTCAAGTACAAGGGCTCCCTGTGACGACGGCGCGCTAAAAGAAGGACCTTCCCCTCCAAACCTCGGCCTCTACCCCCTGTACTGTCACAAACAAACGTTTCTGAAAAGCCCCAAATAAATCCTCTGGCAAAAACAAAGGGAGGAAGGCACTAAGTGCTCAGGTACGACAGGCGATGATGGGCAGCAGTCAGGACATGACACTCGGGTTTATTTAACATGTATTTGTAGCACTGACTGCTGCTTCTGCCGTTAATAGGCTGATATTCTTTTAAAACAACAGTGACTGCCTCAACAAATTCCGTAACCCGTCCGTACTGTATGAGGTAACGTGCTGATTCATGCCTCAGGAACAGACAAGTGAGGAGCTGGAAGTGACTTACTGCAAATGTCTAAACCACGGTACGGATGCTCCTGAGATGAGTATTTTCCCACAGCCATAAAATTGTCCAAAATTGTCCAAAATTGTCTATAGTAACTTTTGCCACACTGAAAGCTATTTTTGTCTATATTTTTGATAATTTTTCTGATAACAGTTATACCTCAGTGATTCGACCATCAACACGGCCATCGTTTTCTAGAGAAGTATACCTACACGCACACGAACACCCTCCCTGGGCGTTCCAGATTCCACCAAGAGATGGCGCACAGAGTCTTTGCGCCAATGTCCTCACTTGACCTCTCCAGAAGTCCCTAACCACGATTCGCATCTCCTCTCTTTTCACCTCGGAACGAGAAACGCGCATTATCGAAATTCTAGCATAATTTAATATTTCCCTCAAAATTACTGAGCTGTATCTTATTTTTCTTACAGATGTTGTAAGCCTTAATTAATAAAATCAGTACTAACAGCTCATAAGGATGAAAATGATTTGCAAGAATTCAGCAAGTTACAATGTGACTTGACATTTATTAACACCAACCCCTCAAGTATATGAATATCCATGATTTGAAATTGCAATGTGCGCATCTAGTAGTTCACATATCTTCTTCTAATCTTGCATTGGGCTAGCCAGCAAGCCAGCATGCATAAAAACTCCCGCTGAGTCCATAACTTCGCACATGCAAGACAAATTAAAAAAGATACCAACACTGTTTACTAAAATAAGGTTTACACACATGAAGTAGAACAGCAAGGTTGGACTGCTACTTGACTTATTGCAGTTGGCTTCCAGGCATCAGTGTCCATCTGAACAGGGCATCTGCACACTGAGGATCCCCCACATTTCTCCTAGAAAGGTTCCATTTTTGCTGTGGCTGAGCTACTCTTCTTGAGTGTTCAGTCAGTTTAGGGACTTGTAAGGACTGAGAATAGATCATCAAGTGCATTTAGCTGTCATAGATCCTTTTAGTTTCATTGGAAATCAGACTCCAGCATTTTAGCATCAGTGAGGGGTTTTGCTGTTCAAAAGACACTAATTTTTTGCTGCCTAACTGCAATGTGTTCTTCCACATTAGTGCAGGGCTGAGTGTGTAAAACCTTCCCAATAATAACGATAATATATACACTAAAAGTATTTTGACTTTTATTTCTGGCACATATTTAATTTGGAACTGTATGTGATACGTGACCTTTCATTACAGAGTAATGCAACGCCTGGAAATACAGTGTAATTCTTACTCCAACAATAAATTTGAAGCACTGACAATTTTACAGTAGTAACTGGGCATGATTATTTAAATCATTACCAAACCACCCCTCTTTCTTTTCTTCTGCCCCACAACCTACATTCCAACTTCATGTAACACTGCCAATCTGAGCATAAAATTCACAGTGAAGAAATGGAAGATGCACTTTTCTGCTATCAAAACAGTGCTGCCACTCCATTCTTAGCGTGGCAGATATATATGTATTACAACAATTATTTCGGCTTTCTGGTATTGCCTTTAAAAATTAGACAGATGTACTTAAATTAGGAATAGGGAAACCTCAATTTAGTCCTTAAAGATTGTATGATTTTTAAACATAGGGAGCTAAAATTATATATCTCAGTGGGCATTTAAGTTTGTACATAGGTCATTCCATAGGTGGTATTTTGAACATATTATCTTACAGCAATTATGCAGAAAGCAGAAAAATGCTCTGTGATGCAGATTCATTACTGAAACAGGTCTGTGGAATTATTTCCACGCTTTGTGACTGCAGTATCAGCACTAAGAGAATTTTTTTAACCTGTGTACCCACAACTTTAAGACTTGAGGACTACAGAATGCTTCCCTGAAATATTCAGATATAGGCATTATTTTATTAAGGAAATGTATATTGGAATCACTGCAGTTTGAAACGCTATTATATCTGGTCTTCAATACACTTGCTAGCTAGAAAGTAAATGTGCTGGTTTGGGCTGGGATAGGGTTAGTTTCTTCATAGTAGCTAGTATGTCTCCACATTTCTGGACAGCTCTTCAAAAATCTTGACTGACTGTATTTTCCTTCCTTATTCACATAATACTTTGACATCATGAAGAATATATTTGCTTCCTATTCTGGGGCAGAAGTCAGGCAGACCATCTTTCTGTGTAATAAATTCTGTTCTGTTTTGTCTTTGACCAAAGGGAGATGTTTTTTATTTGTCATTCTAGCTTGTGTCACGGTTGAGAACAAGACAAAATAAGGTTGACAGTAACCAAAAAATTAATTTATTCTTAACAGATACCAGTGGGACAATTCTGTTTTCCAGAATACCTTAAATGGCTGACTTTTCTGGCACGGACCTGCTCTCCATATGCGTCTCCTGAACTCAGGATTCTACAGGAAGGAATGGAGCTGGATAGTCCCCTGGAGTCCTTCTATGGTGATATTTGTTTCTTATGTATTTTGAGAAAAGTATTTTCCTTTTGAGTTAGAACAGGACTGAATCAGTACAAGGTGTTTGACGTATCAGTTTAATGGTGGAAATGCTTCTATTACCTGATTTTACTCATTGTGATTGTCTTTTTAACTACTTAACTGAGACCACTCATTTGAGTAACGATTACTTAGAAACATCTGCAGATTCAGGCTCAAATTTGAAAGAGGAAAAGTTGTTTACTATAAGTCAGCTGTGAAGCAATGTCGACTCTTAAACAAAAACAAAAAAAAAATTGCATTTGTATTCAAGCTGAAGTGGTTGTGATGCAATTAGAGCCATTTAAAAATCTATCAATTTCACAAACTCCAAATATAATCTTCAGCTGACAGAGACTGAATCAAAGAATGATCTTGTGTTGGTTAAGTGACAAGCTGCTGCAACTATTTTCTTAATTTTGTATTAACAGTTAAAATAAACATTCTTTGATCACATTATGGCAGATGGATTCAATTATGTGCATATGAAAATGTAAAGACACTGGCTCAAAGAACTGCAGAGTTAGAAAGGTGAAGGCAATTTTCTAGTAGTACTGTGCAGTACTGCTAAAATAGGTTTCACCATGGAATAATTATACAGCTGCTGAAAAATGAGAGTCATTTGGGTCATGTTCTTAAAGGTACTTAACTACCTAGAGGTCCGTGTAATCAGCTACTGCAACACTAAAAACACTTGCACATTTTTACCTGCTGAAATAACTGATGTAGCTATAGACTTCCCAGGAGGCACCAGTCCCTATATTCAGACACCTTCAGACATATCAACATCATGCTGTGAATTGTGATGCACAGATCCCAGATCCCTGACTTAGATGGAACAGGAGTCAGCATTTCTCCTCAATATACAGCTAACTCTAGAAGCAGAGTAGCTGTGTTAGTGCAGCATTAAACCTGACCTCACAAGAGACATATTTCATAGCTATACTGTTAGTGATTCCGTACATAGCTGAAAGGAATTGCTGCCTTTCTGCATTATTTTCTGACACAAGGTAGATATGTCTTACATCACAAAAAAGGAGACTGTTTCCCAGCTCACTTGGACACATTGAATTGTCTTCAATGTTTCAAATGTCTATTTGAAGTTCAAATTTTGTGATCTAAATATATGAATGGACTTTTACATGGGCCTTGTTTTTAGATGCTTCTAAAAAGCAACTAGGTGAAACAGCTAATATTACTGTCTAAAAAGGAAACCACAGTGCTTTTAAAATATAGTCTGAATTTCTCTGTATTTAAGATCTTTTAATTTCCTTATGCAGACAATATATAAAATCATAGCCCGTTCCTGATCTGATCCAGATACTTTGATTACAATGTTTAGCTGCTGGTCTGAACCACAGCCAAAACATAAAATGAGCCTAGACCTGATCTTACACATATGATAAGGAACATGTATAAGCTGCTTTGTAATGCCCCTCTGGCTGCCAGGAACTAACAGCAAAATACTCTCTCTGGATTGGCTTTTTTTGAGTTAGCTACACAGGCTAAACAAATGCCAAGCAGCCTGGGCCAAGTGCATGCCTGTTTTGAGGTTTTATTGGCTCGTCCATTTCTAATTACAAACCAAATAGAAAATAAGCACTTCAGCTGTTAACATATTCAATCTCTATTCAGTGGGAAAGATTTTTAAGAGCAAGAGCTGCAAGTTTTACAGAGGGATATAAAATAGTTTATAACTCACCACCAGCCACCTCAGAGGGACAGAGTAATGACAAAAGATAAATGCAAAAGGGGAGACTTGGCTATGCACAACATTACAGTATTAGAAGGTAAAAGGAAAAAAAATGTTTAAAGGCCTCTAGGGATGCATAAGAAAATCTGCTCATAGCAAAAAGTCTTGCTGAGAGACCTATAAGTAAGTATTTAGGTTTTTATTTCCTCACAACACTGTATCCCCCAGAGGAAATAATCCTGTTAGACAAAGAAACACAGGCTAAATCTTTGCTCAGTTTAGGCCTGTGTAATGACCAAGTTCAGAGAACCTGTTCGGATTTCTGCAACCATAGCCAGGACAGAGTCTGATCACACGTGCAAGGGAGCTATCAAGGCGTAACTTCACTGAAATGGCTGTTCTCAGTTCTTGGCCTGACAGGAGATCTCCTCAGCAGAAATCAACCAAAGAGTGTAAAAGAATTATGTGATTGTCCTCACTCTGCATCAGGTTCTTGTGCTGGCCACTGTATTAGTTACGTAAGTTGGCCATTGTCCAAGGTAGGAGTTTATGCATAAGACAACCAGTATGTCTTGGTCATAGGCTACTTGTCTTATGCTGTAGCTTGGTTACAGGAGTATCAGAAAGGCTGAGTGCAACTAAAAAGTGAGTGAGAAGCTGGAATGGCTTATCATTACCTTGGTGGGAAACTCTCAGGGAAAAGAAGAATTCTTTATCAGCAAAAAGTACTCATATAACCATAGGGTCTCAGTTGTCCTCATCTTTAATGAACTCATGACTATGCCCTCACTGTGGCTCAGAAAATAGTTTTAGCCCAACTTTATGGATGGGAAATTGAAACAAAAAGAGATTAAATGACTTGACCAAGGACAACAAAATAAGGCATGAAGTGGGGCAAGCAGTTAAACCCAGTGAGGAAAAAGCTTGGGTCTGAAAAAAATAGAAAAATATGTGTAAATCAAAGGTAGTATGGGAGAACAGAGAGACTGAAATTCACAGCTAGCTCAACAATTAATAAGAAATGTTTTGACAAATGTGGACTTTTGAAAGAATGTTGCAAAGTTTGAGGAATATATTACTTACATATTTGCAGAAATCTGGCCTTAGGGGCTAGACAGGCCTATTTCAGAAATCTAAATAGAAATCATATGAACAAGAAATAGCTACTTTTAGACATGAGAAAGTTGTAAAGCAAGACTGCTCAACTTCCTATCAATGTTTGGGAGCCAGCTAGTAATCGCAGCATTGCAAGGGAGCTGGAGGTAATTTTTATGAAGACAGAGGAGAGCAAAGCAGAATTAAGACAGGTGGGAATGCTTTGCCAGCTGCTGGAGGAGGACCAGTGGAGCTGCAGCTTGTATATTTTGACTAGCCATCCAGATTTCAGAAGTCCTTCGATATAAGCTCTGTGTGGTCCACTGAATTCATAGATTTTAGTAGTAGAGCAGCTACACTCCTCCTAATGGTAGGAATCACATAAAGTTCATCACTGTATGACATTAATTCCAGATAATTTTCCATGTATTTACAATTTCAAATAAAACTCCCTGACTCTCCAAAAGGTACAAGTGTAGAAAGCATTGTGTCCTGATTTACTGCAATTTTCCACCTTTCAGTGCTCCCCTGCCTCTTTTTTACCCATTCCATTTTTATATGTTCCCCATATAGCATATTTTAAATTGACCAAACCTATCAATTTTATCTGCTTCAAATTGCAAATACACACAACTACATGTGTGTGTAAGGCATACATACTCTTTCTCTCTCTCTTTATATTTATATATACACACACACAGAAATTTAGGGAGAGAGTAATAGTTTCCCAGCGCATCATTCATCAGTGTTTTGCATCCCCATCTCAAGGAAATCCTTGAGACACTAGGGGAAAAAGGGGCACCACTTCCTATGAAAATGGGTGCTAGGAGGCCTGCAAGTCTTTTGGGGGAATACTTGGATCATAAATAATTTACTTTCAGAGTCTAGGTCTTGAGGCAGAGAGGTCAAAATCTACTTGTTCTAAAAGCATCTCTTCAGTGGGAGTAAGTTTCATAGACACTTTGTGGGACCAACAAAAGATGGAAAGGTTGAGTGAAAGAAGTGTTTAAACTGCTCTAATTGATCTTACTGCAAACACTGGAAATTTTTCAACACAAGTGATTGCATTAATGATGACATTAAAATCTCGAGTGTTCCAGAAAGCAGTCTCAAAGGGAACCAAAGGAAATGTAACTCTACTGATGCCAGAAAACATAAGCCATCAGAAACACAGCTCTAAAAGATCCCTGAAGAATGTGACTGGCAGTAAAAAAATATAAGATGGAAAGAAAAAAAAAATGACCAGGCAAAAGACAGAAATGCAAAAGCACATTTAGCAGCCAGAAAAAATAGTATGTTTCACTGAACATTTTTTCAACAGTGAGTTCATCTATGTCATTAGTCTTCCCTCATACTGCTGGTCCCTTTCATATGACTAGCATTGCCTATGTGAAAAGGTATAAGTACTTGCAGATCTTGCCAAAAAAGTCTCACACCAGCTCTTAGTTTTAATTTTTTGCATTGATAGTTCAGGTGAAATCCAATGGACTTCAATGAGAACATTAAAACTAAAGCCTGAGTAAAAGTAAACAAGAGTAGCCTTACTAACCTCAGTGGCAATGGTTGGAATGTTTATCTATTTTAAATTACTCCTAAGCAGTGCTCTCACAGGTTTATGACATCAACTAATGTCCATTTAAATAAATGTAGAATCAAAGAAGCTTGTGTCTGTGTCAAAAAAAAGCAAGTCCTAAATAGAAATCCGGTCAGCAAGGATGGATTAACTGGAAGGACTATGGAGACCCTAATCCCTGCCATTGATCCACGCTTCCCTGTGCCCCACAAGCATCACCCACATTCTTGTCTTCTCTGTAGTTTCCTAACTCTCACTGCACAGAAGAAGAAAAGTGGTGGCACAGCACCCAGGAAGTCTGCATTTGAAGATCTATGTCACTTTTCTATCTTTGGTATAAAACCTGGCCCAAGGGCTTGTCCTCATCATAGGAATTCTGAGTACTGTCCTTTCCCCCAAGTTGGAAGCTACCCATAAAACTAATCCAGCTGACAGAGCTTTTCAAGCCTACAGAAACAAAGGCCATTCTTTACATATTTTGTAAAATAAGCTTTCTTTCCCTAATACCACTTCACCCTTGGCCACAGAAAACTAACTAAATTCTGCTGCTCCTGGAAAAGAATCACGGAGCCTGATTCCAATAATTGAAATGCCTACTCTGGCAGACAGAACACAGTACTCCTCTCTGACATACCCGTACAGTTGCAATTGGCAGAATTGTACAGGCATATTGTTCTGAGATGAGCTATCCAAGAACTGAAGGTTACTAGGTGACTACCAGCCATTTAAGCAAGTGGATCGTGAAGGCAGTAATTTTAATCTCATGTAGCCTGAAATGTCCTAACGTAGAAAATCTTGGGTTTGTTCTTTTTTAAATAGGCACTTTTATGTTTTTAAAGTGGAGCTGAGGCATAAAACAATCTAAGTCACATCCTTAATTGCATTATTTGAATCCTCCTCATGTTTTGCTGTGCTGCATTGTGTAAGTGAAAAGAGAATGCAGTTTGTGGGTTTGACGTCACTCATACACCAGTATCATTTCTTGCTTTGCTGCAGCTGGCAATCTTTTATCTTGAATGCAGAGTCTAGCAGATCATTACTGATTAAGGTGTTTTGATAATATGAAATATAATTTCAAAGAAACAGCTTTAGGGAACTTCATAAACTGATGGGAACATAGAAGTGGACAGTGAGGTGGCCTCGAGGATTTGCAGAAATATATTCAGAACACTTGACAGTTAAAAGCTGTAGTATGTTTCTTAAAGTCACTGAGTTTGATTTTTCCACTTGGATTCAGATGTTCAAATAAGGACTTTTCATAATTATTAATCACCACAGAGAACAAATGGTTATCTAGAAGATATGTTATCTTGTTACGTTGATCATCCCATATTATGAAAACATCAATGAGACTCTAACTTCATGTTTGAGTAAGTATGCATATGAAACATCTATTCTTACTTCAAAGTAGAATTGTGCTTTCTAGAAAGATACTAGATATTGTTTCTAAAAATCTAATCCAAGAAATCCTCACTGAGTCTGTAACTGAGGTTATCTGAATCGATCTCAAAGACGTTAGGTAGTACTACACCCAGTGTCACCCCCTTGTGTACACCACTAGTGACTGGTCTCCAGCTAGGCATTGTGCTGCAGATCACAAACCTTTCAGCCTGGCAGTGCGATGCAATGGGTACCAGTTTCTGACATATTAATATATGCAGAGGGTGTTCATACCTATCAATTAAAACCATGCTAATGGAATATCGTCTAGATAACAGGAAGCAGAGTTGAAAGCTATTTCTATATTTTGGAAAGATATGAGAGAATATCCATTCAAGCTTAAAAATTCTTGTTGTCAGTGGGAATCACCCAGTCACTGCTCTCCTTTTCTAAAAATGTACTAGGAACTCTTGGTATAGCTCAAGTCTGGCTAAGACGCCCACACAGTAAGTGCAAAATTACTCATTGAGCAAAGGCAATTTTTTTGTGAATTTCAGAGTAAATTTTTTTGTGAATTTTAGAGAAAATCACATTGAGTATAGTCATTAGGTCCTGGTGAAAAATGCACAAATTTCTGCACCCTCCCAAAAGGAAAATGCTGCAAATCATAGAATCACAGAAATGAAGGGATAGAAGAGCCTCAGGAGATCATCTAGTATAATCCTCTGCACACAGACAGGATCAAACATATGTGGAACTAATCCAAATCTTCGACCTTCACTTTATCTTGCTGTAGTTTCATTGTGAAGCTATGGACAAATCTTTTTCTCACCTTTCTTCAAGTTTCCTACCTGTGAAATTGCCTAAAAATTTTGGACTTAGTATCTGAAGAGTGCTCTGAAATTTATCATTAAATATTACTTTCCCATCTTAGTTATGAACCATAACTGTGCTTTTGATCCCACATATTGGAGGGACCAAACAATACAATACATGGAAATGTTATGTTACCTTGTAAATACTAGTCAGTACAATAGAGATACAAAAACCTTGGTGGTCTGGGAAAGGAATGAGAAAATTCTGAACTGCAAGTCTGCGGTCTAGCAGAGCGACAGAAGAAGAAGATGAGCTAAGCTGTTTGAAGACCGGTTGAAACCTGCATAAATCACAATAAACTCTGATAACACAGTTTCTTTGCCAATTATCCACCATATATGGGAGATTTCCCACGAAAATCTTAAAGTGCTGTTTCTTCGGCAACCGGTAGGACACGACAAATTCCACAAAATGGATCTTCTTAAGCTCAAGCTGCATGCGTAATAGTTATGCAAATTAGTAATAATTTTTTGAATATGTATGATTATTTTGGGGAAAATAATGAATATGTATCTAATCAGGTGATATAAGCTTTCGTTGGGGCAGCATACGGGGTACATGATTTGAGGGAAAGATACTCCTTGCACCCGGCGCTGATAATAAAAACAAAATGGCTGCTTCTTAATGCTACATTGGGAGTTTTTCTTCTAAATTTTTGGTAACAGAAAGAGTCACAGCTTTTTTCTGTTAGATCATAGATAAGAGTTCTCAGGACACAATAAACAAACACATTTCTAAGATTATAGATAAAGATACAGATTTTCAACAGACTTCAGGAGTACTTTTTTTTGCAATAGCTGAAGATTGGTTTGACAGCGTTATGTAATTATTACTCAGCAAGTTCGAGCAACTACTTAAAGACATGTATTGAAATTAATAGCAGAATGACCCGTGCAAGTTAAGTTCAAAAAGATTACAATATTTAAAACATGGCTTACAAGATGACAAGTACATTGTTGTGGGACCAAACCCTTCACAGATGCCACCAAGGGCTTCTGATGCCAATGAGAGCTTTACAGACAGGAAAGATGGAAATAAATGAGAGTTTTTCGAGAATAATGGACCTCAAAATGCAGAAAGGAAATATTTACAGTGAATTTGCACAACACGAAGAGCTTCCTAGGATCCCTTTATCTTAATTACAGTCACACCTCAACAATCCAAATCTGCCTGAAATTTTCATTTATATGGAAAAAAAAAAAAAAAAAGAAAACCAAAACCAGAATCAGATTATGAGCAAATGTATAACCACCAGGAGATTGATCAGACAGACAAATAACTTAACAATGCCCAGGCACATTGAAATCTAAGGGCAAATCACAGGAATAAAGGAGCAGATACCCATATATAATGAGTTGAGTCCTTCACCCTTGCCAGGGGTTAGACTGTCTGTGCTCAAGCCCTGCTATGGGGTTTGACTGCAGAGAAGAAGCTGTATGAGAAAGGGCCTTGGTGGAAGCTCATCACTTTACTGAGGAGCTGCATTTAAGCACTGCCCTCACTCAGGGCCTTCCTGAGCTACAGTGCAGCCAAACCTATGCTTGGCCTTGTACCTTGCTGGTCCAGAAACTGGCTTGACTTCCTGGCTGGGACCCAGATGCTCCTCATCACTAGAGACTGCTGTCCCAGGACCACTGTGCAGTGGCTGACCCTTACCAGCCTCTTCAGCTCTTCTCATCCAGGTGCTCTGGGTCTTTGCTCTGGCTGCTCCCTAGTTGTATGTAAAGCCCTCTTTCAACTGATCTAGCTGTTCCCTGTGAACTGCAAAACATCCACAGTTCCATCCAGGTAACAGTGCTCAGGATCTCAGGGTCAGATTCTAGGGAGTTTTAAAATTGTTTTCTTACTGTAAACCTTATCACAGATATACTGCTGGTCTTCTAGCAAACAGAAATTACCTGGATATCTGAATATTCCTTTCAATTTGTATATATTATTTCCAAAAGGGTTTGGACTTCATCTGGTTTTGGTTTGTTTGGGTTTTTTTTTTTTTTTATTATTTAAATCAGCCTATGCAAAATAGAAGCTTCTTCTTCCTGTTATTAACTAAAGGAGCTGCAGGTGTGGGAGACCCTAACCACAACAAGAAAGGTGAGTGTCTGCATGAGGTAAGTGACACAGAACTGTGTTGTACAGAACATTTCAGCATCTAGTAAATGAAAATAGGATGTTGTGGCAGGACAGGATGGGTGAGCGCATGACCCAGCAACTAGACACTCTACAGCTGGAGAGGGCTGGACAATTCAAGGTAAACAAGCTGCTGCCTCCCACCACTTCCCCTCTGGCCACTTGCACCTATGAGCCAAAGTGTCAAAATACAACAATGCTTACAAATACAAAGCCATTTTGCCCCACATGCAAAGTGTTTGCATTTGAAGGCCAGTTTCCTTGTCTTGTCATTCAGTCTGGATATACAATCCAGGAACCCTCAGTCAAACCATTTAGCACTATTTCCTTAGTGTAAAATAATCATTGCGTTAACATACAACAGAGTTTCTTAATTACTTTTACCGAAATCTACAAAGAAATGTACTCAGTCTGAATTTTGCCCCAGATTTGCTTCATTAATGGTTTGAAGACCAGAAGCAACAAGTACTCTACTGGTTCTAGCTCTACTTGACCAGCCAAGCCTTCCTTCAATGCAGCAGCACTTTATAGCCACCCTTAAGAAAACCAGAAGGAAAACAGTACCTCACCCAGGAATGCAGGAGACATCATGTGTCTGGAAATACAGCAAGCTCAATGTAAAATGTACTAATAATCCTAAGTAGCCTTTGCTTGTAGTACAATCAGTCATCTTGTTCCAGTTACAAAAAATTTAAATCTTTAATATAGTACATCTTGGAAAAACTCTATTCTAGTAATTCAGTTGCAGATGGTCATTTTCAGTCAGCTCCCAAGTGGACGGATTAAGAAAAAAACCTGGAGAGCATGAAAGAGGAACTGGAAACTAAGAAATACCACTTTTTTTCCCACAAGACCATGATATATGCTCCTACACATAACTACTCTGAGGATTTATTAGATTTTGTTGGAGCAACTAATGAAAAGGAAGGGATGAAGTATTGTCATTTGGCATTCACATTATAGGCCTGTCTAGACTAAAAATAAAAATCATAAATGCATGTACCTTAACTCATATTGGTTTTAAGCCATGAGAGCTAAATTAGGTAAAACAACAGACAAGAAAAGGCAATTTGGGTTTTATTTCTTTTTTTTTTTAGAGAAAAATTTGGCATATTTTGGGTTTAATACCTTTGTGTCTTGATGCTCTCTGCCACTCACTACAATCAACAGGAAACTAAAATGCTCCAACAGCGATGGAAATTAGTCTTTGCCAAGGATATGTCTTGAACTTTATACACTACCCCTTGGCAGAGCAAGGCAGCCTAGCTATTCTGTGGGCCTTGCTTGCACTAACACAAAGGGAGTTTTTATCTATGAACTGCCACAGGACAAGGTTCAGTAAGGCATTTTAAGCCTAATCTTGTGAGTCACAGAGCATTCCCTGGCAAGTGTTAAACAATTTCAAGTCTCATTAATCTCAACAGGCTTGGAGGATACAAATCAGGGACTTTTTACTCAATTCTACCCTCATGCTGAACTTCTGTTGAAGTCTATGGAAGCTCTGTGTGTGTGGAGTGATGGCCCTTCAAAACTGACTACTGTCTGCACCAAAAGCAGCTGCATCTAAAAGTTTAATGCATTTTAAATAAGCCTTAACCTTAGTAAGCTCTTTCATGGGCACCCCCTTGCCGTGGGAAAAGAGCTTGCGTGCCCTTGCGAAGTTGAGAGCTATGCTGGTGGGGGCATATGCCTCCGGTAGGGTCTCCCAAGCCAGACAGGTCTCAACTGAAGGGTCAGACAAAGTGTGTCCACGGGCAGGATGGGCTCACTAGCCTTCGGGCAACCATCCTAGGAGAAGGACAACTCTAACTCCAAACCCGGACAGATGGAGCTCGTTTAGCCCTGTAAGGCCATCCATCTAAGAGAAGGATACTCTAACCAAACCTACGACCTGAGGACTTCGCTGTCACCGTCCAAGCTCGCTAGGCCCTGGCAGATGAACCTCAGGTGTAAAGGGGGGGGCCAGTCTCGCGCACGCTGCGCCTCACCTAAAAAATCCACCGCGCAGGCTTGAAGGGTGTACTCACGTTTGCAAAGCCCTGTAGCGACAGGCAAGGGACGAAACGGCAGGTGGAAAGATGTCACTGGAAGCCGCAGACCCAACCCTGCATGCAGGCGGTTCAGGACATTGGTCGCTTGAGACTGACCCGGGAGATGACAGTCTCGTTCGGCAGCATCCTGAATGACCAAGCAGCCTTTTTCAAGGAGAGCACTGCTTGCTCCACATGGAGAGGGGCCTAGAAAAGGTGGCCTAACCAAAGCTCATCTCCCCTTCCAATCCGGTTGGCTAGCCGCGGCCAACGGACATCTTCTTCTGCGGTCAACCAAAGACAAAGAGACAAAGGCATACACCTGCCTCCAAAGGTGTGTCCAGATTGACACTCGCATGTTGGAACATCAGAACCATGCTCGATACAGCAGACAGTGGGTGTCCTGAACGCCGTTCTGCTATAATTGCTCACGAACTGTCACGACTCAACATTGACATTGCTGCTCTCAGTGAAGTTCACCTTCATGAGGAAGGCAGCCTTAAAGAACATGGTGCTGGCTACACACTGTATTGGTCAGGCAAACCCAAAACCGAAAGTCATCATTCCGGAGTTGGCTTCATGATTAAAAACTCCATCGCCTCTAAACTTGAAAATTTGCCAACAGGTCATTCCGATCGCATTATCTCCTTACGCCTCCTGCTACACAACAAGCAACATGTTGTTCTCTTCAGCATATATGCCCCAACTCTCCAAGCTGACCCTACAGAAAAAGACAAATTCTACACCGATCTGCGCCACCTTACTCAAAAGGTTCCTGCGGATGATAAGATCATAATCCTTGGTGACTTCAACGCCCGAGTAGGTAAGAACTCTGAAGCTTGGAAAGGAGTACTAGGCAAGCATGGAGTTGGAAACTGCAATGACAACGGTCGCCTCTTGCTAGAGTTTTGTGCTGAGCAGCAGCTTACCATCACCAACACTATCTTCCAGCAGAAAGACAGCCTGAAGACAACCTGGATGCATCCTCGATCTAAACACTGGCACCTCATTGACTATATCTTAGTGCGCCAGAGAAATGTTCGCGATGTCTGTCACACCCGAGTGATGCCTAGTGCAGAATGTCAAACAGACCACCGCCTTGTGCGCTGCAAACTTAACCTCCACTTTAAGCCCAAACCTAAGAGGGGCGGCATTCTGAGGAGGAGGCTCCAAGTTAACAATCTTCAAACAGCTGCACTGAGAGACAGCTTCCAGGCAAACCTTCAAACTAGGCTTGAAGACTGTCCCATAGACTCTTCTCCTGAAGCGCTTTGGCAACATATTAAAAATAGCATCCTGCAGTCCTCCGAAGAATTCTTAGCGTTCTCCACAAAGAAGAACAAAGACTGGTTTGATGAAAACAATCCAGAGATCCAGGAATTGCTGGCAAAGAAGAGATCTGCTCACCAAGCACACCTCGCTCAACCATCTTGCCATGTAAGAAAAGCAGCCTTTCGTCTCGCATGCAGTAAACTCCAACAGAAACTTCGAGACATCCAGAACAAGTGGTGGCTCAACCTAGCAAAAAAGACTCAACTATGCGCAGATTTGGGTGACCACAGAGGATTCTATGAGGCTCTGAAAGCAGTGTACGGACCCACACACCAAGTTCAAAGCCCCCTACTCAGCGCAGATGGCCAAACGCTTCTCACAGATAAAACCTCCATCCTGAATCGATGGTCTGAACACTTTCAAACTCTCTTCAGTGCCAACCGTGTAGTCCAAGACTCAGGAATCCAGCTCATCCCAAAACAAACGGTGAAAAATGAATTGGATATAGCCCCTACTATGGGAGAGACCCTTAAGGCCATACAGCAGATGAAAACCGGCAAGGCAGCTGGGGTCGACGGAATCCCGCCTGAAATCTGGAAACATGGAGGCCAAACGCTCCATGCTAAATTTCACGAGCTAGTTGTGCGCTGTTGGGAACAAAGCGAACTACCACCAGATCTCCGTGATGCAATCATCATCACCCTGTACAAGAAAAAAGGAGTAAAGTCAGACTGCTCAAACTACCGAGGCATAACTCTGCTCTCCATTGCTGGAAAAATCCTCGCAAGAATACTATTGAACAGATTGGTACGCGCTATCGCAGAAGAACTTCTACCTGAAAGTCAGTGTGGTTTCAGAGCCAACAGAAGTACCACAGACATGGTATTCATTCTTAGACAACTGCAAGAGAAGTGTAGGGAACAGAACAAGGGTCTCTATGTAACTTTCATTGATCTCACCAAAGCCTTTGACACTGTGAGCAGAAAAGGTCTGTGGCAGATCTTGGAACGATTAGGATGTCCCCCCAAGTTCCTCAAAATGATTATCCTGTTACATGAGGGGCAGCGCGGCCAAGTCAGATATGGCGATGCACTCTCTGAGCCCTTCCCAATAGCCAATGGTGTGAAACAAGGTTGCGTTCTCGCACCAACTTTATTCACAGTTTTCTTCAGCATGATGCTCCAAAGGGCCACGGCAGACCTCAACGAACAAGACGGCACTTATATCCGATATCGTACCGATGGGAGCCTTTTCAACCTAAGGCGACTGAAGGCCCACACCAAGACCCTGAATCACCTTGTCTGCAAGCTGCTTTTTGCTGACGATGCCGCCCTTGTTGCCCACACAGAAGCAGCTCTGCAGCGCTTAACATCCTGCTTTGCAGAGGCGGCTGAGCTTTTTGGGCTGGAAGTCAGCTTGAAGAAGACAGTAGTTCTCTACCAACCAGCACCACAAGATGATTACCATCATCCCCACATCACCATTGGCGAGTCAGAGCTTCAGTCAGTCCAGCAGTTCAGCTCTCTGGGTAGCATCATCTCCTCAGATGCCACGATCAACAAAGAGATAGACAACAGAATAGCAAAGGCAAACAGAGCTTTTGGAAAACTCCATAAAAGAATCTGGTGCAATAAACACCTGAAGAAAAGGACAAAGATCAGTGTCTACAGAGCCGTGGTACTGCCTACTCTTCTGTACGGGTCTGAATCATGGGTCATCTACCGCCACCATCTGCGACTCCTCGAACGCTTCCATCAGCGCTGCCTCCGCATAATCCTAAACATCCACTGGACTGACTACGTGACTAATGAGAAAAGACAGCGCAGAAAGAACCGTGCGTCGACTATACCACCCAAGGAGACCCTCCGGTGTGCTCTTTGCAACCGGTCTTGCCTATCCCGCATTGGCCTTTTCAGCCATCAACGCGCTTGCAATAAGCGTGGGCAAAGCCCTTCCCAAATCTTCGTCCGCGAAGCCAAGCCATGAATCTTAGTAAGGTAATCTTAAAGGCGACAGACATAGCTGACTAGGCCCATCTTCTAAAACTGTGTTTTATTATCAGGCTTAAGAGATTTAAAATAAATAAATTTTAATAGTGGCAGGCTTTGCTGCTATTCGTTTCTGCAATATATTCTAACCTGTGACTTTCCTTATTCCTTTCCTCCATTTTTAAAGTTAGAATTGCTTTCTGGGTTGGATAAAACTTCATATAAGAAACAAGATATGCCAATTAGGCCATTATCATTCATTTGGACATAATCTTCACCAAGGGACCTCACAGCACATTCCAAAAGCTGCCAAGAGAACCCTCTGGCATTTCTTAGAGAGCATTACCAGCTCATCACCCCACACAGGATGACTGTACCCTGATAAAACAATTCAGAATGTCCTAGAAATAGCGTGACTGGAGCCAAGGACCCCTGTTTAGTTTCTCTCCTGGAAGAAGAATACACCAGTGAAATGGGCAGTTTTCATGAATTTACTGACCTTTGCAAAACCGCTTCATTGCAGGAACTGGAGGGTGGTACGCCTATTTGACAGCCCAATCCAAGCTAACTGAATTCTACTTTTATTGTTTTCTGCATAACAGATGGGCCATATTAAGACCAGCAGGAAGTGATGTTGTAGATACCTCCCAGAGGAGTCAAATTTCTTTAAAATTTGACTAGTGAAAGCAGATTTTGCAGCATAATCTGGAATTGGTACATACAGCTTTGAACTAAACCCAATTACAACTTTGGCACTGATGCTGCCTTTTAACTCCCAAGTATTTTTTTCACTTTAATGGAAGACCTTGAAGCAGGGGACACCACTTCAGGCAACTACAGAAACTCAGTTTCTCAGCCAGGCTCTAGAAGACCTGTAAATTGAAAGCCAACCAAAAGCAGTATCTGTGAATTTAAGCATGTCCATTAAGAGATATCTTCTGCTTTTTTTCTTGCTTCTGAGACCTGAGCATAGAAAAAAACAGTATTAAAAAAGATCAAAACCATAGGACAGTAAATTGTTTCATACAGATGAGATGGATTCCTTTTGTCTCAAGCTAGGACTGAGTTTCTGGAGCTACCAAAAGCCTTTTGTGAGTGTTCGGGTTACGCATACTCAATGTTCTCATGGATCAATGACCTTAGATGACCTGCATGAAACTCAGGGTCTTGAAACAGTGCTGGGAATTAGGCACTGGAGTCAATTAATCCAGAGAATGGATGTGATATCTCTATTATCCTGATGCAAGCATGAAGCCACTCTAGTGAGGTGCTTCTCAAAGCAAGATGCTCCACAGTATAAACAGGTTCAGAACTGTTGGCATCAAAATATTTCAAATGGCTATATGGTCCTTTCCCCTCGAGAAATCTCATTGCAATTTTCATCTAATTGAAAGTCATTTTGACTAATGCTTATTTGGACAATAGCAGACTTAGCACTATATTCAGAGTCCAGGGCTCTCGTCTCCTGGGTGTTATATGGAGCTGATACACAGCTAGAGAACCTTCCTTGGTTAACATGCTACTGAAACACACTTCACCTGTCTAGGCAAGATCTGCAACATGATGGCTTCAAAAAGAAAAGCTGACTGAATAAAAGGCTATGTGGCAACGAACAATAGTCTTTATCAAGGTGGGGGAAAAAAGAAAAACAACCACAAAAAAACATATCAAATGCATCCACAGTCCCCATGTCTACCTACTGCAAGATGGATGGGGTGGCATTTGGGACTGACTCACTCTGTGCTCCAGCAGTATGCGAGGCAGGGACCTGACAAGCTGTATTGGGAGTCCTGTGGAAGACATTGTATCCCAGGAGTCAGTGATCTTGAATAGGCTGTGTCTACTCTATTGGGCCTTATGCTGTGGGCCGAGAAGCCCATATGTTATTAGTGTAATCTGTAATTTGTAATATCTTTGGGAAAGGTAATGTGTATGTGGATCAAGGGGTGGAATGTATTGATCCTGACCAGGAGGCTATCGTGTGTCGAGGAGTCAGAGACGCACATCACACCTGAACCGAGCAGATGCAGGACTGTGCTGCAGCGCACAGCTCTGCATGCCCAGGGTGGCCTCCAGACCTGTGTTATGCTGCACAGGTCCCTTGGCACAGGACAAACTCGGCCAGCACATTGTAACTGAGGAGCCTGCAGGCAGCTCCCACTCGCTACTGGCAATTATGTGACCTGCGTGGCCTTGCCCTTATCTAAAGTGCTGCATGAAGTTCTTACGCAAACATCCTTCATAAATAGGGTGGTATTCTTGTAAGAATATTGTACAGTAGCTCCAACAACCAAAAAGGAGGAACCTTTCTCCACATATGGGATCTGTGCAGTGTGCAATGGGAAAATCAATCTAATCCAACTGGGGTCCGTCCAATCCTGCATGAATGCAGGATTCCCGCAATCTGAAGGGACAGAAGATTTATTTGCTACCCACATTCCTCTTTCTGTTCTATCAGCTATTTCATCAAGCCATTTGCTGATTGTTATTTCTTACCGAGATGCAGAAAGAGTCCCGCACTGCCTTCCTCTGCCACTTTGCCCCCCACATCCTTGTACAGAAGACGAGCACCCCACTCACACCTTCCACTACCAGAAAAATGCTTGGCCATCCAACTCTTCCACCAACTCAAACTTACTGTGTTGGAGGAAATCCATACTAAAGTTCCCACAATACATGGGAAATTCCCCTAATCTGGTCATCATGTGAAGTCCTCAAAAACCTTAGGGCTCAACAGACACACTAAAAGTCTTTTTTGTCTGTTTCCAAGTAAAACTTGGAATGGCCAAAATTATTACCTGGTTTACTGCACAGACTCTCCTCTCTCATTCGGCTTTTATTTCTCTAGCCTGACTGAATAAGAAATTACAAAGATTTCCTACCTATTCAAATACATAGCCATCTATACTTATTTATAAAACACCATCAAAGATTCTTAAATATACTTAATATTCAGTGATTTCACAGACCAATTCAACAGGTTTTGGGTCTAGCTGTCACTCAGGTTACTGACAGAACAGGGTACCAAGCAGCATAAATGAGGACCGAGCCACTCCAGACAGCAGTGTATGTCTCACCATGTCTCAACAATTAAATGGAGAATATGAGGCCCAAAGTATCAGAGCACATGTCAATAACCAACCTGTCAATAGTGAGATGCTCTTAGACATAGCAGAATGGAAGGAATGGGAAGAGGAGACAATGCTACATTTTGATTCATGCCATTGTGAGTGTTCACCTAGAGACAGACCAAAATATATCACTGTGAAAGCTCCTTCAGGTCCTTTTAGTTGATTTTGGGATACTGCAACTCCAGCAGCAAGCAGACATGTGAGCCCAGCTTGGGCTCAGTGCATTGAGCTGAAAGCTACATCACAAATACTTGTACATGCCATCTGCAAAGAGTTACTGTGGAGAAGTCATGAGGAAAAACCAAGCAGTCTACATGATCTGTGGGATCAGACCAATTTTCACTTTGCATGTACACATGCAGGCAGCTCAAGAGAATATAGTTCTCTGAGTCACTTTTGGGCTTTTTCTGGCTCTTGAAGTATTAGCGTGTGCTTTCCCATCAATTCAATGGAAGCAGGGGCCGGACCCTTTGGATGCCATGAACTGTCTATGGCTTTAGCTGGTGAACCTGGAATCAATACATTAAGATACCAAGTAATTCCATAGCCTTTTCAAACTAAGAAACTGAAAAAAAAAAAAAAGCGCAGACTTGACTACATTTACTTTCACGTCAGCACGTCACTACTTTCAGCTCAAAACAACTCACAGTACACACCCTTGAGTTACATTAGAGAATAATCTAGCCCTTGTCAAACAAATTCCTTTCAAAATATTTGTGACTTTTTCTAAGTATTTGTAGTGACAGCCATTCTGATGGTTATACATATCTGGTAGAAGTTGCCTGTTGCTTCAATGTTCAGGAATGTAAGTGGTGATTTGTGTTAAAGTAACAGTCTTAATTGAGAATACAGCCTCTTTAATCTCTGCTGTGTGGGGCTTTCAACCTCTTGGCAATACCGTTCTTCTGCCTTTGAGAAAAGAGTGCAACATGCAGTGAAGAGAGCATCATTTATTCATGGCCAGTGTCTTCCTAATGTCCCTGCAGCTTGCCGATCACAGCCTGTCGAAATATTGCCATTGAAGAGAGACTCACTCTGCAAAAATTTTGGAACGGATAAAGATTTTTTTTTTTTTCATATTTAGGGAATATATAATGAATTGCTTCTGTTTAAGTCTTTGGATTTTAAGTCTGCATTTCAGTTTGGATGTAAGGAAGAGTCCGAACCTGCCCCAACATGGCCCGAACATGCCTTGCATCCTGCGAAAAAGCCGGGGCCCAACACGGCTGGGCGCGCAGGTACAGGAAGCTCAGGCAAACCCTGCGACCCAGGGAGGGCCGACAGCCTCGGCGAGGCTCGGCACGCCTGGGTAGCGGGGAGCCATGCTGCCCTCACGGGCGCTCACTCAGCCACATCACAGGTACCAGCCTGCTGGGGTGGATCCGTCTTGCTGTGATGGCACCGTTTACCAAATCGCCGGTTTTACGGGACCGGAACCGGGACCGAGACCTGGCAATAGCCGTCCAGGGCTCCAGCAGCACCTCCCATCGCCACGGTCACCGCCCGCCCCCAGGTCCACCGCCGCCCCTCGGCAGCCAGGGCGCAGGCGCCAACCGCCGCGCAGGCGCCTCCGCCTACGGGGACGGTCAAACCTCAGGCGGGCGTTCGCGTCCATGTTCCGCCGGTTGGCGGGTGGGAGGCGCCGCTGGGGCCGGCCGGGTCGTGAGGTGAGGTCAGGCGAGGGGAGGTGAGCGGCGCGAGGGCGACGGAAGGCGGCTGTGCCGGCCGCGCGCGCGGGCCTCGCGCCGGGGCCGGCGCTAGCGCCCAGGCGGAGGTCGCAGGGCGCGGGGTGGGCGCTGGGTTCCCGCCGCGCCTGGGCGGGCGTGGGGAGCCGCCTCACCCCCGGAACCGCTCTCCGGGGGCTGCCGGACCGGGTCCTGCTGGGCCGGGATGAGCGTCGCGTGCAGCGGGGCCTGCAGCCCTCGGCGAGGCCTGCGGGTGGTGTCACAGCGGCGAATGTCATCGCGGCGGCGTACCGGCACGGCGTCAGGCCAGCGGCCAAATAACAGCGACTGCTGGCGTTACTCAGTTGTGGGGTTTTATTTAATCTTTTAAACCTGGTTACTTCGGTGAGATGTGAAGTGCTGCACATGCGACACACAGGCGGTGGGAGTGTTTGCAGGTATTCTCACTGCGCTGGTTCGGTGAGAACACCAGTGTGAATCAGGAGTTGTGAACAATGAGCAAAAGGCAATAAATATAGAAAATGGGATCTCAGTGCTCCCAGCGATCATTTTCTGTAATTTAGCTTAGCTTACCTTCCCTTGTCACAATTAATTTTGGTAAACTGGTGTGCACCAGATCTGAAGGTGTAATGCCATGACAGCTCTCTGTGATTCAGATGTATTAGCAATGCTTGTTCTCCTTAGCATTAGGATGCTGTGTTGGGTTTACGTGGCAAGCTTTTGGTAGTGAGGGAGCTACAGGGTTGGTTTCTGTGAAAAGATGCCAGAAGCTTCCCCCATGCAGGATGGAGCTAGTGCCCAGCCAGCTGCAAGATGGAGCCACTTCTGGTCAAGGCTGAGCCAGTCAGTGATGGTGGTAGAGCCTTTATTTAAGAAAGGATAAAAACTGCTGTACAACAATAGTTGGGAGAGAGGAGTGGGAATATGTGAGAGAAAGAACTCTGCAGACACCAAGGTCAGTGAAGAAGGAGGGGGTGGACATGCTCCAGCTCCCTCAGCAGATTCTACTGCAACCTGTGGTGAAGATGGTGGTGAAACAGATTGTCCCCCTGCATCCCATGGAGGTTCATGGTGGAGCAGATAACGACGTGCAGCGTGTGGAGCAGAGCAGTTGGGTGTGCTGCAAAGGAAGCTGTGACCCTGTGGAGAGCCCGCGCTGGAGCAGGTTTGCTGGCGGAACTTCTGACCCACGCTGGAGCAATATGTTCCTGAGGGACTGCGCCCCATGGAAGGGACCCATACTGGAGCAGTTCATGAAGAACTGGAGCTCATGGGAAAGACTCATGCTAGAGAAGTTTGTGAAGGACTCTCCTGTGGGAAAAGCGTGACCGTAATCATTCCCTGACCCCCTGCTTCACTTGGGGGGATGAGGTAGAGAAGTTGGGAGTCAATGAAGTTGACCTCAGGAGGAAGGGAGGTGTGGAGGAAGGTGGTTTTAGATTTGTTTTTCATTTCTCATTACCCTACTCTGATTTGTTTGATAATAAATTGAATTAATTTCCTGGCGTTGAGTCTGCTTTGCCCTTTAACAGTAATTGTAAGTGATCTCTCCATGTGCTTATCTCAACCCACCAGCCTTTTATTATATTTTCTTTCCTCCAACTGAGGAGGCAAAACAGTAGAGTGGCTTTGGCGGGCATCTGGCAGCCAGCCAGGGCCAACCCACCACAGATGCTTACCATTGACATTCATTGTGTTGGGAAAAGAAGCAAGGGTCCCTTTCCTATACCTTGTCTTTTTTGTATCTTCTGTGTGCGCATGTATCGGTTGGGGGTTTGTTCGGGGTAGGTGTTTAATCTTTGTGGTTGATGGTGTAGAATTCCTTGTCAACAATGAGAATAGGAAGAATACAGCTTAGGATGAACAGAAAAAGGTGTCAGGAGATGTAATTAGTTACAGCTTGCCAAGATAGGCTGCTGACATCTGTGGGATAAGTTTTGAGATGTTTAGTAGCCAGTGTACACCTGCTGAGACCAGCTCTTTTAGCAGGGTCTTTTGCCATATGTTAGGAGAGGAATACTGTAAGAATCTGCAAGATAATTATTCCCTTTGATAGTATTCCTGTACTATTTTTTATTTCTGGAGGCAGGGAAATGAGAAAGAACTGCTTGCGTGGAGCTTATTGGGGATATGCATGAATTTGTTTCAGGGTGATGCTGCTTCCTTTGCAAGGCTTATGTTTCACATAACACAAATATCTCTGTCAGCTGCAACAGGGAAATAAATTACATAATGCTGTAAGTTGTTAATGTTAAAGAAGATTCCGTTCAGTGGGGTTTTTTGAGACAGAACGCTGTCCCAGAGGTTGTCAGCTAGGGTAAAGCTTGTCAGTAGTTTTCTAGGCTGTAGAAATGCTCACCAGCTCTCATGAGCTTGACCCTCCCTTGTTTTTGTGGTAAAGGACAGTCAAAAATAGGAAACACTATTCTGCTGTTGCTGTTCCAGTTCTTAGGATTATTGTGTGGAAATTGTGCCATCTCTGAGAATTAATGAAAAGGACTGCAAGAAATATTGATGCTGATACCTATTTATTTATAGAAGGGTTTTGGCATACTGACAAGAGTGGGCAGTAACCATGATTCCTAAACATGACAAAGCAGTTGTTCAGAATTTTGTTTTTTAATTAATAGAAAGCATCTCCAAATTAAAGTGGCTACCTAAACTGAACAAGGGAAAATACCCTCACTTTTTTTCTTTCTTTCTTTTCACAGTGTTTAACTCTCAACCTAATCTTGATAGCTTTCACATCTTCCCTGCCAAAAAGTGAGATACTGGGTTAAGAAAAGATGGGGTGTTTTACTAACTCCATATTTAGGTAGTGCTGAGGTTGTTTTATAAATCATACTTGGAATTTTCTGCAATGATTTTTACTATTTTTGGGGTCTGCAAGTGCTACGAACAGCAGCTGTGCTTCTCCTAAACATCTTGTTCTTACTGTTGGTCTCATTGTATCTTGGCTCTCAGTGCACAAATGCTTGTTTGATGTTTCCATTGAAATTAATTGCTATTGGGAAGACTTGAAGTGATCCTTTGAGAAGTGGGGTTTAAATGAATAAGTAGTGTTGCAGGTTAAAATTAGGAAAGGAATTGTGAAAGGTTTGCAACTTCTGTAGCCTTGGGGAGAATGTAAACTCCTCCAAGAACTAAATAAAAGAGATTTGGAATAGTTTGGCTGGTAAGATACAATGGGCTCATCTGGGCTTAGGAAAAGAAATCCAGTGAAAACAGGTTTTAAATTAAAGTGGTGGAACAAAGTCGGTTTAGTGCTCAACACAATTAAAACCATATATCAATCATTTAAATTTAAACAGGGCAGATGATAGAAAAGAGAGAAAGGAGATAATAAATACATAAATAAGTATATACAGATAAATATACATTCCCTCCTGTTTATCCCACATTGCTGGTTTAACAAACAAAGCCCCTGCCACATGGTCGCTGCCAGAGCAGGGGGTGGGGAGGCATGGTATTCTTAACCTGAGAAGTTTCAGTCCAAGAATGAACTTTGGAGCAAACTTCCTCGCAGTAACTTAGTCCTTCTCCCCGAGGCTACAGAAGTTGCAAACCTTGTGGAATTCCATTCCTTTCTAATTTTAACCTGCAACAAGTAGCATCATGGGGAGGTGTGCCCAGCTCACGAATGCATTTAGCAATTCCTCACCATTTTCTGACTGAAGTCTTGAACTACCAAGTTCAGCTGACTTCCAGATGCCAACATAAATGTTGTGTGAAAGCATATATCTCCAGAGCTTTCAAAGAGTAGTAGCCACTAGCCTTTGACCATGTGCTACTTCCGTAAAGTTTTCCGTTAGGTAATTTTTAAATATGCTAAATGTTGTCTGTGAGCTTTTTAACTCTTCTCAGAAGCATGAAATGTTAATGGTACCCTGACAATGCTGCCACTAACCGTCCTTGATGATCTGTTTCTTTGGGGGTGCAAAGTCAGCAGAGAGAAAGTTAAGTGTTCCAAATAATGTATAGTTAAAGAAAGACTTATTTTTTGCACAGATTAATAACTATGAAATCATATGCATAGATTAGGAGAACTATAAAATAGCAGCTAATATTTGTATTTTACTAGTGTGAAATAATAGCATTCAGCAGCCTAGTTACAAAGAGATGTTAAGTATGTATTTGAGAAGAAACTTTCTTCTCTTCATACCTGTGCAAAATTCATGTGGAAAATAGATAATAAAGCAATATATTAAAAGTGAGCTTTATTCTTTTTTCTCTTTGCCATACTTGAGCATTAAATGTTTTAGCCTGCCTGTATTTTATAGCTTCTAGTTCTGTTATGTAATTTTTAAAGAGAGAGAACTCTTCTTGCTTAGTATTAAGGATGTAGGCAAATCCATGTCCACTCAGCAGACTCTAATATGAGCAAAAGTGCTTTGTTGAATGATGATGTCATTGTGATGCTTGAAGTTGCTTTTTGTAGTTAAGGGTGGTGGCGTTGGATTTCTAGCTTGTCAGGTTTCCAATACTATGTATTTTTAATCTGCCTTATAAAAAACGTCCTTAGAGTTGGAAGCAGTGGCTTCCTGCATTTTTCACAATGTTTTGCAGTTGCATTGCCATCTAAGCTTTGTGGCAATGTTCAGGGTGGCCTCTTAATTTTGGATTCATCTTGTTCCCAATTGTAAAGTTCAGATCAGAAACTACGCAAGTATCTGTTCAGCTGAGAATGAAGATTTGTCCCTATTTCTACAGTGCAATTTTATTTCCTTGTGGTACCTTTGGTTGTAAATGGCTAGTGCCCAGAAAGAGTGGAAATAGGAAGGTCAGTAGCAAAGTACAGACCCTGAACTTCAGGAGAGCTGATTTTGGGTTATTCAGGGGATCCTTTGGTAGCACCCTATGAGAGGTAGCTTTGAAGGGTGCAGGTGTTCAGGAAAGCTGGCAGAGCTATAAGCACAGCGTAAGGGCAAGAAAAGACCATCCCAATACTCAGGAAAACAACTAGAATGTATTGGGAGATTAGACAGTGTGCTCCAGTGCAAAATTGGCAGCATACTGGAGGGAGAAGCAGGAAGAGTTTACAGAGGTGCAGTTTAGAAACATTTTTTGGACAGAGATGGTGTTAGAAAAACCAAAGCTCAGTGCTAACTGGAACTTGCAAGGCATTTCAACAGCAACAGGAGCTGCTTCTGTTACATTAATAGCAAAATGTTGAACAAAGAAAAACAGGATATTTTCATGGTGCTAAGAGAACTGGTCGATGCCTCGTGAGGTTGCTCTCTTAATTTTCAAAAGGTTGTGGAGATCTGCAATGACTGCAGAAAAGCAAATGTTGACCTGTTGTTGAAAAAAGTGAAAAAGATCAATATGGAGTATAACAAGCATGTCAAGTTCACTTCAGTCTGCAGAAAGATCATGGAGTGCATTCTTTAGAGCATATTTCTGGCCATGAGGGGGAGGATCCAGTGAGTATAAGTCAGTCAGTATCACTTCAGTCCCTTAGAGGGTTGGGGAACATATCCTTGTAGAAGCCATTTTTAAATGCAAGAACAGGGTGTGACTAGAAGCAATCAGCATGGATTTACCAAGGGGAAATCATGCCTGCCTGACCAACGTCATTGCTTTCTATAATGCTGTGCTGTGAACAAAAGGAGGGCAGTAGATTTTGTATACTTTATCAAAACCTGTGAAACACTCTTCCATTGTCTCCCTATCAAGCAAACTGGTGAAATATGGCCTGGGTAGGTGGATGGTGTAGTCAGTGGAAAACTGGCTGGATGGCTGGGCTCAAAGGGTGGTGATCAGTGGTGCAAAGTCTATCAGACTGGCAAGTGTGTCCAATTATTGTATGGACACCTATTGTCTCAAAATGCAATTAAATCTATTCCAAAACAAACCCATACTGGCCTCATTCTGAGTGCCATTAGAAGTTTTTTTTTCTCCTAAACGTTCAGAAATACAATTCGTAAGTATATGGAAATATTTTGCTGCTTAACTGCCAGGAATTTATATTTATTAAGGTGGTCACTATTAATTTTGAGTTTTCCTGCTGGAAGTGGTATTTGCTGTTGCACACGCTGCATTTGCATGTTTCCAGGGTTTCATTCTGTCTTTTTGAAAATAAGTGTCGAGGTTCTGAACACATCACACCAGCAGCATGTCCTGAAATTAGAATAATGTGCATGTATATGCTTTCTTAGTGCTTATTGAAAAAGATTACACTTGGTTTTCATCAGGTACTAGGTTTTTTATTTTTTTAAGGAGCCATCCCAAGTGACTGGAGGTGTATTACACTAAATGGTAATGTTTGAATATTTGCTGTTGGCCGTCGGTTTGTGGTGTGCAACAAGGTAAGCTGAGTTCTGGTTTGTCTCCAGTTCACGTTCCTGTGTGCTTGTGGGTGCCTGCATATTCCAGCTTACAGGGAAGGTGGTTTTTGTCAAGTATTCCAACCCTTAACTACAATTACCATTTACAGTCTCACAGGTGGGTCTTTGGTTTACTTCTGGTTTTGCATGAAATAATTGAAAGAGTTGTGGAGAACTTTGTATTCTAAATCATGATTTAGAAACTGTAAACAATCCTCTTGAGCTGTCCCATTTTCAAGACAATGAGATATCCTTGAGAGCATTTTAAGTATAAATGCTCTCAGAGTGCACGTGCTGTGCCATGTGGAACTGTATATTTGCTCCAGTTTTAAGAAATGTTACTCACCCATTCTTTGTGCAAGACCAATGAGTATTCAGCATTTCTTGGGTTTAAGTCCATAAAGCAAGGTTGTATGGTAGACTTAGGAAGGGGAAGAAATCTGCTGTTAAGTGCAACATAAGTCTTGTGTTGGTTTTTTTCTGGCAAATAACATGCTTTCTTTTCTAGTCCTAAGTATGTATTTTTTTTTATTCTCTCTTGCAGAGTGAGCGTTAGTGTCATACAATAGAGCTAAAATGTTGGATGACATCAAGAAGCGATTTGAATTTCCTAATGCAGTTATTCAGTCACAGGTAATTTTTTTGAAAAGCATTAAGCGAATTGTCTGTGGAAAACTTTGTAAAAGGAGGTAAGGAAGACTTTTTCGGTTTTTTTTGTGTTGTTTTTTTTTTTTTTTGTCCAAAGGCGGAAAAACATAGAAGTAGGGAAGTTGCAAGCAAATAATAATTGTTCTGTCTGTGTAATCCAGCATTTGACATAATTGCTCGTCACTGTAAAGTCTTTGCAGGAAAATCAGATACTTTCCAGGACTGGAAGATTTAAGTGGGGCCAAATGTTTTTAGTGACCCAGTGATCTTGAGGGAAGCCAGCAGTTACCAGGTGTCATGTGTGGGATCGAAATACTTGACAATACTTTATGGAACTGTCTCTAGGACTGATCTGTTTTATTTCTGTGTGATGAGAGCTAATGAACTAACTGCAGTCTTGTCTGTCATCAAAGAATAGCTGTATACAGCTTCATTGTGATCAGCAGGCCAAACCCCTTTATTTTCAGATCCATCATTGGCTCCTGATCATGTTCACCTGAAACTTTCTCATGTGCATAAACTGTTTATCATAGTATTTTTAATGGACAGGAAGGAAGAAAGTAATAGGCTCTGTTTAAAAAATACACCTCCTGGGCTTTGGCCGTCTCTTATTTCAGTATTAAAAATGTATCTCTTCAGCTGTAAGATCATGCTAACTTCCTTGTTTTCTTCCTCTTCCTGTTTTGACTTCAAGATTAAATATATATCCATTTGTTTAATGGAGTAAGTTGATGTGAGCAGTCTGTGCGACCTGGTGTCTCTGCCTTTTCAGCTCAGCGCAGTTTACATTGGTTTACAATAATTAAGTTTGAAAGAGTGACACAGAAGTCCTCTTGTGATCAGCTTGGCATTCAGGAGAGGAAGTCACGTTCCTGGAAGCTAGAGTTCATCTAAGGTCCAGCAAAGTGGCTTGCATTGCAGTTCACATCATTACTAGCTTTGATGACTAAGACAAGGCATCTTTGAAGCTGTTCATTTTTTTTCAGTGCAGAAATATGTCCTCGTGGTACAAATATAGCTGAAATGTCTTGGCTCACCACTACAGCTGCACATCATTAAGGGGTACCGGTGTGCTTTGGTAAATATTGTACTGTGCTTTGGTTGTTTTGCTAATTTCCACTTATTTTGTGTGACCCCTGAAAAACATGCTGTAATCTTCAAATTATCATCAGGCCAGGATTCAACTTTGTGACAAATGTCTTCTCTCTGTGGGCCTAACCAAGACATCTGCCCTGCAGAGCATGTAATGTACACAGACAAGGATCAGTGAATTGAGGAACATGAGCATAGTTTTGTAGGTCAAGAAGTTTTACTGGTGAATCAAGTTCTTAGAGTGCAGTGGACTAATCTACTTTTTGACTTTTCTGTATAGCTAACTGCAAAAGCCACTTTCTACTGAAAAGCCCCCTTTTCAGTGTAATGAAAGTGTTTTAAAGATGTGGGTGTGAATTGATTTCTGAAGTTCCTTATAAGCAGGAAACAGAAAAAATAGTAGAAGATTCACTTGGTAAGTGCCCTAAAACAGATGTAAGCTGCCTGGGGATCATGTTGCTCTGGCATGGGATAACTCTTGCATGGAATAGCTGCAGAGAGATGAATATCTGACTTTGTACCATTTTCTCAGAGTTTTCACAGAGGAAGATTTCCAAATAATAAACTGCCTTTTTGAGTCAAATGTATTAGTGTACATATCCAAACCTTTGAAAGACATAATCCTTGTCGTCTAGGACAGGTGTGAACTTATCTCAGAGTGCTGCTCTTTGTTATGTCAAGCTAGCAACTAGTATCCAAATGAAGCGTAAATAAATCCTGAAAGGAGAAGGAGCCTGGAAACATTTAAAATAATGTTTCTGAATTTTTATCCAGTAACAAACAAGGAATGTTACCATTATTTTTTTTTCTTGCTGGCTTCCTAGTTTACTTTTTCCAAAAGTAAGGGTCTGACCTTGCCATAGAAGAGTAGCTGCTGTTCTGGGTACATTGAAAATCTGGAACACTTTTGGGCTCTTACTTGGAAAAGATGTCTTTCTGTCTCTTGCAGAAGGGGCTGTGTAGTAGCATCAAAGATTATGAAACATGACAAAGTAAGGCATTAGACATGAGTCAGAAAACAAAAGCCTCGATTGAAACACGCTTAAGCCTTTCAGGGTATTTCAGTTCACATTTAGATTTTTAAAGGCAGTTTGAGGAAAGCAGACAATTCAGACACTCTATTAAAATAGAATTAAATGCTTAGTCTTAAACCTCAAATTACAAACGTGTGCTGTGCTTTAGAACTGAAGCCCTTGTTCTTTAGAACTGAAGCATTTTTTTGGAGGACCTTGAAAATTTATACTTTGTTCATGATCACTGCCACAGAATGCCTTTATGAGGAATACTATTAACTTCAAATGCCTTATTTAAACTAAATGAAACATTTCTGGCAGGAGACGTGCTCGGATATATGTAAAGTGCTTAAGGTATGATAGTGTGTTTGTCATCAGTGTTCAGAGAAACTTGTGATGGAGAAATTTGGGCAAGTTGCTTAGATTTGCTGTGTTCTGCTTCCTCTCTTGCTTCTGCTGCCCTGTATAGTAAAGGATTTAATAAGTACCAGTGTTGTTACGTACCTGAGATCTCTACAGCAGTGGAGCTGTAAATGTCTATTACAGTTGATGCATTAAAATATCTGCAATTCCTGAGTATGTACCTGATTTTCATCTTGTAAGAGGTACTGTACAAAAAGACTCTTGGGTCTATGTGGAACCCGGTGCAAATTTGTTTATCTTCTGCCTCAGGATAACAGTAAAAAGTAGTATACCAGCATTATGGAGTTTTTTGATCTTGAAAGATATTTCAGCTTCCATACCAGTAAGTTTGGTATTTCACATCATGATAAAACGATTGTATCTAAAGATATGTAAATTATTCCTAATGGAGAATTAAAAAATAATACTTGATCTGCAAGTTTTTATTTATTTTTCTTTTTTAGGCAGTGAGTCATCTGATTGCTGCAGTGCTGAAAGAAAATGTTTCTTCAGAGAAAATCAGACAAGCATCTGACCAGGTCTGTGGCATTCTCTCACTTCTGTCTCCTCTCCCATCCATATATGCTTACATTACTCAATGTTTCCCATTCCCCATTGTGTGATTTTAATAAATCATAGAATCGAAGTAACGCAGTAATATGTGTCTGGGTATACAGGTAGAAACAGTAAATCTTTGGGATCAGAAAAACAGTTTTACTTCTATCAGAAGTCTTATCGGAAGAAGTCTTAATTCTGCATAGTACCTTCATCTATCTATGCTCAGTTTAAGACATTTTTATTTGATTTTATTTACATTACTGCAACTAAAGTGCCATATGGTGAGACATTGTTACTTGAGTAGGGAAGACTTTTACATCACCATAAAAATTTCAGGAAGTATGGCATTTCACATACCTGTATTGGTGTTATATTTCATATTAGCTAATTAGAGCTTATATTTAAGAGAGAGCATGGTGGAAAGGCATACTTTGCCTTTTAGTTGAGTCAGGCTTGCTTAATTGCAGCTCTGTCTTGTTAACTGAGAGGCATATGAAATGCCAGCACCTGCAAGTTTCAAAGAAACATAGGAAAGGTGTTAGTTAGGATTTGCTCTCCCTTTTTTAATCCCCGAAAGCTGACTTGTACAGAAATGAGCAGAAAATGATATGTGAATTTTTCCTCCCCGTCTGAAGTCTTAAAAAAAAAAAACAAAACCCAAACTAGCAAACACAAACCTGAAAAGTGCTGAGTTGTGATGTGAGGAATGTGTGGAGGTGTGTATTTCTCTAATAGAAGCTCCTCCAACAGTCTTGATCATAATCATGTTCCCAAATGACATTCTGTTTTGAGCTACAAGCTGACTCTTCCCTTTTGCTGCCCCATGAAGGTATTAAACTGAAATACAGCAACACCTTCTAAAATGCTAACAAGCAGAAAATTGTCCTGCTTAGACATTACAGGCTCCTTCTCCATTCAAGAGCATTTTGCAGTGTTCATTTTTAAAAAAATGTTCATTTCTCCATTTGGAAGCTGCAAAATCAGCAAACTAACCTGTGAATGCAAATTTAGCATGAAAACAAGCAGCAGTTTTGATGAATACTGCCAAATTTTTGTGCTTACTAGCAAATGGAGAGAACAGAGGACTTCATATGATGAGTAAAAATGACTTAGCTCTGGGATAGCCCCTTGTATGCCTGCCTCTAGCTGTCTGCACTACACCTTGCAGTAGACTTAGCTTGACAAAGCAGTTCCTGAGTTGTTTCCAAATATATCTTAATCTTTTTAAGAAAAGAGAAATTTATGATAGCCTACCTGTATAGGCACAGCTGAAAAATTTGTCTGCCTTATTGTTTTCTCAGAGACTCCTGTCCCTACTGAGAGCAATAGGCAGTAGAAGGCAGGGAAGTGGGAGCTGTTGTCAGAAAAATCTTTCTTAGGTGTAGAATCTGTACCCTAGCTTCCTCTTTTGTGCTCTCTAAGACTTCAGGAGAAACTGTTGAGCAGGTTTTTATTTAAAAGTGTGTCTGACATGGATGAAGAGAAATCAGTGTCAGTGTTATCATTATTTTTGTCTCGTACTTTTGACCACAGACTCCTGCTCTGAACTTACTTTGGGAGAAGTGCTGCAGTGAGAATGTTGCCTTGCGAACAGCCTGCTCTGAGGGGTTGGTGGCACTTGTTACAGAGAAACATGCTGAGCTCAACTATGTTCTTCATGGAGCTCTCAGCCTAATTCCCTCAGCAAGGTAGTGTTTGGTTTCCTGATTTTTGTCTTTTGCAGCTGGTTATCAGTCATTTTGTTTTCCTTGTAAATACAGGGGAAGAGGTTCTGTAAATAACAGTATCTTCAAATAAGCTGTGACATTAAGGACTGGCATTGCTCTGCCACTCTGCTGAAGGCTGTTGCTTTTATCCTGGCAATGTGACATTGTGGGTCTGACTTAAGAACTCAGAGTATCCTATGCATGTAAGCTGAAATTGTTAGCGGTTTAGACTAACACTCTGAACTTTGAACTGTGGAACCTCAGAAATCAATGCACTGCCTAGTTTTGTTGCATCTGTCATGGGGAAGGGGGAAGAAAATGGCAGCAACTTCCATTATGGGGCAGCGAAATAACTTCCTAATCATTCAGTTAAAATAACTCGTTGCTCAAATAGAGTCACCATAAGACTGTGGGTGGGGATTAGGAGTGCTCGATTTTGTTTCCTTGTCTGCTGAGGAAGGAATCGCTTTACCTAATGCTGCAATTACTTCCCCTTACAAAATTCTGCAAATACAATGCCTATGTCTCACAAAGGTGTTTTGAGCTAGACTGCCTGTGCAACACACTGAGAGAATGCAGTTGTGGGGGTAAAAAGACATTGTGCGTAGAATTTATAAATGGGAAGTCAAATGATGATTGGAAAGATTTTTTCCATTCAAATCTACCAATGTAATAAAGCTGTTTGGGTTATCCTTCTCTCTCCTGAATTTTGGCAGCTCACTGCGCTAAGCTTTCTCATTCTCTTCCTAGACAATGCCAGAGTTGTTTTTAGCCAAGCCAGCTAACTGGTGCTTGTCCTGGGTTTGGCTAAGATAGGGTTAACTTTCAGAAGAGGCTGAGAGGGGCCATAGCCAAACTGAACCAAACAATGGGATATTTGATACCATACTGATACGTATATATATATATATGTATGTGGGGTGGAGCTGGCCAGGAGAGTGGTGAGGGTGTGGAGGGGCGGCAAGCAAGGGAGCAGCCGAGGGGTATTTAATTGCTGGCTGGGCCTAGACTGTGACAGTGCTGCACCTGTGATGTGCTATGCCAGTGGGCTCAGCATAGAGGTTGCAAGAACCACACTATGAAGACATGTTTTTCACCCCAACTAACCTTGACATACTCAGTCTTCGGCTGAGGTTTTGGTCTAAGCCAGAGGTGAGTTTAGGTTTGAGTAAACCAGTAAAATGCTTAAGAAATAAGATATTTTAAAAAAGACTGTTTCTTTCCTTGTGACTTGCTTGTTTACAGCTAGGACCTTGCTGTGATGATGCTGATTCTATGCTGAGTTTACAATAAGTGGTTATGGATCACTAGGAAAGGTTTTGTAATTAAATTTTTATAATAGGAATAACTTTGGTAAACCACTGTCCTCCAAATGACAAAAATTTACTAGTTCAGTTTGGACTTAAGGGACTAATCTGCATTGTTAACAAAGGAGTAAAAGCACCTGTGGTTAGACTAGGAGAACCTGAGTCCTGTGGGTTAAGGTGAAGGGACAGTTCCACTAGCTGTGGCTTGTAGACTAAGAAATACGTTCAGCTAAGGGTTTGTTACAGTATCAGTGGTTATAAGGAAATAACATGTTAATACAATTTTGTGCTTCAGAAAGTAAAAAGTGTAAAATGGATATTTAGGATAAAGTTAAGGTTAAAAACAAAATCAGAGTTATGTATTGAAAGAGCTTGGATCTGCTCCATCTCACCACCATTCTTGGATTTTTCCATGTCTGAAATCAGCCCATATATCTGATTGATATAGTAAGTGTTGGTAAATTACCCAGGAACCTTTTATGCATTTTTGGCTTCTTTCCCCTGCTCCGCTTCCTGCTCCCTCCACCCCAAGTTGCCACATCCACTATTGATGCAGAGCAGAGTTTGTATAGTCTAACTACAGAAATCTGTGGGTTTAAACATCTGTAACCTCAGGAGCTGATTAAACTGATTATTTCAGAATGGTTCATTTCAGTGCTGATAAGTTTTGGGTTTTTTTTTCTTGACTCTTAGAATTTTAGCTTGCTGTTCGTAATCTTATTTCCTGCCAAATTTTATCCAGGTTTACTCTGTGGCTTTGCAGTGCTGTGTGCAGTGTCTCTAGAATAAAGTAAATAAGGAATTAGCAGCAAGCAGAAAGGTACTTGCAACTGCTGAGCACCTTTTGGTGCTGAATGCAGCAGTTAGGTGAATGTTTTATTGGCAAAGGCTACTTCTGTTGTGTTCTTGCTTCTCTTCCTCTGTTTACAATAAATTTAGCAGGGACTTAGTGCACACAGTGGGTTTTATTCTATCAGGTATATCAGCTGCAGCATGCTAGGAAGGTATTTTGCTTTGTCAGAGGTGAACATCCAGTGCTTATCTCAATTGACTTTTTATGGGGTTCACACTATCTGTTCATTATGCAAATGGAAATCTATTCTTACCTGGTGCATCATTGTACCATAACCATCTCTTAGACCCAGTGTTCAGTTTCCTCTGATGCCCTAAGAGTTTAAACTTCATGGAACACTGTATTTATGTGTGTGGTTGTGTATGTATATATACAAAATATGTATACACGTGTAAGCATTTACATGCCACAATTTTACACATTGGTTTCTAGCTTTCTGTGTAGAAGATGATGGGGAAAGTCTGTGGCCTGTATTCAGTAATGAATGAGCATAAATAATCAAGTCAAGCTATTAAAAACCTGTGAAACTATTGATTATTGTAATCTTTAAGCAATTGTGAGAAGGACTGAGTTTTGTGTGTACATTTTCAGAATGTTTTCATCACCTGAGCATCCATGCCTGTAGGAGGTGGGGAAATCCTTGCAATATGTCATGACATTGAGCTGCCTGTGTTCAGGAGCTGAGTGCAAAGCCTAAAGCAGCCATTCTGCCCCCACCTCCTGCCTGAACATTAGGACAAGGAGTTTCATAACAGGGAAGCTTTTTTTTCTTGTTGAGTATTTCCCCGTTGCTGCCTAGTTCCCCAGCTGAAGCTGGGGAATATGTTAGCAAATTCCCGTTTGTCTGTTATCAGCCATGAAGTATCTGAAAGGTCGTTGCTCTCTTTCTCCCCTATGCCCAGCCAAAAGGCTTTCCTTCCTTCTCTGTGTGTTATGCTGTCTGTATTGATATTTGGAAGTCTGCTACATGTGATCCTGCTGGTTGCTTTGCAGCAGAGTCCTGTCAAACCTTATGCTTTCTTGTATGGTCAAATTTCAATATTTCGAGAACCAGATGTCAAAACAACCAGTCATTTTGAAGATTGCAGGCACATCTTATAACTGGTCCATTTTTGGAAGAAAGAAAGAAAGCAGAAGCATATTCTGTCAGTTTTGATGTAGATCAGTGTTTTCTAGCACTGCTGGCAAACATATGGAAGGCATAGAAGAGAGAATAGACTACTTTGCCTGTTTCTGGAATGTCAAACTAAGCATTTATTGGCAGGGAGATCCTCTGTGGGAATCTCTAGACATTCCTTAGTGTGCCATATACACATAGGGAGAAGAGTCTTTCTGCGGGTGGTGATAAGTACAGCAAGGGCCTGATGGTTAGAAGTGGTATTTGCCTATGTGTTCCCATTTTCTTTTATGAATGATTTGAGGGTTTTTTAGGTTCTGATGCCATAATCGTATGATTGTTTGTCTTTGCAGTTTTTGAATCTTCAGTAAACTGTGATCAAGTAGTGGTATTACTTTGTGATTACATGCTGTTACCACACATTGTGCTGATGTTTGTCCAGCTCGTTTGTAAACTCCTTTTAACAGTGTTCGTATAATCTCTCTGTTCTTTGATAGAAATTGCTTGAATTTGTTCAGACTATTTGGTATAGTTTATCATCATGGCTTGGCTTCGCGGACGAAGATTTGGGAAGGGCTTTGCCCACGCTTATTGCAAGCGCGTTGATGGCTGAAAAGGCCAATGCGGGATAGGCAAGACCGGTTGCAAAGAGCACACCGGAGGGTCTCCTTGGGTGGTATAGTCGAGGCACGGTTCTTTCTGCGCTGTCTTTTCTCCTCGAGCTTGATTCTACGCATGCTCTCAAAGGAGACAGCAGCGTTATGTATGGTGTGTCTCCAAATGTCCCGATTGGAGGCCAGGGTGGACCACTGATGGTGGTCAATATGGCCTAGGCTGAGGTGTTGTTTCAGGGAGTCCTTATATCTCCTCTTTGGAGCTCTTCTCTTGCGGCAGCCGGTGGCAAGTTCACCATAGAACACGATCTTAGGGAGGCGGTGATCCGCCATGCTGGAGACGTGCCCTGCCCAACGCAGCTGCATTTTCAGCAACATGGCCTCAATACTGGTGACGTCTGCCTGTTCAAGGACAGCGACATTAGTCACGTAGTCAGTCCAGTGGATGTTTAGGATTGTGCGGAGGCAGCGCTGATGGAAGCGTTCGAGGAGTCGCAGATGGTGGCGGTAGATGACCCATGATTCAGACCCGTACAGAAGAGTAGGCAGTACCACGGCTCTGTAAACACTGATCTTTGTCCTTTTCTTCAGGTGTTTATTGCACCAGACTCTTTTATGGAGTTTTCCAAAAGCTCTGTTTGCCTTTGCTATTCTGTTGTCTATCTCTTTGTCGATCGTGGCATCTGAGGAGATGATGCTACCCAGAGAGCTGAACTGCTGGACTGACTGAAGCTCTGACTCGCCAATGGTGATGTGGGGATGGTGGTAATCATCTTGTGGTGCTGGTTGGTAGAGAACTACCGTCTTCTTCAAGCTGACTTCCAGCCCAAAAAGCTCAGCCGCCTCTGCAAAGCAGGATGTTAAGCGCTGCAGAGCTGCTTCTGTGTGGGCAACAGGGGCGGCATCGTCAGCAAAAAGCAGCTCGCGGACAAGGTGATTCGGGGTCTTGGTGTGGGCCTTCAGTCGCCTTAGGTTGAAAAGGCTCCCATCGGTACGATATCGGATATAAATGCCGTCTTGTTTGTCGAGGTCTGCCGTGGCCCTTTGGAGCATCATGCTGAAGAAAACTGTGAATAAAGCTGGTGCGAGAACGCAACCTTGTTTCACACCATTGGCTATTGGGAAGGGCTCAGAGAGTGCATCGCCATATCTGACTTGGCCGCACTGCCCCTCATGTAACAGGATAGGTATAGTTTAAGAGACTAAGTATATGCCTATTGATAATGTAGGAATATGTTTGTGAAGCATACTGCACTCTGTGCCAAACAGTGAATGTTACTATATCTCAGTTTGCTCATGTGTTAAATGAGGATGATTGTTTGTTTGTCCTATGAGAGGGTTCCATAAATTCTGTATAGCTTCTTTTTTCCAGCTTGCCATATAAAGAGTTCTTGCAGTTTCCTGTTCACTGATGGAGAAGTGGAATTGCAGATAAAATAGGTTTCTCAGATTTTTTTCCTACTAGAAAAGAAAGAACGAAGGGAGAACAGTAGAAAAGAAAACAGAAAAAAAACCCAGAACCCAGTTCTCGTTTTCCTCCCTTATCTTGCCCTGTGTGATAGAAGTAATCTTTTGTCAGGTGACAATGTCTTATAATTGTATATTGTGTTAGCTCCACCTGTTCATTATGTGAATAAAGTGAAAGTAATCGTGGTTTATTAATGTGAGTAGTGAAATATCTAATAGATTTTTAGGAGATTATGATGCAATTGTATAGCACGTTCTAGATGAAAAGTCCAGGAATGAACTTGACTTTTTTTTTCTTCTGCTTCTACAGTTTCACCTCATGAAAGAGTGTTTCATTATAGAATCCATGTTATTTTCTTGAGAAGGGATTGGATTGGATCTGTCATGGTCTGGTTGGACAGGTGTGGAATGGTTGGAAAGGTGTGGAAAACACTTAATTATGAAGAGGAGAGCAAAATTTCAAGAGTTGTCCTTGTGAGCTCAGCCATGTGGTAATGAGTTCTGGACTTCTTGAGCTCTTTACTGCATGGTCTCAGAGCTTTTTTTTTTCCCCTTGTGGTGGACCTTGTTATTTTCATTAGCATCTCTCCAGGAAAACATGGAAAACCAATAAAAATTCCAGAAATACTGTTTCTTGAATTTCCCTGAATGCTAGGTGAGCAACACAGGAGGAGGTAGATAAAGTAGCTGTATGTATTTATTTTGTATCTGCTGGCTCCTGAGATGAGCAGTCAGCACAAACTAGATCTCTCAAGTGTCTATTCTGACAATGTGTTTTCTCTTGCTTTCTCTTGCTAGACAGTGGCATGGTTGAAATTTATGTACCATGCTGCATATTTATATATATATATATACCTGCATTCAGAGAAGTCCTAATTTTCCATTTTTAACATACTAAAAGCACTAGTTTCAGTTAAGCTGGGAATAGCAAATGCACTTGTAAGATATGATAGAAGCAAACCATCAGAAGTTTGAATTGATGCATTAATTATTCTCTCAGCTCTTTTGCTTATGTGAAGAGGAAAACAAAGACGTACGGATGGACAAATTTTCCAGAATTGTTTAGGCAGATGTGAGGAGGTCCTTAAGGAGAACTCAGGGCCTCTTGAGTGTCAGTTTTGTTCCTGGTTTCCTCCTCTTATGGAAAAATCAACTAATGTAACTATGTACGTGACAGTAATGTATTTCTTTTCGTCAACAGGAATTTGCATGGTTTAGTAAAAACCATTTCAAAATTACTACAAATTCAAGCTATCCAACTGCGAAAAGATGGAGATGAGGCTGTTTGGAAACTGTATGGAATCAGGTTAGTTTCACATTGGTTTTATTTAGATACTGTAATAACTTTTTGATGTCTAGCAAAAATCATAGATTAAGTGTTGATACTGACTTTCTGCTTGGGATTTTTTTTATTTTTTTTTATTACTGTGCAGGTAATCAAACACCAGTACAGGTTGCCCACAGAAGCTGTGGATTCTTCATCCTTGGAAATAACAAATCTGATTGCATGTGATATGGGCAGCTTTCACTAGCTGACTCTGAGCACATGGGTTGAACTAGATGATCTGAGGAGATCCCTTCCAACATAAATGATTCTCTGATTCTGTGATTTTCTTGTTGTTGAAAAGTTTAAGGAGTTTTAGAGTACAGGGATAGGATTGCTACCATAAGTTCAGAAGGGGCAATGGCAACATGAAGATTGTGTGCAAGAAAGAGTAAATAAATACTGGGACTTTTTCAAATACAGTAGTTGGATGATTGTTAATAGTTCTTTTAATAAATCTTTTATTTTAAGACCATAGAGCACTTCACTTTCATTCGTTTTTCCTGCTTTATTCCTGTTATCAAAGTAAGGTTCCTGAATGCTTTTACTGTTAGTGTGGTTGCTTTAATGTACGGCCCTTGCTTTTTCTCTATTAAACTGCCTTTTTCGTGACCCATAAGTTTTTCATCTCATTTTCTCCTCATCCTGCTGAGGAGGGGGAGTGGGAAAGCACCTTGGGCACCTGGTGGCCAGCCAAGGTCAAGCCACCACATAGGTTTTCTGATTTCATCTTGGGAAGCCTCTGTAGTTTTAATGCTGGGATTCTCCACTTCTGGTAAGTGAATTGACCTTGGAAAGTAGAGAACGGTTTACCTCTATTCCTACAGAAGGTGGGAAATGTTCCTTTTAACTTCCTAAGTTGGTAGAAAACTGCATCATATATCACTGAATTTTAGGATTCTGAATTGTTTTCATAAGCTATGTAAGTGCAGCTGGGGTTTGTTTTGCCTTTTTTTTTTTTAATAACTGGTATTCCAATGGTAGATAAATACTAAAATATGCTGGGATTTTTTTAAGGATGTGTGGAAAAAAGTCATGTGATTTTTAAACTCACATGTGAGAGGCCCAGCTGTATCAGAGACAGTAGTAGTCTGCAAGTTAGTCTCACTGTGGACTAGAAATGAGCATTCTCAGAGGATTTATTCTCTCTCATCTGGCATAAAGTTGTCTGTTTCCTATGCATATTAATATAGCTGTCCAGTAACCTAAGCTCAAACTGAATTGAATTGGAGGGGAGGGAAGGAGGGGTTTTTGAGTAGCACTTACCACCATTCTCAGTGCAAGTGGGTTATGATGTGCACATACACAACTTGGGCAATAAATTTTTGCTGAAAGCTAATAACTTTCTTAAAAATTAAGTAGTATTTTACATTATTCTTAATTATACATCAGGTATGTTGATATATGTGTGTTTTTTATTGTCTTAAAATTCTGGAGAGCTGCCAACTTTCTGAAATAAAAATTAAAAGCAAGTGAAAAAAATGCTTTGAGAATGCGTATTTGATGAAGTGCTATTCCATATTTCTGAAAGTGCCAAAGTCAGAGCTGCATACACAGAAAAGTGTGTTGACTACCGACTTTGTTTGCTTATACAGAGGAAGCAATCTGTTGCTGAATTTGTGCTCTAAATCAGATTGGAGCTCTTATATATTCAGAGATGTAACAAAAAGTTTGAGAAGACCTAGAAGTTAAAAATAATTTTTGTTTTTCTGTCGTCCCTCGCATAAGATTTATCTTTATTTCCCTAGACACTTATGTATTTAAAGGTGGGTAGCTGCTGTGTCTGGTTGTGCGTTTTGCTTTGTCCTGAACCCATTGGCAATAATTTACGATAGTAGCACCGTAACATCATTTAAAGGTGTGTGTTTTACAGTGCTGTGCTAGCAATTCTTAAGTTAGTGTTGACAATAAATTACATACACATGGCTCATTTCTGCTACCATTAATAGCATTATCAAATGGAACTTTTTCAGGTTGCACAGTTTGTTGTTTCATTATTAATGTTCATTAGCTGGTTTCTTTAATCATCCAGTTCAGCGCAGTTATATTAGTTGAAGAACATAAAAAATCTGTGATAAAAGGCTTGCTCAGTTTTTCTAGATAGTAAGCCATTTTAATTTTAGACTTGGTGTGTTGCATATGCAGACTTTATGAAGGTTCCACTGACTTCAGTGTCATAGCAGCACTGGCAACATATTCTCATTAGGAAAGGTAATTAATTCTTAGAATATGACAAAGGTATTGAAATGAGCAGCTGCTATAACTCTGTATGTCTGTACAGGGTTATGGACTTTCAAGGTCCTGATATGATACATGAAGTATTTCTAGCTTGCTGCCTGATAATGTTCCTGTCTATGATCTTGCTGGATTCAAGTGCTAGACAGGTAAAAGTTTTTTGCCTCTTGCATGCCATCATCTTGGAAAATTGCAGTGAGGCAATAACTTAGCCTTTCTGGTCTGCATACACACATTGTAAAAGAATCTGTAACTTTAAAAAATATTTATAGAATCAACGGGGGTGGAAGTATGGAGATATGTAAATTAACAAATTTAGAGAAAGGAATGTGGGAAATGACAGGCTTCCAGCCCCAGTTATAAAGGCTAGACCTGTAATATGTGAATACTTTGTGATCTTAGTAACTGTTTTCTGAATGTCCTTCAAGTAGTCCATTGCATCAGCCAGCTTTCTGGAAGTCCCTGTATCTTCAAATTGTTTATTTGCCTGAACAGAAACACACTTCTTTGTAAGAAAATTTGTTTGAGGAGCACAGGGAGAACCTAGTATTAAAAAAACCCCAAAAACCCTCAAAAAACCCCAAACAAAAAATACCCACAAAACCCCACTATCTTCTGAGCTCAATAAATTGTTCCAGTGATTGATTCTTTCTCAATGAAAAGACATTCTCTGTTTTTTTCAGTCTGAATTTGCCAGTTTCAGTTACCAACCTCTGATTCTTATATGCTAGCTTGCTGTTTATTACTGTATGAAATTTCTGTTCTCAGTGAAGGAATTTAGGCTGCAGTGATGCTATACCTTAATCTAATCCTTGTTAGCTTGTGATTACACTGAGATGGTGCTTCTCCAGACCTTCATGAGACAGTCATGAGAATAATAAACTTCTCCAGATTTTTAATAACAGCCTTGAAAGTTGGGCACCAGAATATGACCATAGCTGTAGATTGAGAGAAATGATTACACTTTTTCCTTGGCACTTGCAAGATGATTAATTGGAGTACTCTATCCAGTTTTGGAGCCTCCAGTGCAAGAAAGAAATGATAAACTGGAGAAAGTTTAGTGGATGGCTTCTAGGATGATCGTAGGGCTGGAACACATGCTGTTTGCTGAGGGAATTAGGCGTATTTAGGCTGGAGAAGAGACTACTTGGAGGGTTCCTGACAACAGCCTTCACAAGGATTGAAAAATACATTGAACAGAATTGACTATTTCAGTTGGAAGGGACCTACAACCATCACCTAGTCCAACTGCCTGAACAATTCAGGGCTGACCAAGGTAAAGCCTATTATTAAGGACATTGTTCAAATGCCCCTTAAACACTGACAGGTGTGGGGCATCGACCACCTCTTTCAGAAGCCTGTTCCAGTGTTTGACCATCCTTTTGCTAAACGAATGCTTCCTAATGTCCAGTCTGAACTTGCCCTCGCACAGTTTTGAACCATTCCTACGCATCTTTTCACTGGATCCCAAGCAGAAGAGACCTCCCTCTCCAGTTCCCCTCCTCAGAAAGCTGTATGGAGCAGGGAGGTCGTCCCCTCAGCCTCCTTTTCTCCAAACTAGACAAACCCTGAGTCCTCAGCTGCTCCTCATAGGACACGCCTTCCAGCCCTGTCACCAGCGTTGTGGCCCTCCTCTGGACACATTCAAGGACCTTCACAACCTTCTTAAATTGTGGGCCCCAGAACTGCACACAGTACTCCAGGTGAGGCCGCACGACACTAAATACAGCAGGATGATCACCTCTGTTGAGCGGCTGCTTCTGCTGTGTTTGATGCACCCCAGGATGTGGTTTGCCCTCTTGGCTGCCAGGGCTCACTGCTGACTCGTTTTGAGATCAATGTCAACCAGTACCCCCAGATCTCTTTCTGCAGAAGCCGTCACTTGAAATTGTTAAATTTCAGGCCATTGCATGTTTGTCCAATGCTCCAACCTATCTAGATCCCTCTGCAAGGCATGTCAATCGCAAGAGTGTCAACAGCACCTCCCAGTTTGGTATCATCAGCAAACTTGCTAATGGTGCATTCAACTCCTCCATCCAGGTCGTTGATAAATGTATAGAACAAAACTGGTCCTGGAGCTGAACCCTGAGGAACAGCACTGGTGACCAGTCACCAGGCAGATGTAGCCAGTTCTTCAACCAGTGTGCTGTGCCTGACTTGTCCAGAAGGATGCTGTGAGGGACAGTATCAAAAGCCTTACTAAAATCTAGAAAAACTACATCCATCTCATTTCCTTCATCCACTAGGTGGGTGACATTTTTTCATAGAAGGATATCAGACCAGTTAAACAGGACTTGCCCTTTGTGAACACGTTGACTGTGCCCAATGACTGCGTTGTTCTTTAAATGCCTTTCAGTAGTACACAGTATGATCTCTATAATTTTTTCCAAGTAATGAGGTTAGACTAACAGGTCTGTAGTTTCCTGAGTCTCCCCTCTTGCCCTTTTTGTAGATTGGAATAACATTGGCTAGCTTTTAGTCAGCAGGGCCTGCCAAGACCATTGGTAGATGATGAAGAGGAGGAAAGGTTACCAAGAATGCAGAGCCTGGTTCTTGGTGGAAGAACAGTGGGTGGTGAGCGTAAGTTTAAAACCAGGAGTTTCTGTCTGTATATAAGGAAAAATGTTTCACTATAATCACTGGAGCATATTGTGCAGAGAGCTGAGGTAAATTTTCTCTACACTGTATACAACACTCACTGTAGTAAAATCAACTGTATATCAAGAAAAGTAGCAGTGTTCCATTTCTGCTACCTTCTAGGTGAAGGCCCATTGGCCGGTAAACAGGTGCAAGGAGCCTTAATGCTACATTAGAGTGTTATGAGTGTTGTGGGTGTGTGTGCTGTCCTTCTGTCTTTTTAATTCTTTCTTGCTAGTCTATTTAAAAAGCATGGTAAGTGTATGAAACTGAGGCAGTCTGCTGACTGCCTGTTGGTGGGTCTCAGATCATCTAGTGCTGTATAGGTAAAACTGACTGAAAATCTCTCTGGTGTGTAGCACGGAATTATTGGACATGTGAACAGGAAAGATGGTTAACCAAACTGAAGCTGGTGGTCTGCAGCATCTGCAGTTCCTAGGTTTACACTGCCCCTCTCTGTGGCATCCAGCCCTCTGTGATGTGCATGCATTTCTTGCTTTTCCGTTTATTCATATAGCCCCGCCCTCTCATACATGTCTAGCACATCTGTGGGAATCAGCAACTCTCCCAACTTTTTTCTCTTGCCTTTAGGAAAGTTATTTCTGCTCTGAGGTCAGGGAAGTATCTGGTTGTCTGCTGTTAAGCTGTTGGTATCCCAGAGAAGAATCTACACTACTCTGCTTGTAGTTGGCTGAAGCAGGAAACGGGGATATAAGGACACTTAGCAGGCAGGTGGGAATAAGAGGGTCAGTCACAGCAAGGACAGTGGGTAGACTCCAGAAGGAGATGATGGAGGTGGTGATGAACTTCACATCACCAAGTTCTTTCCAATTTCCCACCTCTCCAGGAAATGCAGTGTTCAGACTCATATTCTGTTTTCCTTTCTCATGCTAATTTAGTCTAGTCAAATTACTTTGGTTTTGCTTCTGACAGAACAAATTATATACTTCAGGCTCTCCTCCAGCCCAGCTTTTCCTCCACCTGCTGCTGTACAAGGGTAGTCACTCTTTGATGCAAGCATTGTGCTTTTAGGTGGCCTTCAGTCATTGACTTTAGAGGTGGGGAAGGTGTTGGTGATAGGTTTATCTGAGAAGAACAGGTTACTAATAGGCCTCAGTGACCTTTTTAGATGCAACCTTTGTCAGAGGCCCGGCAGTAAAGTGGAGGTCACTAGACTGGTGGTATGACCAGCCTTTCTTCTTTACTGCTTCTTTCACCACCAAAAAAAAAAAAGGAAAAATAAATAAAAAGTTGGGAGCAGATTTAAAATAGCAAGTGGGATGACAGTCACCTTGATTGTCTGAAGATCAGTACCTCTGCTTGAAAGACTGGATTGATGTGCAACATGGGGTTCAAATTTTTCTGTAGTTATTATTTGGAGCCCACTGCTAGATCGTAGTGCTGCTGCCAGTGAATCAAATCAGGTCACACATTTGAACAGTGACCCTTAGACATTTATTTAAAAACAAAACAAAAACAAAGCAAAACAAAAAACCTAAACCAACAAAAACAGCAAAAAAGAAAGTTCAGACCAAGACTCTTAGAACAGAGATTTTGTTTTAATCTAATTTCCTGCAGTTCCTATAGCATGTGCTCTTTTGGTAGTGTAGCAGTCTTGGCAAAGCTGGTAAAGGGATTTGTTAATACCAGAGGGTTAAATTACCTATTTCCACAGCTGCTTTTATTTTGAAGGTAGTTATTTTGCACACTTGCTTTCTGCATTATAGATCCAAATGTGATTTCTTTGTGTTTCAGGAACTCTCCTCATCCATTAATCAATGTCCTTGAGAACAGACCTGATTGCTGGCCAGTTCTACTGCAGCAGATAACAGTATTTTTCCATCAGTGTCCAGAGAGGTAAATGAATGCATAATTAAAAAATAGCAAGTGTAGATAACTTAATCATATCAGTGTAACTTTTTTCCTGAAGTCAGCTGCAACGAGCAGTAAGAATTCTGTCTTTTGAAAAAGCTGATTATAAAAATTGATTACACCATTTAGAGGTTAAAAATAGACTATTCAAAAAATACTAGAGTAATGCATCAAAAATTGATTTTAATATGTTTTTTCCTAACTCTTTTGTTTTGATATAATTTTTATGCATGTAGAAAAATTGGTACAAAATTGATAGCACCTTTTGGAATTTTTTTAAATAAACAATTTTGGTTATTTGCTTTGGCAAGATTTTGACTGTTCAGTCAAAAAAGATGACTAGTATGCAGGTATAAGTCATCTACTCAAACTGGTGGGATGATAAAGGGAAAGCACAGATGATTAGATCTCTGTGTAAAGGATGAGTGCAAAAACTGATAAGGATTGGATGTCTTTTTTTTAAAAATTAGATTCTCTGTGTTTTAAAAAGATACTTTGAAATAGTCTTGTCCAAATGCTACTTCGAAATGGCCCACTAGTCTCTCATGACATTGAGTAAGGAAAGTCACTTTCTTGAACTGATGAAAAAAAAAAAATAAAATCAAGTATCGTAATCTGCAAGTACATACTGAGTAGTATTCTTGCTTAACTACTGAGTCTTTTCACAATTTCTCCTCATTGTATGATTGCTACATAAGGTCTCGTGACAGTACTTTGTGCTAATAAGTCAAAGGTTTTCTGTGAGATTTAGTAATGCCTTTCATAACACCTTTTTGTTAATTGCATCCTGTAAATTATTGCAGAGATTGTCATATGGCTTGGGTTTTCCTTGTTGCTTGTTTTCAGTAGAAAGCAGCCTTGGCAAACTTATTTCTTGAACTGCAGGGCACAGAGTTCGTGTCTTGGCATAATGGCTCCATTTCTAAGATACTTGTATTGCGAACCATCTCAATTACGGGAATATGCTGAACTGCGGATGGGTTTACTTAAGACCTTACTTCAGCCTCATGGTCCACAGCACAAAGAAGCACCCTCTGTGTTGGAATGCCAGATTCTTCAACTTCTGTGTGATTTGATTCCACAACTTCAGGTACAGTTGTTGCCCGACCCCATGGTTTACAAATAAATGCGATCAGAGCAATGGTAGTATTATTATTGCCTTTCCAGTGTGCAAATACAGCATATTTTTTCATTTCCTATAGACTTGATTTGTTGGTAGTACAGAAATCTAACAAATTGGCTCTTTCTGGTAGAAGCTAAAACTTTTTAATTGTACAAATCTGATACACCTGGTAAGGTGTAAATTGAAACATATGTTACCATAATTATTTACCACTAGTTGCCTCAGTAAATTTGTAGAGATACTCATGAGAGAGAATGTTGTTACAGAAGATATTTGTCAAAATTATGCAACTTTTAACTTAACATGGATGATACTAAAATGAAACAAACTTTATGAGATGCATGGCTTAAGCACTCTTAGATACTCCTTTCTTACTCTTCATAACAGTGTGGTGATAGTGGATCTGAAGACAAAACTTAATCTCTCTGGAATATGCTGAAGGTTTTGAATGTATTTTTAAGTTGCACAGTGGTACTTGCTAGGGATTTAATCCTTCCGTCCCTTTTGGTTAGGGGCCTAGGGTATAGGTTGAGTTTAATAGCTCTCCTTTGCCTTATGCGTTACTGTGACATTGGTTAAGCTTTTTTGTACCTATGTATCTTTTCCTTCTTTAATATTAGAGCAACATCTTCAGTTTCAAATATATTAAGTCAAACATGATGGGCTATGATATTATTGCCACAGAGAGAGGGTTTGATAGTACCGATCATGTAAAGCTAAGTAGGCTTGATATGAGGATATTTGGTAGCATCTTCCTTTGAAGGAATTTTGCTGGTAAAGTCTACTTTCTACTGGTAGCTACTTTTCACAGTCTTTTGGAAGAATAATAACTCACATTATACACATTTATCTTGGTTTGGGTCTACTCTTTGTGGTGACAGGTACATGCTAACTTTTTCTAGTCACAGGGACATTTCCAATTTGGGCTTGATTCTACCGGAACTTCAATATAACGTCGTGTCCTGAATGTATGACCAGGTTTACTACCTTGGGGACATTTAGCCATAAAAATGGCACTGAAAAAGACTTAGGAAGTTAGTTGTGAACCTTTCTTTCCTCCATGCTTGATGGCACTTTTTTTAACTAGAAATCTATTGCATTTTTTAAAACTCAGGTTAATACTTGAATGTTTTTATCTTGCCTGAGATGCACCTTTCAAAATGAAAAGGGAAATACTTCCTTCAAGAATCCTGTTTGGACTGTTTTGTAACCTGTCATTCCTTCTTTCTCTCTCTGAACCTCAGGTTCTTCTTAGCTTTCCTTTAAGCTTACCCTTGTTTAATACTCTATATTGTATAAATGCTGAAATGCTTCCTAGTCATTTTGTCTGGCAATCAACCAAGATGTCAAAAGTACAGCTTGTTACCTGCAGACTTCTGTGCTGAAAAATTCAATGGACATGAGGCTTCTGATTAGAGCAGATTATTCATAAAATTTGTTCCAAAGAATGAAGAATTGGGATGTTATCCCTAATGCTGGCTTCAGAGTTTGGATTCAAACAGCTGGATTTGTCTGGAACTAGAATTTTCAAGAGCTGAAATACTCTCAATTAACACATTAGGATTTTGAGGCAACCTGCTTCTGGAAACCTCTTTACGTAGACTTCTGAGTACAAAGATACTGCTTTTGGGTATCACAGTTCAGCTTTTCATTTTTGTAGTAGGTAGATTACATGGTGCTTTGATTTCCTCTTTTAAGGCATATGTTTAAATCTTGGTTATGTTTCAGAGGAGATATCCTAGAGCAGGATGTTTCTGTTGCAAGCATATTTACCTGCTTTATGGAATCCACACACAATTTCTTTACGTTGCTGAGAGAAACCCGAGAGCTGAATTAATTTGCTGTTGCTTTTGAGGAAAAGGGATTTTTCTCATTAGCTACCAAGAAATCTTTTATTCTTTCATATATTTCTAATTTTAGTTCAGAATATTGAATAGCAGTTCATCTATTGTTTTTTCAGGGAAGTTGGATAAGACATTCTGGGCTTTAGTGTATAAATGTTTCTTCCAAGTCTTACTAATATATGCAATGGGAACATTACAGAGCTGATAGAACAAATGCTAAACTTCGGGAATTCTGCATAGACAAGGAAGAGGAACTAAACCAGCACGTGTTTTTGTTTTGTTTTTTAACTACCTCTTTGCAGCTTAAAGACTTACCACAAGTTACGGAAGCCTTGTTTTTTCTGCAAGAGCTATTCCTCAGCCTACTGCGCTATCCTATGTTTTGGAAAGTTCAGTTATCCCAGCTTTGTCTACAACTGATATGCTTCTGTGAAGTGTGTTTAAATGTAACAGGAGAATGCTCATCTTTGATCTCCTTAATAGAGGAAAACTTTGAGCACTTAAAAGAGGTAAGAGTTCATGGGGAAAAAAATAAAGTAGTTGTATTAAATTTAAAGAATTCCATGTTTTGAGACAGTATTTAGAGACATCAATGCATGGCATTAATCTGCAAGTGACCACTGTTGTTTCTAAAACTTCTTTTTTCTTGGTTGAAGACCTTCAGAAGGGCAAAACTTAACTGATTCTGTATGTATCAGTTAACCTCTTAGTATGGGAGTTGATTTAAGCTGAGCTAAAATGGTTTGAACAAAGTAATAAATTAAAATGTTGTGGTTATTCAGTTAAAATACTATTTTTACAGTATTCATATTTTTCACTGCATGTGCTGTGTTGCTGTGTGTATACTCACTGTGATTCATGAAGAAGCTCCCTACAGAGTTTTGGTTGTTGCTCATTTGTACTGTTTAATGCCCCTGAAAAACAAATAAAGGTCGAATCTCTTTTTTTTTTTCCCCTCGTAGATATTTCCAGTGGATCAGTGTATAATTGGGCTAGCGCTTCTACTGCTGCAAACACCAGAAAGTCAGCAAAAGTATCTCTTGAGTCTAGGTAAAACTTTTCTTGTGAAAGAGGAATTCACACTCTTCAGACTGTGTCTTTATTCATGTTTATGAACATAAGCACTCCATTCCACTGAAACTGGATTGGGTGGTGAAATTTATTTTTATAAGCAGAAGTTTTCCAGAATTTAAAAAGTAGCATTTGGTCTAATGGCAACAGAGATAAATCTTCTTGCTACACTGACTTTTTCCATGGATGTTACTGTATTCTAAGCTCCCTGCTGTCTTGGAGCATATCTGTTTCATTTTTGACTCATCAGCATGATATTCTCAGTGGATATTCATGCATTCTGAACGATGTATTTTGATAGATCTTAAGAGAATGGGCCTGACAGTCATGGCAATGTTTGGTTGAGCTTTTGACTTAGCAGCCTTAGTTAGTGGAGTTACTCCAGTCAAAGTAAAGGACTGTACCTCATTCCATTATTGTATTTCTTGCTGCCATCAGGTACTTTGCTATAAACAACAGAAATGTATAGGTCTCTAAATAGAATTGGAGTTTTACCAAAAAATCTTTTGCACTTTACCTCTAGAATGCACATTCTGTAATTCCGAGGACTATTACTTTGCTTGACCAGAAATGTTTGTGTCATGCCTAAAAGTACAAATTATGTTAGTTCTTTTTTCCCTACGTGATGTTTGTTTTTCCCCACCTTGTCTTAAATAGCCTACAAGCTCCTTTCCTGTTCAGAAACCCAGAACTTCTCAACCACAGCCCTTACTTTGGTGATGCCTGTGCTACAGATCTTATCTTCTACAACAGTTGGGGACTGCCTATCAGAGGAAGATTCTGGAACTACCAGGCAGCAGCTGGCTGTAAATCTTTTGGGAATATTACAGGAGGAAGGTGTGAAGGATAAAAAGGAATTGGTAAAGTTACAAGGTTTTTCCTTCTTCTGGGGCAGGCAGGGGATGCATTTAACAATTTTGCTGCTTTACACCTAGGTGCTTGAGAGGTCTGAGAGCTTCTTCATGTAATAAGTTGTATGGAAACACTCAGAAATATCTATAGGCTATAAAATGTGTCTTTGTATGCTAGCTATTGTTTTACTTAGGAGATGGGATTTTTTTACTTTTAGGGACCATACAGATGACAAAATTCACCTGCATTATTAATTGAGTGAAAGGACTTAGTAGGAAACAAGGTTTATGTATACTTGTTGCTTTCAGACTTGCTTATTCTAGTCATCTATATGCTTTTCCTTACCATTGTACATGACTGTTAGCTACCATTCTTTCTCCTTTGGCTGAAGAGAGTTATGGAGCAATTAAGTGTCACTTATCAAATTTCAAATTTTTAGCTATTTTTATTTATTATGTTCAACTTTAGTTGCCCTCTACCCATTTGTCCCATCTGTTCTGAGAATTTGACAGCAAGTCTCTTTCATCAAGACGTGCTTAGTACTGTGGAATACCTTTCTGCTTTACACCTCTGTTATGTCGTGTAGGGAGGGTGGTGATGGGACAAGTTCGAGACAGAAAAAGATGCCGATTCTGCGCTCTGCCATGTCTCCTAGTCCTGGAATCCCTCTCCAACTTCTTCTTCCATTTCCACAAATCTGAAAAGCCCGTTTGTACTCCTAATGAGAGATAAATGTTTTAAAGTTCATTAAAGCCTACACAACTTACTCTGCTCTGAAAGAATAGCATGTGGGATGGCTTTAAGCACAGAAGGCTTCTCACTTCCTTTTAATGGGACTTTCTTGGAGGCAGCCTTTACAAATGTCACTGGAGGTTTTGTCAGTGAGAGGTATCCCAAGTACTTCAGTCCTCTGCTCTGTCACTGGCTCCATCTGTTTTGTTTTCTGTGTTGGTTTAGAAGCTAGTTTAATGTCTTACAAGACTAATGGATTACTGTAGGACACAGATTACAGTTTATTGTTATAACCTTTGGTTCTCAACGGAAAGATGAAAAAAATGCAGAATTTCTATTTTATGTTCCCATGGATTCAGTCCATTTGTGTTGTAGAATCAGAACAGTGCTAAGAGAATACAATCTTTAACAAATTTGGGCAAGGAAACAGGTAAGAAAGAGAAAGCAAGTGTTAAGGCGACAGTGAGCAAGCTTTGAATAGGAGTATTTAAGAGCATAACATTAAGTTATGGTATATTTTCATCGAATAACAGAAAAGCCTAGGTTGGAAAGGACCTTCACAGATCATCTGGTCCAGCGTATTGTGGGAAAGGGAGCCTGGATGAGATTATCGAGCACCCCATCCCATTGCATCTTGAAAACCTCCAGCAACAGCGACTCTACCATGTCCCTGGAGAGATTGTTCCAGTGAATGATTGTTTTTGCTGTAAAAAATATCTTTATTAAAATGAAACCTCTCCCAGTGCAACTTATACCTGTTGCCCCTTGTCCTGTCCAGGTGGCTCCTTGTGAAGAGAGCTTCTGTCCTTTTGGGAGCTGGTCTTTAAGTACTGGAAGCTCCTTGAGTCTTCTCTTCTACAGGATGAAAAGACCTAACTTACAGGGCAAGTTGTCCAGCCTTCTAATTATTTTTATGGTCCTCCTTTGGACCCTCTCCAGTCTGCATCTTTTTTTGAATTGTGAGGACAGACTGGACCCAGTACTCCAGGTGCAGCCTGACAAGCACTGAGTAGAGAAGGATGATCATGTTCTCTATCTCTGCTAGTAATGTGCTGCAGATGCAGCTCGGGATGCAATTTGCCTTAGTTGCCTCAGTGGTGCACTGCTGACTCATGGTCAGCTTGTTGTCCAATGGGACCCCCAGGTCCCTCTCAGGCTGTTCCCCAGCCACGCAGGTCATAGCCTGTGCCTGGCTCTTTGGCTACATCTTCCCAGTTGCAGGACTTTACACTTGGATTTGTTAAACTTCATACAGTTCTTGGTAGCTTCCTCTTCCATCCTGTCCAGGTCTCTCTGAAGGTGGCCATCCTTTCCGACGTGTCCACCTCACCACACAGTTCAATGTCATCAGCAAACTTGGTGAGGGTGCTTTCAGTTCCATCGGCCGGGTCATTTATGAAGCTGTTGAACAGCGTAGGGCCCAGTACTGATCCCTGGGGGACCCCACTTGTGACAGGCTGCCTGCCTGAGTAAAAACCATTGATCACCACCCTTGGAATGTGGACTGTGAGAAGGCTCTAGGGAGACCTCACTGCAGCGTTTCAGTACTTAAAGGGGGCCTATAAGAAAGATGGGGACAGTCTTTTTAGCAGGCTCTGTAGCAACAGAACAAGGGGTGATGGTCTTAAACTAAAAGGGGGGAGACTTAGACTAGATGTAAGGAAGAAATTGTTTACAATGAGAGTGGTGAAACACTGGAACAGGTTGCCCAGAGAAGCCCCATCCCTTGAAACATTCAAGGTCAGGTTGGATGGATCTCTGAACAACTGATCTGCTTGAAGATGTCCCTGCTCACTGCAGTGGGTGTTGGACTAGGTGACCTTTAAAGGTCCCTTCCAACTCAAAACATGGTATGATTCTGTGATTTCAAGTCCTATAGTCTTCTAGGGCAGGCAGCTAAGTACGACTCACAGATCCTGAAGCTCCTCTTAGTCCTGTCTGTCCTTGGACAAAGTTTAAACACCTTTATCAACAAAGGACACTTTCACAACTCAATCCAGAAGAGATTTTTGGCCCCAATTGATCTTGCCAGGCAGAGAGATGGAATTACAAATTGCTGAATTTTTCACATACAGTAATAATAATGCATATGTAATGGAATAATGTAATTTAATGTCATTTTTAAAAAGTCCATTACCCAAAGTAAATTCCCATTGCATTGAACAGTGAGATTAAAATGAAATTTTGCAGCTGTATGGAGAGCAGCTTTTGCCACTCAATTTGTTTTTCCCTGGTAATTTAAAGATGTGTGGGCTCTGCCGTGTGAGAGTCTGAATTATTTTTTTAATATTCATTTGGAGTTGTCTTTTCAAATACTTTCTTGACTTGATTTTTATATAAATTTTCTTCATTCACTGCCATCCAACGAACGTCTTGATAATGGAAAGACATTTCTGAAAGCATTGCATTTTCTAAGGAAACAAAGAATTAGTAGGAAAGAGATGGTTTATCTTGGATTAAGCTTTTTTGTTTTAATAAAAAACTTTGAACTTCCATATTAATTTTCAGGAGCTTTCACATGTCTAAAAACCTTAGTTAGGAGGATTCCTCATTTCACTACTTTTCTGCTTCTGTTATCTTCCATGACTGCATCTATATAGAACATTTTATTCCGAGCAGTGAAATAGTTAAACAAAAAAATGTGAAGTCATATTAACTTGAATGGTGGTGTTTTATTAAGTACTGTCAAAAGTTAAAGTAATTTCCCTAAAATAAGGTAGATTATCTTTATGCTTTTGTGATGCACCTGTCATTGTCAGGAACAGGAGCTTTTAATGTACTCCATTTTACTGTGTCCATTTCAGTGGGCAATTATCATTGCGGTTACTAGCAGGAACAGGAATGATGGATGCCAAATAAAGGGGGAACTCCTAAACAGGGAATTAGCAACCCATTCAAACATCCTTAGTGCAAGAATTCCTATAAAGGATTGTAAAGAAATGTAATTTATTCTTTACATTTTTTGCATTGGGACCTTAAAAAAGGATTTGTTTTGAATGACAAAACTGGATTAATTATGTTTTTCCTTTGCTCTTTCATGGTACCTTATTTGTTTGATTGACAGTTTTGTTTGTTTTACTTGTTCTCAGGTGTCCTGCAAACTCCTTTTCCCCATAACCAGTTCTTACAGCTCTTTGTATACAACCTGGAAGATCATCGAGCTCATGAAAGAGAAGTCTGCAGTTACTAACTGGTTGTCTTCAGTGAAATCACTGCTACCTGGTACAACTCAAGTCCCTGCTCATATTTTTCTTTTGCTGGCTTATCTACTGATCCAAGAAGATGGAGACAGTCTTCGTGATGTACTCCAGGCCGTTACAGAAGTAGCCAAGGCTGATTTTTCTCAGGTAAAAACTTACTGTTAGTGGATTTTGTTACAGGAATTGGGCTGGATTCTGAAGTCCAAGAGAGGCAAGGCCTCCACAGCTTTGTGACCCCAACAAGTGGCAAGACCGTGCCTGTATTCCTAGTAGGTACATGCATATGCAGCATACCCTACACATACTCCACATACCTGTGCTTATATGTGTATAACAAAGTCACATAGAGCACTCACAAGAAGAGAAAATAGCACCAGAGGCCCCATCATACTTCACTTTCTGGCTGCACAGGATGGAGGTCTACTAGTGGCAATATATGTACAGTGTAAGGATACGTATAGTATGGATCCCTCCAGCAATGGGTCATAGATGGTCAGTGTGCATGGTAGGTGGCCCCTGGATGCCAGTCTCATTAGTTGCTGACATCTGGACATGCAAGCACCTGAGGCCACAGCTCCATTGCAGTTGCTGGTGCCGACTGCCCCCCATCCTGTAGAGACACATACACCCCCTTACCACCCCCATGCTGTGGGACTCTCTTGGTCCCCAAGTAGTCGGCCCCACTGTGGTCTCACCCTTAGACACACACATATGCACGCACATGCATATACCCCAAGCTGGCTGGAAATCACCTTTTGTGTGTCACTTAGAGCAAAATATGTAGTATGTCTCTGGTCTGGAGTATTTTTCAGTTGTTTAGGCTTAGGAAAAAAGAGTGGCTTATTGATATTATCTAGTAAGTATGAAAATACAACGTGAAGAAGTTGAAAAGAGGCTACTAAACAAACCATTTCTGTCTTTTGGGGACCTCATAAATTATTCTGTGGTCTTCTGTAGTTACTGGAACACTCCCAAGTCCCTTGCAATATCTGTATTCTTGTTTCCTTAAAATATATGCATAGCCTTTCTCTGCTTCAGTACTGAATTCAGGCTAGAATTGTATAGTATGCTTAGACTTGTCTACCTGGAAAGGTAAATGGTGGTATCTGGAAACAGGTAATTGTCATGGGTTAAGCCATGGGCCAGCCACTGGATGAATGATGTATTATCTCTACTAATCCCTCTCCCACCCCAAAGGGGAAGAGAAAAGGAATAAGGAAGAGATACTTATGGATTGGAAAAGAAAACTAAAACTGCTTTAATGAAAATAATAACAATAAAATGAAATATACACAAATATAAACAAAACCAGTACTGAACCCAACCCCCCTGATGGCAATCTCGTCACCAACACCACTGATGCTGGGGAAGTCCCAAACTTGACTCAGTGACAGATGGGAACTGGATTCTGGAACAGAATTCAGGAATGCACAGATTGGGATTGAAGGCAGAGTGTAGAGAGTCCTCCTCAGACGCTGGCCATTGAAGAGGAGGGCTTGACCCTTGTGAGCCCTCAGCTTTGTACAGAATATGAAGTCTATGACCTCGTTGGTCAGTGTAGGGTCACCTGTCCTGTCCAATTCTCCTTGCAGGTGCAGTCTCTTACTGACTGCACCCCCGCCATGGCATACAGGATTTAGCAGTGACCTTGGTCTGCACAGGCTAAAGTATAAGCAAGAGCCTTTCTGCACACCAATCCCTGGCAGTAACTGTAAGCATCAAGAGTTATCACTTCTCGAAGCAGACACTGTCTGCAAAAATGTGCCTTTAACCTCAGAAAGTGCCATCACTTAGAAGAGACTGAGTTGAAAAGGTTGAGTTTTTTGTACACCCCAACCAGTAGTTCGACAGGTTCACTAAACCATGTGTACAGGCTCCAGACTTTGTAAATTAATTAATTATCCTCTAGGAAAAGGATAGGTAAGTTACAGCTACATGTTGTGACTCCTGCAATAGACATACATACCTGCCCTATCCTGGGAACTTCAGTTCTGATCCCGACTGTTCCAAGTAAAGCAGTTTTCTTCTTGTGTCTCGTTAGCTGTGTGAAAAACACACTGAGGTTACTCCAGGGTTTTTATTGTGGGTTTCCTGTTTTTTTTCCTGGAAACTGTCTCTAACTTGGTTTGCAAGATGGCCTATTACAGAAAGAGGAAAGGCATAATGTTTTGTTTACTATTTGATAGTTGTTCAAAATGCAATTTGATAATCATCCGTTGCTGAAAAAAAGTTACTGAACTAATATGGCACCTGAGCAGAATGGCCTGAACTCTGACTGTAGGAAATGATTGTGTTCTACGTTTCATTGGAGTAACCTGGAATAGCTCCACTGGCTTTAAATGAACAGTGTTAGAGACAAATTTAAATGCAACTCAGTGGAGTTAGAGAAGTTTTAGACAGATAGAGGGAGAGGAATTTAACCCCAAGTTGCTGATGTTTAGTGTGGCGTGAGTGAGTTTACCTACTTTGTTCTCATTATTTTAAGCCAAAGCTTTTGTTCACCAATACAGTATAGTAAGATTGCTGGTCGCAGCCTCTTGAGCTAACTGTGGTGGTCTGACTACTTCAGAATTAAGAAGCCCTTCAGGTGAGGAAAAAGTCCTGACATTGGGAAAAATGTCTTGTACCCAAATGCACTGAGAAGGTGAAGTTCAAATTGCAGTGTATTTTCTGTTTCCCTAATGATCAGCAGAAGTCCATGTAAACTAAAACTGTTGTTTAAAATGCAGAACTCAAACCATAATTTCTTGGTATCATCTAACTGGCTCACATTTTGTTTACTAACATGGACTGCAAATGGTGAGGTTTTATGCTTTGAAATTACTTTAAATACTTCGAAATTAAAGTATTTAAAGGGCTTTAAATACTTTACTGCAAAATCCATAAAGTATTCAGGCATCTTTTCAGTAGTATCACGTAAAGCAATCAGCGTAGTTAGTAATGCACCGGGTCTTCTGCTGGATAGTATTTGGAAGTTTGGCATGAGAAGAATACTGTGCTTAATTGGGTTGCTACCTCCCTTCTCAGACCTTAGTTAAGTGCAACCAGGGGTGCCTGAATATTCTCCAGTTAGCAGTATCTAATGCATTGCTGTCTTTTAAATTTTTTTATTCCGAAAGATCTTTACACTTTGAACCTGGGATTTACTGTCTGGCTCAGTTGAACTTGGAATCACCTGGCATCTGTCTTGACTTTGACAAGTTATTTTAGTTCTGAGTCTGCCTAATGGGTCCCCGGGAATTATTACAGTCTGGCACAGCACTGCACTGAAAGATTATCACATTGTTTCTTGTAGGTGTAGTGCTTTCTCTAAGGCAGGAAGAATTACATAGGACTTGTCCAGTCTTTCTCTTGCAGTTAAAATAGTTAATAGAGAGGAAGAAAGCATTGAAGCTCATGGATGGGGGAACTAACTGATTACTTTAAACTCAGTGGGCAGTGTGATGGCCACAACTGCTAACATATTGATGGCAAAGTTATACTTTTGGAATTGCTTTATTTGGTTCTGCGTTTTATTCAGTTCCACATAAATAAATGGTGCTTTATAAAAGATGGGGAAAGTAAGTGGTAAAACAGTGATTGGAATGTCCTTTAAGTTAAGCAAGTAGAAAGCTCATCACAACAAACTTCTTTAACGTTTTCAGTTTTTGGTTTCTGTCGCAGTTTGAAAGGAAAGGACCATCGAAAGGTTCCTGAGACTGATATAGCCTTGGGGAAAATGTAAACTGCCCGAGAGATTAAACAAGAGTAAATTAGGTTTGGGCTGACAACAGACAATGAGTTTTGTCCTGGGCAAGGAGAAGAAAACCAGTGAAACAGGTTTGGATTAAGGGGGTGAAACAAATTGGTTTAATGCACAAAGCAATTAGAACCATAAATCAATCACTTAAATTTAAATAGGACAGATGATGGAAAACAGAGAGAGATATAAATACATAAATAGGAATATAAATATACATTTCTCCCATTCACCCCACATCCCCGTTTTAACAAACAAAGGCCCACCACGCAGTCAGAGCGGGGTGTGGGGGGGTGGGAGGCCCAGTCTTTTTAACCTCATTGCTTTCAGTTCAAAAGTGAACTCTTTCGGGGCAGACTTTCATTAAAGTCTTTCTCACCCGTCGGGAGATGTCTCAGCACCTCTGGTTTCCCACTGTAGGTGGGTAGGGGTTGTGTATGTGTATGTGTGCGTCCCTCGGGCGATGGCTCCAACGCTGCGTTCGTCCGGTTGCACAGCTTAACATCACCGGCTTCCAGGGGACAATCTGGGTCTGTCTCCATTCCAGCAGGGCTCTTGGAACCCTTGTCCTCGTGTCCCTCGCCGGTGGTAAATCTCGGTCTGGGGTGGGGGCTTGCCTTCCTCTTCTACCCCCACCGGCAATCGGCGAAACGAAAGACTTCCTTCAATGCGCAAGATTCTTTTATTGCCTGGTTGAGGTAACTGCAGCCTCTCTTCGATCTCTCTCTCTCTCCTTGTCCGTCCGGGTGAAAATCAAAGGTGCGTGCCAGCGGAAGTCACGTGGTTTGCTGCTTTTTATAGGCTTGTCCACAGAGGCGTTTGATTGGCGTGTCTCAGCTCCAAACAGAAGCCGAGAACCTGAGAAGGGTCGGTACTGCCTGCTTCCCCCTCAGGAGGAGCTCTTGCCCGCGCTAAGGGGGTAGACAAAGCGGGGGGAGCGGTGCTTAGTCCCCGCCCCGCCACCACCATTTTAACGCAAGGACGCAGTGGAAGGTGGTGTGCAGTGTAGTCATTAGAAGGCTGTTCTGAAGAAGAGAACAAAGTCAGGGGCTGGGTGTGGGAAGAAGAGAACAGAAAATGGCTGTTAAGCCCAAGCTTATGTTGTAAACAGTCACCTGTATTGACTTGCATCCGTTCCTTTGGTGTTAGCAGCGCTTGAACACTCAGTTTAAACCCAGGTGTTAAATATAATCCAGCCAGTAAATATTGGTACATTCCAAAATGTGTGTCTTTGATTCATGGTCAAAGTAAACTTGGGCTAGCAGACCTCAGTGCTTAGCCTTGCAAAAAGTAAATAAATTATCCACAGGGCAAGAATGAAAGACTCTTGACTTTGTAGCCAAGCTGTGGACTACCTGTACTGCAGCAGAATATATGGAAGTGCTGAGAAGTCATGGTGAGGGTCATAGCATAAAAGCAATTGTGCGGTGCTTTTTTTTTTAATTGTTCAAGATAATCAGTAATTCTGCTGCTAGTGTGTTAGGGGTTGAGCCTCCGAGCAAAACTCAAGGTCCCTAACGCTCCTTAAATCCCTTACTGATATAGGGAAAAGGGAAACAAAACTCAAATCTCGGAATATATGGATGGGAAACTGAAACAAACTTTTGATAAAAATTCTAAAATACTATCATACCACACAACTATATATTAAATGCAAAACAGGAAAAAATACAGTAAGAGTTAAAACACTGCAAAGGGAGGAAAAGAAGCTACAATTATGGCCGATTGGCCACAGGCCAGGAGATGACGTCACGCCAGGATGGTAGCTCAGGAGATGGCGTCTATCCAAAATGGCAGCGGGCCAAGTGATTAAAAGTTTTTAACAGCTTAGAGAAGTATTTTAACGAGTTCGCAGGGAGATCTTTTCCAGTGTCTGTAAAAAAGAAAAAAAAAAACCTTCAAGGACACTCCTGACCGAAGCGGCTTCAAATGAGAATAAGGAGAAGCCCTCGCGGCCGGAATGCGAAGTGGGGTGAGCTTCCCCCGTGTCCGAATCCAGCGGTAGATTCTCGCTGAGTGAAAAATATCTCTTCTCTTACCCGATACGAGAGAGATGCTGACTGAGTCCCACAACAACTCACAGTAGCGCTGGGCGCCGATAGACAGAAACAGTTCTGAGTTAGGCCCCGGGTGGGGGGGCAGGCCGCAGGCTTTCGGCCTGGGCGGTAGCCAGCCCTCTCGCTGTGGCTCTTTCTCCGAAGCTGCCCGGTGTCCAAAGAGGAGGAGACTCCTCCTGGCTGCAGGTTTTAAGGAGCATCTGCTGGAAGAAATCTTTTGACCTGCACTTTTAGCCAATGTGATGCCGGGTTTACGGAACTTGTATGAAATAATCCCGATACTCTACTGGGCACATTTCCAAAACAAGGAAGTCTTGGCTCAAACCGTGACATAGTGAAACTTTCATCACTTTGTGGTTCAGATGATTAGTGGTTGTAGCTGTGGATATTGAATTGAAAAGCTATTGATGCAAAATCTGAGTTGAAGAATAATGTTTGAAAACAAAACAGGGTTCGAAGGAGAGAATCTGTGTATAGAATGCTATCCTCATCGCTTTCATGTTTATTACAACTCCACCAGGGGGGTTCACAAACAGGATCTCCCATTTCCACCCTGAATATTGTTTTTGTAAGGAGTCTTTTGTCTCTGCAGTAAATTAATGGAGCATTTTAAAAAAACCTTGCTAGGTTTAAGAGTACTTACTGTAATTGATTTTGCAGACATTGTTCTGGTTGTGCTTTATTTTTGTTTCTTGCTTACCCTTTCCATAAGAGAGCTTACAGAGGACTTCTATGTGTGTACCTCCTTCCCCACTGAGTGAATGCCTTTTTAATGGTGCAAGATAATTGATTATATTAGATCTCTTTTCAGCTGAGACATTTTGGAGTAATGGACTGATACACTATGGAAGAAAATCCAGAAGCCTTTTCAAAAGGCTGACAAATCAAGAGTAGTACACGGACTTTTAGGCTGTCTTAAATCAAATCACCGCAGAGGCTGCACTGACACATGCTGTTCATGAAAGACTTAATACAATCCTTCTAATGAGATTAATTTCTTGTTGTGCAAAAACTGTTATTACACTCTGTGTGAAACCAGCTGTGCTGGAAGGGGAAGAAATTAAATTGCCTGACTGAGAGGTCACTGGTGAATAGTAGCACAAGATCTATTACCATTATTAGAGGATTATGAGGCTCTAGAGGACATTGGTTCTTTTATGGTCTTTCAACTGCTGGAATGAAATATTTTAGTGGTAAATGACGTCCTTCTACAAAATCCATCTGAAAATGCATTATTTCATGTTCTTTGGGGGCTGGGACTGCATTAAAAAAAAAGTAAAATACGTTTTTATTTGGGTGGAAAACATGTTTAATGATATGTTGAACTGGATTTGGCTTACTCAGGTGGTGCCTGATGGTATTGTTCTATGTCTGATTATGTGAACTTTGGACAGTAGCTGTAGGGAAGCAATGGTGTTATAGTCAGACCTTGTGGACAGATTGCTCATGGTTGAAGCTTGTTGGGTAGGATCCTGCTGAAGTACGTGAAACTTTTGAAAACTTAGCTTATGTTCTCTAACAAGGGGTTCTAATTTTTGAGGGCAGTTTATTGTATAGCTTTTATAAACAGAAACTTACTTTCATTTGTACACTTAAATGAAAATCTGATTCCTTTGTTTGTGTGAATTGTTCAGTACTTTTGTCTTGCTTATTGGAGCAAGAAATGCGAGAGTACTGAATGCTTTCGAAAACCTGCTCATTTCACTACCTTGCCTACTGGAGAATTAGATTGATGCTACCTCTCTTCCAACATTCAGCCCAACATTTCCCAGAAGTAAAACCAGAAACTGTGCAGGAACATTTATTTCCTGCCTTTGGGCTGGCTTTTTGGGAGTGGGACCTGGAATGGTCTCTTAGTTTTAAAATTGACCCCAAAAAACCCTCCAGGATAGCCATGCAAGCAAGGAAAGTATGGTGGAAATAATATAAAGTGATATCCTACATTTAGAATGAAAATGGGGACAGCATATGCTAATATGTGTTGATTGTTTTTTTTTTTTTTTTAAATGGATTTTTACTTGGCTTATAGTATTCTGGCTGTCTATTCTTTGTTCTGATCCAAGGGCTGCATGAGGACAATTTCTCTTCAGTGAAATGTAAGGAAATATGAGGGAACAGAAGAGGAGGATTATCTTCCTCCCCTGCTATCATCCCCTAGCTTGTGCTTTTGAAGAAGAGTAACTGTCCTGTAGCTTACAGAAAAGAAGTCAGACCACTAAATTGCAGAGTGTGAGAATGGTTCTTAGACCTATTCATTAAAGAAAAGCATTTTTTGTCTCACGTTTAATCTCACTTGAAAAAGGAGGGTTATTGACATACCTTGGCATCATTTTAAATTAATTTTAAAAACAAAAAACATAATCTTGAAACCCTTCTTCAAGTTGCTAATGACAGACTTGACCTAACTGCTGTATCCTCTGGGAGGATGGGGAATGCAGAAGACAGTGTTACCAGGCAGCGTGCCTCTCCCTCTCTGGAGCTGCTTCCTACCTACCTGGAGCTAATGAACTGTCCTTGTCAGCTTTTAGGAGCTGTTAAGCCCTTGATGAAGATTTAGCATAAATTTAATATTGAAATTAGTCCCAGCATTGTTTATTCGTTACGTGAGGGAGATGGAGAGAGGTGCAGCTTTGTTGTACTGGAACATTTTAACTTTTTTCCTAATATTATAAAACAAAGGTACAGTTCAAAATAAATACACTTTAAAGGACAACACCTTTAAGAAAATATGTAACTGGCCGTGTAGTATCATGTGCTTAGTCTTTTCCTGGGAATTTTGTAAGTTGAACTTAGCATCTGTTTACTAGATACTAATATAAAAGTCACTGTAGAACTTCCTTTTAATACGTGTTTAGTATAGAATAAACTTTGTGTTTAGAAAATTAATATGGACAGAGGACTTGGAATGAACTTCTCATCACAGCTGATGAAGGCCAGGCCTGAGCATACTGACTTTAATTCAGTACTGTAATTCGGTCTGATCACCATATGCATAGTCCAGTGTAGCTACAACTGAGAAAAATGCAGGAAGTAGCCTACTGAATAGAGAACTATCTTAAGACCAAATGGAGTTGCGTAAGGAATTCTGGCAAAAGGAGGAGGCACTATGGAGAGAGATTGGAAGGAAGGAACTTAGGGAAGGAGTTTGATCATTGTCATGACATATCTGACACCTCTACTGATGTTTTATGTAGCCTTTTTGTCCCACACAGGGTAAACCACTGAAAGCATTTGTCAGGGATGAGTATAGTTTAAAGAATTATCAAAACACCCTTATCATCAGCATTGTGAGTCTTCCAACCATAATATTATTATTAGAAGACAGTTCTCCCCCATTCATATATTGTATTAAGAGTTGTATGGAAAACACGTATCTCAGTGGAGGAGCACTTGTGACCTCTGATAATTTTGGGACTTAAAATGGTGATGCAGGTTGCTGTGTTAGTGTTAATGATTATGGAATGTCCATTGCTTGCTTATCACCATGTCATTTACCTTGTATCATTCAAAGATTTAGGTAACAGTAAATGAGGTGATTTACAGTTTTTTCTTAACACTTAAGGTACAACAGGTGCCTAGAAATAAAACTGCTTCCATCTATCAAGTCTCCTAGCTTCAAGAGTATTGGGTTTTTTCTTCCTTTTTTTTGGTTTGTGTGCAAGCTTCCCTTTCCCTAACACTTGATTTAACCAAAACAGGTTCTTGCTTTGAGGATGTTGAGCCTTTGGTACTCAAGTCTTCTTTTGGGTTTTGTTTAATTTAATCAGGAAGTTAATTTTAGTTTTCGTTTTGTATACTAATGAACATAATTTTATCTTAAGTAGTGCTGTTACCCCTTTGGCATGGGTAAAGTGGGTAATACAGCTGCATTATGTATACACTAGTGTAAACAAATCATTGCAGTTAGGAAGTAGGAAGGAAAGGAGGGTGGCAAATTGCATCTCATGTTTAGAGCAAAGGTTTCATTTTTCTGTTTTTCAATGTTAATACGGACATCTTATTACTGAATTTTGACGGGAATTGATGATAATCAAACTCTGCCATGTGCTGGTGAGTTTGGAATGGCTTACTTCCCCCTGCTTTTGTACTTTAAAGAATATTGTCGTACCAATGAATGTTTATGATGCAGGATTTATAAAATATTGTGATAATGGTCTGGAAAGTGTGACCAAGCATTTCAAAGACAGTTAAGCTAGGAGAAATGTGCTGATAAAGGCACATGATGGCATAAATTCAGGGAAGTCCATGGAGAGTGGGGTGATGGAGAAGGTTCCCAATTCATATGGGTGTCTGAAGTAGCAGTCGAGTTGTGGAGAGAATAAAGCCGAGTGTGGAGAAGAAAAAAAGAATATTTTGAACAGAGAAGAAAAGGCGGTTCAGGGAATTACTGAGGAGCTCTCTTCCCCAAGTTACATTAAGGACTTTTTCCAAGGTGATGCTGTGAGGTGGGTTGTGTGTGGACATACTACTTTGAATTTCATGGTATAGATCCATGTGCTAGTTCTGAAAGGAGTCTGGGATTTAAAAGGTTCTTACTTGTCATACAAGAGAAAAATCTGAGATAGTCTAAGAACCGCAAGGTATGTTGCTTCTCAGAGAGTATGTTACTCTCACAAGTATCTTTCTTCACATTATAGTCTTTTTTCTATGGGGCTGTTTATTCTTGATGAGTTAATTTTTCGATGAGAGAAAAACAGATTGGTAATTTCAGAGCAAATTGCAAAGAACCACCATTGTTCTGGTGAAAGTCAAGTTTATGGCCACTTAAACAGGAAGAGTGGCATCCATCTCAGAACCTACCTTGAATTGTTGCAAAATTGGTGTGACTTTCTCCAGTTAATGGTAATTTAGAAATACATCAAAATTATCTCCACCTACAACTGTCTGGGCTACTTTGGTCTGCTGAGGCAAGGTTGTTAGGTTGGCTTGGGAGAATGTTTGTTATGAACACTGGCTGGGAATGTTCATGCTGAAGCAAGGCACTGGAGAATGTGTTATAACACCAAGTCTTGGTGGGTAGCTCGCTCTTGTGGTCCAACTGTTTTACCCTTGTAACAGTAGTGTTTATTATAGATTCAGCTTTGGGGAGTGAAGAAGCAAAACCAAAAAACCCTGCAAAAAAACAAAGCCAGAGGATTGCTTGAGATGAAAAGCTAGATTTGTCAGTTAAAGCTTTGCATATTCAGATGAGCTATTCTCACCGCCACCTTGTATGCTGATCTGTACTATAAGATATGCTGTTAGATAAACAAATAACCTCCACTTAATTATCTTCAAAATTATGAAAATTGATTGATGTATTCTATTACATACTGGCTTTTCAAACTGTCAGTTACAGCCTAGATGCCTATAAAAGCATCTATACAGATTTCCAGTCTTCTATTAGCCTAAATCTAACAGTTTTGTGATATCTGTAAGGCAGAATATTTAACCCATATGCAATTTAGATTTTTCTGTGTGTAAATACTTTAATTAATCTAATGGAGTAATTTTCCTCCTACAGCTTTAATTTAGAAAGGTAGACATTATTTGTGTAAAATTGGAGGATTGAATGTTCTCTTTGAAATATTTGTGCTTCAGATGAAGTTTTAGCTTGACAGATCTCGCCTCATCTATATCTCTGATACTTTATTTCTCCTTTGTTTATCTGCCATTCAGTTTTTATATAAAAGATAACTTAATTTGTACATGTTGAGGTTTAACCCCGGTGGCCAGCTGAGCCCCGCGCAGCCACTGGCTCACTGCCCCTCTGCAGTGGGATGGGGGAGAGGATCAAAATGGTAAAAACGTGAAAGCTTGTGGCTTGAGATAAAGAATGTTTAATAGCGCACAAGCAAAGCAAAACAAGGAATTCATTTACAGCTTCCCATTAGCAGGCTATCTCTAGGAGGCCAGGGCTCCATCATGCATAATGGTGACTTGGGAATCAAACGCTGTAACTCTGAATGTCCTCTCTTCTTCCTTCTTCCCCCAGTTTTATTGATGAGCATGGCATCACATGGTATTGGACATCTCTTTGGTCAGTTGGGATTGGCTGTTCCAGCTGAGACCCCTCCTAGCCTCTTGTGTAAAGATCTGTAATGATAGTGATGTCATGTAGAAGAAACAATAATTCCTTTGGTCTGTCATGTGGAACCAATAATTACAGTGGGAAGTATGCAAAATCCCAGATCTCATGGATTTTTATTAATTATTGTTGCTCTGTAGTTTCTGTGAACTGAGACAGATCTTTGTACACTGAAAAATTTTATCATCTGAAGACATCTGCTCATGTGAAAATGTGTTTTGAGAGAATGTTATATCAGAATTTCCCATTAATTGTTTTTTGAATCACTGTATGTATAAAACACCCAGCTATATATAAAAAGGGTTGGCTTTACCAGGATAAATTTTCAGAAGTGTAATATTGCTGAATTGTAGATTGGATTAATGAGTGGATCCAACCCTGTAAACATTGGGTTTGGGAGTTGGTCAGTCTTTTAGCTGAGCCCAGTATATATGGAATTTAATACACATTTGTTCTCCTGCTCTAAGCCTCCCATCTTGAACTTCTTGAATGAGTTTTCTAAAGTTACAGTATTTGAGGTGGAAAAAATATCTTCCAAGAGTGACTCAATCCAGACGTAAACACTGGAAGTGAAATGGAGACCTCTATACCCTGTTTACCATCTGAGGAAAATAACTTTCTGAATGCCATAAGGCTCAGAAATAGTTGTGTGCACTTACTACTGCTAAATATCAAATTCCCTAGTTAGCTTTTCCATTTTTGGGATTTACATTATCTTTTAACGCAAGTTTTATCTAGGGAAGACTAACCCATGTGGCTAAGTGAAAGTCATGACTGCTGTATAAAGGCAGAATGTAAACCAGTGCCGTGTAATTACTTTTAAGTATACGTAAAACGAAGTGGGGGAAAAAAAAGCAAGGCCATCATGAATAGATTTGATTTTACAACATAGTGATTTGAATGTGCACAAGAAGAAACTGAAGGCCTTGCAGGCGTGAAAAGTCTGAAAGTCTGGTCTAAATAAAAGGCGAATGAAGGTAAGTCAGTCTCCTTGTCTTTACTGTCACTTCAGGGGTAGCTCTCGCAAGGTTTTGTACCTTGTACTACAGAATGCAGTAAATAATATTGTATTAAATAATAGGTTTGCGGGATATGATAGTAACCTCATCAGAATTCCTCTGTAATGACAGAACTGAATTGGAATAGTTTATTCATTGATTTTGTATGTATTTTAATGTACCATTTTCAATTATGTGGTCCTTTCAGTGTGCCTGTAATGGAGTTTCAAGTAAAAAGTAATTTATTCTGGAAATTAGCTTATTGTGGTGGTTACAGCTGAACATGCATAACAAGGTGATTTTAAGATGATAAAAACAAATAAATTTTAAGTCCTATGAAATTACGGACTTCAGAACTTTTCTTTCTCTTTCCTATTAGCAGAAAAAATACTGCAAAAAGGTAGGAGTTTCTAATATGTTCTGACAAGTTCACTGTCTTATGTAAGATACCGTGTTGGCAACCTAGTTCCAAGTTTAATTCCTGCTTTTGTTTTATTTTAGGTCCCAAATCTCATCCCAGTTCTGATATTTAAATTGGGAAGACCTTTGGAGCCTGCACTTTACAGGGATATATTGTATACGTTGCCTACACTGGGTGTACACAAGGTCAGAATGAAAAATTTTTAGTGAAACAAAAGCTGTATTAATACAAGCTCATTTATTTATAAAAAATCGTTCAGACTGAGCAATGCATAGCTTGCTTAAAATAACTGATTTGTAAGCTTCAGGGTAACTTTCTAATATTTTGGATGGGATATGACATTTTAAAGAGTGAAGTATACATTATGCTTTACTGTCCGCACTGTATCATCATTATGTATATATTATAAGACGATGCTCTTGGACTCATTGTATAGTAAAATTTATTCAGAAATTTACTTCCAGCTTCTTTCTGACATTGCAGTTGAACAGTTACTTCCTTGTTGTACTTGGTTATAAAATAAGGATTTATTGATTAGTCTTTGTTCTTCGACATAAAAAATAACAGTGACAGTTGGTTAAATTTCTTTCAGGTTTGTGTAGCTCAGATTCTCCGTGCCATATACACACTGGGGAGCACAACAAAGCTTAGAGCAATTGCTTTGCGGCTGATGACATCCTTATGGGAAAGACAGGTTAGAAATTCTTCTAGTGTCACTAAGATAAGTGTGGTTGAAAAACTTCATTACCTCTAACCAAGGAAGGAAATTAATTTTGGAACATTGCTTATACTAGTATCTCATTACCAGCAATAAGAAATACGAGGTGGAAGTTGTGCCACTATTGATTCTGTGTAAGTGAAAAATGCCAACAGTATGTCTTTCATGAAACCAGCTTTTCATTTCATTAGGTCTCAGACTGGAATTAGGAAAAAAATTGTCTGAAGGACAGCTTTCTGCTTTTCATAATGTGCAGCAAGCGCAAGACCTTAGTTACACGGCAATAATTTACTTCTCTGTGTATAAAGTAGCGATAAATATATGGTCTGCAAAAGCCAGTTAGATCTCAAGGGAGCCTTAGTTTCCAGTAATGAAAAAAAGCCAAGTATGGTATACAATAAAAGTGGTGTTTAGAACAATTGAAAATCCCGTCACCAACTTTTGAAGGAGTGATGATAATTTTTAAACTAAATCTTTTCTAGGATAGAATTTACCCAGAATTACAGAAGTTCTTGGCAATGTCTGATATGCCCTCTTTGTCTGTTGACAAAGATGCTCAATGGGAAAAGCTGATTGCTAAAGCTGCTTGTATAAGAGATATATGTAGGCAGAGGTAAGTGCGAGTATTACCCATCTTATGTCTTTGTAAAAGAAAACAGTTTGGTTTTTTTTTCTCAGAAAAGTTGCGTAGTTATTTTCACCTGTTCTGTTATATTAGTTGTGGCTAATATTTTTTCTAGTTGCATGAGATACTGACTCAGGCATTGCCAATCTCAGCAGCTAGTAAGTTTTGGGGTTTATATTGTAACTAATAGAAAGCACACATAGAAAGTGTTAAAATTAAAATTTCTTCATTATGAAACAAAACATGCATCCTGTACTGATCCAGAAGCTTTCCACTTTAAAATTCTTAAAGAAAATACCCTTTTCTTTACCTCTTCAACTTTTTAAATTTTTTGTCAAACAGCATTTTTCAAGATATTACCAAAAAAAAAGTGAAAAGCAAGAGATAAATGTCAGTGCAGCTGTAATATTTTTTGCCAGGTAAGTGATGTAGTGAGAGTTCAGGCATACGCGTGTTCATTTGTGCATTTAGAAATTATTTGGATGAATAGCTAGGTGCTATTTACCCCAGGTTTTTACAGAAACAGCTGAGTTAGCAGTTGCCACCTCCTCCACCACTGCCCAGTAAAACTGAATGGATGCTACAAGACTGGAAAGCAAACAAGCAGCCCATGCAGTCATTGAAGGACAGACAAATGTCACTGCAGCAGCAAAAGATTTGGAAAAATGTTCCTATCTGATGCAAGAGGGCCAAAAGTCTTTTGCTGCCAGAATTTCCAATACACAGTAGTGAGTACTTATAGAGGAGTGCAACAAAGAAGCAAATAATAATGTCCTTAATAGCACATGTGGGTTTTCCTTGTCAGTCACTTCCTGAATGCTGTAATCTTTTAGCATACAGAACATCCTTGGACAAAGAAACTTCCATAGCTTAACCACTTGGTGGTGTTATATTCGGAACTTGAAGCCTGCAGATTTAATGCTCCATGTCACTCAGCCTTTAGAGCTCTCTATTATATCCTCCCTTGTATCTTGTTTTTCCTCTGGGTTTGAGTCTGTTGCCACTTAAGCGAAACCAGTACTTGAACAATTTTTATGTATAGAGTAGAACTTGTGTGTATGTAAATTGCCTTGTATCTTCATGTTTTTTCCGTTAGGCCATACCAGCACGGAGCAGACATGTTGGCTGCAATTTCCCAGGTATTAAATGAATGCACAAAACCTGATCAAGCTTCACCTGCTGCCATAGTGTTACAGGGTCTTCAGGCACTTTGTGAAGCTGAGGTAAGATTAAATTGGCTTGTCCCTGTGATTTGTGCTTTGCCTGTGGATCATGGACTATTTTCCTAGTTGACTTCTTTTTTTCAGACTACGTTGACATCCTTTCATGCATTTTTCCTTGACATTTGAAAAGAACAGCTTTTTGACATATAATTCTGATTGGCTGAAAACTATGTAAATTATTTCATTTCTGGTATGTTCTTGCTGGCCTGCCCTACTTGGTCTCATTCATGTAGTCTATCTGATAGAGAGTGAAATCACTTGTAATAGGGAGGCTTCTGTTTTACTCTAATGCATTTGTTACTACAGATGAAGGGGGCAAGTAGGCACTGGAACACGCTCCCCAGAGAGGTTGTGCTGTCTCTGTCCTTGGAAGTTTTCACATTCCTTTTGAATACAGCCCTCAGCAATAGGGTCTGATCTCATAGTGACCCTGCTTTGAGCAGGAGGTTAGACTAGAAATATCCTGAAGGTCACTTCCAACCCAGATTATCATGGGATCTTACAATAACCCTGAGTCAGGAATCAAGGATCTTTGTGTCCACAGTGAGATCCCAGACATGGTAATGCAGGCACAGACATGCTATGAATCACACTATAAAAAACTGTGGACTATGCAGGCCATCTGAGTTAGTGGGCTGATGACAGCCTGCAGGAATATTTGATTACCCACTCTCTGATAAACAGCAATCTTAGGTTTATCCACTTTGTCACTTTTAGTATAGTGTTTACTGGAGTGAGACCAATCCAACAAAATCCAGTCGTTGCCACCTTTATACATTTGAAATCCTGTCAGCAAGTTCAAGAACTACATAGTAAATGGTTAGCAGTCTATACACATTAGTGTTCAATATTGTTAAAAAGCTTAAGAACCAGCTTATTCAGGGTAATTACTGTGTTTGCTTTTGGTGTGAAGTTTGGGTTTTCTTAAAATCACATAGATTCTATGAATGTTTGCCTCAGTTGGTATGTAAGCAGTGTTTTCCCTGACTATATTATATTTAGACTTTTTTTACTGCAAAGAATCAGGAGCTGGGCCTATGATAAATGTCACATCCTACTATAAAAAACCTCACTTGAAAACAGATGTACTGTACTTCTGTTGAGAAGTGGAAGGCTAAGACAACTCCAGGTACTTGGAAAGGAAGGAAGGCAGGAAGGAATTACTTTGTGGCCAGGTACCAATTTTTCCTGTCCTAATTCTTAGCAGCCCTCCTCAGCTTGCATTGTTTCCCCAGTTTCATGCAAGTTTAATGTTCTGGGAGACCAGAGCTGCCACCCAGATATACTGAAACTTTAATACAGAATTCTCTTGTGGTTTGGTAAACTGGTTAGCCATTTGGGTTAAGTAATGCAGTCTGTCCCTTATTTAGTATTTAGACTCCAGTTTTCAGTGCAGAAACCTTAAAGGGCATAATCATAGAGGTTGGTCAGAGGGTTTTGTTTTGGTGCTTTCTCTCTGCCACTGTCTCAGCAGATAACCATGGGAATGGGATTTAATGTCTTTGTGCTTCTCCATGTGCAGGATTTTAGTGAGCATTTTATTTTCAGTCAACTTCTGCACCATTACAACAAACTATGTTTTTGTATGTGTACTGCTGACATAATTGTCGATGGAACCCTATACACCATGTGGCTTTGAAAGTCTCAGAAAGCCTCCTTTGTAAAAGTAATGCCATAATAAAATGTGCTGTAACTTTTTTTTTTTTTTTTTTTTTTGGCTGAGTGTCGTGGAGGAATAGATTTCCGTTTTACTGACTTCAGTAATTGTTTCATGTAAAGTTAATGGCTCTATCCAAAGTACGTTCTACATTAATAGCAGTAAGAGTATTAGCTTAGCTTTTGTGGGACTTCTAAGGGCTAGGCTTCCTCCCTGCCTTTTTTTTTTTTTTTTGTAGATTTAACAAAAGGCCTTTAATGAATTGTTCGCAGTGACGTACATGCCAAAATTGTAAAATACATGCAGTTCTTGCTAGGCCATATTTCCAATTTCTGGGCGAGTTTGGGGGTTTTTTTTGCTTTTTTTTCAGTCATTTCATCAGCAGCCAGTGTATTTGCAGTGAGGCCATCTATACTGGCGTCTCAGTGGTTCATGTATCAAGTACTGTACACAAGCCAAGAAACCTTCAAGAATGAAAATGCTAAGCATAGTATTTAAAACCCCTTTCCAAGCTTTTTGTGGAGTAGTTTCTTGGTGTTTATTCCCTGCATCCACATTTATTTGTTTTATTGGTCAGAATGAAACCAGCATAGCAGAGTAATATGAACTGAAAAGTTGCATGAGAACAAATTATGTTGACTGAGTTTAACCTTTAGTAGGAATTACAAAGGTAAGTGTTAAACAGTGTACACTTAACAAACTCACCATTTTAAGAGTAGAGCTTTTATCAGAGGATCATTACCTTCCTCTTGAGCTTGAGTTTCTGCCAGTTTCACTTCCTCAGATCTGATGTACTCCTCGTTCTCCTTTTGCCTTACTTGACATCCTTAGCCTTGAACGTAGTTAACATCATAATTTCTATTTGAACTCTTTAGCCAGTACTGTAGGTGCAATTCCTTACCTGTGCAGATCTGCTGTTGAAGATTGCTGCCACAGTCCTACATGAACTCTGTATACATGAAGATTTTTCCACATACTGAGTGAGTGAGTAAAATAAAATGACTTGGAACCCTATTGGCCTGCATTCAGTGTGACTGGTCTGGTGAACACCCACCGTCATTTTACTTGATTTCCCAATTACCTTCTACTCCTCCAAAAAGTGCTGCTGCTGCCTTCCTGCCCCACCTCATCTGAACTGTGTGATTACTGTCCTCACTGAATGAAAATCCTGTTACCAGCTCCATTTTCAAGTCAGCTACCAAAATCCATTTCGATGCATCTTCATCACTGGAACAACTTCTGATTTTTGAAAGCTGGAAATGTCAATTATGTTGTGGCAATGTAAACTTAATTTTTCCTTTTATGAATGCATTGTCTTATATCATAGAATCATAGAGCAGTTTGGGTTGTAAGGGACCTTTAAAGGTCATCTAGTCACAAACAGTTCCTCCCTTGGCACCTGCCTCTGCACCCAACCTCTTTTCATCTTGGAAACATTCACTACAGTGGCAACTTCATTTACTGTCACTTGATTAGTATGTGTTACATACTAGCATGGCCTAGGTGGTGTTACCATGTTATTTTCTTCTCTTCCTATTTTTGCTTTCCTAAGCTTTGCTGTTTTATGTATTTTGACAATTCACTTGCTTTTGTCTGAAGGCTGTTTTTTTTCTCAATTCTAACCTTGTCTTCTGGTTTTGCTAGTAAGATAGCTAGTACTCTTGCACTTTTTGTAAGAAATCGTATACAGCGATACCTTAACAGTCACTGAATAGCTTCAGGAAGTCTAAATTCATCAGTGTATTTTAGGTGGAGAAGTTACTCCTTTTTCTATGCTTAAGAAAATGTTATTTTCTTCAGAGAACACAAGATGACTTATAATAAATGTCTTAAACTTTGTAATTGAAACACTAACAGTGGCTTTTAACTTCTGTTTGGTCTTCAACTTTCTGTTGGATTCATTGCAGATACAAAATAAATTAAGGAAACTTGTATTCCAAGTACTTATAATCTGTTAGCAAACTGGAAAACTACTTGCAAGTCCACAAAAAGGATTCCCCTTTTGTAACTGAAATTTCAGTGTAAGCATTTTGCATTTGAATGTGGAGATAGTTTGTAGACAGAATGATCATGGCCGAACTTTTTACTGTGGAAATGGCACTGAGGAACGATTTGGCTGTTAATCCTCAGAATTAATAGTAGCAATTCTGCGTCTGCGGCACCATCGTCATGTCAAATCAGCAGGTTTTGAAGTATTGGGCAAAATGTGTTTTGAAAAGAAGAAGTTTTATTTAAATTATTCATAGATCACATTTGTCCACAAATGTCACAGGGCAGCCAGGGTCATTTTTCATTATCACAGTGCGTGTCAGAGTCCAGTACTCTCTCAGCGTGTTATTTCAGATATTCCATGTGTGGAAGATGTGATGTGTACTATCATTTATTTACTTATTTGAAGATAGTTGTTACACAAGATTTCTGATTCAGCAGGGTGATACAAAATATGCCAAAATCACAATACAAATGTAATTTACACTTAGCAAAACATAGTGATTGCAATATACAGTTCAATTACAATACTAATGTGATTCCCACTGCCGATCTCTAGAATATGCATACCATCACGATGCTGAGCATCCCAAATTGCCGTAAAGGAATATGTGGGTTGAAGCCAGCTCAAGCCCTTTGCTCTCTTTGAAGTTCTTTTGTTGCATGTGTAGGTTTTTATACCTTGGGCTGAGCCACGTATTCACTCTCCCATAGGCTGATCTGAACTGTTTATAGCTGTGTATCTAAAACAAAGGTCCTCTTTGTGTTGAGTCAGTTTCTTGGCAATGGCTGTGGTCAGTCTCACCCTGCATTATTCTCTGAGCTTCGTGGGCACATCGCCTTTGCCTGCCCATCTGAGCCTTTTTCCATTGTAGGGGTTTATTGGTCTGTCACAGTGTGTAGCTTGTAGCACTTTCACAAAATGATGATATGGCCTTTACTTTTTGCAGGTTGCAGGTATTTCTGTAGCTAGCTATTAAGTTAACACTTCGTAGTAGACGATGTGTCTTGTGGGGTTTGCTGCAATTACATGTTCTGGAAAGATTCTCATAGGTTTTATTCTAATGGTAGTTCAGAGGAGATTCTGAATTTCAGGCAGTCATCATGAAAGATGTGGAGCTGTTCTGCAATAAATGATGAATACCACGTGTTGACTTAGTTACTGATGTGTTTATGCTCTGGATATAGATTCAGTTTTAAGGTTTTAATAAAAGGCTAGAAAGGAAGACAAATAATTCAATAGTAGCTACCTGAGGATCATTTTGGTACAATGACATACTAAGGAATCTTTTTTGCGTGTCTGCTGAACCTACTGTATTATTTTAATGAGAATTGCAGTTATATGGGGATATAATTTTTTCTGTTGTGCTTGCTCTAAGAGGACATGTTATGGTTGCTAAGAGGTGATGGAGTTGTTTAGAAAGCTGTTAAATGAGACCTATTCCCACCTGTGTTTTCTAGGTTATCTGAAGACCCCAGTTCTGCTTAAGTCATTTTTTAAAAGTACCAGAAATTTTTAGCAGTATAAATATGTCTTCACTTCAAAAAATCAAGAAGAAAACCCCTTTTCTCATTTGATGCATTGTTTTAGGATAGAAAACACATAGGCTTTAAGATGATGGCTTCACCACTGTGATCACAGGGAACAATCAGCTATGCCAACCACAAACAAAAAGCTTGAGAGCTGTTGATAACTCAAGTGTTGTGGTCCCTGATCCACCCAAAAGGAGAGGAATCTTGTACTTGCTTTCATTGGAAAAGGTTGTGATAGCTGCAGGTACCAAAGGGTCTACCCAAACAACCATAAAGAGCTAAGAAATGTTAGAAGCAATTTTTGCATCTCTTGTTTTACAACTGTTAAAGCCACCATTTCTCCTTATAAAGCAAGTGAAATAATCCCTGGGCAGCCTAATCCAGTCAGCCCTCCTTTGTGGGGTCGGTTGAGCTAGGTGACCTCCAGAGGTCCCTTCCAACCTAAGTTATTCTCTTAATCAAGAATTATGTGATAGGCTTGGTGCACCAATCTTGCTGAGGTTTGGTATGAATGGATATTTGTCTCAGGGGAAACACTGCTTAAAATTATGTGCTTCTCTGACTTGCTTCACTCACACACCTCCCCACCCCCCAACTCCACCACCCCCGCCCTGGATCAGAAGTGAAATTTGATTTAAATGCTCTTGTTCGCTATTTTTTCCCATGATTTCCCACTCTCATAGGGCAGTAGGTCACCTACTAAAGCAAGAGTGCTTTTTCTCTCCTTGACATCGCTAAAACCTAGCTTTTAGGTTTTCCCTCTAGCAAATATGTTTCCAGTCAGTGCTTTGTCCAGCAGTAGGCTTGCTATTTTAAAACAAACTTTAAAAAATAGGAAGAAAACAGAAATGTAAACCGAAATTGTACTGTACCAGAAGCTCTGAGAGCTTCTAAGTTATATGGTTGTTAATGTCTCAAGACAGTACGTCAATTTGAACAACCCCAGATGTCATAGTTGGCTAGGGCAAAAAAGCCAAGAGATTTGCGGTTGCCTATTGAACACTGAATATGAGTGAGGAGAGGGTTTGGGTTTTGATGCTAATGAAACCATTCAATTATGAGAAACAAGCTGTCGAATTTTTTTCTTTTTTTTTTTCTTACAGCTGATAAAATCCCATATGAATTTTGGCTATTGATGTATATAAGAATGCTCAGATCTGTTGAGCTGGCTAACTAATGCTTTTTACCATGCTGTAATGCTTCCTGGTGTATGTTGGATCTGCATGAGAATTCTGTTCTGATAGTCTTTTTGCAACCTAACCACCAGGTTACATGTATCTAGTGCTATTAAATTTTTCAACTTAATTATTCAGCTTTCACTACTCTCTGTAGGTATTAAAGAGGAAGTTGGACTTGCTTCTATGTAATGTCACCTTTTCATTGGAGGATTTCAATTTTTTTTTATTATCTTTTTTCCAGTGATTTCTAATCTATGAAAAAAATACCAACCTTAGAACCATACCCTGCATTCCCTGCAAGATGCTCCGAGTGTTTAATTTTGTGATCTGTAATGACAAGATACTTCGCTTTTCAGGATCTCTTTGTCCTATAATCAAACGTTGGCCTCCTGTGTTGAAAAAAAACCCACAAAAACAAAACCAGAGAAAGCATGATTTTTCCAGTTTATACTGGATTTTTTGTAGCATTGAAGCCTGCAGATACTCCTGGTTTTACCTGCCATTGCCAATATTTTGTTGTGGTTGCTTCCCTCCTACACCCCTCCCTTCCCCCTCCCCTTCTCTCTTGAGGATCTAGTACCTGGGATTGCAAAAGTGTATCTAAAGTGATTTGAACTTCTGTTCAGTGCACAGTAATTTTCTGGTTTCTAGTATAACTGCAAAATCAGATGTAAAAGGCTGAAGTTACTGTGTTCTGTGGACTTCAAAATCAAATGACAAGACTCCGAATTCATTATTAACAAAATAAAAATAAATTCTATGATGTTCAAACTCATTTCATAGTTCTCTTAAGAATTGGAAGCATGATGTTACTATCATCTGTGGTTTCCTGAGAGAATTATTTTTTTGTGTGTGTTTCTGGTTCATTGAAGTGATTTCTTTCCTGGTAAATTGTAAGAACTGACCTGCTGACAGCGTTCTATTTATTCCTTCTGGTAGCTGCTTTATGAAGTAATGTGCTGTATTATTACATTATGTCAATTAATAAACTGTGAGACTTAATAGAAATGAATTTTTAACATGCTTGCTTTTTTCTTTTTTTAAATGAACTCTATATTAATTCCTTTTCCCAAGTAGGAAGAAAGAAGGCAAGAGCAAGGAGAGAAATGCTGTTCAAGTCAAGTTGGGATTGCTGTTACTAATGGTGCCTCCCCCTTTCCCTCCAGGTGGTTTGTATCCGTTCTACGTGGAATGCGCTGTCCCCAAAGCTGAGTTGTGATACAAGACCCCTCATTTTAAAAGCTCTGAATGAATTGTTTGCCCTGGTTCCCTCGCTAACAGTGAATACAAATGAATATGAGGTATGTACTCATGGACTATGGTGAGTATCTTCTTTAGTGTCTCTTTGTATATGAATTTTATATGTGACTGGTTTTCATATCTGTAAATTGCACCCATTGCCTAATTCAAGTTAATCATAATGCACATTTCCACAGAGTTTCACAATTTTAACTTGCATTAGTGAATCCTGGGAATTAGGTGAGAAATTCCAGTGCAAGGTTTCCCTCTAGCAGAATGTAAAAGCATGTGAATGTGTCAACAGTTCAAACCTGTGCCCCTTCCATTTTTGTAGCTCAATACATGTTGATGAGGCAGCAGTTTGTTTCAGGAAACTGCCTCTGTTTTAACTGCTTATTTGGTTAAAGAAAATCTGAATGCCTGTTTTGTTTGCTTTTATAGAAATTCAAAGTTCAAGTTATCAGCTTCGTTTGGAAAAACACACAAAACAAGGTATTGGTACAACTGAAAATGAGAATTCCTGGTGTCAGCAGCTGGATATTAAGTTTTATACCTTACTGTCAAGAGAAGGTTGTCAGTGTCAGCAATCTCATTTTCTTATAGGGTTTTCTTTTTGTCATTGACTGTTTAACACTTTTTGAAGCAATGTAAGGCACAGGAAAGGTCGTAACTGATGGACCTAACATCTGCCACTCCCAAGTAGAGTTATAACACAAACTAATTTGACTTCTGTGGTGGACTTCTGCCTTAACATGGTGAAGCGTTCTTGGCAAAGCTGCAGCTGTGACAACTAACCCGATTCTTTGGTGGGGTATTGTAACACGGTGGGAATGTTGGACCATCATCACCATGGGGCTGGTGGATCCAAAGTACTTTAGTTTAAATATGGCTCAGATATTTCTATATAAACTACCCTCACAGTAGTAATGGAGCATAGCAATCAGAATTTTTGCTCTCAAGCCTAGATAATTGGTCTTGCTAGTTTGCATTGTATATATAAAATAAACAGTTGAGAGTGCATCTCAAGAAAACATGGTTAATTTAAACATTTCAGCATTCAGTGATGAGTGGATAGGCTTCTTGTATGTGGAGTTTTCTGTAGGTAGCAATACCACATGCTGTGCTTGTGATTTTCTTTTCCTTTCTGTTAATTTTCTAGGATGCTATTGTAGCCATTTCAGCCTATAAATCGCTCTCATCATTTGGCTCTGAAGACCATACAATTCTTCATCTTCCTGAACAGGTAGCAATTTTGTACATTTAATAGTAAGGACATCTGACGCTTCCATCTGACATGGGATGTGCCCTCTTGGAAGGGAAATGAGACCTTATGCCATCTCTACCAGATACTACCAGAGCCTTATAGTAGGATTATGAGCTCCTGCTAGTGAAATAGGATGATACTATATATGATCGGCATAACTAAGACTTATAAGAGAGGATGGGCTCAAATGGAGGCTGAGAGAGGTGTAAGCAGTCAGAAGGTAGTTTTTCTTCTTTCATGAGTTAAATCTGCAGGTTATTTTTTTGGCATTTGCATTTTATGCTCTTCACTTAATGCTTACAGCTGAGTCTTGACACTAAGCAGCTCTTGTGATTACTGCTTCATCCATTGCAGGGACACTCATGCATAATGCTTTTGTTCCTGAAATGGGCAAGTCAGTTTGAAAAGTAGGTGCTGGTTTTGGAATTAAGCTATAAACTTTGCTTGTGTTTCTGTTCTGAACTTGACAGCATTTTGCCTTTTTGTTGATAAAGGCAGACAAAGTTATTGAGGTACTTGCTGGAAAGCTTTTTAGGTATGTGGATGTTTTGCTAAATGACGGGGGGTCAACAGCAAGGACAAAGACACCAATTTAAAAACAAAAATAAATATGTTTTACTTTAGCTCAAAGCAGGAAAAAGAGTAAGCAAGGTAAAAAGCAGGCAAAGTAACGCACCCAATCATTACTAGAGAGAGTTAGCTATAGTGATTAAGAAAGATCCATCACCAATTGCCTTTCATACGTTACCATCATCCAAATCCTGTACATCAGCTGGGGAGCCCCGGTCACAGCGAAGGATTTGGAGAACCCTCCCAGCACTTGGGAATTCCTATGCAGTGCATCCACTCGTAGGTGAGGTCTCCAAGTTTGCTGTGAAGGGGATCCTGCTTTTATGTTGTTTATCAAACAGGACTACGTGACTACCTGCATGTGTCTCAGATCTGGCCAGAATCTGAGACAGTCTAAGAAGTTATTGTTTTCCTGACTGTAGATATGCAAGGTACCTGGCTTGAGATATGCAAGGTACTTGACTTTAGATATGCAAGTTGGGGGGGTTCACTCAATAAGTCAACTCTAATTCAAGGCTTACGGTTTAGGCCTTTTTATATCAGTAGAGGGCTCTTAAACTATGCAACTTCAGTCTGATCAGTCAACTCAATAATGTTACAAAATGAAAGAGTGCAAGGAGATGAACATATAAGGTCATCTAAGTGTCTATTTTCTTTTTTTACCGTAACCTTTTAAGAGAGACCAGGCAATAGTCCATAGTCCACTGGTACTTTATGGCATAGTAAATACTTCTGTATTTTGTTATTTACTGCATTATTACAAGATTGGCTCCATTTGTGTGTTGGCTGTTATGAAAAGGTTGGAATAAGCAACTTTAAAATTAAATACATACTTGCTTTGTATAAATAGATTAGAAGAGTTCAGCTTATGCCTGGCACATTAAAAATGTGTTTTGCATAGAAAAGCCCAAAATAAAGTGAGGGAAATCTCTAAACACTGCTGCAGTACTAAGTTTTTCATCGTAGTACATAGCTCTATATTATTGGTCCTGTTACTTTACACTTGTTAGAAAGTGAGTAAATATGTTTTCATTGAAAGCATTCTAAATATGTTACAGTTTTTCAAATTGTAAAAACTAATATGGAAATATAATATCTATCAGAAATGCTCTGAGTATCTTCAAGTGCCAGTATAAAACATTTTACTCTAACTGAAGAAGGTCAGAGTGAAAATGATGTTTTAGTAGTATTAGTTCAGTCTATAAGTGTCAGGATTAATTTTACTATTACAGGTACAGGTTTACCCATAGGCAAGTGTTGCCTTTCATTCAGGTAGAAGAAAGCTTTTATTCTTTCAGCTTCAAATTAGTGAAATGGAGTGTGAAATTAATGGAGAACTTCTCATATTTAGTTAGTATTTTTGACACTTGGAATCATGAAAGATGGTGAGGATTCGCAATTTCTGTGCTGACATTTCCTTTTTCTTTTTCAATTCTTCAGGCACGACCAGAAGTTGATTCACTGAAGGAGGCAGACATGAATGAAGATGAAGATGAGGAGAAGGAGGAGGATCTTTTTGTTCCGGGTTCTTCCTATATCAAGCTGTTGTCTCTAACGCCAGCTTCTGTTTTAGGAGGTAAAATGTATTCAGTATTTGAGGTTTCTTTGCAGATTTATAATCATAGTGACTGTACAGACATGTGGCTTTCTTGTAACGGGGTGTCTTGTTAGAGTGCAGCCTTGGGTTTTTTTCCTGGGAAAATATCTCACCAAATTACAGGAAAAAATGTAAAGTAAAAGTTCAGAGGAAAACAAAATCCCCAATGGATTTGTAGGAAGACAGAGGTCCTAATGGTGGAAAAAATTCTTATACAACTTAAAAATCCTTATCTGTCCTATAGGAAAACCCAGTTGCTTATTATTTATTTCAGATGCCCATTGTTTAATCACGGTGCAACTTCAGTAGGGAGGACTGAGCAGCTGTTTTTAAGGGCAGCTCTGTATTTTAGCCCAGCATGGAGTGAACTAAATAAAATCCCACACCCAAAACCATAGTGTTTTACAAACAGAGTATTAATAGTATTAAAACAATGCTGTATACAAAATCCACTCAATTAATAAAGATATTAGTGCTATGCTTAATTTAGTAATGCATATTGATGCTTGAAGTATGCTTCAACAGATGGTCTCTGTTGATGCACTTGTTTTGATACCTATGTGGTTGAATTACCTTTAGTATTTGTGATTTGTATTTTTCACTTCATTACTCTTATTAATGCTAGCTTTCACTTCCAATTACAAGTTTGTGACGTTAGTGCCTGGACACAGGCATTGTTATTTCACTGTTTGTAGAATGCCTGGGATGTGGATGTGTGATTGCAACCTGTAAACATTGCCATGACATAGTAGTAGTATTTTGTAGTATTTTCCTTCAATGGGAGCTCCTAGAAAGATCTATACGTTAAATACTCCATGCATGGAATCTGGAGTATGTGTAATCTCACCTAGAGTCTCTATGTGCTAACTAGTAAGTTCTACAAGCTTTGCGGGGAAGACTGAAATAATCTACTTCAACAAAAGAGAGTTATGCATCCACCCAGAAAACTCAAGCTGCATAATTGATACTGAAATAGGCAACTTAACAGGAAGATGGGAAGCCAAAATAAGCTTTTGAGAGAACAAACTGAATAAAAAGATGCAGCTACAACAGAGTGGTCTAAAAACATACATACAAACAGCTTTTCCACCCCAAATGTTCATCAAATAGATTCTTCCTCAGAGAAGTCTTCATCTTCCTACACTATTAGTTAATACTGAATGCAGAACAGTTGAACAAAAGCTTTAGTGACTGGTAGGGGTGGTTGTTGTGGTTGCTCCACTGAAAGGGTATGAAACTGGATTCATGAGACAATGTCCAAGACAGGCCAAGAGCCACGAAGTCTCTGTTCTATTGGAACCAAATCTGTGCTATCTCATCTGCTGGAATCCTGCCATTAAACATTAATTTACTACTTCCTTACTGCTTAGAAGGAGAAGGACTGTGATGCTTTTTAAGACAACAGTCTCCGTTTCTCAAACTTTCCCCCAAATTCCTTGTTAGTGCACACCAAATCAACTGAAACTTATAAAGGAAGTTTAGCTTGCTGCTTGTGAGATCTCTGTTCTTGCTTTTCCTTGCTGATTCCTTAAGCTCTGAATTGCTGCTTCTTTTTTTTTCCCCTCCTTCTTTAATTCTTGCAGAAGGAGGAAAATCTTTAGGTTTTATAAACCTCTACATGCCTCTTCCTGAACAGTTGAACACTTAATGCTATGGCAGCTGCAGTTAAAAGGTTCCAACCAGAAGGTGGGCTTGGTGCTGGCATTACTGTTGAATTGTGGGGGTTTTTCCCGAGTGCCTTCTCCAGCAATATGGGAGGAAAATGTCTAATCTTGCAAACAAATCTATAGGGCCTATTTCTGCAACAGAGATGAGGAAAAATTACTATCAAGGTGGACTTTCTATAGCAGTTGTTTGGAACATGCTGCAGTTCCAATTTACTATAGCTGAGTGCTTATGTGAAGCATTGGAAAGTGACATTTTAGGTAGTATTATCTCTCAAACTCTTTAAAACTGATTTGTCATTTCAGTTTCCATATTGTGTCAAAGTATTAGAGTCCACAGGGTATCAGAAGGGATATGACAGCCTTATTTTTTATTTTAATAGTTTTTCATTCTAGATGTCTGAGACTGTCTGTGACTGTAGTCAGAGAATTAAAAATAATCCCAAACAATCCGATATAATCCTGGATAGTAGAATGGTAGGGGATGGCAGGGACCTCTAGAGATTATCCAGTTCAACACCCCTGCTAAAGCAGGTCCACCTAGAGCAGGTTGCACAGGATCGTATCCAGTGGATTTTGAATATCTCTGGAGAAAGAGACTCCACAATCTCTGTGGGCAGCCTATTCCAGTGCTCTGTCACCCTCAAAGTAGAGGAGTGTTTTCTCATGTTCAGATGGAATTTCCTGTGTTCCAGTTTGTGCCCATTGCCCCTTGTCCTGTCACTGGACACCACTGAAAAGGCTCTGGCCCCATCCTTTTGACACCTGTCCTTAGATGTTTATAAGGATTGGTAAGATCCCCTCTCAGCCTTCTTTTCTCTAGGCTAAACAGACCCAGGTCTTGCAGCCTTTGCTTGTAAGAGAGAAGTTCCAGTCCCTTATTCATCTTTATAGCCCTCTGCTTGACTCTCTCCAGTAGTTCCTTGATTCTCTTTAACCGAGGACACAGTACTTCAGATGTGGCGTTACTAGGTCAGAGTAGAGGACGAGGAGAACCTCCTTCAACATGCTGGCCACATCATTCTTAATGCACCTCAGGATACCATTGGCATTTTTGGCCACAAGGGCATGTATAAAATTCAGACAACATCTGTTTGTTTATTTATTTATTTATTTATATGATGATATAGGTCTCTGCAGCAAAGATGTGAAGAATTTTGTTTCTATTATGTTAGTTATCTCCTTTTTTCCCTTCAAACTGATTCCAAGAATTAAAATATGATATTGCAGCATTTGCTGCATATTCTAGGTGTTTCATTACATTTATCCAGATTTTCTAGTTTGAGTTATCTGGCAGCTTAGATCTTTGGGTTGTATCTCTTGCCTGAAGAATTGCTTTTGAGTGGCTTGTTAGTATTAATTCCTTTGATGTAACTAGCAAGTGCAGTAATATGTCAGGAGTGATATTATCTGAGCTAGGGTGTGTCTGTTGATGTGGATGGTTACCAGCAGAGGAAGAGCTGTGTCCTTTTTCAGAGGGTTTATCCTCTATTGCTGTAGCCATCCTAAACAAAAAACCTCTTAGGAAAGTCTAGAGCAGATAGATGGATAGTATTTTCATGTCAGTAAATTTAGTTTTGTTGGAAGAATATATAGTGTTGAGGGTTGGGGACGAAGTTCTATAGTTTCTGTCTGAATCAGTGTAGTGAAAATTGCTAACTGTGTTGTGAGATTTTTTATTTTTTTTTTTTTTTTGGTAGAATATTAGCATTACAGATGGGGAAAAAAACACAAACAAAGAGATGGAGGTGCCCTTCCTGCCATGCTACAAAAACCAGATTTAGACTGCTACTCCACTATGATGTTGAACTGGGAAAGAGCATTGCTGCAAATAATAGGAGATTTGAGGAAATTCCAGTATAAAACTATTTTATTACAAGTTGCCATAGGTATTTCTTGGACCCAGAAAAGATGAGTGAGTGCCCCTTTGTCTCCTTTGTCTTCCAGTTCTCAGTCAAAGCAGGACTGCATGTGGTTGGGAACTTGTATGCCAATGTTTCATTGTATGCAATGTGAAACAGTTGTTATAAATCCCCTTTAAACTGAGTTGTGTTACAAAAGCACTAACAGACTTTTAAATATATCAGGTTTGCAAGGTGCCAGTACAATGCTGGCTCTCAGCTATTATCATGTTAAAAGTAGGAGTTTGGCGTTTGCCTGCCAGAGCCTGGAAGAACTTGCACTGAAACAGTTTTGCAAAGCTAATAGAAATATTAGAAGTTCATTAAAGTGACAGATAAAATGGCTTTGGAATTACTATTGATAAATGCACTAACTGCAATAGGCCTAATAACTAATATCTAATAGTAATGCAGCAAAAAGAAAACTACACCAGGTATTTTCACCGTATGGTGAGAGCGCAATTCTTACCAAGAAGGTGTCCCTGTCTTGGGTGGAGGAATAGGAGTACAGCCCGTTGACTGTCCCTGCGAAGTCTTTGGTCTTTTACCCCAGCCAGGTATTACCCCCTCCTGGCTTTTTATACTGTAACTTAGGTGACATTTAGCATTATCTGTGTGGAAAGTTGAATAACATAGTCATATATGTTTAGCATGTACTGCTTTTTCCTCTCTAGCATATTAAGGTATGTGAATGTTAGTATTGCAATTAATTAGACAAAGGTCTTTGCTTGGACACCAGGACCTTCAACATTTGTTTGCTTCCTTCTCTTAGCCAAAACAGGGCTGTCTTATCTTCACAGGACTCCCTCCTTCAGCCATTATTTATGTCAGCTCAAGGAATCTCCACTCCTAGAGATAACACAGGAATCTCATGCTTGCAAACATTTTGTACTTTTTTGCCGAATTCCCACAGCTGTGATGTTACAAATACCATGCACACATAGATATGTACAAACATGGTACATATGAGAACACAACCCTTTTCTCTAACATTTGCCTGTAAAGGCTGCTTTACATTGACTTCACAAGTGAACAATAACTTTATATTAATTCTGTATAGTTTTAAACCTGATTGGACTATAAAATGCATAGCTTGAGAACACGGAACTTAATAAAAAATTACTGATATGGTAACAGAAATCAGGGTAATACTGCTCTCTCTTTGTAACCCCTGCTTGCATGTACATGCTCTCTCTCCATCTACCCTCATTCTTTAAAAAGCACTTGGTTTTAGAGGCATTTTTTTTCACTATGATGGTAAACATCAGTTTTATTTCTCATTGTCCTTCTGTCAGCATGTGCCAGCATTAGTGGTGTAGCAGTCAAAGAATGCAATCAACAGCTCAAGGAATAGGCAAGGCTATTTTTCTTCCCAGCTTTAGCATCTGACTTGACTTACTCAGAGTCTCTTAGAGTTGCAGTGGCACCAAGTATGGCGTCAGGAGAGACTTGCTAAGAGTTCTCAGTTCTTTGACCTTGAGTTTTCATCGGAATTTGTCATTACTAATTTATGTCAGCATTATCTCCCATGAAGCACAGGTGTTATTTTGGGTTTACCAGGTTTGGTTTTTTTCTCAGTCATCAGGCTCTGACATTCCTACTTTCCTCTCTTATTTTATCATGCTTCATCTAGCATTTGAAGAGTTTGCAACATCACTTGTGAAACAGGAGATGACCAACATGCCCCGTGGTGTGTATCATTCTGCCTTGAGAGGAGGGGCCACACGGTCAGACCAGGGGAAGACCATGGCAGGTGTTCCAAACTTCTTGCTGAAAATGTATGAGAGGAACAAACAACCAGGCATGACACCAGGCCTTGCAGGTAAGCTGTCACTTCTTAAACATGCTTTGACTCAAAGATTTCTATGAATCTGAGGGTGGATCAGTTTAAGAAACGATGTCTTATGCCACTTGCATATGCTTACATACACTTTTAAATAATTGGCTTTATTAAGTTTACTTTATTTTGCTTTGGGTTCTCCACTAACTTCTGCAAGACTTCTGAGCTGTTAGTATGGGTGTTGGTCTTGACCTTTCTTTTCCCCTTACCTCCCTCTTTAAGCTGGCATGTTGTTGTGTTACGACCTTCCAGTCCATATGGGCAAAGATGGCAAACCCATTAATCGATTTCTGGCCAGCAGGGGACGCAATTTCCAGCAAATGTTGGTAGCCCTCATTCATGAGGTAAGTTGCTGGCTTTTCATCCCTTTTCAGAAGTGTTACACTTCCATCACTGCCTTACTACCTATCTGTTTATGTAATTAGGAACTAGTACCAGCTAGCAATGGCAAGTATGAATGCATCACAATTAAATGAAGTTGCTGTGAGGGACAACTAACTTGAGCATGTAAATATTTTTTTGTTAAGTGTTCACTGCTGATGTACCTCTTCTGAAAATGAGCAGAGTGAACAGAAGCTGACCTTTGCCACTATCTGCCTTGCAGACTACTATACCTGCCTTACTCTTGTCCTATGTAACTAGTTGTAGGTGAATTGCAGGTCTCAACAAGGATTGAACTCAGAGGGGAAATGGCATCTACACCTTGCTAAGACTTGCTAATTTATTGTCTCTTAAATGTTGCAACTCCTTGACCTATTAGGCTGACACCACTGAAATCATACAGTTGCCTTTGGTGTGGTTTTGGAAAAAGGGCATGAAATAAGCCCCCACCTAATAATTACAGAAAATCAAGTGCTTATAACAAAATCTTTCAGAGAGTTTAGACTTATGGTACTATTATGGTTGTTACAAAAGTTGATCTTTGAAAATTTTGCAGACAAGTAAAAACAAGTAGTTAAACTGGATCTAGGGAAATAAGTGTTCCTTTCCCAATTTTATGCCAATGAGAACAGTCACTAACACAAGTGGAAGTGTATTAATCTCTTTAAAGTTCATAAAATATTTCTGTTAATACAATCATTTTGTATTGCTGCAGAGGTTAATTATATGCATCTGAGAATGAAGTTTCTGTTCACAGGACAAAAGTAAGAATCTATGCAAGAGAGTACAGATGCCAATAAAGAAAAAATACTTCTATAACATTTACATTGTGTCTTAGGCAGTATATCCAGAAATTAAAATGATGTGTGAATATTAAATGTTTTTTAAAAAAAACTCTAAATTTTTAAAATATTTTAAAGATTTTTTTTTTTCCCACGCCACAGCAATACCAATTCCTGTTCTACTTTTCAAGGATAGAAAAGCTTAAGTGATCCCATTACTCCTCCTTTCTCTGTCCCATGTACAGGCATTTTGGTGCTATTAAAGATGATTTGATTTTGTACAGTTTTCTACAGAGGAGCCTTTTCTTCAAAACCCAGGATAGATCCTGTGTTGATAGTGAACTGGAACTGTGTAATAAAAGGAAGTGTTTTATCTAACACTCATACTAGTTGAAGAAGTTGTAAGAGGTAGAATGAATGAGATACAGGTTGCAGGTGGGAGCGTGTTTGGGTCCTGATTTTGGTTTGTAACTGACACCTAACAGACCTGGTACCTTCCTGCTGCACAATTCCTTTATGATGCTAATAAAATCGTTGACATCAAACACTTCCTGCTGTGAAATAAGTATAACACATGATTTGAATGGGAAGGCTGTATGCATAGGGTTTTTTGTTTCTGTTTACAAACTGAGAACCTGGCATGGAACACAGGTGTCTGCAGTGGAAAATTCATGAGGCCTATGTTCTGATGTGTGATGCATCTGCATGGCTCCCTCTTGGCTTTGCTCTCAGGTTGCACTCCCTTCTTGTTCACCCTGCATTTGTACCGGTTCATTTCCTCAGTCTCTGGAGCAAGTGAACTAATTTCCTCTCTAGCAAATGTGTCAGTGGCAGAGTTTGCCTGAAATTCCAGTCAAGCAATATGAGTGTGTACCATGCTGAAATTGGTTTCTAGCTAGTGCAGTCTTCCAGCTCTGTACCATCTCTCAAACACTTCCACATGCTAGCATACACATAAATTTTTTACCTATCACACAACAGCTCATCATTTTGGTCCTTCTGAACTGAAAAGCCACAAAAGGTAATAATGATGTCTCGTGGCTACAGAGACACCACGTAGATCCCAGTAGAAGTTAGGCCTGGTAGTATAAGGACGAAAGCCAGTCTACACCAGTTTTACTGGGATATAGAAATCCTTCCTGGTGCTGTGTTATGAAGGCATGGTCAACATGGTTATGGAGTAGTTCAGATGGTAAGTTCTCTCCAACTAGTAAAAAGAAAAACCAAAACCCACCCTTAATCTCAAGTATCTAATCATGTATGCAAATTTAATAGATATTTTCCATCTTGACATCTTTGCTGCTAAAGAGTGAAAGGAGAAACTGGAGGTAATATCCCTCATCATCACAGGAGTGTGCAAGTAAATGAACTACTTGGATTCTTCAGCGGAGAGCACCAGGGGAAGTCCACAAGGATATTGCAAAATATGTCAGAAGAGCAGATGTAGAGTAGTGAGTTATGAATAAAGTGTGAGCTTGCATAGCATCCTTAAAGAAAAGCTCTGCCTTCTATGTAGTTGCTTCATTCAGTGGAACTTCAATTCAGTGCCAGGCATTCTGAAGAAAAACAATTATATTATAATAGAAGGTAAGTAATAAAGCATTATACAAGCCAAATTACAGTAGGATAAAGATCAGTTCTAAACTACTATGTAGTAAGTAAACACTTGCTGGTTGCCCTACTAAAGTACCAAATACAATCTCTGGTAAAAAAATTAAATTATTTATTTGTGTGTACTAGCACTGATTATAACTTGTGCTTGGCAAATCATGGGGTTTTTTGTGTATGTGCTGGACTATAAAGCTATCACATGGCAGCATTGGTCTAAGAAAATTGAGTTCATAGGACCTAGGTTCATGTTTCCCTGCAGCGGCTGTAGGAATTAACATGTTGTTGCAAAGTCATTGCGACAGAATTCAACACAAGACATTAAGCAGCTTTTCAGGTTGGTTTTTTTTTCTGGTTTAAAATTACCGGAATTACATGTCTCTGCTACTGCTTTGTCGTCTTTTTTTTTTTTTTTTAACTTTTAAGTCACTTTATAAGTGAAGAAGCTTTTCGTTTAAAGCAAGAGTTAAAAGTAGCCTTTGAAGCATTGTAGTCAGCATAAAGCTCTGAGAAAACTGAGGTGGATGTAACACCAAGAAATTACCATTAATTGGGTGATAGCAAGCATCCATTTATTTTATATCTAAAAATCCCCAGCAGTTGGCATTTTCGTAGTTAGGGATTATCAGTAATCAATGTAATTGCCATACTGGGATAATAACATTTTTATCTCTTCAGTGATTCAGTGATCTATATTCACATCTGTAGAATATGAACATACAGGTTGCATATCTGCCTCTACCTGCCTATGTTTAGTTGCCATCATTACACCTAGTTTTTTGAAAACCGGGGCATGGGGAGAGACTTGAGGTGACCAGTTTCATTTTTGTGAGATTCTTAATGTGTGAAGTGTGGTGTCCGAGATTCTGCTACCAAAAAAAGAAAAGTTAGATGAAGTATTTATGTAGAGGAAAGAATTTATTGTATGTTTAAAAGTCTATAAAGCATACAAATAACAAATACCTGGGTTTTGCTGCCCTTCAAATCTAACAGTAACAACAATAGTAAAAAGGTAGTTTATTGTTGAATCTTAATAGACCAGACTTGTTCTAGCTCCTAGGTGCTTTTCTAGCTGAGGGATTGGATGCAGCTGTTAATACCTGTCAGCAGGGTCAGATTAAGATGCGGAAGGGTTTTTGATGTTACTTGAACTGGTATCTCATGGGAGGCAGAACACATGTTCAATAAACAGTGGTGTGTTTGAAATACTGTATTGCTCTTTACTGGTCACTGGTGACTTGAAAGACGAAGATCATCTTTCCCCCAAAAACAGGGATGGTCTGTTTGATTATTAAAAAGAACCTGTTAACCTGTCTTCAAGAGGACATGCAAGATACTGTAGTCATAGTGGTTACAAGTCACCCATGTAGACATGGGTTTTCTTTGTTTTCCCTATGGCTGCGTGGATCATAACGTACAAGAGGTCTCTGAGGTTTATCACAGTCACCTGGACTAGTTTAGCTAAGAGTTATCTGTGACTGTTTCAGATTTTGGAGTCATTCTTCCTAGGAGTTTATAAGAGTAATCTCTTACCAGCTCCACTTATCTCTGTTAGGAAAATGAATGAGGATGAAGTCACATATGTTCACATCATGTACCCTATGTTTTAATGGCTCTGTAAATGTATGTTTTGGTTTAAAGTTATTAGGCTTTCAGCTTGCTAGCTACCTATCTTTTCCTTCTTTAGTGGATGTGAAGGGAACTGTTCATGTTACCTGCAAAAAGCACAGAGGCACGCTATGTTTGGCACACAAATGTGGTAAATGGTGTCTTTGACAGTCTGAACTGGTGCAGTGTTTTTAAAATAAAGTAGGATGGTCTTGCCTTTGGATGTTTCTCAATATTCAAGTGCTTTCTTTGTGGTGGAGCTAGTGCAGCTATTTTTCCCTAATAATTAGTAATATTTACAGACATAATTGAAAAGTTGGGTGCCAGTGGTGAATTGTACAGTATTAAGTAGTGCTTTTCAAATAATAATCATGGTAGGCACTCTGTGTACTCAAGAAAGTAGCTTCTGTTGCTTCTAAGTGCATTCATTAGATGAGCTGTGATGACATGCTTCTTTGAGCACTGAAGTAGAAAGCCCCTTCTGTACATTTCTTTCCTGGCTTGATTTTGATGTATTCAAGGGCTTATTCAAACCTTGTGCTGTAAGTACCTTAAGATGATAATTGAATTTTCTGGAACTGGATTCGCTGTAGTGTATTATTCTGTACCTAGGTATTTCAATGGATGTATTTCAGATAATGAACTACTTTGTGCTGCTTTCCACTGCTGAATTTACTGAATTTTATCTCCTCCAGTGAAGAAACAGTGTTCAGAAAGTAAATTTGTTGACAAATTCTTACTTCTCTCCTCCTCAGCCTAATGTGCCTTGAAGAAAGACAGACAATTTTTTTCTTACAAAGGAATGCTGGGGGAGGATTTGGAAGTGTATGCATGCAAGTGTGTTAAAATCCTCTAAGTAAAATCTGAGAGGAAAAGACTATTTCATTGATACGGATATTTAGTAGGCTTACATATGAAATCATTGAGGCTGCAGTTTATATGTCCTCTATGTGAGAAGGGCATTTAAATACATGCCTAAACATTTCACTGACATACAGGTATTGTCTAAAGCACGTTTTCACAGCCACACATTTGTTAGAGAGGAGCTGAATTTAGAGACCGTATGAGTTGGCAGGGGTATCGAGGTGGAAACCTGTTGTATTTTGTGAAGGAACTTCCTGGGATTCCCAGTATCCCTGGTCTACAGAATATTTTAAGATGGGCCATAAATATTAGTGATATCATAGTTTCTAAGGTCTTTAAACAGGATTATCTCAATTAGATACCCAGGGAAGTGATGGAAACGTGCTTAATTTCACTGGTCTCTGAATTCGTGTGCCCTCTGCTGGCTATGTCCAAAACGAATGAGTGATACACGAAGATCTGTGGCAGCACAAAGGCACCACTGCTGAAAGAAAGCTCATCCAGATCTTGCAGTGGTGTTTGAATTTTATTGGGAGTCCACTGGAGTGGGGAAATGAGCTTCTAATTTTATTTCAGATTTCTTTTGCAGTCTTGCAGAAGCATGCAAAACTACTACCATGTGTATTCAGAAGTGTTGACGTACAGGAGCACTATCTCCTGTAGTTTTCCAGCATTTCCTGTCTTGAGTTTTGGCCAACACAGTCTATGCTTCTGTGTCTTTTAAGGGAGACATGTCCTTCTTAAGCATCGATCAACAGGCTAACACTGCTAGCTTCTAGTTCGTGCTATTTCGTATTGCCTCAGATGTTAGGCTGCAGCTCTTTCCTGAAGACTACTTGGTAGCCTGGTCTGACTGTGCTGCCTCCTAAGCAAACCCCAGCACGGGCATGGCAGTGTTTCACAACAACTCATCATTGATTCAGAAGTCCCTTGAGCCTCCTTCCCTGTGCCTCCGACCCGCCCAGTATCTTCTCACGCATAAATTGCACACTCAGAAGAATCTGAACTTACTGTCAGCGTTGCCTATGCTTGCTGGTATTAGTTAACCAATGCTTAGTGTAGTTGTTGTTATCACGTGTATCCAGTGACAGAGGACAACTAAAGACTACTGGTTTCCTGTACTGAAACAGTGGATATCAGCACTGCTTATGTGATAATCTTCAGCCGTATGTCCAGTCATTTTCAGTCGTAGATGAATTCTACTTGAGTGTTCTTTGTTAGGTGAAGCTATTCCATTCCCTCTTGTGTTCCTCTCCTCCCACATATCTGCAAAATGTTTACTGCCGCAAAGAAAGTTAAATAATCAAAAGCTGCTCAGCAGTTCTGCTGGTAATCAAGCACATCGGCAGATTTTAGATAAGATGTACAACTGGTATCTAGTATGTTCCTGATTAGACCATGTTGTCTAGTTACTTTAAATGCAACAATACACCTAAGTGTTTGTATTTCCTGCGTGAGACCTGAAGTGTTTTGAAGGCCTGCTTTTGCTCTGGTGCACGAGTGTGGATTACATGGTGAACATCATAGATCACCATGAGACCAGGCAAATCTAAATGCACAAGTCTAAAATAGTTTCAGAGGCAAAGGGGAAGACTGGAGTTGCTGCAGATGCCTTGGGAACCTAAGGCAAACAAATCTGACTGGAACCTTGACTGCTCTTCAACTTGTTGGAGAAATTGGTGATCAGAGGTGAGCGGGGTGTGTGAATAAAATTTTGGCTGGAGAGGAAGAGCTAGTGTTATTGTTCTTTTCAGCAAGGTGTGTTTGTATTGATTGTGGTGTGGACCAACCAATCTTTTGATTGGTTGACTTTTAGATTGTATTTATTTGTGTTAGATGCATTAGTACTTACTCAAAGCTGTTTTAAATTCACCACTGATAGTGGACATGAAGCTTCAGCACAGCCCAATGGTTTTTGTTACAAAATCCTTATAAAGAAAGAATATTGACTGCTTTATGTAGATCATGAGGGGCATAAAGTAGAGGAGATGAAGCAGGAAGACTTAGCAAGATAATTAACAGACAAGGGGAGTGCATTTGTTTGTCTTGTTTAACTATTCTGTGTAGAGGAGGCCAATGGAGCACATGGTAGAGAAAGGAGGGGTTTGCATACCTTGAAGCATGAAGTGTTTTACAAGGTAACAGTGACTAGTAATAAAATAAAATAAATAAAATAAAATAGGAGGAATAAAAAGGAAGAATAATAAACTTCTGGGATTAAGCCCCTCAAGATTAGTTACCCTAGGTGAGCTTTGCACAATTTTTGATCACAGCTTGCAGAGTTTTTCCATAACAGGGAGTCTGGTCTGTTCTAATTTAGAATTAGAAAGTGTAGCCCTTAAACGGCAGATACTGAGATATATCCCATCTCACCTCAACATGACATGTTTGCCTGTATTAAAAACTGATTACCCTGAAAACTGCTGAGATTAATTTATTTCCAATGGAGTGCAAATGGCTGTGGTGACATTTTTTAGCTTTTTTGTAGAGGCAGGCAATAGAAGTATTTGGATGGTAGCAAGAAAAATCAATTCTGTGTGCCTACCATGGAATATGGTGAGATATAACAATGCACACTCATCATTTTAATTATAGAGCTTATGTTTGTGGGTCTGAAAACATAGCAGATTAAAAGGAGAGGACACCTGAACTCCTATCTTACTTTAATAAAATATTGCTGCAATTAAGACAGTTATGGAGAGAGAGAAATGAAGACTTCATTTTTGTTATTCCACATGCTCTGAAAAAATCTTTGAGTCAGTTTGCCCTGGTGGTTACTGAGCAGAACAACCTTGGGCTCCTGAGGAGAGCCTGTGCGCATACATCAGATTGTGCAGTTGACTCAGTTATTCTTTGTTGCAAACCTGTGTGAGATTTTGAGACAAGCAGGGAGAGCTGTTGCATATTTCTTTACGCTCTCTTTGAGACAGCGTTGATTTCCTCCTGTTCTATACTGGTGCTTCATAGAAAGAACCTTTATGATTCTTTTGGTTTTTTAACAATTCCTTTCCTTACAGGAAGTTTGAACTATGTACCGCAGCACAGTTGTATATACCCTAGTCATGGATACTCCTTTTGAATAATCTCCCCTGTATTTAGATAGTTATCTACTTCTGTTTAGTTTAAGCATCAGTTTAAAGCTTTTAGAAGCACCTAAGATTTACAAAAACTATGACAAACATAAACTATGCTAACATCTTTGTTGTGGACGGTTTCTTTGTCTACCGGTATGTGTACTAAATACTGTGCTTGTTGCCCCATAAAATTCCACTGTTCTCTCTGGGATCAATTATCTACTGCACTACCTGAAGCAACCAATTTTGTCTGGCCTGGGTAATGAAGTTGAAAAGCCTGGGTAATGAACTTGGTATGGGTACAACCAGTAAGGACAACAAAATGCATTATCATTTTAGTTTTCTACAGCCATGCTCATTCCTATGGGCATAAGCAAATGATTTTCTGAAAATCACAGATTGGAGAACATACATTCTGCATATGTTAGACTTAATGTAACAGCTTCTACTCTTTCTGGTGTGTTGCACAGGTTAACATTCAACCTTCTGAATGGCACCGCTCCATAATCCTGCCGCAGTCTTGGTTAGGATTTATGAGTCGAACCTACAGTGCAGTCCTGCAGGTAATTTTGAGGTACATAATATTGTGCACAGCAATGCTCATTCATGTGGTATGAGTTTTATTTTTACCAGCCAAGAGCATCCATGCAAGTTACAATAATTTAAAAATAAAGCTTGAGGTGTTTAATAATAAAATTTATAAAAAGGAAATAAAAATGAGACTTCAATAATGGCAGCACAATCTGGGATACTACATAGAAGTATAACTTCTGCTTACAGTTCAAGTTCTTGCAGTCTTGTTCCTGTGTCAACTTGCAGAGTGTGTCATTTAGAATTGTTAGATTGTGAAATTTTAGCTAGAGCTCTAACCTATTGTGGGTAGGAATTTTGTAATAACACTATCACAAAGAAGGCAGAGGCTATCAAGGAATGATTCATTAAATAGAGCCTCTCTTAATGAGCATGTAATGCTGTGACACTGTGAGGGACTCATCTTTTAAATTTTTCCACCCTATCTAATGATTAGGAAATATCTTAAAACCTCTCATTTATTAGGTTAGCTGACCTGATACCTGGAATAATGTAGTATCATTTGGTTTTTCAACAGGAAAACGATCTAAAAAACTTCTAACAAATAGCTGCCTCTAGAAGGCTCTCTTTGTGCTACTAGGAGGGCTTATTTGTTTGTGTTTCCAGGCCACATCAAGTGTTTTCAGCATGAGCAGCTGAGGTTGCTGAGCAAATTCTAGAAGCTTTGACTATTCCTTGTTTTGCTGCACAACAAAACATGTGCTTCTCTTATGTTTACAAAACAAATTTTATGTTGGCCGCCAGCAAAATACCAGATTCTAATCTGAGCCAGCCCCATTACAAAGCAGGCATTAGCTATTCAAATAGTAATTTTAGGTCATAACTACAGAGGGGGCCATTGTTGCTTGCATTTATTTATTTTTCTAATTTGCTTCCCCTCTGAGAAAAGACCAGATTTGTTTCTCTCCAGAATTTCATGCCATTTTACGGGGCAACAGAGCCTATTTTTCTTGCTTCTGAAGTCCCTCACTGGAGACCTAGTATCTTTACTTACTGTTTATGTTTCTATAGTACATTTATCTGAGATAGCTAAAAAAGACTACACTATAAGATGAATAGTCTTGATAATACATAATTCAGTATTTCCGAACAGCTTGTAATCATTTCTACAGTTTGGAGGCAGGTGTTCATAGCATCAAGTTCTATGAAACACTTGTGTGAGGGTTGGACAGCTTAAAAGTCCTCTCGTCAACTCACATGTTTTATCAGTTCTGCCAATTTGTGCATTCAGCGTGTTTTTGAGACTGAAATCAACCCCATCATGATGAGCCTACAGGTCTTGATGTAGTAAAGAACTAAGCCAATGTTTATGTGTTTGAGGAAATTGCAGTAGGTTTTTGCAGATTGTTTTGCAGACTTCTCTTTAGTCCCTGTGTTGTATATGCTCTTTTAATCTCTGTGGAGGCTCTGGATTTACAGAATTGTCTCTCTTCTATTCTCAGGTTTTTATGTACACCCAAACTACAAGCATTCAGTATCTGAAAAACACAGCTTATGTGCTTGTATTTTTCACTTAAGGCTTAATAACCTACTAAGGAGCAGCAATTGACAACCTAAACAATTGAGATGTAGTTGTGTCAGCATTGGAGACTGAATATTAAAGTAAAGCTGCTTAGTATGTTTAGATAACAGTTGTTACCTGTAATTCTGCAGGGAAGGCAGGCAGAGCTGGAGATGCAGTTAAAACGTGGAAAAGAGGATCCTGAAGAGGTGCAGTACAAACAATTTACAGCCTGGCTCTGGTAAGGAACTGCCTGTTTGCTCCTGATCACTTGTCACGGCAAGTGAGAGGACAGAGGAGGGCAAGACTTCAAAGCCTTTCATTTTGCAAGCTTAAAAAAAAAAAAATACCCACCCAAGTACCAGATACAATGACCAAGGCAGCAGTGGGGGTAGATGTGAGGAAGACACTACTGGGTAACTGTAAGGATTCCCATATGCACAATTTCACAGGTACCTTCCCCTCTGCAGTGTCTGAAACTTTGTAGCATGAGCAACTGGAAGGAATAGAAAACTGTATTTGCTTTGTGTCATATTAAAGCAGAAGGATTATGCAAAGAGCAAAACTTACTTGTAGAGACTAAGTGAGCTCTCACTGAAAATGTCTTGATGAAAGAAATGTAAACCATGGTATGATTTATGTCATGGTGAACTAAGACACACCTCAGTTCATATGGTATGTTGGCTATGTTGAACCTGAGGATGTTGTTTAAAACCAAGCCCGGTGATGCACACCCTGATCCATATCCTCAACTACTTAAGTCAGCTGAGAAATGTCTTTCAGCTGTATATGTGCATGGCTAGGGGAACGAGGTGGGAAGTGGGAGGCTTCTTGGAGAGAAAGAACTATATATCCATGGACAGAAACATCTGTTTCTGTGCTTCTTCATTGGTAACAAAGTATGTACAAACAAAACCAAAATGCCCTTTGCCTGTTTCAGTCAAAAAGGAATTACTTAGTCCCACTCAACAGGAATAAAAAAAAATCTGTGTCTGTTGTTTTCTTCCACCTAAGTCTAGATTAGTCTTTCATAGTAAGGTCCAGAATGATATGGTATTGTAGAAGAGATTTTTTACGTAGTAGTGGCACCATTTTCTGTTATTGCTCTGTCTGATCTCTTTCTTGATAGGGTATGAAGAGAAAACATTTTCCAGATGATAAAAATGCCTTATAACAATGCTGCTTTTGCATATTTTTCCTGAACTGATTTCTGCTCTGTATTTCCTAAATAGTGTTAATGTAAGCTATGTCAAAAATTATTCAAATACCCTTTAACAGTAGAGAAATCAAAGCAGGAAATGAACTGGGAGCCCAGTATTAACTTTCACGTCTTTTCGTGTTTCCCCTTAATTGCTTGGTGTTTCAGGACTCTACCTTCAGTACCCATTAAGGATTTGTGTTACCCACTAGGTTTAACCTGATTGTTTACAGCTTGATATAAACTTTAGTGTTAATGCTTTATTGTGTAAGTACTGTGCAATTTTGTATTGGTATTTGCAAAGTTGGTATAACTGTTTCTAGTGTAGGTGGATTTGAAACTGTGTGCAAAAGCAGTGTGGTTATGTAGGAAAGTGTGAGTAGATTTCTTTGAAAGCTTGAGTAGGCTTCTTTTAACATAACGTATGGCTCTATTTTATGAGGCATGCATTTTTAGTCTTCTAGTCACGTGTTGTGATACTTTGACTGGAGTGTATCGCTTTCTGTGGGATGACAGTCATAGCCAGGATGGTGTTGTAGTTATAGTCTAGAGGATCTCTTTCCTCACCCAAACCTGGCAGTATGTAAGATTCACTGCATCTCTGCTTCTATCTTGATATGAATGCAAAACTAAACAAATGCAGAGAAATAGCCTATTATAAATCAACTACAGTAATGTGTAAGAAAATATAACTACTCTTATGTCTTTAAATGGATTCAGGTTGCTATACTACCCATAGTGGTTTCCAGGAGTATAGTAAGTGTTGGATAAATTGTTGTGGGTGTTCATTGTAAAACATTCTCATTTTATTATGCTAAGATATAGCATAGTGATCTGGAAACTTAAGTGTAACAGCTCAAAGAACAGATTTATGGCTATTGCATGCCCCTGCATTTTACAAAAAGTGGTGTGAAGTCGAATAAGAACCCTTTATAAAACATTGACAGTGCACATGAACATGACAAAATGTTGGGTGGTACGTAACCACTTCTACAGTTTTAGTGCTTGTGATTAACTTGCTAAGTCTTCTGATAGCTAGATCAGATAATTGTTAACCTAGAATAGACACATGTAAGGCATAAGGGGAAATCAGATGAGTTCATGCTATAGTATAATGAACATGATGTAAATTCTTTGTTTCTGTTGCAGGGTCAGAGATATGTTGACTGATATCATCAAAGGTGCTTCCAAGTAAGAGCTGTTAATTTATTATAGATGAGAATGAGTTCTTTTTTTGTGGCAGAAGATTTAAGATAATAATGCCTGCAATTTGTTATGTGCCAATTTCATGATTTCACAAGGTTCTTCCCCACCTTGTGCTTTGAGATTTTTACCACTCACTCTGTGTGTTAGAAAGAGTGATGCCTAACGTTTTGATTAAAGCCTGGGTAGTGCTATGTACGCTACTGGTCTGTTCTTTTTTTAATTAGCAGACTCTTTGCCTCAAGTAGCTTTATTTATCTAGAAGTTAGCTGGTCTTTTTATGGGTTTTTCAAAACTGTCCCACTTTCTGTTAAGGTGTCTTACTTGTGCCCAGGTGCACCCAAAGGCATGAAATTACGTATTTTCAGATTGTTGCAGGCTTGTTCATTGGCTATTAGAACTAGCATACAGCTTTCAGGCAGCAGTAAGTGTCTTAACCTTCCTTTGTAGGCTGCTGAAGTGGTTTGACTTCCTCCTTTCAATCTCCACTGGCAACTAGCCTCCTATTATGCTTTGCCCTTGATTAACCTCAAATTGGCCACTTGCACCAGTTTAAGCAAAAGTGTCAGAAATAGTGAATCCTCATAAGACTGAGTACTTAGAAAATCTTAAATCATAAATATGTATTCAGTGAAAGAATTACAGTGACGTCTCACCGACCATTTCAACCTTGATGTTCTTGTGAATGTATAAAAGACTAGTCTGAAATACTTCTGTGAGCAGAGAATTCTGAAGTTTTTAATTAAGACTTTCCATAAAGGTTTGAAATTTTTCCTCTATTAACTCTACCATTGTTCAGATATTTAAAATATTCCCAGCTTTTCCATTTGCTTGCTTGCATGTTGGTCTTTCTTGGAAGGACTCAGTTAAAGAGGAATGGAATTGTAAGATCTGTTTGATATTTTAGCTACTTGATAAATTACTGTGTTAAGATAGGGTAGTAGAAAGAGATACATAAAGGAGGAACAAACTATTAAACTTTATTTCATATCCTGTGTCTTGGAATTAAAGTTAGGGTTTTAGTTATAGAAGTTAATTAGCAAAACTAGTTGAGGTAGAAGCATTGTCTAATTTAAGAGGAAGGTAACAGCAGAAGGATTTCCTGTGCGTAGATCACGTCTCTAGAACTTCTTGTGTTTATTGACTTTGTTTAAGAAAATACTGGGTTTTACCCCATATTTTTAATAAAGACAAAGACACTGCTCTTTCTCCTCCTGGGGCTTGTTAGGGTGATGAGTTTTACCTTCATTAAATTTAAAGCATACAACTTTAATGAATGTGTAGATTTAGAAGTTTCTGTCTGTTTGAGGTACAGCATGAAATGTAACCTTTAGAAGTTGATGATCAACAACAACAAAAGTTCTATACATAGATCAAGAAATTATTTAGGGCAAGAGATACAGGGAGATTTCAAAGCACTTAACTAAGCACCTACTTGTAATTATTTGTATGTCTCTCTTACCTGAAAGGAAATAGTTTCAGTGTTCCAGGAGAGGTCAATGACATTCCACTAAGACCTGTGTGTGTAATTTTGAAAAGAAAAGCAGAAATCCAGGTAATATTTTTTGTTGTAAAAATGAGGTCTTTGGATCTGGAACAAATGCCGAAATTTGCATTTTTATAACAACAGTTGAGGAAGATTTTTTAGAAATGAAAGACTGATGCAGAAAGTGTAGTACTCTGTGTACTGGTCTAGCGTAAGACTGCAAGTGGTCTAGTACAGTTGTATTGTTCAACTACTATTGCAAAACAACTAAGAGAGTTCCAGCAGGATTATAGTACCATATGGTTTCCTGGGAATGACTGGGATATTGACAACTATCTTTTCATGAAACTGAACACAGTTTTGTTCTCTCTCTTATTTATAGGTGGCAGATTTTTTTTTTATTGAGTTTTTTAAAAGTAAAGGTTTACAATGTGGTAGAAGTTATTACTCTTTGAAACCTGTCATTTTCCTTGATGTTAATGTTTTCATAGCACAGGGGAGTAATTAAAAACTTTTTTTTAATGCTGGGATTTCAGTGATGGCTGCTCTGCTAAATTTTCCAAAAAGATGCTGTCGCAGTGAAATCGCACCTGCCTGTCTACCATCTCTGTTTGAAGAGCTTTTTATGTTTTCCTGTGTCGAGATGGTACTAGCTAAGACTGGCTGGTGTATTTCTGTGAGCGCTATTTGCTCTGCAGGGTGGCAGTCCTCATTATAGTGGACACAAACTTGTTTTTGTGTAACTTTGTGTGTGCTAAACTTTATATAAAAGACAAACCAAATAAGACTGAGATGCTTCTCTCCCCCATTCTTTCCTGAAGATGAAATTTGATAGACTTCTGCTGAGCTAGAAGACGGCCCAATAAAGTAGCTGGGTGCAAAGGCCTTCCCTCCTGGATCACCTGCAGCATCAGTTTCCTGCATTGAGATTTATGTTTTATTGCCTGCTTCTCTGTTACACTTCTTACTTGTTTGCTTTTTTCTGTTCAGAGACAGCCCAGTGGTAAAAGGAAACTCTATTTTTGCCTTAACTGGTCTTGCAGTTGCTGTAGCCAAATACGAAAGCAGCCTTTCCTCAGACGCTGAAGGAATGCCTGAGGTGAGTCAATCTGGGAGAGAGATTCTCTACTGTTAGTGGAATATAGTGAAGCAATATGACCAGGTGTTTGTGGGGCTGGTAAGAAGATGTAACGTATTTCACATTTTGAAGTTCAAATTTCACCCTGCTTAGTGAATGCCATCTGGTAGCTGCTGTGTGGTCTATACAAAAGGAGTCAGAGTGGGTAGCTGCCTTCTCACAAGAAACATTATGACTAATCCTTTTATTATTTAGTTTTGACAGATGAGATAGAGATCTAGTGGGCACTGAAAGTCAGCCAGCCTCCTTTCTCATAATTTTTGTTTTCAATGAATAATACCCGTAGTGTCTTGGAGGGTCAGCATTGGCAAGTAAATCATACTACTTACTATGCATAAGAATGACAAAATAATCTCGTTTCTGACGGATTATAGCTGGAACATCAGCTGAGCTTCTGTTCAGCTAGGACCTGAGTTTAAAAAAATAATGATGAATATTTGGGTTTGATTTTTGCAGAGTGAACCTGATTTTCTTCCCACAAATCACTGGATTTCTATGGTCACAGAGACCCTCTTTAGTATTGTGAACAGCCGCTATCACCCTAAAGGTCCAGTCTTCCCATGGTTCTACCAGGTGCGTGTTGTGGTGTTAAAGGCAAGAGGATATATCTGTATTTCATACCTGGCGAGTTTCTTGTTCTGTTTGCCCTGTAGTAGTCGTAATAGGACAATCGAAACTTTTCTTGCTTTTGTTCTTTTCATTTCATTGTGTTTTCTGCTTACATTTGGGCTTGACTTTAGGTTTTTGTCTTTATTACCACAATAGTAAAAAACACGCATGAGGATACATGAATGAAGGAAATTTTAAAATTAAAAAACCCTTCAAAACCTAGAATTTTTATGAAACCCGTGAGTGAATCTGACACCGTTCCTTAAGGGTCTGAAATGCATACTTTCTTAAAATCTTAATAGTTATGGAGCCAGTGATTCTTACTTTACAATACCTCTTGAACCCCTGAGGGCAAGTAGAAGTTGTATCATATGTGCTTACAATGTGATAACCAGCCTGCAATTCACGAGCCATGTAAGTATTAGGCAGTTCTTAGGTAGGACCTGGAGATGGACTGAAAGCTCAGGATAGTCCTTGAAGAGTAGTTATTGCTAACTCTTGACTATCTTTGGTCAAAACAACCAGGTTGGAGATTCTTCGAATCATCGATTCAGAAGGGAACTTGGGTACTACAAGGCCAAATACCAGCCCACTAATTTATCGTAGTGTTTTCTAACTCAAACTTCAGTAACTGCACTCATGAACTCTGTTTAGCCCAGTAGTGAGATGTTAGCATTAAAGCTGAAAATCGCTGATGTCCTGAGTCAGCTCTGGCATGTGACCACTGTCATCACTGGTAGGGCACACAGATCAACAAATCAGATGTAGTGTTAAGTAAATGCTTGATTGGTTGGTGATAAGGAGATTCAGCTACTTGGTTGGCACTAGCAGTTCTTGCCAAGTTGTTCTGTGACTCCTGCTTTTGAGAAAAATGCTGTTTAAAAAAGTAGGTTTGAGATGGAACAATGTGACAGTGTTGCATTTGTACAATCCATTTTGTTTAAAAGAAAAAAAATTTTTAAAAAGTCTTGTAAAATTCTGAGACACACAATAGAAATCACTGTCTTGAAGAGCACCTTGCATCCTGATGGGATTATTTTTCTTTTCAGATTTGCAAATGGAAGTTGTAAATATATATTAGGGTATTTCAAGTTACCACAGGCAATTCCATGAATTACTGTTTATTGCCAGATTGCAATACATTGGTGCTGCTGTTTTCTGTATAGGTATTTATTTTAAATTCCTAAAGTGCTAAGTGTTACTACCTAGAAAATAACTTTTTTTCTTTTACTTTTGGGGAAATAAAAATTTTTTTAAATGTTTTTCTAGAAATCCTATTCAGGTGAAAATACTGCTAGTATTATAGCCCGCTCCTGTGCCGCCACTGCTCTGTCTCTCTTGGTGCCAGTTTTCATTGCATCATGCAAGGAGAAGGTTGAGGAGGTCCTGAGTATGCTGACTGACAGGTTACCTGGGAAACGAAATGCTGATGAGTCTCAAGCTGTTCAAATCCACATGGGCCTTGGTTTGGGGATGTTTATCTCACGTTTATATGAAGAAAAAGTCAGGTAAGGATTACCGTATGTAATGTAGGTGTGCAAATAGCTTCCTTTCTCCTGCATGAAGCTTTATGTTCTGAGGAATTAAAGTATTTACAAGTCATGGGCAAATGATTCTTGAGGGGCTTTGCAATGTTTCTGGATAATTTGGATTATGGATACTTTGCCATCCTTTCAGGATGAATTACTAGTTTTCATAATATCCTAAGGTACATAAGCAAAGCAGTCAGCTAGGAGAGCCACACAGTTTTTAAAGGGGACTAGCTGCTGTAGGAGACTTAATTGTAAAATAATTCACAGTTCTTATTAGTTCCTTTCTAAGTAGTGCTCTGGACACTGGGTAGTGTCCATGTATATCATGTGAGTTACGCATATAGGGATGGAGCTACAACAGAAGTAGTGTAATGGGCTGTCTTTAAGGCGTGCTATTGCAGCTACGTTGCCAGCAAAGAGATGTTCTGAAGTTGGTAGAAAATGCCTTCTTTACTGAAGGACTGGCCTCAGTTGCAATTTTTTTATGATTCCAGAGAAATTAAGAGTAGGTTTAGCTTTATACTCCTCCAGCTTCTTGATTACTAGGAATTCTGTCTGCCTATATACCCATAATAAATGTTTAATCGGTGCACAAGCACACATGTCAAACAGATTTGACTGTCAGTTGTTAATCTGTTCAGTGAAGCTAATGCTTCCATTTCACCTTGCTGCTTCTGACTCAGTCTCATAATTTGGGGATGGACTGTCTCTGGATCATTAGTCAGTGGTGACAAGTGAGCTACACACCAGGATTAAAAGGCTTTTAAAGAGAATGGCATCAGATCAGCTTGGCATTTTTGAGTATTTGAATCTTTATTTGGGGTTTTGGAGTTCTGTTTGTTTGGCAAGGGGTGTTGAAATTAATAAATTTATCTAAAAAACTTTAGGAACTGTATCAGTTTCTACTTTTCCACAGCCTTGCATAATTTCAAAGCTTAATCTCACACATTCTTCCAAGCGTTGACTTGCAACCACAGCAAAATTTGTAGGGATTTAGCTATAGCTAATACAAAATCATTGAGTTGGTTTGCGTTAAATATGTCCTGTTCATTAAGAAAACTGTGTACGTGTTTTGTAAGAGGGAAGTTCATACACTGTCTTTGGAGTGAGATGTAAATATTTCCTTTTTTATCAGTAAATTAGACTAAGAGATGGAGAGAGAGAGATATGAAGCTAACATCCTAAAATGTCATGGATTTTCAGCTTACAAATAGTTACAGGTCTAGCTGAGATCACGTTCTATCAGTATCCTCTTGCTGCTGTCAGTGTGTTTTACAAATACCGGATGCTGGGTTGCTTTCTGAGTGTTGTAGAAAAAACAGTTGCTACTTAAGGTCTGAAAATGTTTTTGTTATTTGTATATGTTTATATGAATGTGGCATGAATGACCAGTCATACAGTTATTGCTTACAGACTAGTATGAGAACCTGTTACAGCAAGAAAAGAACTCTGTTTTTTGGCACATTCAGTCTTAGCAGAAGGTTTAATATCCTACATGATTTAAAGACCAGAGCTGTGTTTTGGATTTTTTGGTTTCTATTTTGTTTCTGTAGTGATGTGCCTGGTCAACAGATGAACTTCGTTCTAATGAAGTCCCTAGATACGCTAGAAGAGTGCTGCTTTGACACCAGTCTGGAGTACAAGTGAGTTTCCTTCATTACTGATGATTATTTTTTTTTGAGCTCCAGGTTTTTCATGCTTTTATTCCTTAATTCTGCACAGAAGAGCGGAAGGATAGGATAAGGAGACAGCCTGTTGTGTCAGCAGGAGAGGCTGTTGCGTGCACCCAAATCCATTCCTTCTCACAGGTGAATGTGCTGGGGTCCCATGGCCTCTGCTTTCAGGACAAGGGATCCAGCCTTGCTGCCTTGGTAGCTTCCCATTAAATTGTTCCAGTTTTGTTGGTGTCTTTCCTGCATTCAGAGCAGTATTCCAGTTGTGTTGGTGAGCACAGAGTAGAGGGGTGATCCTTCCCCTGGCTCTCATAGCTGTCCTGCTCATGCTGCCCACGCACTGCTGTCCCTCATCACTGACTGGGTCCATGTCTGGCCCCAGCACATCTTGCTGCTCACTAGTGCCCAAGGCTGTTCCCAGGAGCTGAAGCCCAGCCCCTCTGGTCACAGCCAGTATGTAGCCAGGTGCAAGTGAGTTGGTGCTTGTTGGATTTCAGTTTGTTCCTGCTGGTATATTCCTCTGTGTACCATCTGTTCTATGTGAATGTGTCCGTAAATAAATACATCTATAATAGTTTATATATAAACATATATGTGTATGCATACGTGCATATATCTAACACATGCACAGTTCTTTCCCTACAGTCCCTGGTGTGAGCTGAAAGGAAGCAGTGGCCACCACTGCTAATCCCTGCCAATCCACAAGTAAAAACCTTGGGCCTGTATAGAGAACCGTACAGTCTTGCTCACAGGCAGTGGGAATGTACCGGCAATTCTAGGAGCAGTGCTGCTCATCTTACCTGCACATATTCATTAATGAAAGAATTTTTTGAAAGACCTTCCTTGGTGCTCTTGGGTGATTGCCAAGGTATTCAATGAAGTCTAGCTGCTTCTGCGCTAGAGCATCTTACTGGAGTGTGCATGTGGGTACAACACAGTGTGAGCTCTGGGAGCGGCTGCGTCATGTGGCTTATTGATCTGGGAGATCCAGGTTGTTAATTTAGTGTGGGTGGCATGTTGAATTCTGAATAAAGCAATTGTATTTCATTTAACTGACTGACGTTATGCCTCAACTATCTCAAATTGAAAGGCCACCCACTAGTAGGGCAAGAAGTAATTGAAAGCAATTGCACAATTACTAGCATTGGCAAACCTGGAATAATGGAATGATAAAACACTTGTCAGCTGCCACTAAACAACTAACCACATAGTATGTGTCTTCCACAGTAGTCATTTCCCTTTTAAGTCAGAGAAGGAACTGCAGTATCTTGAGTGCCTCAGTGTGAGTGCATAGAGGTTTATTTGGTTTTGAGCAATATTCTGCCCAGCTCATCTCTGTTCAGAGGAAACAGAGGAATAATTCCTGTTTGCCTTTGCCCTCCCCTTCTCCAGTGGACCTTCTGGAAAGCTGTGGGGGATCACACTTGCACACCATTGGGCTGTGAACCTGTATAGCTTAGGCAGGATTTGGGTTGCCTCTGGAGTGGCACAGAATGAGACACATCGTATGCAGGGGGCTGTGTCAGCTGCATCCCTGCGTTACACCTGCTGCTGTGTGTGCAGCCTTTGGCTGGAGATAAAGGCCTCATAGAAATGCCAGACTTGACTGCTCTGGCAGCGAGAGGTTGCCAGAAGAATATGAAATAATGGTAAGCAGAAGAGGGAAGATTGAAGGGTGGGTAGTTTTTTATGCTGGGGCTATTTTTTTAAAGGTTAATGGTAAGTTGGTGCCTAGTGTGAGACTTCTTTGCTCACAAAGTGTGAATGGAAAGCTGTAAATGTTGCAAATTTGTCAAAGTTTGGCCCTTGTCCACGTTTAAGCTGCTATTACAGAGCAAGAGCCTTTCCAGCCTTTTCATCCCGTATGATAGGCAAGTCCAGCAGGGGGATGTGAGTGCTACACGGAACTTTTCATCAGTGCTAGGCTGGCGATTCTCTTTTTCCGTTAAAGCAGGCTGCACGTGTTTTGGGAGTAGCTGTATTATGCGGGACAGACAAGGAAGGACGGAGTTCCCTTTTTTCTGAACGCCAGTCGTAATGGCAGCCCCTTCTGCAGCTGCTCTGTAGCCGCGAGGGCTCCCGGTACAGGCCTGGCGCCCGGCGGGGCGCCGGACGTGGGCGGGACGGTGCTCTCCGGGGGCAGGCTGCCTCCTAGCGGAGCGCAGGGCCCGCCGCACCCTGCCGCGCCCCCACCCCCCCCACGCCCCCACCCCCCCGCCGCCAACCCCGCACCCTGCCGACCACAACCGCCGCCCGGCTGTAAAGCCGTGCGATGTGCCGTGGCTCCTGATTGCTTTAGGAAATGCGCGCCTCCGCCCGGTAATGGGCTTCTCCAGGGTGCGGCATCTCACAAGTACGTCAGTGAGAAAGACAGGCTTTTGCTGAACCTTCCTTTTGTCCTTCTACCTTGAGTATCTGTGTAGGAAAGTGTTTTATCGATGTTTGTGCTATGCAAACTGGAGCTCACACAACGATGCTTCACCATCATGGCAGGCTTAATAGGAATGTTTGTTTTATAGAGAATTTTCTTCATTTAATTAGGAAAATTCTCTTTTTAAAACTGGGGGAGGGGGGGAGATGTAAGAGGAATGAAGAAAAGAGAGCTTGTTTCAGTAAGCAGTAAGAATCTTTTTCTGAGCCAGTGCTTTGGCATGGTGAGAGTCTGCATATGTTCCATAAGAATCTCTATGTCTGTGTAAGCTGAAAAATACTCTGAACTTAAAGTTTCTTCCCAGAAACGATCACTGTGAGAATAATGCTCATAAGTCAGTACTCTTTTATATGTTGTAACCACACAGGGGGGAAAAAAAAAATCAAAGTGAAACTCATTATCTTTTAAAGGAGGAAAAACATTTCAGATGGTTAAGCATGTTAATATCATGCTTCTTCAGTTTTCAACTGAAAAGTTTCATAGGTTGCAGAAAATCATCGAATCACAGAATTGCTTTGGCTGAAAGAGGGCCTTAATGTCATAAAGTTCAACCATTAACCCATACTGCCAAGTCGCCACTAAACCATGTCCCTCAACACCTTGTCTATCGATCACCATCTTTTAAACACATACAGGAATGGTGATTCCACCACCTCCCTGGGCAGCCTGTTCCAATGCTTAACGACCCTTTCCAGTGAAGAAATTTTTCCTCATATCCAGCATAAACCTTCCCTGGTGCAACTTAAGGCCATTTCCTCTTATCCTGTAACTTGTTACTTGGGAGAAGAGAACAGCCCTCACCTCACTACAACCTCCTTTCAGGTAGTCGTAGAGAGTGATGAGGTCTCTCCTGAGTCTCCCTTTCTCCGGACTAAACAACCCCAGTTGGCTCAGCTGCTCCTCACAGGACTTGTTCTGTAGACCCTTCACCATCTTCACTGCCTTCTCTGGACACATTCCAGCAACTCAGTGTCCTTCATGTGAGTGGCCCAAAACTGGACACAGTACTCAAGGTGTGGCCTCACCAGTGCTGAGTACAGGGGGACAATCACCTCCCTCCTCATGCTGGTCACACTATTTCTTATGCAAGCCAGGATGCCATTGGCCACTTGGGCACACTGCTGGCTCATATTCAGCCAGCTGTCAACCAACATCCCCAGGTTCTTTTCCACCGGCTACCTTTCCAGCCACTTTTCCTCCAGCCTGTAGCATTGTAGGGGGTTGTTGTGATCCAAGTGCAGGACCCAGCACTTGGCCTTGTTGAACCTCATACCATTGGCCTTGGCCCATCGATCCAGCCTGTCCTGATCCCTCTGTAGAGCCTTCCTGCCCTCAAGCAGATTAACACTTCTGCCCAGCTTAGTGTCATCTGCAAACTTACTGAGGGTGCACTCAATCCCCTCATCCAGATCATTGTTAAAGATGTTGAAGAGGACAGGCCCCAATACTGATCCCTGGGGAACACCACTGGGGACCAGCCACCAGGTGGATTGAATTCCATTCACCAGCACTCTCTGGGAGTGGCCATCCAGCCAGTTATTTTACCGAGCAAAGAGTACACCCATCCAAGGCATGAGCAGCCAGTTTCTGCTGGAAGGAAACATAAAAGCTTTGCAGTTACTCCAATTTTAAATGGATTGCATTGAGACATTATCAAGAGATCTGTGAGGAGACCTTAAATATGCCCTTTTGTCAGACAGAAACTGATTTATGGGTATTTCTAAAATATACTGATACACCACCTTTCAGTATGCACTTGTATGGAAAATGTACATGACAAGTGATATAGGCAATTACTTACGCTACTGGGTTTTATCAGACTTATTGAATATAGAAACTATATAATAGCTCATTTTTTCTCCCAAGCCTAACTTTCTTAGAGCATAGATTCAGCAAGCATGTACATTAATGGCTGTTAACTTTTCCAGTTATTCATACAGGTTATATTCAACTGGGGGGGGGGGGGGGGGGGGATAAATAATGATTTTAAAAAAAAAAATCAAAGTTCCGGTTGTAACAGTACAGCACATGGACAACAAACATTGCAGTGCCTATGGTCACTGTATTGGAAGGTTTTGATCCCACCCACCACCTTCTGGCAAACAAAGAAAAATGTGTGGAAGATTGGTTTAACTCTGACCTTTTGAAAGGTTTTCATATAAAAAGTTTTTGGGAATACCAAGGGCCAGTAGAGTTTTCTGGCTTGCTTTGTTACGTTTCCCGTATTGGGGATGAATTCTCAAAAGCTTTGCAGATACGGCTTACTGTATAAAGTTATTGCATGGTAGAATCTAGTTTGCATTTGTAAGAATAAATATTGGAGAAATATCAAGCAGATTATAAACACTGATATATGTTGGGTAAAGGTATGGTAAAGAGCAGATTGTTATGAAGCTTGAAATACACAGTAGCCTTCCTTTAAATTGCGGTGTGGAGCATTAAACTGACTTGCTTTTTATGGAGTTTTTTGCAAGGTCGGTAGCTGTTTGATTTGACTTTAAGGCATTTTCAATCAAAACTGTCACCAAACTTTTACATTGTTCTTGCAGAAAGCTGTCATACTCCACTGACTTCAAGATTATCAGGAAAATACCAGTTTTCCTTCATCCTAAAATACAAACCTTTTATTTTGTTTCATTATCTGTTCATGAAGTCCTTCATTCTGTAATGTGATGGATTGTACTGCCCATACGCTGCCAAGTATCAGTATTGAGATAAATGACAGTAGATTCAAAGATGAGTCATGACAGTGGTGTTGTATGTCTGATGCACTGGCAGTAAAATACTTAAAATGTACTGGGAAATCTGAGATCTTGTGGACGAAGTGCACTTGAATATAAGTTCTATATAGATCAGAAACAAGGTGGCCAAGTAAAAACAATTGCTAATTAAAAAAGGGCAGCAGTGAGGTTTTACTCTTGCTTCAGTCCCCACTTATGTTTTGGGTCTTTGCTAACAGTCAACTAGATGAAAAATTGTAGCTCTAATTACGAGCTTTGTTTTTCTTTCTAGGTATTTTTGTCAACAAGCAATAGTATAAAATTGTGAATAGGGCTCTTCTGTATAAGCCATGTCCTTATTTTATTAGCTGCTCATGAATTCAGATATGCCAGTTATTTAAAAATGTTGATTCCAAAGGTTTGTTTCATGTTCATTGCTGGAAGGAGAAGATGCTACTGCCAAGACACCACGAGTCTTCTAGGCATGCTCATCATCTTCAACCACAGTTGCTGAAAAAATTAGCTTATAAATGTGACTGAAGTTATTCTCATTTTACTTAGCTGAGTAAAAGCAGTGACCCTTCCCATTTTTAAGTTGGATAGCAGAAGCTTAGAAGAATGCCTAAGATCCTAGCCATGTTCGTTTGACTGCTCACTACATGCAGTGTCTGTCATTGGCATGCTCAGAATGATCACAGAATCGTTTTGGTTGGAAGAGACCTTTAAGATCATCGAGTCCCACCATTCACCCTGCACTGCCAGTTCACCCCTAAACCATGTCCCTAAGCACCTCATCTACACATCTTTTAAATGCCTCCAGGGCTGGGGACTCCACCACCTCTCTGGGCGGCCTGTTCCAATGCTTAGCAACCCTTTCTGTAAAGAAATTTTTCCTAATATCCAACCGAAACCTCCCCTGACACAACTTGAGGCCATTTCTTCTCATCCTATTGCTTGTTACTTGGGAGAAGAAACCAACCCCCACCTCACTAGTCCATCCTTTCAGGTGGCTGTAGAGAGTGATGAGATCTCCCCTTCAGCATTCTTTTCTCCAGACTAAACAACGCCAGTACGCTCAGCTGCTCCTCATAAGATCCTGTTGTGTAAGGGAGGAAAAATCTTCAGATAAGAGCTGCTGCTTTAACCTGTTGTGTATGAGTGCCACAGAGAGATCACTTTCAGAGCAGTGAGTATATGCTGTGCCTTTAGTATCTCATGATGGCAGCCAGAACTGTTTGGAAATTTTCTGACAAAACTTTTAAGTGTTATGACTGATGACCTATGGAAACTGAAGCTTGTAGGAGCACAGGTGCTGAATTTAATAAGAGTTCTCTCCAGAATGGAATTTCTGGTCAAATCTGAAAAAGAGGCGGATACTGCGAAGCTGTTCATGGCAGCTGCCCTAATAAATTATGTACTTTGAAGTTAGAATCATAGAATGCTTTGAGTTGGAAGGGACCTTCAAAGGTCATCTAGTCCAGCACCCCCTGCAGTGACCAGGGACATCTTCAACTAGATCGGGTTGCCCAGAGCCCTGTGTAACCTGACCTTGAATATTTCCAGGGATGAGACATCTACCACCTCTCTGGGCCACCTGTTCCAGTGTTTCACCACCCTCATTGTGAAAAATGTCTTCCTTATATCTAGTCTAAATCTCCCCTCTTTTAGCTTAAAACCGTCACCCCTTGTCCTGTTGCAGCAGGCCTTGCTGAAAATGCTGTCCCTGTCTTTCTTGTAATCTCCCCTTAAGTACTAGAACACCACAGTAAGATCCCCCTGGAGCCTTTTCTTCAGGCTGAACAACCCCAACTCTCTCAGACTGTCTTCATAGCAAAGGTGCTTCATCCTTCTGATCATTTTTGTGGCCCTCCTCCGGACCCACTCCAACAGGTCATGTGCTGCTGACTCCAGAGCTGGACACAGCACTCCAGGTGAGGTCTCACCAGAGCAGAGTAGAGCAGCAGGGTGGCCTCCCTTGACCTGCTGGCCACGCTTTCTTTGATGCAGCCCAGGATACGGTTGGCTTTCTGGGCTGCGAGCACACATTGTCAGCTCATGTCCAGCCTTTCATCTACCAGTACCCTCGAGTCCTTCTCCACAGGGCTGCTCTCGATCACATCATACCCCAGCCTCTATTGATACTGGTTCTTCTTCTTGCAATTTCAAGTATCCTCACCATCAAACTGTTAGTTGTGCTGGATATGTCTGCCATGTTCAAGCTGGTCCACTGTTGCATGTGCATATTTTAGTACATATGGGTTAGAATATGTACCTGACACATTCTGAAATTCAGTTGAATACCTTAATCTGTACGGCTATCTTAGCTGGCGCAATTGCTCATTTCATTATTTTTGCAAACTGGATCACCTCTTGCAGGAGTCTGAGAACAACAGACTCTGATACAGCCAGCGGACCTGCAATTAGTATGTTTAACTGATATCCCAAACTCTAATATCCCAGTATAAATCAGATGGTAGATGTTTTGATCCATACTGCCTTCATACCAGTTGATGTGCTTGTTGGCGGGGTTATTGATTCTTCATTTTTCTTTCATCCTGTGTCTCCCAAAAAGCACTAAACCATCTGTAAAGTTGACTGTGGTAAGTAATTATCCACAGGGCTAGTTACTAAGCAAGATCAAGAGGTCTTTTTGCTCAGCAACCCGTGTTGAGGTGAAAAGAGAGTTCAGAGCAGCCAAAGCATACTTAATTCTTTTTCTTTTGTCTTCTTTTTAAGCACTGGATGTATTTTGGGAGTAGGACTTGTTCTTTCACTTATGAGTCACAGTAGCCAAACAGAATCGCGAGTGCATGTTTCTGCTTCATTGCGAAAACTCTGCAAATTCCTGGATGGCAGTGAGGACCAAAGCAGATGGGTCCAGGAGGTATGACCTATTTTATCTCAAATTTTGTGTTTTCTTTTTTACTTTGTTGCCTCCTTGTAATAACTATAGACTTTTTGCTGAGGCTTTGTATCAATAGTACTGGAATACTTAGTTTTGAGTATTTATTTCATGATACATAGTTCTATATCTGCTGAAGAAACCAATAATAATAATTATTATTATAATTATGGTAGAATAACCTGTAATGCTGGACAAACATTAAGAAAGTGCATGAAAAGATAATGGTCATCATTCTTGAAGTGTTTCTTTAATTCCTTAACATCAAAATAAATTGTTGAAAGTTGGGTCCTGAGTAACTGTGGATACAGGTTTCTCTTATATTCAGTTGTTTACTGCTTGTCTGATCTCCTAGAAAGCAGACAGTAAGTTACTCTCAGAGAGAACCTTAGTGCTAATACTTCCTCCTTCAATATGCCCTCTGTCTCCTTTGAAAGCTGTTGTCACTAGCTGCTGTGAATGTTGCACTTGAGGATGCTGCTATGGCCCAATTTGCTGTTCTCTTTATAACTAGGTTTTGAAGATTTAAACTGAGCTTGGCTAGTGCATTTTAATTTATTTTGCCAAGATATGTCCTGTAAGTTTTGACATGGTCCGTGCTCTAGGTCTATAACCATGTTAAGGTAAAACTTGAGATCTAAAACTTATGAAATTGGAGGAGTTTACAACAGAAAACAAGAATCAGAATAAGCAGATGCTTTGCACAAAAAGCAACCCTGTACCTCATGTATGTAAGCCTGTAGCAGCTGATGAGCTGAGTTGCGTAATCATCTGTTTTTTCTAAGGGAGATAATAGAGATTTTTAGTATTACGCTCTTTTCCGTCTTGGTACTGCACTGCAAGCTATTTATTAAAAGTCTTCTTTAATGGAGTTTAACTTTTTTGGCAGTACATTTGTGTTGAGGATGAGCCTTTTTGCAGTTTGATTCATGCATTAGAATGACTTACAGCTATGAGAACGTTTATCTCTCCCCAGTGATCTCAAAGTGCTTTACTGAACCTAAACTGGGTTCAATACTGCAACTTCTGAAATGAAAGGCAGCGGCTGTTTAACATCATGAGATCGTTTGGGCTGAGAATCAAAACCTACCCTTTTAAATTAAAATCTCTGTAAGGAAATGTACCTTTAATTACATGAGTAAAATTTGGCCAGCACCCTAGGATGAATACTGCTCTATTTATGAGATGCATAAGAGGCTCTTCCAGAGGAATAAATGGCTGGAATGTAATCCTGTACTTGAGAGGTAACTTTGACCTGCTGCAGCAACAGGTACAATCTGAGCCTTACTTGCTCCAAGTCAAATTGCTGTCAATCCTGCGCGGATTGATATTTGACATCACAATCCTGACAGCATTGATATTTGCTCTCTACTACCCTTATAGTCATGTGTTCTGTTCCTTAGTTTTGGTACAAAGGAGGTTAAACAGTTGGCAAAGTTGCCTTGTTTAAAGTTCAGACTTCATTTCCTTATTCTCCACGTCTAAGGCTGAAGAACAGAAGGAAAATCAGTGTTACTTGTGAATCCTTTTGCAAGGACATGAGGCCAGTGTCATGCACTGTCATAGACAGTTCTACTACATGCTTGTCTTCTGGCCTTGTGTACCTGCTTGTAGCCCTGATGGGATCACAGCATGCTGTGTATGCTCACATAGATAAAGATCAGATACTTGTGTTGAGCAGAATAAGTACATTTGTGTAGAAGATCAGGAGTACAGCCTACATAAAACCATAAGTACTTCTAAGCTTTAGTTTTGTTTGTTTAATGTTAGCATCAATGGAGAAGCCTTCAGAGAGGGAACAAACATCTAAAAGTGTAAATTCAAAGTGTAATGGCTTTTTTGTCATGTTGGAGTATTGCTGTATGTGCACATTGCTACAGGGAATTTGATCAGACATTGGCTAACAGAATTAAATAATTTTTTTTCAGGTACTTGCCTATTCTGTGGCCTGTTCCTGTGTCTCTGCTTTCAGTGCTGGAATCATAGAAGCAGCAGAGGCTGAGGAGTCCATGAACAAGCTACGGACCCTAGTGGAGAATAATCAGCAGGTCATAATTCAGTGTTTGGGCTTTGCTTCAGTTCTGCTTTTCTCTTACTGATTTTGTATTGGATACTGCTTTAACCAATCTGTAACTTTAGATCAATATAATTTTCTTGCTTTCAGCGTTAACTAACATTGAGTGTGTTGTGCATACTGTGCCGTTACCAAGACTACCACTTGATTCATTGATGCATTGTCTACAGGCGTATAGCAGTTACCAGATGGCGAAATAAAAATAGTTTTTATATGTTTGCTTGCATTTAGAAGGGAAGTTGGTAGTTTCAAGTTCTACATGTCTTTATTCCCTGCCAATTTTTGTCTCTTTTATAATATATTTCTTCAGATTCTTTTTCTTGGTAAGAAAATACATCTACTGTGCTCTTCTGAATTTTGCTTTCCCTTAGCCTCCAGACAGTGCATCGTAAACACAGCCACGACTTCTTCCAGGTGTCTGTTTCATCCCTGGTGTCCTAGGGTCACCCTCTGTAAAATGCAAAAATGACCTCCATATCAGTGCATGTTCTTTTTGTTAAGTGCTTGCCATAAAAAAAGGGAAACAGAAAAGGAAAAATAAAGAAGGCAAGCATTCTGAATCAAAGCCTGCTATTACGCTAAGCAGCTGTTTAGAATGTTTAACTGGAAAATAGGAAGCGAACTACCTTTGCTACAGCTTTTTATCTTCATATCAGAAAGTCTGCTGTAAAATAAAGGCTCCAGAGCAGTCTATGTCCCAAAGATCAGTGTTTAATCTCAGAAAATGCTATGTCACTTGACATGAAAAAATATGTGAAATAAGAAAACTTCCAGTATTTAGACAAAAACATTACTTCTAATTATTGGCAAAATAATAAATATTTAATGTTTCAATAATAAATATTAAAAAGAATACAGAATCCTTCAGAATATCTGGGGTTTTAATATATCTTTTTCACCTTACAGACCCAGGGTTTTGCTTTAGCTCTAGGTGCGATAGTACATGGATTGTCAGTCTGTGGTCATGGGAAAGCCGAAGACCTGAGTAACAGACTAATGCCAGCCTGGATAAAAATTGTGCTCGCAGAGGTAAAGGAGTTTGAATGCATATCTTGTTTTTTTCAGGGAGGGGTGGGGAGGAGGGATTTTAAATGAACATTAGGGACATAATAATTTTTCTTGCTTATGCAGAAGTGATGCTAGGAAGAGGTAGGACAATCTGAACATGTTGTTTGATATTTGGAAGGAAAAAATACATCTTTGGTCTGTTTTGATAAAGGAAAAAAACCTGTTTCTCTTCTCCTTGGATGATTTGTGGGAAATGCTTATTTCAATGATATCTTAATTTGGACATCTTTACTAATTTGGAACAATATCCAAGGATAAAATCTAGATTATTGAATGAAGACATCTTTTGAAATTAGGTGCTCCTTATCAAGATTAGACTTAGGTGATTATAGTGCCCTAGTTGTTATAATGGTTTTAATTTATCCCATTGTAACAAAAATACCGTGTTTGAAATGAAACTCTAAACCATTAAGATTGCAGCGGAAGGTAGTATCAATAAAGTGTTTCCGAGTTGAATTGAACGGGCATATTATGTGGAATACAGACTGTGTTAGATGAAAACGATTTATCAGTGAGAGGTGCATGGTGATTTCAGATTGAGGGGTGGAGAAGCTCCATATAAAGCCTTCATTCACCAAGAGAGGGATGAGTAATTATCCAGCTTGCTGGTATCCGACATGATAGGGTTGTTTGGATGAGAGGTGTACAAGTGATAGCAGTCATGGTTTTTAAGTTGGAAGAAACAAGTGTTTTGTCCTGCAGTAGTGTTGTGTGACCACACAGGTTTACTGATCCTGCATTATGGTTCCAGGGTTCTCCAACAATGCAACGTCTGGCTGCTGTCAATGGACTGGTTGCACTAGTGGGCTCTGAGGGAAGCATGATACAGGTGAGAACATGCAAGCAAATGATACATTTATCTCTTCCAGAAATTTGGCTAGAAGGCAAGATGGAATGACATCCCTTGCATCCTTACAGCAGTTGTTATATACCAAGGCATCCCATTTATGCAATAATGAGTCATGCTGAGTATGAACCATCAGGATGGAATTACAACACGTAAAATGGGGTCTGTTCCATTTTCCCATTGTATGGGGCCCATGTGCAGTACCATTGGGGGAAAAGTTTACAGCTGTGTAGGCTTTCTCCTTTTCTCCTCCACTCCCCCACAAAAAGGCATATGTGCAAATGTAATTTGTCTTTTCAGCACCTCTTCTCTGTTTTGTTGGGTTTTTTCTATTCCCTTATAAAATTCACATAATTTTTTTTTTTTTTCCTCTGGCAGCTGAAATCTGAGAGCATTCAGTCCTCCCAGTTTCAAAGTAAACTGAATGAAGTAATCAGAACCCTTACACAGGTAAGAAGGTAGCCCCTGTTGTCTGCTTTGGTTAATGCACTAGAGTACTGTGACACCTTGCACAAACAGGCCAAATCTGTTTAACTGTGTAATGCCTGTGTCCCCCTTGAATGAGGCAATGCAGGGAAAATTTGTCTAACTAGTGGTTTATTGTTTCAACAGATAATCAGTTTTTCAGGGCAGATTGGCCTTCAGACAAATGCAGCAGGACTTTTGGGATGCCTTCATATGTCTCGTATGTCTTCCTTCCAGAACAGGGCATCCGGTAAGATGCTTTATTATTGCTGCTTAAAGAACATATAGAAGTAGCACGTAGCTAAAAAGGCAGCAAGGGACACATTAGATAATACAGGTTAATGCAGTACTATTAAATGACATGAAAGCCCTTGAATCGGAGACCTCATGGTCTTGTGTGCCAGACCTAAAGGTTGGAACATGAAGCAGGAGTCAGTATGCTGAATAGGATCCCTCCTGCCATTTGCTTTTACTTGCAGTATCAAACTAAGGTCCTAGATTGTTCTGGTCAAACTTGTGTACTGCCTCTGTCTGTATTCTTGTGTAGAATAAATTGTAAAGAAGTTTTACACTGTATGTAGAGCATGTGTTTGACATCTACATTATCCACCTGCGCCCTGAGAACTGATTAATTCACTCCTCGTTTTAGCACTTCCCACTGTATAAAAAAGCCAGCATTTCAAAACTGGTCCATAGCAAGAGCAAGCTGACTTTTCAGAGATATTTTTCTAGAAGGCATCTTCTGTATATAGCTGAAGTCAAAAATGAGTGTTCCCTTCTAGTGAAGTGGTTAGCACACAGGGATTCATATTCTTCTGATACATCATTACCTTCTGATTTTGTTTCAATATCTGTTGGTAAAATAAAGGCAAGATTACCATTGATGAAAGACCAGTAATAGGAGAGAACTAATGAAGTGGAAGTTGTTCACTTCAGTATGAACCATGCTGAAAACCAGTAATATGAAGTCTAGATAAACTTCCTCATCAAAGAAGAAAGATGCTTGGAGTTCCTGCTTTTGTATAATCTTGGCACACACGCCTGAGGTTAGATAGTTATGGAATGTCTCTGTATTAAACTTCCTAAGCGTTTGAAGCTCTCCCTTTTAAAGCCTGACTCAGATACATTTTAAGGAAGTTCTTATCCCTGGCTTTTCAGTTGATCAGTGCATTCATTTTTTCAGACCTGGCACCTCTCATCAACAAAAATGTCTGGCTTGCCTTAAAAGTAGAAAGGCCAATGCATCTGTCAATAACCTTGTGGTCTAAATGCTTCGAGTCACCTACAGAATTAGTTAGCTCAAACAGCTCAGTTTGGCCTATGGATTTACATGGAAGCTAGAGGTTATAACTTCTGCTGACATGTTTTAGTATATAAACAGTCCTTTTGTCTTCTCAGTTCCACCAGATTTTAGCTACTTGCCTGAAAACAGCTTTATCAGGGCAGCCATTGACTTTGCCATTGAAAGTGGAAAGAAAGGTAAGAAAGGACCAAACTACAGTATGCCTCTGGGAAATTTGTAAAGACTATGAAAGGTGACCCTGATAACCTACTTTCATTTGCCGAGAGAATTTTTCTAAATGCTAATTTGTACTTCACTAATGTGGGATATTTAATCTCTAAAAAAAAATTGAATAACACTCAAAAAATAAGGTAGAATTATGAGTTAGGGCTTTAGTTTTCTCCACTGCATTTTTATGACATTTTAAACCTTTCCCTTTCCCTCTGTGTCTGTGAGATGATGTATCTTCCCTGTGGGAATGAAATTTAAATCATTTTAAGTCTTAGCATGTATCCTCAGGAATACTCCATCATCAGGTAAACATCATGCTGCCCCTTATTTCAGTGATCCCAGGTTAAGACTCGCTGTAGTAGAGTGGTATTCAAATGGGTTACTGCTATGTCTGATAAATGTGAAAGAACCTGAAGAAAGTGTGTTTTCACCTGAGGAGTGCTAGTAAAAGAGAGGTGTCTTGGAGTACAGTCTAAAGGGAGATAAAGGAGAGAAGATTATTGCTATGTGGAGCTAAGTGAGCTCACTTCTGTCCTATGAAGCAGGAGTTGCTTTCAATGGGGGCAAAAATTGCTCATGCCTTGCCTCCAGGAGGACTTTCACTGAGTTAATGCACAGTATGTAGCAAAGGGTAGAACCTGTCTGGCAATTTTTGTGGCCTGCACGTACAGGATGGGAAAGGAGAGCGGTGTCAGAAAAATTTACTGTTCTCCTACTAACAAATGCACAAATACTACCCTACTAGATGAGAAATACCTGTAATTAACTCATAAATTGGTTCTAGGAGATGGAACCAGAAAGTTTCGATTTATCAGTTACAAAAATAGCCTTTTTTGATAGGTCATTACTGTTAAAAATACAGCTGCTGATTACAGACAAGAGATAGCCAATTCTCAGATGCAAAATGAAGTAACAGTAATTTTATAATGCTTTTCAGTTCTTCATTAGAGATTGGTCTTCAGTATAGTGTTTACATTTGTTTTTCTTACGCTGTTTAGCCAAATGTGTGTTTAAAAAAATTCAGACTTTGATTGGATCTTCTTTGTAGGCCCTGAAACTGTCCCAACTGAGCTGGTGAAAGTAGCACTGGCACCCATTGCATTAGTTGGAGAAAGCCATCAGTATCCACCTGTGAACTGGGCATCTATTCTTTCTCCTTTGATGAGGCTAAACTTTGGTAAGATTAATAGTTTCCTATTAAGTCTTTTGTACTTGTCACAAGACTTCTTTACCGATGCAGCTTTCACAAACTTTAGATCCCACTTCAGGGCTTGAAGTTATTGCAGTGATTGAAATGTTTACTACTTTCAAAACCTACTTTTTAATATTTCCAAGCATATATTTGTGATCAAAACCTACTTTTTAATATTTCCAAGCATGTATTTGTGATCACTGTATCATGTGGATACAGTTGGGTTTGGTTTTTTTTTTTCCACTCAAGAAGAGCCTAGAGAATAATCAGACCTGAGAAGTTTGGAACAGTACTGGAAGTTCGCTGAAACACTGGTGGAATTTGGCCTAATTTTTCATTTGAGCTATTAGCAGTAAGAATAGCCTACAATGAAACTCAGCTAATTCAGACATAAGTGAATGAATGTCAGAGCTCAAAGGATTGTGGTTGGTGGTGTGGAGTCTAGTTGGAGGCCTGTAGTTAGTGGTGTTCCCCAGGGTTCATTACTGGGTCCAGTCCTGTTTAACATATTCCTCAATGATCTGGATGAAGAGATGGATTGTACCCTCAGCAAGTTTGCTGATGGTACAATACTGGGAGTAGTGGCTGATACACCAGAAGACTGTGCTGCCATTCAGTGAGACCTGGATAGGCTGGACAGCTGGGCAGAGAGGAACCTAATGAAGTTCAACAAGGGCACATGTAGAGTGCAGCATCTGGGGAGGAATTCCTCACTGCACCAGTACAAGTTGGGTGAACTGTACAAGAGCAGCTCTGAGAAGAGGGACCTGGCAGTCCTGGTGGACAGCAGGTTGACCATGAGCCAACAGTGTGCTCTTGTGGCCAAGAAGGCCAATAGTATCCTGCAGTGCATTAAGAGGAGTGTGACCGGCAGGTCGAGGGAGGTTCTCCTCCCCCTCTAGTCTGCCCTGGTGAGGCCACATCTGGGGTACTGTGTCCAGTTCTGGGCTCCCCAGTTCAAGAGAGACCAGGAACTATTGGAGAGAGCCCAGCAGAAGGCTACAGAGATGATTAGGGGACTGGAGCATCTCTCTAATGAGGAAAGGCGGAGAGACCTGGGTCTGTTTAGCCTAAGAAGGCTGAGAGGGGATCTTATTAATGCTTGTAAGTATCTAAAGGGCAGGTGTCAAAAGGATGGGGCCAGTCTTTTCAGTGGTGCCAAGTGACAGGACAAGGGGCAATGGGCACAAACTGGAACACAGGAAGTTCCATCTGAACATGAGGGAAAAATTCTCTACTTTGAGGGTGACAGAGCACTGGAACAGGCTGCCCAGAGAGGTTATGGAGTCTCCTTCTCCAGAGATATTCAAAACCTACCTGGATGCAATCCTATGAAACCTGCTCTAGGTGGACCTGCTCTAGCAGAGGGTGGGACTAGATGATCCCTTCCAGATGTCCCTTCCAACCCCTACCATTCTGTGATTTTTTCATGTAGCTTATTTTCAATACCTGCTAAATGCTGGTCCAGTCTGGATTGGCAGAATCTGTGTCCGAGCCTGCAGGCAGCTTTATCATAACTTTGAACTGCTCTGTCATTCATCTAGCTTTCATTAGTCTGAAATACACTTTCTACTAAATTACAGTGGGTAACAGAGAAAAGCATATCCCTTTTTCCATCATGATCCTGATTTTGTCAGTGCTTCTGAGAGTATTTTTTCTTCATGCTGCAGAGTAGCTTTGATACTGAAGTATTGTGTTGAGCAGCTTGTATAGTATTTTTATACTCAGGATTATCTGTCAGTGCTTGTTTTTGTTGATAAAAGCATCTGACTTTAAAACTCATTTCCTTAAAGCCCAACATACTGTGCAAAGTTCTGTATTCCCTTGTTTGATTCCACTAAGTATTGTTTCTCCTGAAACAACTATTATTACTGGCCTTGCAGATTCTCTTACAACTGGGTTGGCCAAGTGCTGTTGTGTTTAAATTGATGTGCTGTAGAGCCTGGAATATGGGAAGTTGTTCCTATTTTTTTCTGGTATTTATTTTACTTATACAGAGTGCTTGTGTAAGCACTAGAAATCATTGAACTGTCATATGAGGAACAACTACTGGCTAGATACAGAAAGATTTGGTTACATCTTAAACATTTTTGCTTATTCTTGAGCAGGAACTTCTGTTTTCCTTGGTAATCTTGCAATCGATTGTGAAGTCTTTCGTATGAATAATTGAAAGAATTTCCTGTGCTGAGCTCTGCAGTCCATGCTGATGCTAATTTGTGTGCAACCTTATGAATAGATGAAACTTGTTAAATGTATAGGGGGGTTTTTTATTCCTATTTTTCACTTAGGAGTCTTAGTTTTGTAAATCAGGGGAATTCCAGAGGAAACAGTACATTGGTTTTGTGACTATGTTTCTATTGACTTCAGACGGCATCATAGGCTACAGTTTTATACATAATTTCTCTTGACTGTCCCTCTGTAGTTTTGTGGAGTTGCACACCCTTCTCTAGATTATATATATGTGGAGATATAGGTCTTGTTATATGCTAGTGAGCAATATTCATGTTGTGCTAGAAAGTATAATGCAGAACATATGTATTACGATCTAACAGTACACCTAGAAATGTGTCACTCTAACACATTTTTTCTGGAACAGCTACGCCATGAATATTTTTATGAAAATTAGACTGTATGCTCAATTCTCTCAGATTCTCTAGCTCACTGTTTTTCCTATCTGAGAATTCATGACTGTTTTTATGAACCTTAAATGTTTCACAAATTCTACTGTGAAGATTTATTAATCTGTAAACATATAAGATAGGAAAGCAACCTGTTATCTTCAGTAAGGTTTATTGTCGATGTTGCTGAGCAGAAACAATATAATGTCATTGAAGTAGTACCTCTTTGTTATTCAATAGTGCTCTGAAGTGAACGGTCATAGGCAAATCATAATCTGTGTCTGAGCTAGTGAGAGAGAATTTTTGCATTGGTTACCGAAGTATTTTGTTGCAATTCCACTCTTTCAAAATTCTGCAAATTACTTAACTTCTTGTATGTGACGTTTTATTTCGAAGATTCTGATATCAGCCTCTTAAATCTTTGCTTTGTTCATGCAAAGCGTGATAGGTACCATAATGTTAGTAAATTTGATAAGTCATGCTATATTGACACTTTCATTACCAAAAGAACTTTTTAACTTGCAAGGCACCTATTTAAGTTTTATTCTGACATTTAGCAGTAATATATCTTCTGTCTAATGGGTCAAATGCTAGTATAATACTTATATTGTTTGTCCTTATGTTGCTGTAGCCATCATGAACTATATGAAAGCCATGCTATTGCTCAAAGTACCTCTTGAACATATTTATTACTAGTTTTTCTGTTAAGAAACAGGCTGTACCAGTCATTAAGGGGACTTTAAAGAGAAATTAATAAAGATTCCATAACCGTCATAACCTGTAATCACAGTCAGGTCTTCCCACATGTTAACCTGGAGAATCATAGAATCATAGAATGCTTTGAGTTGGAAGGGACCTTCAAAGGTCATCTAGTCCAGTACCCCCTGCAGTGACCAGGGACATCTTCAACTAGATCGGGTTGCCCAGAGCCCTGTGTAACCTGACCTTGAATATTTCCAGGGATGAGACATCTACCACCTCTCTGGGCCACCTGTTCCAGTGTTTCACCACCCTCATTGTGAAAAATGTCTTCCATATATCTAGTCTAAATCTCCCCTCTTTTAGCTTAAAACCGTCACCCCTTGTCCTGTTGCAGCAGGCCTTGCTGAAAATGCTGTCCCTGTCTTTCTTGTAAGCTCCCTTTAAGTACTGAAAGGCTGCAACCAGGTACTGAATGCTGCAACCAAGCACCCGCAGCAGTAACAGTGACTAACCTCTGTTCTGTGACATATTACGTTAACATGGGGCACATGGAAGAGGAGAAACACGTGAACAGATATTAATTACTCCTACATTTAGCAGGAAGGAATACTGACATATTTCTCCTGTAGATTAACTCTTCTCTTTCTTCGGCAAGGAATTTTTTATTTCTTACTTTACCATTCCCACATTTTTATTCTTGAGTGAATTGAAATTAACCTTGACAAATCCTGAGATTTCTTGTTGAAAGTGCATGCATGGGAAGAGAAGACATCTAATATGTATGTGTCAAAAGCTTTAAGTAGCATCTCTAGAGAAGCAAGTTTTAATGCAGTGCTCTTGTAGAACAATAACCCTCCTTTATTTTGTGAGTGGAGAACAATTTTAAAGTGAAAGTAATTTCTTAACTTCTATTTGTTTTCTTCTGCTTTAGGTGATGAGGTAAAACATCTCTGCCTTCAACTGGCTGTGACGCAGGCCCAGTCATCTCAAAACGCGGCAATGCTTTTGGGGATGTGGGTGGCACCTCCTCTTGTCTACAGTCTCAGTGTAAGTATGCCAGCAAATCTGTGGGACCTCAGCACCTCCTTTCTGTAAGAATCCTCAGTGATGACATTTAGGATGTCTCACCAGAAAAGGTTTACTGCATTCAGAATTCTGCAGAAATATTGTTTAGCAGGTACTTATAGTGAAGGGCTGTTCTGGGGCCTTGAAATTCAAGGCAGACTTAAGATCTGATACACTGCTTTTACTTAGATTGCTTAAGACCTTTTTCCTCTGTCTAGTTTCATGCTATAGCTCTGATAACTTTAGAGATATAAGAAGGCATGGCATGTAGGGAGAAAAAGTGTCTTTTATTATACCAGCTGATATTCTTAGAAAAAAAAGTCCAACCTATCTGTCCAATAGCTTGCCTGCTTCTTCTAGCAGTGTCTCTTGATCTGGTAAAATGTGTTACTTCCTGAAAACTTTGCCTTAATTTTGTAGATAGTCAATAGACTAACATATAGTATAATCAAATTCGGGCTTATCCTCCACTACAGTACAGGTCTTCATAGAGAGATATAACATGAACTCCGTGATACAGTATGTAAAACTCCCTGAATTCCACAGTGCACTTGACTGTGCAGTTCTGTCAGTTTATACACCTTGAGGAGCAGATTCATGACAATTGTCAGAAAATCAACTGTGAATTTCTGTGACCTTGTCCAGTTCTTCAAGGGATGTTTTTGCCTTGTAGTTTTTAATTCATTAGTCTTCACAAATATGTAAACTGTTGGTGGCAATTTTAAGATATGCCATTGGTAACATATCCAAAAAAAAAGTAAGATTTTATTTCTGAGCACCAGTTTTTCACTGCAGTGGGGATCTGAGGTCACGAAATGAGGTTAGCTGCAGACTGTGTAAGCTTTGTATTCCTTCAGGATAATTCTTTCTCAGTAGCTAGGAATATTAATGGTGCTAGGAGTACCATACTTCTGTACTTGGCTGTCTAGTCAGTCTGTATGCTTTGTGTAGGAATGGAGTCGGCACCATATAGGGAAATCACTGTTGTCCTGCCAGTACAGAGACCTTGTATCTAGGGTTCATTGAAGAAAAGTTCCTCTATTTTTAAGGAAAATAGAATATTGACATGTCTGAACTTTTTTTAATATAAGCAATTCATCAAAAGAGGAAGAAGAATTGAGAAGTGTTTGTGACTTTGAGTGCTTTTAAGTGGTGTTTGAGCCATGTTTTTATAATTTCATCCTCTACAACGGTAGTTGGAGGTCAGTGAAGAGCTAGAATCTGAAACTAAGTAGAAGTTTTTGCTTTTCAGATGAAAACCCAGAAATACCTTTTCATGTCCTTTCCCCTGTGGATGAAACATGTTGCAGAAGACAAACTACAGTCCTTTACAGAAGTGTTTCTGATGCAACAATTTGAAGTGAAGAACCGCACAAAAAACCCAGAATTTTGCCAGTGTGTTTTACAGGGTCTCGTGCAGGCAATGAAACTTCCAGACCCTCCCCAGTATTGCTGGAGCTTTCTGTGCCAGGCTGTGGAAAAAATATTTGAGCTTCTACCAAATGAGGTTCAGGTAAGGAATAAGTATGAGGTGTATGAACATTGTAACTGGATGTCTTTACTGATGGTAAGTCCCATCTTTTTGCACTGACCCATCAGATTTGAAACATGAAGTAGATGTAAAATTTTTAGTCATAGTAGTTAAGATGCCTGCATAATTTCAATTTAAGTTACTTTTGGATATTCTTTAGAATATGACTAAGCTGTGAAACCAATTGAATATACACTTTTCCCTCATAAATTATTTGGTAATGGGAAAATACAGTGTTAGTACTGAAATAAATGTTATTGAAACAGAAGCAGAGAACAGTCAGAAGGGTTGGGGTTTTTTTCCCCCACAGAGGATTCAGCTTCTCACAGTGATTTAAAGAAACTAGCTAGCTACAGAAAATATCTCCAAGAAAGGGCACTTTTCCATTAAAACATAACCAGTTTTCAGATACCACCATTCCTTTATTGTTGAGTTACACTGAAGTCCCCAGCAAATAGAGTATTTCTCAAATAGAATAAATAAAACAAGGCTAGAGAGTAGATTAAATATTCATCATGATCATTAACAAAGTTCCTGGACTCACCAGTTTTAATGAAGAAGAAACCTGGAACTATACATCTAAACACACATTTGCTTTCTGTTTCCAGAGAAGCAAACTGGAGATGTATATTGATGTAGCAAAATGTATCTCGGAAATGGCTGATTCAGAGGTTGACCGCATTGTCCAAATCTCTAAGGTAATCATGTTTTAATCCTGGTCTTTTATCACCAAATCATGGAAACAAGCATGCTTTACCATTTTTCTTGTCACCAGAGTGTGTGTTTCATCTCATTGGGAGCACTGATTGTCTTTATCTGCTATGCGAGTAAGAGTGTTCTGGCTCTAATTTGCAGACAGCAGAGAGAAGGAGAAGTGCTAAGAACCCATATCCAAAATTTTCTTAAGGCAATTGAAGTACTACTGATTTCACCTGGGAGCTTTGAACTGGAGAGCCTAAGTAGCTTTGTCAAGTTCAGGCAGGGCTCTGTTAGCAGAACAGGAATAGCGTTAGATCTTCTTAATCCCAGACCAATGATGCCAACAGCAGACCATAGTCCTCTTTGGTTAACATGACCACCTACTTGAAATGGACTGTAGATGCATCTCAGTGAGTAGCTGTGCTTGAACTGGTGGTTTCTTGCTTCTGTTAAAAATGTGAAATACTTTGACTGAACAACCTTTCATTCTTGACTTAATATGCTATATCTGCATTAACACTCAGAATGTTTCCTGGTGGACAAGATGGCTAATGGAATAGGAAAGCTTCCAGCTGACCAGTGGAACCTATTAGGAGTAGACTTCTTAGCAACTGAAATGCTAGGGAAATTACCTGTGTGGAAGGATTTGATGGTTTCAGATCAGGTTGTTATAAAAAAATGTCCATGACATAAAACCATGTTGTTCTCTTTGCTGGCAGATTCTCGAGAGGATCAAGCATTTAAATAGGTTAGGGAAGCTGAACTGTCATTTCCTTCTATCTTTGAGCTCTTATTTCCCCACTGGAAAACACCATTTAAGAAAACCTTTTTATCACTGCAGTGAATCTGTCTTGCAAGAAGGCTTCAGTTTCCGGAACTGTTGAGTTGGCTTATTTCAGTTTAAAGGGGAATGTAAAATTTAAAGCAGTATGAAAACAATCAAACTTTACTGAGTTGCACTTTGCTGGACTATTTAGAGGCATGTAAAATTAGAGTAATATGTACAGTTTCATAATTTATCTTGAAGAGAACAATGAGCCTGCTAGGTAATAAAAGAATTTCTCCCCTTTTTTTCATAAAGAGGAATGCAGTGTCTACTGTTCCCATAAGAAAGGTACATTTTAATTTAACATGGTTTTTAATTGTGTTTGCAGAACAATATAGAGAAGACCACATTCACGAAAATTTATTTAATTTCTCAAGGCAGACTGCCTCTCATGAACTTGAGTGCTGTGATTGATACTGTGGCAGAATATCACCAGAAAGAGAATATTTTATGGATGCTCTTGCACAGTTTCTATCATGCTCGAATTGTGAGCCATGAAAACACAGGTAAGGACAGGCTTAAAGAAGAATCAACCACAAAATCAACAGATATCAATGGATCTACACTGATTCTTCTCAAATAATGTTAAGATGGTTTAACCCAAGTGCTTCCAAATTTCTCCTTATTAGAAACTACTTGATCTTCAGAATTTTTCTGCTATTCAAATACTTGTACCAAACATTGCTTTTATGTTTTTCTCCAATTCTTCATGTTTCTGTGGATTGGTTAAAAGTCATTTATCTCATCCAGATGGTTCACAGACCAGAGTTTTGACTAGATCTGTGTCTCATAGTCGTTTTAGACTTCACTGTAAGGTAGTGTTAGAAATGTACACAGTACATCACAGACCATTAATAGTGCAGCTTTGCTACCATTCAGATCTAATATCTGACTTACCGGTGTGTGACACAGTAGGTAAGGGCATGTTCCCATGAGACTGATTGAACCAAGGAGATAGCTTGCTTTTCTGAACTCCTTGCACTGAGTTAACGCAGGAAAGAAATTGCCCTTCACTCTTCATAACCATATCAGATAGTTATCTGGTGGGTTAATAAGTTGGGCTGGCTCAGCTAAGGATCTGATAAACCAGTGGAGCTGATGCAAGAGAAGTAGCAGAATCACACAGGAAGATAAAGGGTGAAGAAACAAGAACAGAGGGCGGCAAGAATGAGGTTTCCTTGTTTTCATGGCAGAAGGATCTTTGGCTGCCTGTGTTCACAGAACAACTTCAGAGCATTATGTTGCTAGATGCCTTAGCTGCCAGCTGTGGTTGAAGTACTTCCAGCAGTAGTGAGGTTTGAATGAGTGAAGCAAGACTCCTTTGGGTAAAAGAGGAGGCAACAAGAAAAATGGCACATGTAAAGAGTGCAAGGAAAGGGTGCAAAGGTGAAGATGATTACCAGTTTGTAGGAGGTAGAACGGATTTTGGACAGCACAATCTGAATCAATGACATATGTTCCATCCTGGGGTTGAGGGCTGATTTTATTGCGTTACTTGACTGTATTTTACTGATCCTCTCTGCGCTGTAGGAGGAGTTTCACAGTACTTCACGCATTCTTGCTCGATGTACAGTGACACCAGTGCTAGACTTAGTTGAAATACTGCGGCAAAAACTTCAAGGAAGCTTTAGGATTCTGTAGCGGTGACACATGCATATGGGGTTAGTGGGACCTGCATGCTGCCATTATGTGAAATAATTCTCACTCAGCATTCCTTTTTCTGTGTGTTGAGCATGCTTTGTGCATTATAAGCAAAGCCTTTGTACTGCTTAGGTGCCCCTATGCCTTCTGTCAGTGGCAACCATGAATCAAATGTAATAATAGTATTGGCGATCTTTGTTCTTCCACAGTCAGTGCTTTGTTGCTGTAGTGATTCCCTATGCTTGTTTTTTAATGGAAAATGGTGTATTCTAGTGTTTTCTGTGAGTTAATGTCATTGTTCTTCTAGGAGTGCTGAAAAGAATGAACTGGTTGCTAGACCTGATGGGCTACATCAGAAATTTAGCATACAAGTCAATATCCTTACAAAATGTTGATCTTAAAGAGGTACATGCTATGAAAATAATTTGCAGCTTTCGGGGAAAAAAGGGGGTTTTGATGTATTGCACATTCTTCCTCAGCAGTAAGTATTATTCACCATGCTTTTATATGTTAGAAGACTGTCATCTTCATAGAGAAATTCTTCTAGATTTTTGTGGATCTATGTATATTTAAAACTCTTACTTTAACCATGACATTTAAACTATGGTAGAAGCTAAAGGCAACTAAAGGAAATCATTGCTTTGAATTTACTGCATTTAGAACAATTAAAGGAGAAATTGGAATTTACCGGTAGAACTATCTAAGCAGGTCAAAACTGTGCAGCTGCCCCTTTCTGAGAGGGCATGGACCATTTTAGGGAACCAATTGTTGTTAACCGTTATATCTGTTCATCTGTTTAAGTATTCTGGTTGAGTACATAAAATAAGCTGCTACTCTAGATCAGAAAGGCATTTGTTACATTGCTGCAATATTTCCTAACCGTTTCTAGCACAAGGGTGACCATCTCGTAATTTCCCTCAGCAGTCAGGTTGCTGTAAAGAAGTTATTTCCCCATTTTAAATGAAATATGGAGCAGGCTTAATCTAAAGAAGTATTTTGGAAGGGTGTGGTTTTGCCTTTCTTTCTATAGACATTTCAGTTTGATTTGGAGTTTAGAAAAAGGCTTATGCTGCTTCAAAAAGTAAGAGAATATTAATAACTTCTTAGTTCTTGCATTTTGAATGTTAGCCGAATTTTCAGATTATTGTTTCAAAGAACAAGCCATCATCTGGATTTTTGATTTGTTTGGAGTTTTTTAATTGGATTGGTTTTTTCCTTTCTATATTATTCACTTAGTAAAGTGCATTTTTGTATTTTTCCTGTTTAGTGCATAGATTTCCTCCTGTGGCTGTTTGCAGCTTCTGTGGTGGCCTGGGCTGACCATGGTGGACCATTATTGCTTGGCCTTAGTGCTAACTGGTCACTATGGAAGCACCGAACAATATTACTGGAATTATCTGAGGATCGCATTGGCAAGCACCCCACTGACAAGCTTGCTGTGCAAGAGACTCTCACTCTCCTTCCAAACAGCATTGCCCTGTTGCTGGCTAAAGAGCCTTGGAAAGAACAAACACAGAAGGTAAAATTGCATGTAGCGGTAAATATTTTTCAAGAGTCAGAAAGCAGTCGATCTTTAGTAGTCAGCTCTAGTCTTAGGTGGAACAGTTATTTCCTCTATATCTATTGCATCTGACTTGTGACCTTGTTTTTCTTTATTTGCAATCAGATATGACTTGTCTCAAAAGACTGAACATAGTTTCTCAAGTAAAACATGAGAGTTGCAAAGAACAAAAAGCATTCCAATGTTGGGAGTCAAACTCTTAAGAGGTTATAGCTGGGAGAGGAGAGCTGGCAGCCACTGGTAGCAAGTCAGTCTTTTAAACACTGACAGACAGATCCTCTGCAGTTGAACATCACCACAGAGGCAATTTAGGGCAATCAAAGATCTTCTGTGCAGTTTGAAGTATGTGTCATTTATTTTTCAAGTATATGTTGAAAATAAATGTGGAAAATTGTGCCTAATTTGGCAAGCCTACTATTGATTGCTTGTGGTTGAGATATGTGAAAATATTGTTATAAACCTATAGATAATAGTTAGCAGTTTTGTAAAAACCAGAATCCGTTAAAGACACACTCCTGTGCTCAGAGTTAGCACTGAAGTCAGTATTCAGAATGTAGGAGGAATGCAGGAGTGGGCTGTTAAATTGCAAGAGGCTAATCAGGCTTTAGGGAAGAATTCAGGACTATGCCCTGAAAATCATCCTGATAAGTTTGAAATATCACTGTGTCCTCCAGGCACCCTGTGCTGTCAGAAAAACAAAGAAAAATGAGAGAGGTCAAAAGAGGGACAAAGGCAGTAAGAGTTCTGAAGGATTTGCAGTAAAACATTTGGACAAGAGACCGATAAGAAAGGATCATATTAATAGGTTAAAGGCATGAACAGGCAAGACAGAGGGAAACTATTTACTGTGCCGCCTTTGTAACAAAGAATTATTGCTAAGGTAATGAGAAGGAATAAAAGGAGTTTCAGATCCAGCTGTGGGAGAAATTGCACTGACAGTGAGATGTACTCCAGGGCATTTGGCTAGTTTGAGCAGAAGCTTTATTGGCCACTGCCTCTGATTAGATAACTTAGTTTAGCAACAAGATGTTGCCTGTTAAACTGAAAAGAATTTGTGGTGTTCTGCTTCAGAGACTCCTTTAATTCAGATTTTCCTTTACGTTTCAATCTTTAGTTTATTGACTGGCTGATCAATATGATGGAATGTCCTAAGGAAGCGTTATCAAAATCTTCCACAGACCTGCTGCATGGTAGGATATTTTTCTGTAACTATCAGTACAGATCAAAATCCAGTTGTTAAAAGGAGTGAGATGAATCTATACTATTAGCTCATGTAGCAGAGCTATATTTTGCCTTTAAGGAAACCTTAAGAGGTAAGTTAACATTCCTGTCTGTAACATCTTCTTGTATTTGCTGTCTCACCTGCTGATGCTTATGAGGTACCTCTGAAGATCCAAAGAACCTGAAGGTCCATCTGGTCCTATAAGCATATTTAAGTGATAAATCTGTCAATTGTTTTTGAAGTTACACTTAGAAATAAAATGCAACATACTAATTGGAAACCCTCCAGTACTATAATAGAAATCACATAACTATTTATTCAGGTGCAACTGAAGTCTGAACCGTGGAGAAGGGATAGGAGACAGGCAATGACAGCCTGGTAGAGTGGTCTGACAAGAAAGGATAGAGGAAAGGAAGGTTATTGAAAAGATACATGAAAGAAAAGATGGGAAGTACGTTATACTTTGAATTACAGTAATGGCCTGTGGCCCCAGCATGCACCCAATTGTTCACCTAGAGATACAGGATTGTGAATACAATCTGTGCAAGTAATTTCGAGAGAATACCAGAAATACTCTCAAGTGAAGTAAGTGTGCTTGTTCTTCTTTCCATTAACACAAGGCACCTCCTTTGAATCATCTGATTTGTTGGACCTAAACATGGCTTCTTGAAATCTGGTTATAAATTCTTTGCATTACTAGGTTAATTAACCTTGTTTTGAGGGTCTGCAATCTTTAGTCATTCTCTGATAAATTTCTAAATTCCTCTGAGTCTGCTACTCTCCACCAGAAACGATGCTAAGGTTTGTTGGAGAATCTCGTTTGTACGTCAGAGGATGCTGATATCACAGTATAGTCTCAGTTTGCCCTGATTGGGATGAGTCATTGTTTCGCTTGAGCTTTCCATTGGTTTGGTTTTTTTGCTTTTAAATACTAGAACACGAAACTTCTAGGACATACCTGGTTTGGTTACTGGATTTTGCCTAAATGTATTATCCTTTAAATTGAATTGAGGAATTGCATTTCCAATCAGTGAACTAGACAGAGGAATTAAGACATTGTACTTCGTACCTCCTGTCCTTTCCAGTGCCTCCTGTCTCCCCTCTTGCATCTTTGATCATTGAATTAAAACTTTCTGCAGTGTTGGTTGATCTATGTGCTGCTTCAAAGCAATGGTCTAATTAGCAGATGATGTGATAAATTTTAGTAGGAGACATGCCATAAAGCAGATGAAAGGCCTAGTATAACATGACATTTCAGAGGGATGTGTAGACTAAACTATCTTGTGAACAGCAGCAATAGTGTCAGAAACTGTCAGGCTAGGAAGTGAGAAAGTCATGAAAAGAGTCAGTAAAAGGACACGGAATCTATACCTGTGTTAGTAAAACAACTAGGGAGAATACTCTCACATCCTTTCTAGTCTGGACTGCACAAATAAATGTAATTTGTCCTTGTCTTCACAGTTACACTTCTGGCCTTGAGATCTCTTGCAGACTTCAAGAAGAAAGCAGTGTGGACTAAAGCTTATGGGTGGTAGATACATGCAATATCTTTGCCAATGAAGAAAACTGTTCACACTTGAAGGCATCAAGAGGAACAATTTCCAAGACACTTCCTATCAGGCGGCTTTGGATATTTTGGTTTTTTTATCCTTTTATATCCTCCCGAAGACTCATAAGATAAAAACCAGTATTTTGTTTTTCACTGCTGCTGTTATTTTACAAACTGCCTAGTGTGATTTGAGCTGTGCCAAACCTAGATGAGAAATACACATTCAGTTGTTTCAATTGAGTTGTTTCCGTTACACTTGGGAGCTTTGAAAGCTGAAGTGGAATGTTCCTCTAACTCGTGGAAGCTTTGTAGAAAGTGGCAGGAAGAAAAAAAGCTTGTAAAATTTGTTTGGATGCAGCTTATTTACTAAAGTATGTTTTTGGTGCAACAGACTTCTGAATGAGCATTATTTTTTTCACCAATAACCCTTGCTTGCTCTTGCGCAGTAGTGACAACACATTGAAGGTATATTGTGTGAGCAGGGTTTCTGAAAGGGGTGGTATGCTTGTCAGTTTTGTGATGATTTTATCAAGCTCATTGAAATAAGTCAACACTCTTAATGGCTGCTGTGTCCCCAGCTCCAGGATGGTTTGAGTTTTTCCACTTATAACTATTATTGTCTCCTTTACCTATAAGGAGAGTTTTTCTCTGCCTCTGGGCAAAGGAGACAGTAAAGCAACTCTTTCCCACCTTTAGCCATCTTAAATAGATTAGCCTCTGCCGTTTTCCTTATTTACTACTCTTCTCTTTCAGAAGGAATAGAAAACGTTTTACTTTGCAATCTTGCTAAAACAGACTTTAAAAGGGGTTTTGTGTTTAGCAATCCTCCTCACTCGAGCAGGCAAAAATTAACTGAATATAATTGCTTGGCACTGGTTCCTCATGTCTTCCAAAGCAGCACTAGTGAGAGCATTGTTAATTTTGACCAGCTTGCATGATATGTTATCGCCCTATCTAGAAGCCACACCCCAATGCAGGAATTCTCTTAATTTCAGGACTGATAAGATTTTCTCTCTGGAAGAAATTCTCCTCTGCCTTGTAGGCTTTTCTCAACTAACAAGGTTACTGTGGGATGGCAGTGAGCTTCTGACAGTGAATAGACATCTCTTCAGTGATTACAGGTGTGGAGAATTGATGCAGTACTCGTTTGTCTTTCCGAAACAGTGTATAATAATGGTAATTTCCTGCACTGTATGCAGCTTTATACTGAGAGAACAGCCTAAAGGTGAATGTACAGAAGGACTCGCAGAGCAGTCATCACCGAGTCAGTGTCTTGGTGCATGACGTTTTCATTTGTGTGCCCTTCTAAGTAACCTCTAACAAAGCCAAATATGCCACGTTTTAAAGGTGCCATCTCTAGTGTACTGTTTCAAACTAGCTTACACCTTTACTTACCTGAATTTGCATGTGTATTAGGATTTTAATTCAGATTGAAAACTTGCCTTCTTTTAAAGGGAATGTCTGGGCAATGCCCACATGCTGTGTTTTAGTTTGCATAGTAGAGCAGTGTATAAACATCTGACTTAAACTGTACTGATATACAGTAGAAAAGATGAGTCAAGGGATATTACAGCACTGTCTGGAGGTGACAATGCTAACACAGGTCCAGGGAACACTGAGGGTTTTAGGAGCATATCTGAAATACCTGTACACCAATACTCACAGTATGAAAAACAAGCAGTATGAACTGGAAGCACTGGTCAGTTCCCAGAGCTGTGATGTCATTGGTGTTAGCAAGACTTGGTGGAGGGAGTCCCATGACTGGAGTGCTGGGATGGAGGGCCACGGGCTGTTCAGGAGGGATAACCAGGGCAGGAGAGGTGAAGGAGTTGCACTGTGTGTAAGGCACAGCCCACATAGTTAGAGATGATGTGGTTGAAAGCCTCTGCTTGGGGATTAGGGGATGGAAAACAAAGCAGATGTCATTGTGGGTGTCTACTATTGTTCGCTCAGCCACAATGATAGCACTGATGATTTATTCTGTAGGTAATTAGGAGAAGTCTCTGGATTGGTAGCCCCAGATATCAACTGGGAATACCGGTCTGATGTGACAAGTGTGTCTGGGAAATTCCAGAAGTATGTTGAAGATAATTTCTTGTCACAAGTACTTAGTGAGCCAACTAGGAAAGATGCCCTCCTAGACTTGTCATTTGCGAATAGAGAAGGATTCATGGGAGATATGATGGCAGGTGGCCGCAGTGATCATGAAATGGTTAAGTTTAAATTTTTTGTTTTAATGAGAAAAAAGGTCAGGAGAGTTGCTACCCTGGATTTCAAGAAAGCAAACTTTAAGCTGCTCCAGGAGCTAGTAAGCAGTGCCCCTGGGAATCTGCTTTTGAGAGCTGATCAGCCTTTAAAAACCATCTTTTAGAAGCACAGGAGCAGGCAATCCTGTTGTGCTGACAGTCAAGCAAGCAGGACAGAAGACCATCTTGGCTAAACAGGGAACTCCTCTTGGAACTCAGGCAGAAAATAAATTTTATGGTCTCTGAAAGTGAGATCAGACTTTGCAGGACAAGTATAGAGCTGTGAGTTGTGGTTTGCACGTGTAGAGATAAAACACAGAAGGCCAAAGATCAGCTAGAGTTGAAACTGGCCAGCATTGGGTCAAATAAGAAAAAATTCTTTGAGTATGTCAGGAGCAAGAGGAGATCTATGGAAAATACTGGACCAATACTTGATGAAAATAGTCACATGACAAAAAGGAATGAAGAAAAGGCAGAGGCATTTAATGGGGTTTTTTTTACTCAGTCTTTAATAACACTGATAGACCTGGGGCTGCCCGATCCTCTGAGTTGGAGGACATGTAGAAGCAGTGACTTTTCATTTGTGGACACTGAAATTGTAAATGACCAGTGGTATCAGCTGGATCTTTGTAATCCCAGAGTACTTAAGGAGCTAGCAAATGTTACAGCAGGACCCCTCTCAATCATCTACCAAGCGTCTTGGGAGTATGGGGAGGCCCCTACTGACTGGAAGCTAGTCAGCATTACTCTCATTTACCAGAGGGTCATGAGGGAATACCCAGGGAACTACAGACCTGTTAGTCTAACCTCATTACCTGGAAAAATTATGAAGATCATACTGTCTATTACTGAAAGGCATTTAAAGAACAACGCAGTCATTGGGCACAGACAACATGGGTTCACAAAGGGAAAATCCTATTTAACTGGTCTGATATCCTTCTATGATAAAAGGTCACCCACCTAGTGGATGAAGGGAAGGTGATGGATTTTAGTAAGGCTTTTGATACTGTCCCTCACAGCATTCTTCTGGACAAGTTGTCAGCTGTGGGATGAGCACGTTCAGTGCACTGGGTGAAAAGCTGGCTGAAGGGCAGAGCTCAAAGTGTTGTTACAAATGGGGCTACATCTGGATGGTGACTGGTCACCAGTGCTATTCCTCAGGGTTCAGTTCTAGGACCAGTTTTGTTCAATACATTTATCAATGATATGGATGCAGAAGTTGAATGCACCATTGGCAAGTTTGCTGATGATACCAAACTGGGAGGTGCTGTTGACTTTCTTGAGGGATGAGATGCCTTGCAGAGGGATCTAGATAGGTTGGGGCATTGGGCAGTCATCAATGGCATGAAATGTCCAAGTGATGGATTCTGCACCTGAGATGAAATAATGCTGCACACAAGAATAATTGGGAGAGGAGTGGCTGGAGAGCAGTTCTGCAGAAAGGGATCTGGGCGTGCTGGTTGACATTAAGCACAATAGGAGACAACAGTGTGCCCTGGCAGCCAAGAGGGCATGTTAGGGTGCATCAAATACAGCAGAAGCAGCCGGTCATAAGAGGTGATTAACCCACTGTATTTAGAATTGTGTGGCCTCACCTGGCATACTGTGTGCAGAGCCCCACAAGTTAAGATGGTCCTTGAATGAATCCAGAGGAGGGCCACAATGCTGGTGACAGGGCTGGAGGACTCTGGGTTTGCCTAGTTTGTCCTGTGACAAGTGCCTGAGGACTCTAGGTTTGTCTACTTTGGAGAAAAGGAGGCTGCGACCTCATTGCTCTGTACAGCTTCCTGAGGAGGGCAAGTGGAGAGCGAGGTGCTGAACTCCCTGGGATCCAGTGATGGAACATGTGGGAATGGTTCCAAGCTGCATTAGGTGAGGTTCAGACTTGATGTTAAGAAACATTTCTTTGAGAGTGGTCAAAGAACACTGGAACAGGCTTCCTAGAGAGGTGGTGGATGCCCTAAGCCTGTCAGTGTTTAAGGGGCATTTGGACAATGCCATTAGTAATAGGCTTTAACTTGGTTGGCCCTGAATTGTTCGGGCAGTTGTTCTAGCCCTTGGGTCCTTACTGTGAATGCTTACACTGTATAGTTCCATCCCTACAGGGCTGTTGTACCTGCAAGTATACAGATAGCCTATGATGGAGAGACTATTCCTCCTGTTGTGTGATAGTGCTGGAAAAAGGAATATGATTTTTATTTCTAGGTGATCACTTTCGGAATAGTATATTGCTCTGACGACAATGACTTTCAATGTCTGAGAAGGACAAGGTAGTTGCTACTACATTTTAGATGTGTGAGAAGACAGCAGAGGAAGCTGATGGTGAAGATATTGGCAGGATTTTAGATGTGTGGGAAGAGAGCAGAGAAAGCTGGTGGTGAAGATATTGGCAGGAGAAGTTCTTGTGACTCCAGCATAGCTGTTGTGTGGGCAAACGGAATAATTTTTTTTTTCCTGTCTTTAGCACTTAGGTATAATTTCTTTTCCACACTGTATGTGTTTCATATGCATATTTATTAATTCAATCTCACAGTACATAAATTGTACTAAAACTAGTGGGTTTTTAGATGTTCAGACAACTGTAGTATTCAGATACCCTTCTGCTCCTAAGGAGATTGTTTAACCACTTTCAATTATATATCAGTTTCATAGTGGTATTTCTTCACCCTTGTCTATGCAGCACATTATTTTTCCTGTGTTCATATGTAAGAATGCTTATTTTTATTCCAACAACATATTATCTAAATGGAGATACAGATGAGCTGGGATCTCAGGACTGATATAAGTTTTGAAAAAAGATTTAAGTTCCCAGGAGTGGAAAGACTCAGTCAACTTTTTAAGCACCTTTTTGCCTGCCCAGTCCTGAGCTTTTCCACAAACTATGGGAGAACATTGGAGCTGAAGTTACAATGGCTTGCTATGGTCACATAGGGAAGGCTGATTCTGTGGATCTCCCAGTTGCCTGCCCCAAGTTACCTCTGCACAAGAAAGAGGTGGGGAAGTCTTCTGTCATTGGCTTCATGCCTTTTTCTTGCAGTTCGGGTTTGGGGGTCCTCCCAATAGTCAATTTTAAAGAAACCTTCTCCTATTCCAGCCTTTTAGCCAGCTGTAAGAATCAATTCAAAGGGAGAGCATCACATCCTGATTCCTTTTTCTAACATAAAATGAGAAACATGGCTTAATATGAATATGTGCGGTAGGTTTGACCTTGGCGGGCTGCCAGGTGCCCTTTCAACTGCAGCTCTCACTCTGCCTCCTCAATAGGACAAAAAGAAAATAGGATGAGAAAGCTCACAAAACAGGCTCAACTTGGGGAAGATTAATTTATTGCCAATTAAAAATAGAGTAGGATGATAAGAAAGAAAGACAAAACTAAAAACAACTTCCCCCTCACGCCTCCCTTCTTCCTAGGCTCAACTTCACTCCTTCATTCCTGACTCTTCTATCTCCTCCTTCCCCAAGTGGTGCAGGGTAAGTAGGGAATGGGGGTTGCAATCTGTTCACAAACCTTCATCTCTGCTGCATGTTCCTCTTCACACTGCTCCAGCAGTATCCCTGCTCCATCTCCTATGGGATACAGTCCTTCATGAACTGCTCCAACATGGTTTCTTCTCGCAGGCTGCAGCTCTTCAAGAACTGCGCTAGCATGGGTCCTTTCCATGGGGTACAGTCCATCTGGAAAAGACTGCTGAAGTGTAGGTCTCTCATGGGCCACAGTTGCTGCCAGGAACTTGTTCCTGTGTGAACTCTCCCTGGGCTGCAGCTTCCTTCAGGGCACATCCACCTGCTGCAGCATGGGGTCCTCTACAGGCTGCAGCGTGGATATCTTGTCTGGTGTGGTCCTCCATGGACTGCAGAGGGACAACCTGCTCCACCGTGGTCTTCTCTAGGCCACAGAGGAATCTGCTACCATGCCTGGAGCACATCGTCCTCTCCCTCCCTACTGACCTTGGTGTCTGCAGAGCTGTTTATGTCACATTTTTCTTGTTTTTCTCTCTCATGGCTGCCATGTAGCATTTTTTACTTTTTCTTAAATATGTTTTCACAGAGGTGCCATCATCACCTTTGCTGTTTGTGTCCTGCAGTGGCTGTTTCAAAGCTGTCTGGAACCAGTTGTGTCTGGCTTGGGGGAAGCCCCTGGCTACTTCTCATGGAGGCCATCCCTGCAGCTTCCCCACTGCCAAAGCCTTGCTACATAGATCCAACAGAATATGTGGTGTTTCCTCCTACAGTGTACGTTAACTCGAGGCAGTTTGATGACAAACTGCCAACATTAGATTGAATTTCCAAGGGGAAAAATGTCCATGTTTTACCTTTAGCGTGTTACATAGTGGTTTGATGTGAAGTGTTCTTATTCTGACTCTCTTCTTCAAAGCCTCATCCTATTCAGCTGTTCTGTATGTTTCTTCACATTGTCCACACTTGAATCAGTTTGGGACAGATAGAAGTACAAACTGGAAGCACTTCTGTGTCTCTAATAAGTTTCAAATTCCTACTTTTGTTTGCAGTGCTTTCAAAAAAAAAAAAAAAAAATCTGGGGCTGGCTATTGCATGTATAACCTTGGTGCTTTTGGTTTGCAAATGCTCCAGTAGTCACAATAGTCTGCAGGCATTGTCTGCCACGTATATTAAATAAATAGATAGAGTGGTAGGTCATCTTTTGTAGCAAACTAGTTCATTGAGGCCAGCTTCAGTCTTTCCTTATACCCTCTTAGGCTGCATGGTTTAGAAAGTCATACAGGCATAAGCCTCTTTGCATTGTAGTAGTGTTCATTTTCCCTTTAACTATTATCTTCCCTCCAACTATTTTTTTTTCCTCCCTCCAACTATTATCTTTCCTTATCCCCAGTTTTCAGTTAAGTTCAAAAAAACTAGCCTCACTTTTCTCCCCCACCTGCTTGAATTCAAATGTAGTTGGTAATCAATATGGATGAAACATCAGAAAAGCCCCTGCCAACCTCTAAGCAGTTATTTGTCCATTTATGCATTATACAGTCCACGGGATTGCTGTCCAAATTCTTTATTCCCAACCTTTGAAGAGACTATGTTCTCGCTGCTTTCTCACAGATGGTCCTACATAAGTATGATGAGCAATACACTTGAGTAAAATGGCTACAACCTTGTACATGGCTTTTGATAGTCATTGACTTCCCTTTCAAGAACAACATATATTTGGCTTGACTACATCACACTTCCTTTGTGTATCTTTCTGCTGTGCAGTGTGGAAGAACATCATTGTGGGGAAGGAGATTCTTATCTCTGCCAGACACATGAATATAAGTTTTTACTTCTGGCCTTCAAATATCCCCTAAATATATAATAGGTGAGTACCTGATCACTTGCCTTTGTGGTTTAGCTGCATTTTACGGAATCTTGTTTGAAGGAGTGAAGGTTGGGCCAAAATGTGAGGGATCCTTTGTGAATGCCTGGGACTAATAAGTATGTGAATTTCATAGGCTGCAAAGTTTCCAGCTTCTTCTTGAGAGACTCCAGTTCTAGCCGATTTAGCATTTATATATGAGTCACATACATGTTGGCCTAATATAAAATAACCTTATCTGTTAAATGGTATTGTCGTTACAGAATATCTGTTGCTAATGAGGCAAGAATTAACACCAAAATAAGAGTTGTTAGTGTGATTGTGAGTGGAGGCACTCTTTGATTTTTTCCTATATGTTAGAAAAAATGTATTCATTTTCAAAAGTAATGAGTTACTTTGAGCTGCTCCATTTCTGAGGTGCATTAAAGAGATCTGCCTTTTCTGAAAATTCTACACAGCCAGATAATGTACAAGCAAACAGGAGTTTTGCACTGAAAATCTTTGTCTAATTTCTTTGTAATCTATGATAGGCAGCTGCCCACTGGGAATATATTTCTTATTTCCAAACAAAGTGTCAACTTAGCTTGTTTTCTTTTCGATGTTGCCTGTCCCTAGGTGTGCCTTCCTTTCAGAGAAGATGTTCTGGATGGTAAAGCACATACCTGAATCAAAACACAAAATGGTGTAAGAACAGGAGAGTAGAGTCCAAAGTGTCTTCAATTCATTTAGAAGAAACAGAATAAGCCTTCAGCTGGCAACCTTGCACAGTTCCTTCCATGAACTTCAAACTGGTGTTAAAGTCAGTGACAGAACGAAGACTTGGCTGCAATGGAGCCAAATTCAGTACAAATTTTTCAATTTTGTTGAGAAGAAGGGGTCTATTTATGTGCAGGTTTTGGGATGGGCTGTTTTTTGGATAATCAAACTGTAAAAGTCTTAATTTCCATATGACTTCTCAAAACAGCGAGGAGGAATGAGTGAGGAGAGGTTGCACAGAACAAGAGTATGTTCAAATGGAATTTGATTTAAAAAAAAAAAAAAGTAGGCAAACTTCAGTAAGTAGCTGTTAAGGCCAGGATCACTGAAGCAATTTTTATGTTTTTGGTTTATATTTTTACACCTTGCATACAAAGTGTCTCTTGCAAATTTCATTACTTATATTTGAAAGACATGGGAAATCAAAGCAGCTGGTGATGACCTTCCCTGCAGTGGTCTGCAGGGGTAATGGTAGAGAGAGTTAGAATTTGTGAAAGGAGCTATACGGTTTTGATTTTTTATTGCCATAGGCTTCCCAGGTGTGTTGAGACCCAGCCTTCTGGAAGGTGAGATACTTACCTATAAAGAGCACTAGCAGGTACATTTTCAGAACATAAGGGAAGTAGATTGAGAAGGCGAATGGAAATGGTAGCTTGATGGAGTATGTGCCAAAGGATTCAAAATAAGGCAGTGAGACACAAATTGCAAATGCTGAAAAATAACATGGTAAATCTTTAGTCAAAAGGAGGTGGAAGATCACCAAAAAGCTTCCTGTAAAAGTCAGTTACCTTTAGGGCACAGGTAGCTATATTATATACTGAATTTACCATGTCATTCATACACACATGCACATGTTGATTTCTCATTGAGTTCGGTAGGTCTGAGGTGCTAATTGCTCTAACACTAGAGTTAGCAAGTATTTCCTAATCAGTAGCAAGTTCTGTAACTCCTGTGGTTGCTTTGCTTTCAGTATAATCTCTGTGAGCACATTTCCTGGTGTAAGTATGATAAGCTGCTAAGTATGGCCAGAGCCTGTAAGGTCAGCCTCAGGGAAGAAGGCAGCCTTGGGACATCCTGCCTAATGTGGTCAGTCTGGAATGGGGGAATCCGTGTGTTTGTTGTGGGGGTATTTTCTTGCTTTACCCAGAAAAATTAACATTTTCCCACACTGTTACAAAATAAAGCAAAAAAAAAAAAAAAAAAACCCAGATACACAAACCTTCGAGAACCCCTATTAAGGGAAAAAGTGCAGAATGATAGGTGACATACAGACAATATGAGAGTACATAAACATTTATTACTACTTTGGCAACACAAAACCAAGTATCTTAAACACAAATGACAATTGAAATTATCAAATTGCGCCAGGGGAGGTTTAGGTTGGATGTTAGGAAAAATTTCTTCACCAAAAGGGTTGTCAGGCTGCCCAGGGAAGTGTTGGAGTCCCCATCCTTGTAGGTATTTAAAAGATGGATAGACATAGTGCTGAGGGACATGGTTTGGTGGACTTGGCAGTGCTAGGTTATCAGTTGGACTTGACGGTCTTAAAAATCTCTTCCAACCTAAACAATTCTATGGTTCTGTGACTTTAAATTTTACTGAAGAAGCTTAAGGAAGCAAGTCATTGGTACTTTCCCCACCTCCTTACCTTTTGCCAGAACTGAAAGGGGATAGAGCAGGATGCATAGTGAGAAGTTGAGCCATGTCAGTGGTAGGTAGTATATTCCCATCCTTGCTAACATGTTGTATGTGTACCTGCAGCAAGAGGAACAGCTGATGAGTGCAGAGGGAATGACCATGTCTTTAAAATAAAGGTATATTATTAAAAAATTCCAGGGAATTGCAGAACTTGGAGCTGCCTATCTGAGAAAATTTCAGAGCAATGCTGCAACAGGTTTTTTCAGGCTCTAACTGATGTCTAAAATTAGATGGTTCATTGATTCAGAAAGGTTGTCTGTGGTGCTACCCTAGAGCAGGCAGACAGCAATAGATCCCTCGAGCCCAAATGGTCTGTCAGAAACCAGCATGATTTCATATTGGTCCATCAGAAAACGGATTTCATACAGGGATGTTACAACTGAGGGTGGCAGGCAGAACACGACTGTTCCTTGGGACTGAGAAAGTGCCAGTTTATGGCTATTGAACTAGCTAAACCACTGCTGGAGGAGGTTAAACAGCAAGGTAATTGCAGGTACTTCTGTAGTACAGCTGCTCCTCCCCTGGACCTCAGAAAGGGTAGTTCATGAAAAAAAAAAAAAACAATTGTGTTCCAATGTTTTATTTTAATGTGACTCTTACTGTTGCTCACTGGAAGACCAGAATGCCTAGGACTTCAGTCTCCAAAGGTGAGCTAATCCTAGCTAGTTTGATTTAGAAGTGTTACAGCAGCTTTCCAAACACTGGAGAAACAGGTCTGATTACCTTTTGGGTCATCCAAAAGGCTTTTTGCCCTGTGGTCTTGCTAGAGATATGAAAATTGTAAGCCACATTTTAAGTCAGGACTGTTTCTGACAGGTAGAATCAGCATTAAACCATCGTTCTGTATTCCCTTTTTATTAACTCATTTGACTAATTTTGCATTATACCTGGACTGTAGAAGAGCTTGACAGGCTGTAGTTGTACCATCTTCTCTCAAGTTTGCCCTCTGCAGCCTCAGTTTTTTCTCAATTTTTTATTATTATTGTTTTTAAGGCCTGTCTCAACTGAGTACAAAAAGGGAACTGCTACTCTCTCTGTACACCTTCTTGGGCTGTTTATGGCATCAGCAGGAAAGATCAGATATAGAAAACTTAGCCGGATTTTCTGTCAGTATAAAATTAGCCACGATGCAAAGGATTTTTATGTGGAACAACTTGTAACACTCAAAGACTGGTAGGCTAAGGGATGGGATAAGTTCCTGTACCCATCTAGATGTGACTGCTTCTTTGAGATGCTAGGGCATGGCATGGGTGCTGTAAAGTAGATTAGGTAAGAATTTAAAATCTGTATGAATTCTACTATGCATTTGTACTTGAACTGGTCCTTAGCTGTGAGAAACCTCAGTATCTTGCCTATTAAATGGCCAGTGTTACTGCTGTGATGCTGGACTGCATTCTTTAGCAGTGATGGAAAATAAGGATACATCAATAGGACTATTACACACTGACAGGACTTTACCGCCAATATTGTTTACACTTTTGGCCTCTCACCAGCTGCACAGAACCTTTTCATTTGAGATTAGGTTCTACTATTGTAGGTTTACAAACTTCAAAATGAAATTGGATGAAGCAATAATTCAAATAATTAATACAACTATTAACGCATGAGGTCGAAATACCCTGAAGCTGACTTAAAATCTTTCTTATCAATCCCACCTGACTCTTTGCCTTTTCAGATCTCTTTTATAACATGTATTTCCTTTGCTGCCTAAACCTGTATTTCCCAGTCAGTCCCTAAAGGAATGTGTTTAAAATAGCAGAAGGTATTTTAGCAGAAACAAATAGGATAAAGAAAAAAATGTTGCTCCCATACAGAGGTTGCTGTGAGGCCTAGGGTTTTGGGTTTTTTTAATGTTTCTTTATTCCATATGTTGTCTTTGCTGTAATTCTACAAACTGAGGGCCATTTAAGTTACATTTGAGAAATGTTACTGACTTCAGATATCGATGTGATATATGCCCTACTGCACCACAATTTCCAGTCTCTGCAGCCGGAGCTCTTGGCTTTTTGGAAAGCACAATGCACAGTCTTTCTGTCTTAGTAAGAAGGTCTGCCGGTGCTGCCTTACTGTGCTGTCAATCCTGGGTTGAAGCGAGATGTTAAATAAATAAATAAATAAATTAAGGTCATCGGATTGTAAGTCAGTTCCAGAAATTGCGGTTCCCTAGAACAATGAATGTTAATGCAACGATTTACTGTAAGTCACTCTGCCTCTCAACCGTGCAGATTTTTGTAAAAATCAGCAAGTGGCTTATAAAGTCCAAGTTTTTATTTAAAACGGATGATATGCTTTTCTACCAATTTTGAAATAATGAAATGAGCCTGCAGCAGAGTGTAGGTGAGGTTCTGCTCACAAGAATGACCCATTTTCCCCTCACAGTTTCACTGTGGATTCCTTACCTGACCACATCTAATAAATTCCAAAGGAAAAATAAAACACAGACGACATATTTCCCTTGAACTTCTTCCTGGCTGTTGATCACGACAAATAGAACAATTATTCTCTCAGTGATCTGAAAAGAAAAAAGAACTGTGAATTCAGGTAGCACCTTCTATAGCTCTCATTTCTGTGCCATTTTGGCAAAATAGGAGGCCACAGTTGAATTCAGTTTGCTTTACACAAATGCTCCAGTGAACATTTCGCTTCTTGGCCTGCTTTTGTTCAAGACCCCCTGGCCTCCAGCTCAGGCGGAAAACTGGAAACTGTTGGCTGCATCATCAAAGATCTGCTGCGGTAAGGGTGGAGGTGTGCTTGTCATCCGGGATGACTTGGGTTTGTAGCCCAGGAAACCTGTGGATGGGCTGGCTGAGGTCACGGGAGCAAGGACTTCTCCCACTGCGCTCTGGTGCCTGGAGGGCTGGTGGGGCTAAGCCTCCTTGCTTGTAGGCTGCATGGGAGGCTGTGCGATACAGAGGGCTCTTGGGTGGGTCGTATGCCAGACGGTGCTTATCTCACAGTCGCAGCTCAGCTTTTCACAGCTTGGAGATCTGCATCCCAAGGGATCTCTCTCACATAAGATTTGCAGAAGGGAGGAAGAAAAGACAACTTCCTTGGTTTTCTTTCCTTCTTATTCCTGGCTAGGAAAAGTAGGTTTAAGCTTGTCATTTATGTGAATTATTGTCATAATATTTATGTCATAACATTTTTCTAGTGGTTGAACCTTATCCGACCCACAAGGTATGCCTTTACAAATGAAAAGTGGATTAAAGTGGCAGTGTCTCCAGCTTAAAAAAATGCTTTGGCAATGTTAAAGCTCAAGAAAATAAAATGTGTCTTTTTGCAGCTTTCTTGGACAAGTTTCCTGATTCCATGCCCTGCCCTGTAAAATAAATTTATCTGTAGTATCCAGTACTGCCAACAGCTGCCTGTGAAACTCTTCTAGAACAGTACTGGCTCACTCTGATTTACACTACTTGAACAAGTTGAAGGAGAAAACATTCATCTATTCAATTGGTATGAATCAGTCTAGCTTCACTGGATTTTTTAATATGCACTGCCATCTCTTCCGTAAGGTCCCTTAGGTTTAATGATATTACAGGTTAAGATGTCAAATCAGTGACAAGTCATTAGATGAAAATGGATTAACGAGGTGGTTTTCATAAGCGCAGCCATTCCTCATCACTGGTTTTCCCCTTCCCCTTACTCCTACCTTAAACGAAAAAAGAACTTGGCCTCTCAGCAAGTTTGTGGGGTAGCTTTGCTGCGTAACATTTACTGGTTTCTGCATGGATCATTTTGTCTACAGACTGTTTTTTGCAAGCTGCATCTGTCAGATAAAGCAACCGTCACTTCACTATTCAGAAAAATTACGTGAGAGCAATTTTTCATACAGAAAGAGGGCATGTCTGTCCCCTAGGGATCTGGTTCCTCATCTTGGAAAGCACTGAAGGGCCACAACAGAGAACAATGGTTTTGCTGCCTCTTATCCTGCCCTGACTGTGATCCTGCGCTGCTGATCCCATTGGTCCCTAACCGAGGAACTGATTTCTAAGGAGGTCAGATATTGACAGACTTCTGTATAGATGGGCCAGGAAACAGAGAGTGAGAGTTACTAAGTCCTGTGTTTGTATGCTGATGCCAAGCAACCTGGCAAGAAAATGGGGGAACTGGAAGTATTGATGCAGGATCTGAAACCAGATACAACAGAGATAGGAGAAGCATGTTGGGACAAGCATCACAAGAGGGAAATCAAAACTCAGGTAAAAGCAGTGTGAGCATTGAATGGGCTTGTGTGCTGGAGAAAATAAATAAAATAGAACCTGACTTAAAATCATTTTTTATGAGGGTGGTAAAGGAGTGCAGCATTGGTGGTGTGGGTGTTGTCTTACCTAGACCAAAGCTTTATCATGATAATGAAAAGGTGAACATGTTTTTAGATGTGAGAGCCGGAAGATTTTTCCGAATGGTGACGTGCTCTTCAAAAGGTGGCTGCGTGGAAGAGTGCTAGAAAACAGCCTGGGTCAACTGATCTGGAACTGATCCCTTTTCAGTGAGATAAAAGAATAAGCGGTAAACAGGTAGCTACCATACCCCATTTCAGAAGGATGAGGACTGGCCAATGAGACAGAGTGGTTGTGGAGACCCACAACACAGACTCAGTCTGGGACTGGAAGACGCAGTGGATTTCCTTCTCTCCCCAGGGCTCAAGCAGCTGCACAAGGGGCAGTGAGTATCACCTACCTAGCTGGGGCTCAGCAGATCCCCTCCATCAGACAATTCATGTTTGGGAAGCGGAGCAGTGAGGCCCTCAGCCTCACTAGTTGCAGATGATGGAAGTCAGTAATCAGACTGTGTAAACTAGGTTAAGCACCTGCAAGAGCAAGAAATTGGACCTGATACAAAGCAGGTTCCCTGTAGGTCTTCTGTTCCTGTTAGATTGTAGTCTCAGCCAGCAAACAGTGGGATGCACAAAGTAGCCATCAGAGGCCGAAACTGAAAACCACCTGTGGCCTTGCTCTAGAGCACATCTGCGGGGCAGGACAAAGTCCTGGCTGCTCAGGGTAATTGTGATGTCCTCGTGAGGATAGACAATGGCATCCTACCTCTTTTCTGTGTAAATCAGAAGGTTGCCTGTCTGCTTGCCTCTGTTCCCCTTCGAGACATGGTGCTCTTTCTTTTCATAGCAGTCATACCTTGAGGTAATCCATACAAATCAAAGGTATATGCGGGGGGGTTAGTCAGAGGCTTGGGACCTTTTCAGCAAGTGAGAAGGCAGGGTTCTACTTGAAGAAGAGAAGACTGCAGTAAATGTGTTGATATTGTTCTCTTATAAACAGACATCTGTATACAATATACCTGGAATCATGTACATACATACATACACGTATGCATACGGCATGTGTATACACACATATATATTTGCATGTTTATATAAAAAAGCATGTGCTGCTGCTCAGCCACAGCTCATTTCCTCTATGGATCATCTGTCCTTGCACGAATGAAAACGTGGTATTCCCTGTGGCTACTCTCTTGCTGGAAAAAAAAAAAAAAGCAAAACTGAAGTCCTGTGTTTTCATGTTCATAAAAAGGAAGTACATGCTGACACCTCACAAAGCATAACTACAATGGTTTCATTTTTCATTCCTTCTTGTTCTTTGTGTTAAAATCAAACTGGAATTTCCTCCTCTACAGCACTGGTCTCGCACAGAATACAGCAAGTTCTGTAGAATGGCATAAATTTCCGCAAGTCAGCCTGGACATTTGAAGCAAGTAAGTGAAACAGAGCAAATTAGACTAGCTGAGGTTAGAGCAGGAGCAGGCAGCACATTCACTTCTGTTTTTTAATAACCGTGACTGTGCAGTATTGTACTCAGTACCTGAAACCTTTATTCTTCGATTTAGTGAGCATTTAAAAAAAAAAGTAAGAAAGTGCTACTAAATATTTAGATTAAGTTAAAAATTAATGTTTTTATCAGAAAGCTGTAGTACATTGCTTTTGGTCTGGTAAACCCAATCCTGTTTTCACAGCATGGAGAACTGGTGTTTTGTTCACAAAAATGCCATTGTTTTCTTAACATCTTTCCACTCTATCCCTTGCTAAAGTACCAGTCTCATCAGCCTTTACTCCCTGGCCAGACTATTAAATGTCATTATCCTCTGTTTTTGGCAACTGTAATGACATGTGACCCATTCTGCTGTCCCTCTCAATCATGCAAGCTGCAAATACCCTGAGAGACATCCCTTTGCACCAACTTTGTGACCCTTCCTTGTCTTCCCTACTCCAAAGTATCCATCGCACAGGACTTAACTTTCTTTCATAGTGTGACTTGGTCTTGGCCTACCTAACCCTTCTCTCGGACCACCGAAGTCTCTCTGGTCGTCTGAGACTTTGTCCCTAATCCTGAATGGGTTTTTCCAGAAAACACCAGAGTTTGCTTTTCCACTATCCGTAATGCATACCTCAAAGCGTTCCTTGCAAATGTTACTAAACCACAACGAATAGGCTATTAGGCAGAAATCCTTAATTCGCACTCTGCTTAAATCTTGTCTCTGCTATAATGGTTATCAAACAACCAGCCACCACAGGGGAGCTTTCACAGCTTGTTTTATTCAAAGTGTCATTACCTCCATCCATGTGCTACTGCTAACATCAAGGCAGGAGAATTTTGTTTGCAGAGAGAGAACACTTGGGAAAGGAACTGAATAAGGACCCAAAGCTGTCTTTGTTGTGAGGCGAGTACTTGGAGTCACGGTGATGTGTTGTTCTGTGACCCACCTCCTCCATGCTGCCCTGGAGAGTGCTGCAGTAATTGCACTGCTTGAGAATGGTCACAGCTTTCTTGCTTAGAATATCCATTTCATGTCTAGCGTCTTTTATGGTGACGCAAAGCAGTGTTTGTGCTGGCTTCCCTGATTTCTGCTCGGTAGGGCTGGGTAGGAAAGGAAGAGACTATGTCAGGGCTGGGGAATGTGTAAACTCTGCCAGGACCAGCCTTGCTTTAATGGCTGTTGGCATTAGCAGGCTGCTCTTCTCTCCAAGAGATGGCATGGGATTTGTTACAGGACACATTAGATAGGGTTCCTTTTTTCTTTTTACCTTTTCTTTACATAAAAGCATTTAGATTTAGGCAGGGGAAAACAGTTAATTGCAGTTTGACAAATTTGCTACCACAGTGAGCATCATAAAGAACAGAGATCTGTATTAGTCAATGAATTTCTACTGGATATTTAAAAAGAGGAACATCTTCACCCATGCAATATGTCATTTGACAAAAGTGGGCTATCCAGAAAACTAAAAACATAACTAACTACTCTTAGTCTTCTACCTTCTGACTGCTGAGAGCAATGCCAGTTTCACCATTATTCAAATACTAAGGATTGGAAAGGTTTGAAGGTAAACAGAAGTCAACGATTTTTTACTTTCTCCAATACATTAAGAAAACTACCAAAATCTGAGATTAACTCCGAACAGAAAACAAGAGTGTGGTAAGGAAAATGTCAGTGAATCATCTTCTCTGCTGTAGTATGCGGTCTTTTGGCTAATTTTCTGCCTACAGCTGAACATATGCCCTGTAAACCCTATCAGAACTTCTCCATGTTGCCACAATTTGCCCAGGTCTAGCTGTGAGAGGTCGGAGACCCTTACAACGAGAATTTGACAATTCTCCTTTCTTTCCCCTCCCAGCGTTAATTCTTCTTCGGTCCCTTGATTTCTTTTTCTTAATCAATTCTTTTCCATCCATACTCTGTGTGACCACTAGCAAACCCTCCTCCAGGAGTCATGCTGTACTGGTGGTTTTCTTACTGCCATCCCTTTGCTGCCCTATTTCTGCAGGTGGCCACTCCCCTGGATGTCTTCCAGGTCTCTGCTGTCTTGGGCTGGGTGTGGGCCACTCACTCTTCAGCTTCATTCAAAAAGGAAAAAGTGAAGAGAGCAGCTCTTTCCCAACCCAGTTCTGAGGGCTTGATTTCTGCAGTTAGTAAACTACTAGCAGATCAAGCTAGTAGTTTAGTCAAGGAAGGGTGCAGGTGGATTATTCAGGGTAGTTCAGCCTGGGATTGTCCCCAGGAGCAGCGATGGCTGAAGGAGTGTCTCAAGAAATAGACTTACCTGCAAAAACCTGGGGAGTAGACGGCTTTTATCAATGCCAATGAGTATGTGTAGGATCTCCAGTGTAGATAACAACTGGCAAAGGCGCATTACAAGTCCTATGGAGTAAAATGTGTCGGCCAATGAATCTACAATCAAAGTGAAGAGCATAGTTATATAGTAAATATCTGGACCAGGTACTGGGTTCACTCTCACCCTATTACCACTGGAGATGACAAGAAAGAAAGTTCCTACAGTACCAGACTTTTGGATAGCAAAAGCAAAGCTTCAGGGAGGAGAAGGCAGTCCACTCTGTGGGCATGGCTCTGACACAGAGGCAGGAAGCTGAGAAAAGAATGGGATCCCCTATACGTATGCAGGTTGTGTTGGTTTAGAGATACCACTTTAGGTTATTTCTAAATATGAGGAAATGTTGAAGAAATGTATGAGGAATGTCTAAACATGAGGAGATGTTGTCTTCCTACCTGCATCTCTACCCATGGTACTTCCTAAAACAAGTAGATCACAAAGCAGGTATTTTATGTGCCAACAACTCTCCACCATTTCAAATAATTTTAAATTTCCAGTCACTAGTGTTCTATTTTTGTGCTATAACCCAGGCAAAGAAAAGAGAAATATGTTGTAAAGATTTTGGAGATAGTCATATGCAGTAACCCAAAGATATTCCCTCTCAGTGGCTTCAGTAAGATTAAAAATTTAACATAAAAACTGGATCTAGTCACATTTAGGTCTAAGTCAAGGGTTACTAGCATGCTGCTGAGTATTAGAGTTTATTAGCCAAACAAGAGCCTCACTCCTGATGTTGATACAGGCAGAACATAGGTACTAGTCATTTGTTCATCCTTTTTAATGGAAGAAACAATGTTTTTCTAATTGAAATTACAGCCCATGGTACTCCTAACTGTATCTCTAATTTGATGTTTCTGTGTGTCACTGCCCCTTAAAATGTTTAAGGAAAATACAGAAGGAATCCTACCTTCTCCAAATGACATGAACCTGATGATCATGTTTGTAAGTATCCAGGAATGTCCACAGAATTGCATTAAGTCATACGCAAAGAGGTAGGTGTTCATGTTAGAGCTGTGGAGGTGAAAATGATAAAGCAGACTTACTACAACATTCAAGCTTTTTGACCTGTAGAAATAGCACACTCTTTGGACATGTTAATAAATCAGAGGAAAACAGCTGAGAAGGGAACAGATCAGTGAAAACTCTCCGTGTCTGTCAGTGGTCACAGAAGAGTAGTCTCACTAATGAATCAAAGGCTCACTTTGTTGGTATGTCTAGGATATGACAAGAAAACAATTCAGAGTTTCCACCAGTGGTGAGGGTGATCCGTGGCTGGACAGTGAAATTTGTGCCTCCAGAGGAAAAAGTAACTAAACAAAGACACTCCACTCAGTGCTGGATTCAAGCCTGAGCCCCTTGGCTTGGTTCTGCCTTGACAGTGAGACCAGACTCGAGGGACTGCTGGGATTGCACCCACTGCAGCCCTGCTGAGGGCTTTGGGCTCCCACAGACAGCAGCCTTGGGATTTATGAATCTGGGTGAGGTTTATCCTGTGCTTCCCAGAAAACATACCTCTAGCATGAACTCAAGACAGCCTAAAGGACAATGCTAATAATTTACGGTGTCTCCAGCGGACAGCATAGTTTTAAGTATAAAAAATGTAGGTGACGGAATGGGAAAGAAAGCCACGTTTCAATCTGCTTTTCTTTGATGCAGTCTGAAGGATATCTGTCTGTCCCTTTTTTAACCAACTTGCTCTACAAGTTTTCCACAGAAACATTAAATTAGGGTCTTTGTCTTTCTGAGCAGCCTGCGTTTCAAGTTGCATTTAATAAAGTGAATCATCTCCTGTTGGAGCAGACTAACTTTTGTAGCTATTCTAACCTAATTTTCATAGATAATCTGACTTTTTGCAAATCTTCTTAGACTATGAAGATATTTAATTTCCTCTTCCCATAAATCTATTTTCTTCTGATCTATTCCAGAGAGAGAGGCTTGCCTGTACTCCAGCTGTGAAGAGGACTGTCTACCTTTTGGCAAAATTAATTTGTTAATTTTGTTCTAGAATTACTTTATTAAGTAGTAAGATCTCTTTAAGTTATCCCTTGATCCCTTGTGTTCGTGTGGTATGTGTCTGCCATTGAACTTTATTTCATTTGTATCTGTTCATTAACAAACCCAGTGCATTTCTGTGTTTAGAGATACCTAAATACGATAAATGCATATACTTCATTACCAGCATTGGACCAAGACCATAAATAACAATACACCCTTCTGTAACTTGATCTAGATAAACTGATCTTCTAAAGTTTTAATCTAAATATATCCTAGGGAGGACATAAAAAATTACTTTCTTCCTCTCTTCCTATTATGCAGGATGGCTGCTATTCATATCATCACTTCTATAAGCACAGAAAAATTTGTTGCTGTAATTTACCTACCCAGGGATATCAGTGCCCTTTGATACTATGAAAATAAGACATATGAGTACCCAGACAGAGGAATGTATTCCATAAACGCTCCTTTTGGGAAAAGTATGATAAAACTGAATTGGACTAAAGTCCAGTCAGCTCTATAGATATTTACCAAAAATTGGTTTATTCCTGAATGATGCTTTTGTTTTTTCTTGCGGTAAGAAAAACAAGCAAAAAATTTAGAATATTGTTCTGATTTAAGAAACAGTCTTATTACTGGGTGGACAGGAATTGCTATAATGGGTATGAAAGTTACAGGAACCATTGCAGAAATCTAGAGGCTTTCCAGTCAGCACCTTCACTAGTCTCTTTGGTCTGATATTGCCATGTGGGCTTTGCACGGGATGCAAGCTGAGCATATGGTTTCTCTTTTCTTCTGAAGCTTGTTTATTACATCTGTCTCTCATCCTCAGAACTCATCTTTCAGTGCTTTGGGCTTATTTTCCGAACTATTCCTCCATTGGCTGGCTAGAAGATTGTTGTCTTTACAATTCTTAAGCTGTTTAATCTTGGCTAAACAGGACGTAACCAAGAGGATATTTGTAACTGCAGCTTCACTCTAGTGTTCTGGCGATATGGCAGTCAATACATGTTAGAACTCATCATCTTTAACATGTACTGGTAACTGCTGTGAAATGTATACACACTGTTGGCATTTATGGAGGGCCCCATATTCCCAGTGAAGTGTAGAGTTGTGCTGGAGGGCAGCATGCCGGTGGTACCTGGAAGACCAATCCCAACACTAGAGCTGTGAGTAGCACAGCTCCCTCACTTGGTGATGATCTCCACTGTGGGAAGGAACAGTCCTGATCTCAAAATGAGGTTTCACTGTGTTAATTCCCACACAGAAGGTACCTAAGACCAAACAGAAGCCTTTGGGAGAAGTGAAGAAATCTGCAGACAACAAAAAGTTATTTCTGTGTAATCAAAGGAAACTGAAATGTAGCTGTTCTGTAAGGTCTTTCTCATTTAAAGGCTGATATCTTTACCTGGAGAACCAGAAGCAAGCTGAGGAGAACCTATTTTGCTGTCCTAATGGGTTTGTGTCACAACAAAGAATTCAGCCTTCTGCTGCTATTTGAAAGGTCAATGGCAGAAGAAATGGGCTTGAACTAGATTTCCTGCTCCCCTCCGTTCACAGCAGGCATCATTCCACATTTACCTCACAGAGCCTACTTCAGCAGCACCCGGCAGACAAAACACTGACTAGCAGCCCACCAGGTAGCTGTTAGTTCCTGACCTTTCCCCAGACTTGCTCGCTGACTTTACAAACCCCACTTAGCCTCCCTGGTTCCTGGTTTGTAAAATGGACTTGCTGCTTCATTTATTCCTTGTAGTGTGATGTGCTTTCAAGTTGTTTTCATTTGAAGGCATTGGGGAAGCACTGCACATTTCAGTATTCTGTCTGCATTCATGACAGGAGAAAGAACATCTTGCTGTAGAGAGACCTAGAAGGCTGGACTTGGCTGTCTGCTGTTTCAGTTGTCAGTTCCACGTTACATACTGGGCTGATTTTGTACCAAATACCTTTAAATGCGACGGATGCATTTATGATATTTAGGATCAACCTTGCGTACTGGGAAAATGTATCTGCTTTCTCTCTGCACTCAGAACCAAGGAAACTAGATGAAACGTAAGACCACTCAGAACTAACACACACAGCAGCATGGTCCCAAACATCCTCTTTCCCTTTTACTCACCAGCAGAGATTTTACCAATGGTATAGTTTAAGCTTAAAAAGCCTGATGTATTTACAAAGGCAGTAAAATCGAATTGTTCCCTTTATTAATTTTAGCATGAAGGTCTTCAGTGTGTCTCTGTGGTATCTATCATCTGAGGCAAGTACAGAGGTAGGTGCCATCAGTGTCTGAAGGGTGGTCAGGACCACATCCCCCATGAGCCAAGGTGACAGCACAGCAGCAGCACCCAGCTCAGGGCAGCCCTTCCCCAGCTAGGTGTCCCTTGAAAGGTGCCAGGATAAAGGCATCACTCTGGTCCCTCTCGGGGGGGCACACGCAGGCCTGCATGAACTGAGCACTTCCCTGCCTTCAGAGCTATTGCACTCTGCCACCTTCCTGTGAGCCCATACTGGCTGGCCGCACATGAGGAAGCAACCCTCGCAATGAAACCAGAGCACAACGTTCCTTTTTTTTTTTCTTTAATTTTTCTGCAGGAAAGGACTGCTATAAAAGCTTCTCTGCTGACACGGTTTCCTTTTAAGTCATAATGGTGTGAATTTCTTTCCCCTCCCACCCCTGTGACAAGCTGCAAGCGCTATAGCTCAGGAAGAAGAAAGCTGCTGAGAACCAGTACAAGAGATGTACTTTCTCTCACAGGCTCATCCCACCCCTCTTTTTTTTTCCCCCTGCCTTTCGCGTTTGAGCAGTCTAGGTCACCTGTGCTCAAGAGATATTACCTGTTGCAGGGGTCAGATGCTGTTGCTGCTCCTGATCTTACTCCTTTTTTTCCCTCTACTGCTGCAACAGCTGTTTGTTAGGAGATCACCCCTCCTCTTTCCTCTTCCCCCACCCTACGACGTCACCGTATGTAGCACTAAGCAGGAACAACACTGCACTTCCCGAGAAAGGAGCTTCTAACACCAAATATCTCCACTCCCGTTTGCCCTGCTCCTCACCTAGCCTAGCCTAGACTAGCTTAGCCTGACCTAATCTAAATTGTTTCCTTGGTATTGTACCAGTAAACTAGTCGGTAAATCCCACTAATTTGTGTCTTTACCCAAAGCAATATTTTGAGGGATTACTGGAAAGAAGAAATACAAAATTAAAAATTTGTTTTCATCTTCTGTTTAAATCATCAGCACTACAATAATGCTAGCAACACATGATAAAGAAGGCTGGGAGCATAGAATAAAAGGAACACCTTAAATTACTTCAGATAGAAGAAAGAATTTTCCACTTCTTCTCTAGAAATGTCTATTTATTCATGCCCCTCTGAAATATGGGCACTACTGGCAGAAGAAATGTTATGTGTACATCCTAGTTTACTTCTGCCCTTAAGTGTCTGGGATACCTTAGCATAAATCACGTGAAAAAGAATGTCATAACATGTTTATAAAGCCCCTTCTGCCAATAAATCAGTTTTCCTACTGGCACTCGTGTTGAAAGCACCTCTCATCCTATAGTGAAATTTGAAATTTGCCATTATGACTGAAGAAGTCACCAAGGACGTAATGAGCATAGGATTTTATGTGTAAGTACAACAAGTCAGGGTAATAAAATGTGCCTTACTGGGTCTCATCCCTAGTGCAAGTGGCATTGAGCTCCTGGCAAGACCAAGTCCACTCCCTGGGGTGTCCTGGAGAGGTGAGAGACCCCTGTCAAGTGGGTGACTTCCTGGCAAACACAGTTTTTCCTGGTTATGTCTCCCGTCTGGGTCCTTAGCCAAAGGGTTATGCCTGAGTTTCCTGCTGGTGTGGCAGCTCACTTCTACTGCTCAAGAGTCATCATCTTTTTCTAGGCTAAAAAATATATTTCTTTCTCAGGAGGACATAAATAAGTATTAAATAAAGGATTAAACAATTAAATAAATGGCTCTTGAAAGGCTCAGCTCATAGCTCTTGCAAATCAGCTCCCACACTGCATGCCTCTGGAGGAACAACTTGGTGTTACTAATAATGCCAGGAGCTGAGCTCACAACAAAATCCGTAACAAAATCCAGCAGTAGGAAGCACAGCTCTTTTCAAACGTCAGGCAAATACGTAAAAGCAACAAAAGCTCACCTAGCTTTGTGATGTGCAAAATCCCACTTCTGAGCAGCTGCCAAGATAAAGATCCCACAGATAACAAAGGCACCTGCAAGAGCTTGCAAGCTGGATACCCATTCCCTTTCACGGTGCTGGATATTGCTGTGGCAAAAGCTGCCAGGAGGCAGGGGGGCAGCTGGGGCAGCTTTGGCAGCCTGCAGGCCACTGTGCACTGCCCCATGCTGGGACCCCTGTACCAGCCAGTGCTACCCTGCCCCAGGCAGGTCTTTAGAGCAAAACAACCATGCTGAGGAGGTGCTGCCCACCACTGAAGCATTTTGAGGGCTTTCCTTTGACAGCAACTTAGCCCTGTGGACTAGATGCCCATTGCTGGCTGGAAAAAATATCTCCTGGTGTGATGGCATGCAAAAGGAGTGTTGTCTTCCAAAATGAATGATGCTGGTGCTCTCCAAGCCTGCCCTGTGATGAGAAATGAGACATTGCAAGGGGCAATGATTAGAAAATTTGCTTCAAAGGTGTACTTCTGACCTCAACTGTAATGCTATTAAAAGTACACCCATTTGAGTAGCAATGCACTGCAGTGGGGGATCCAAGGTATGAGGCTCATAAATCCACTATTACATGGGTATTAAAATTCTTCTTTGGGACATGTAGAATACCACACAGCCAGGGGGTTGTAGTAGATCTATAGACCTGATGCTAGCCCCTAGGATCTGTTTCTCACAAGAAAAATCCTTCTCTGAAATGCAGAGCTTTTTTCTGTGTACAATTTGCAGTTAAAAATGCAGGTGGTGCCTCTTCAGCTGTGCGATCTGCAGTGGTGTTTTTGTAGTGTGATGGCCTAAGGGAATGAGAACGGGGAGTCAGTAAGAAGAGGTAACAACTTTTATTAGACTAGACGGAAGTGGGAATGCTTCCAGGCACACGGAGTTTGGAGAAAGGCTTTTATGCTTAAAATATTTAACGATTTTGTGAGCTGCAATGACATTCAGGTGAAAGCAAATATTAAATGACACTATTGGAACTCATGTTAGCTGGATATAGGAAGACTAGAATAAGACCGGTAAAAAAATGTGACTTTTATTTTTTGGAAAATAAACTTTCTTATGCGGACAATTCTGTCTAGAAACTACTTAAACAGCATAAAAAACTTACTCATATATAACTGCCAGCATCTCTTAAAAGAAGCTTCCTGACTGTTCAGCACATGTTAAGCCTGAGTCTCCTGGATTTCTAAAAATCTGAGCAGACAGTAACCACATTTGTTTTCCCTGTGTCATGAGGTAGGAAAAACATGTTCTGTCTGGGCACTGTGCTTGTGTCAGGAACTGTTGCAAGGGGCTGATTTATGCGTAAAGTTAACATCGGCCATGAAATGTTTCAACTGATATAGACAGAATCTCATTCTCTTCAAATAGGAAACATTCACTAGGATAAAACATCTTCTCCTTTTATGGATAGCTTTTGTTTCCAAATGCTTGCTACAACAGCAATATGCAGATTTTTAAGAAACTATGTGTCTTAAAATTAATTTTCAATGTCCTCCTTTCCTCCATGATTAGATTTTTTGGCTCCCTGAATTCAAGCCTGTGTTTTGGCTAGTGGATTATACTACTTTAAGCGCTGGTAAATCACAGCTCTTGAACATTTGCTTGTTTGGAAGCAGTACTGTTGACTTCAGTTAAAGACTAAACCCTGGGCTGTCTGGGGCTCGTGGGGCTGCTGTGGTGCAGTACTGGACACTTTTATTTCTCACTAGCAGGCAGAGTATTTGCACAGTGGTGGTTGGTGTTTATGTCCATGACTGAGATTGCCGGTGAGAAAAGGTAGGCTGTGCAGAGACAGCAGAGGAAGAAAAGTCCTCTCCACGCTGCAAGCAAGTAATGGGAAAAAGAGTCAATGTTTTTGTCCATATTCTCAAACTGGACAAAAGAGGAAGCAGCAACCGTGACAGCTTCATGCCTCTTACACCCTGGCAGTTTTGTAAATTAAGCAGAGACTCTGGCTTGCGAACAGGTCCTGCTTCACCAGAGCTGACTCACTGGCATCATCTAACAGAGTAAGTCACACTGCAGTTCCAGGCTGCTTTAGAATGAGGAAAGATGTACAGGGTGAGCAAACGTTGTGCCACAAGGGTCTGCCAAACAGATATGGAGCGGGAATTTTTAGCATTACAATTTCATCAGGTGAAAAGTGGATGACGTTTGAAAGTGATTTTGGGGGTAAAAAGTCCCAGCCTTGGGGGCATCTGCGTGATCTTTTGCATTTACCATCTTTCAGGACAGTTCATCTCCAAAGAAGGCAGGGGTTTTTCAGGAGAAGCAGACTGTTGGCATTTCCTTGCTACTGCCCTGTAGCTTAATCAGAACAAGAGGAAGGATAAGTGAAGCCAGACAAGAGCCTCCTGACAGCTCCTGTCCAGACCTCCCAAAGTCTCATTTGGAGGAGATATGACAGCCTTACCCTCCTTACCTGTCACTTCTGGGGAGTCTTTGAGGGAGCAGGTCATCTGGCCTCTAGATTGACCTTCATACTTGCAACCAGCCCTACAACTCTGTAGGAATATGTTGATTTTTGCGACTCATTATTTTCAAGCACAAGGTATTACCCCAAACCCCAGGCAGAGGTAATCAGTACAAAACTTCCGACTACGCCCTCAACGTAGCATAAAGATGCAAACCATTGTGTTTCTGTAATATGCCTTAATCCTGTTTTTCATAATACTATTTCTAAATGGAAGCAACTCATTTTGATGATGTAAAGGATGACTTCTTTTTAGGCTGGTTAATATAACCTGGTTCCAGTGTTCTTAAAGAATCTGAATCTGCATGTTCAGGGAAAATATAATCTATTTTTTAGGGTGATGATTTTTTACAATGTAATTTTCTTACAATGTAATTTTCTTACAGGGGTGCTGTAAATCACATAACTCATTTTACTTTTTTTTTTTTTTTTAAATAGCCTTTATCCTTTACGAAATGTTCCTGTCCTTCCTTCTCATTCCCAACCAATCTCTTTTCAGCAGCGTGGGAAATTCACTGATTTTGCTAGGGAGGCAGTGAAAGGGTTAATGAAATATCAAGGACAGTTCTGAAATGAGACATGCTTCTACAGTCTCTGTGCCTCCCAGTTCGCTGCACTCCGTTTCATTGCTGGATGAGACACACGGGCCCATCAATACTGTGTGCCACTACAAAAACAAGGAGGAATTAATTCTTGATGGGCTGGGAGATTTCCCTTTTTTTAAATGTTAGCCACAACCAAGACACTCATAAAGGAAGTTGTGATAAGCACTTCTGACATTTTCTAGGAGTTTAATGGTTTGCACACAGTGAATGTTACCCTGCTATAAGGAACTGGGAAGGAGAGGGAGATGGGCTCTATTCGTCTTTTTTTTTCTTCTTTTAAATAAAATGAGAGAGAAGTTGAAGGGTTCAGTATCTTGAAATGCTTCTAGTGACCAGGAATCACATTCAGCACAAATCCTTTTAAATGCATGTGAGTAGCTGTGAGAGGATTTAACGCTTGTCCCAAGGACTACAGTGTGAGTTCTACTAACAAGCAGCGGGATCTTACTTTTAACTATTAAAAGATTATAATCACAAGAAAAGATATAGTATGGCCAATGCGAGCTTTTCCCAAAAAAGTGGAGACCACAACTGAGTCCTCCTTGAACCCAAAGAGGCTTGAAAAGAAAGTATATTAATTGCTTAAAGAGAAAGCAACGTTTTTAAAAATATTTTAAGTCATACAGGCTTGCTCCCACGCCCCCCCACCCAGAATAAGGGCTTTCTTTTTATATAAACATGTCTGTCAAGATATTTTCTTTCTGGGAAAATGAACTGTAACACACAGCACACCAGCTCAGTCCAGAGGAAGTTGGGTAGGTTCTAGCCTACGAAGATAAGACACTTGAGGAATACAGTTGACAGTAAGAGCTACAGGGAGTAGACATTCTGGCAACTACTGTGCAGCGGGCAGATATGCTATTTGAAAACTCGGCATTTAATCTCCTTAATGTGGATTTTGACTTTGCAAATGCATTGCCATGTTTTAACACGTGTTTTTTTTGTAGAGGGGAGTGTTAACTGTGTTTACTTCCACACTTTAATTGCTGAATGTAACATGGTTTTAGGATCCTACTTGCAAACACTTGGGCTCAGGAAGGTTGGTCTTAGAAAATGAATAAAAACCTTGCAGCCTCTTGTGGAGAGAGCTGAGGCAGGACATTAATTTCTCTGTGCTCTTCTACTTATCACTCACCATTGCTTCAGACTCCCTGAAAAAAAAACCAGCGGGTTGCCCAGTTCACATGAGCTGGGGATTTCAATTTTAACGTTTTTCAGAAAGAAAAGGAATTCATCCAGGACACAAGTAATGAAGAGCCTAAGTTGTGTTTGGAAGCAAGGTGGGCTTGGCAGTGCATTGCTGCAGCGCAGAGGCCCCATGGCAGTGCTGCAGCTGCCCTCCTGTTTGCAGAATGGGCTGCAGCACTGGCACGTCTGCAGGCTGAGGAGCAAGATTGTCCTCGCTTTCCCTGTCAGAGTTTGCTCCTTTGGAAACCCTCAGCACTGAAAAGCCCTTGCACCTTACCAGGATTTCTTGAAGTCAGCAGAAGTGTAGGAAATACTGATACAAATTACTCATCCTTGCATATAAGGGTATTAGTAAGGAGATGTTTGGATATTAAAATGAACAGTCACCTTATCGGAAGTAACAAATGCCATCTTACTTGATCTGTTCACCTTTTTTTTGCTCTGCATTACATTTCTAAAGCAAAGTAAGTTCATTGTGCCAGTCAAAACTGAGGACTGACTTTCTTTTAAGATTCATTTTGTATCTTCGTCACCCTCATTTCTTGATCTCCCCTCTGGTCGCTCCCCAGAAGGACTCAGTCTTCCTCCACAACTGGGAGGGGGAAAGCAGTTTAGGGCTACCCCTGACAAGGAGCAGAATGGGTCGGAAGGGGTGAAGGCTGGCAGGATGCAGCAGTCCGTGGGCGCTGTCTCCCCATGAGCAGTTCTGGATCCCCTTTCCAGCCCACTCCCCTCTGGTGTCAGTCTGCCGGCTCCACCACAGTCAGCATTGCAACTTCCCCTGGCTGCTCAGAAGGAGTTCACAGCTGTCCTCCCTAGCAACAAGGGCTAATCATGGATGATTGTTTGCAGAATTATTTCCACAGGCTTTTGTCCTGTTTTGCTTTGGATTTTTTCTCTGGTTTAGGTTTGCCCTTTTTTTTTTTCCAATTTAAAAATGAAGTAAAGCCAGAGCTGACAGAACAGGCCAAACCCATGAAAGACTTGCTTCGGACAGCTGTTGATGGTGACTTGTGAATAATTTTTTCCACAGTCTGGAATAAGTGTTCTTCAGTTCTGCTGTAGCTATTCTGAAGTTTCATATGGGATACAAGGCTTTTGACCCCAATCTCGTAAACACACTCCGGAAAACAGACTCTGCATAAATGAAACCCTATCACTTTTAGTGCAGTTACCCAAAAAGTGCAGCACAGCATGTGTAAACAAGGTGCTGTAAGATTAGCTATGAGAACAGCCACAACTGGGACTGGGACCTGTGCTGCACAGCACTGGTGCATGAGTCTTAGGAGAAAATTTGTGAAAATTTTTGGCTTACAAGCAGTCCCATCTTGGAAGGATTTTGTTTCATCTATGTTAAATTTTTGACTGGGATTTTAGACTTCACATTCAGTTTTTTATACTTTTCCATTTGAAAATAATGTATGTTAAAAACTATATTTTGCTACATTTGTTTAACTTCTAGAAAAATACTAACTGGAAGAAATACCAGAGGGTTTCAGTTAGCCAGGGGCATAATATACAGCTGATCTGGTAACTCGATGGTGATGAAATACAGGTTGCTCCAAAATGTTACAATGGCAAAGAGAAGGGAAAGGGTCTTCTGGCTCTGCGTCTTTTTTCCTTTACCTTAAAGACTCTTTATCTTTCTTCAAAAAGTAAGAATAAAATGATGATATATTGGTTTGCTACTTTCTTTTTCCTTCTTATTTGTTGAGCAACAATGTCTGTTCCAGCGTCCCCATCTTTCAATCAGTCTTTTAGACGCTGCCTTGGTACAAATGATTTCTATTACCTTGTAGTTGGCAAAAAAAGTAATTGAAATCAAATGCTGGTTTATGAGCTCCTGTCCATCACCTCTGAGATCTTCTTTCTTTCGAGAATGGATGATTTGTCTTTCAATTCCTTTCTGCGAACCTAATATCAGATTATTGATAAGCAACGTACTCATAAAGAGCTGAAACACTGTCTTGCCAAAACATGTTCACCTACAACTCTTGCACTTGTCTGTAATCTCACTTTGCCCTCTAGTGCCCATTGAGATTTTCTCCTGCACTGCAAAGTACCTTGATGACTGAAATAAGTCAAAACATATTTTTCTTTGGCTATTAGATTTTTAAAGATAGTTATGAACTAAAAAGAAAGCTTAATGGAATGAGAGTTTCGAACAATTAATGGGCCATGACTTAACATATTCCCGCTGCAGGCAAATGAGGCAATAAAAACTGGGATCCTTTGTGAGAGAGCAGCTGAAAGTGTTCCGTGCTATTTCCAAGTTTCAGTAAAAATGAAGCCATTTCAATAACAGTTTACTGCATTGCAGAAGTCACCTAGGATATCAGAACTAGAAAGGTGAGTAGAATGAATGTCCTTTTATTGTACAGGCTTGAAGAAGTGCAAAAAACAAGCAAGCAGCAGAAATTTGAAACAATCTCACAGTGAAGCCTTTTCAAGTGCTGTTAGTTACAAAGCCTGAGAAGCCCATATTTATCTGTAACATTTGTCACTGGGTGTCACCAGGCAGAAAAATGGCTCTGGTACTTTGGTCGGTTTCTTTGGACATTTCAGTTGTTCTGGATCATGGTGAATTTGTTAGCTGGTTTTATTCCTGGTGTTTCAGCTTCAGACCTGATACCCATGTCTCTCATCACTTCTTTAGCTTGCTTCCATGAGTGATACAGAAGAGAGTACACACACCCTGCAAAAGAGACTGGTGTCATGGATATGGTACCTGAGATCTGGTGTACCATTGCTATTGTTCTTACCCATCAATTTTTTGTTTAGATGTACCTTTTTGTTATCAACCCATTGAATGATACTCTCCTGAATTCCCTGGAGATGATAGGGAAAGCTTTAAAGTGGTTCCTTTCATCAGGTAAAAGAGCTTGGCTGTAACTCTGTTTTCCCCCTTACTAACATGCAGCAAGTGACGAGGGAAAACACAATCAATCACTTGAAATGGAGTTACCCAGGGACAAATTCCCAAGGGTAAAATCCAGGCTTGACCTCACAGAAATTAGTGGATTTTTGCCCAGTTTGTCTTGAGTTGTTTTAAAGAATTGGATTATATTCCAATTATTACTCAAGGCTGTGGGTTTGGAGGGGAAATTCATTGGAATACCAAGGGCTCTCTGTTTCTGTGGGACAATTTATAATCAAAGGGGAAGAGGGAGAAGGTTTCATGCAGCAGTAAAACACAGAACTGAATGGTGATGTTTTGAGATTGCCATAGCCAGGATGACTGTGTCCATGAGCAAGTAGTATGTGCCACAGGCAGTTGTGGCTTTCATGTAGAGAACTACTTTTTATGTAGAGAAGTTACTTCAGATGATAAGCTTGTGAAAGAAGTTAAAGTGAATTGGAAGGGAAAAAAAGCCTTTCTCCCAGATATTTAGAGGAGACAAAGATACTTCAATTAAAAGTAACAATGCCCAACTGAGAAGTAATTGCAGAAGCCATAGATACTGCAAACAACATCCTACGTAGACAAATCATTCTAGAATTGCTTTACCTCTTGGAATGAAGCAAGTGTTAGAATGACTTGAATGTAAAATAAAATACATTCTTGGAAAAGAACTTTGAAAGAATAATAAATGGTCTCAACTTAAGCCAGGACCACTTAAATAAACAATATACTGCTTTATTTTTTCATGCAGTTTCAATCATCAGTACAAATCTAGCAATTGCTGTCGGGTGAGGAATGTGTAGTCCATTCTCTATATGTAAGTGAAATAGGGATGGAAACTAGCAGCACATTTTCTCAGCAGAAAAAGCCATAGGATGGCACTATTTGGTAAGATTACAATCCCTTCCTATGGAGTAACCCTCACTGACAATTCATATTGATTAATTTATAGCTAGTGTAGACACCTTGCTTACCAACAGAAAAATTTTGTTATGTTAAATAATACATTACATTTGCAAAAAAAAAAAAAATCAGCAACATAATTATTTAAATACAATGAAAATTAATTAGAAGCACTGCCACAAGACAGATCACAAAACAAATTATAAATATTTTTAAAGCTAGGTCAGGGCAAAATCTTTGTACCTTAGTTGTTAATCTTCCTTATGACTTTATCAACCAGTTGAAGACATCTCCTCATTTCTGCACGGCTGATCTCCCAGGAGCACAGGTTGTGTTGTTTATCTTTAAGAAAACAGTCTATTTTTTTGAAATACTTTTTCAGTTTCAGCCTGTTGACTTCTTTGCTCCGAAAGTAGTGGCTCTGCTTCTTGATTACACATGCCTCCAACTGCTCAATTTGCCGATAAAGTCCATTTTGGAATTGTTCTAAAGCTGTCCCATCCCAAGCAGCAAGCGTCAGATTTTTGCTAAAGATATAGAAGATATGTTGGAAGATCTCTTCAATGGCCACTTTGACAGTCTCTTTCTGCCTGGGCTTTAGAACCTGCTCAGGAAATCTGAAGGATGTTTTCTCTTTTAGACATTGTTGAGGAAACTTTTTGCCCATTTTGTCCAGAAGTTGCAAGCTGTTCTCAACCACTTTTCTTTGCTGTAAAGGAAGGTGATTACACTGAAGACTGGAGATGATGGTTGTGGTGCACAATAGCATGAGGCCAACTTGTATCAAGCCAAGAGCATTCATGATAAAGATAAGCTCTTATGTTCCTCCTTTCCTCTGTATAAATTCTGAGAGACAGGCTGGGATGCTTTGAAGGTCATTCATAGGCTCCTGTTTCTTCAAAATCTTGAAATTTAATTATTCTGTAAGAAGTTTTCTTTCATCATTTTTTGGTTTTTAAGGTTTTCCCCCTTGTGTGAGCTTTTGACACTTACCACTTTCATTTTCTGCCTTATGACTTCATTGTCCTTTTTTTTTTTTTTTTTTGCCATTTTCTTTTCATATCAGCGTGGATAATAGAATGTTACATGTTATCTATAACCTATTCCCTCTCCTTCAAAAATTATACGGTGAGAATAACAAGAATTTAAAAGAAAAATTTACAGAAATATCCTTAGTTTCTTAATATTTTAGCTGTGGAAGATCGTATTGAAAAACACTCTCAATGATGAGTCAGGGACCTGCTGAATACTACTGCCATCCTGTCTCCTCAGCATGATTTATACTTCCAAAATTCAGTTAAGCTTTCTCGACCTATTTTCATTCAGGAAAAATATTTTCTTTCTTCTCATCTTTATTTCTCTTGCCCATTTGGACTCAAAGGACAGATGGCATATCATTCTGTGTATATGAATTAATATACCTATGTGCATTTTAGTGCATACACACTGCTAAATAAATGAGGCCTCGATCTCACTCAGAGACTGTAAGTGGTGTGCAAATACAAGTACTCACATGGAAGAAGGTTAGATACTCTTCTTTTTTTTTTTTTTTCCCCCTGGATGAAAAACTGAGCAATAATTAATATCAATGCCAGTAGAGCACAGGTCTGAATTCTGACATGAAATGGAAAGAGAATGAATATAAAGGACAAAAAAATGCTCTAGGATTCAGCCATTTGCTTTCCCTAGCCGTATAACAGAGGAGGTTAGGACTATCACAGTACACTGGGAAATTTGACTTCTGCCTCCGATTTTGATGAAACTTGCCTTAAACTGTCATTTTGCTGCCTCTCCACCTTCCTGTGCAAACATATCTCTTTGCAAAGGCAATTCTCTGCGGGTGTTTATGACTTCATTAAGAGGTCACACTAACTTTTTCTAGTCTGAGACCTGGCTCTGTATTTTTGTCCTGTCGTTGCAGCCATTGCTATGTGGTTGGCTTCATTCCCAATCTGCTAGTCACTCTGATCAGAATTATGATGGTATTTTAGGACTTACTTTGTGTTCAGCACATAGATTTTTGGGAGGCTTTAAAAAGTCAAAAAGCTGAGCACCATTATTCACACGAGCAAACTCCTTGGGTGCCCCAATGTTGCTTAAGTAACCTTGGATTGGATGTATTGCCAGTGTGAGGAAAAAATGCATTCCCTATCACCTTTGAAGTAGTAAATAAAACGAGTAAGAACAATCAATCAATGAGAGCAGGATATAAAATGCATAACATGCATGGAACCAAATCTTTTACTTAGTAGAAATGTTTATTACTTTGGAAAAGCTGGCCTGAAGTTCGTTATTGTGTTAGGTACAAAATGGCCGTGGAGGTGTATTGCTTTTGCAAAAATACAGCTGTAGAAGGAAAACACATATTACAATCATTGTGAAATCAATAAAAAAATGTATATTTACTTCAAGAAAAATATTGAATTCTGCTACAGCTATTTCCATAAATTATTTATACAGGTGTGTTTTTTTCCAAACTGTAATCATTATGTGAATTTAATCCTTCTATTGATTTAAGCAGGTAAACTGCTTCACATTCATTGTTATTTCCCACACACACAAGTTCTTTCTTTCCTCTTGCAAAATAGCTTTGTACGTGTTTTCCTCTCAGGGAAGAGCTGGAGATGCCGTCCTGGGTGTCACAAAGTTACAAAGGCGAAAAAATAGAAGATGGTCTCTTCCGGATTTCTTACAAAGATAGAGTTGGTCCAGGTGTTTTATTCTCTTGCCTGTGTTATCAGATCAGTTGTCCAGTCTTCCTCACAAAACAGCTGCACTTAGTCTGTCAGGTTTTCAGGGGTTTTGTTGTTTTGGGGTTTTGTTTTGTTTTTTGTTTTGTTTCATTTTGTTTTCTGTTTTCTGGTTGGGTTTTTTTAAGTAACCACAAATTGTTCTTCCCTACTCTGCCAGTTTCTTGATTATTGCACTGACCAAAGCATAGCAGTAACATTGCACGATTCAGGACACAGTCTCCCCTAATCACCTATCTTTATTGCTTAATACAGAAACAAACAGTTCATTAAAAGTAATGACTGGAAGAGATAATTGTGAAATGCAAAGCTGCAGCACAGATTGCTGTTTATTTCTCTGCCTGTGGTTGAAGCACAGACCACTCTAACCTAGAATGAAATGATAAAGTAAGTTAAAAACACAGCTGTAGTTCCAAGTAGACCTGACAGATAATTATTCTAGAAAGATGATCTGATCTTTGATTCCATGCAAGAAAGTTCTGCCCTTAAATGGTGATCTAGCTATATTCATTACAGGAGCATAAGACTAGGGCTAAATATATGCACAATTTTATGTCTTTCCTTTAAAAAGCCACAAATTTCTTCCTTAATAGCAGTTTTTAGTTTTATTTTATAATGCAATGTAGTGACAAAATGAATATTCTCTATCCCTTACGACATGGGTTCTTTTACTTCAGGCACCAAAGCAAGTGCTAAGTCCAAGTTCAGCCTATGTATATGCTGGCAAATGGAGCAGCGTGAGGGAACATTCCTGCAAAATAGTGTGCTTTATGGCCCCATGTTAAATCACTTTGTATAATCTTACACCAGCTTTCTCAAATCAAAATATCCAGTTCCTCTCAACATGTCATCTACTCTAGCTATCAGTTTCTTTTCTCCTTTAATTCATTCAGAACACACTGATTTTAACAAGCCGACATATCACAAAGGAGTCCAAATAGGTTCAGCTTGTCACTGCACAAGATAGCTTCCACCCCAGCTAGCTTGACACTGCCCACGTTAAAAGAAAATACATACTTTTTCTTCATTATGTTTTCTATCAATCAGAGCTATAACTTGCCAGTCCTCTCCCTTATGCATCTAAATTCTGAAATTTTAAAGTAAAAATTCAAATACAGGCAAGATTGGATTCTTTACTCTTATCCTAAGTCCACGTGGCTGGCCATGCGCAGACCTTGTGCTGTGATGGACAACGTGAGGAACAGCCAACAGTGCCCACGTGCAGTTCAGAAGTGGGATAGTACATGTTTAATACTATAGCTGGAAACACTCCGCATGAATGGATAAAGCTAAGAAATTTATATAGTTTTTGACTACAAAATCTGCCATGAAACCTTATTTAGTTTTAAATTATTAAAGGCCAGTTAATTTAGCTTTTATGCTACAATTTCATTTACAATCACTATTACACTCTGCATTAGGAAGTTAAGATCTCACTTAGCTCTGTGCCCTTCCCATCTCAGCAGACTGCTTCTTGGCATCCCATCGACCTGTCCCAAGCCAAGTAACTGTTTTGTCTTAGCTGAGTAATTCACTGAAACCATTTGTGCAGTACATGCTTGCTTTTGCAAAGTCTTGTTTTCAGAAGTACAATTTTTACAAATAAGGGTATTAATGAATAATTTAAAAAAAACCCAAGCGCTGTACTAGAAAAGACATTTAACACAGCAGTCCTCAGTGAAGTAGCAGCAAAGGGGTATTATCATAAGCTACTTTCTAGAAGCATGGAGGAAAAAAACCCCACTATTTCCACTTATCTCACTAAAGGTTGGTTACCTTAATTATAAAAACATATAAAACCATTGTCAGGACCTTTTTTTTATGCTTAAAAAGGAGCAGGACCTGCAGTCCTTTCTGTAGGAAACTAAATTATCTGGGAGTATATTTACTTTCCTGTAGTGACAAATTGGAGAGCAGCACGCACTGAGGCTCTTACACCTAGTCATTGGTGAACTGTCAGAACCACTGGGTGTAGACAGGTTCTTTGGATGTTTTGCTGAAAATATCACACGATTTATCATATTGTTCTAGTAAGGATTCGTAGGATCCCGGGGCGACCAAAAACTAAAACCACAGACACGCACTAAAAATCACAGGCACGCACACCCAAAGATAACTACGTTTATTTTGTTCACACACAGACTAAATACTAACTTACATATATATATATATATATATAACTATAAACTATCAAAGGTTAGGCTCCTAAAAATATTATAATTCAAGTTATTGTCAGTACAATTAAGACAAATAATAATAATAATTCAATCAGTTAGAAAAAAATGGTTAGGCTCACAAACTATTACAACTAAAGTTGTAATAATAATAAGAACTAACAATACACTCTATGGACAGTTGAGGGCAATATAAACACTCTCACCTGCCCAAGAGCAAGTCGTCCAGACGGATGGACGGACGGGGGCGGGGGGGGGTGGGGGGGCGTGGAGTTACCTCAGTTCATATACATACCGACCCTAGAATAACGAGTGATGTCCAAAGCAGCAGCGTCCCCAGCATAGATGGTTTTTGGGATGAGGTGTTGGTAGGTACCGGACCCTTGGCGAGCATCCCCGTGGGGCAACCTTGGTCCCTGGTCTCCGTATAGCTACCCACCTCTGTGCCCAAACGGCACGGTTTTTATAGTAGAGGTTAAAGCCGCCCCTCACATAACATGTGGCCGGTACGTATGTGTGGACTGCCCCAAATTCCACCTTTCAATTACATAATCCATAACTTTACACATGCCCAATTTCACTACTGGGGTCACTGTTTGGGGGTCATTTGACTTCATCTTTACTCCTCTTCCTCGATAAGAGCTTTGCAAACATGGGAAAACTCACTATTGTTGCAACTTCTCTCCGGTTCACATCCTTTTGACGCCCAACCACAAGTCTCGTGACTATGAGTTCATTATAGAAAAACCCGTGAATGTTACAATTAATCCACTACTATCACTCCTCCCTAAATATAAGAAAGCTCACTATTGTTCCCTACAAGGCTCACAAAACTCCCCACTGTCCTTTGGTTCCTTGCAAAGCTCAGTGTTCCACTTCGGACCAAACTGTTTAAAGGGGCCATTTGACACACATATTGAACAGGCATTTACCCTGAAAGAGTGCTCAGACTTTAAACTCTTGAATTCACATGGCATTCATTTTTTAATAAGCAAATTCCTGAAGAAATACTAGACTATTCTGAGTGGCAGCTGCCTTCTTAAAAAGGAGGATCTCTCACATTCGTTTTATAATGAAGAAAACCACAGGTGCCCAAGCTAAAAACGCTTTTCAAACCCTCCTGTTCATCTCAAAAAGCCGAAGAGTTTCCAAAATAGGCTTGCATGAGAATAGTAATTTTTATGAAATCTAAACGGTATAAAGGCACCTTTGGAGAATACTGTGACAAAGGTAATAAAAAATACTTGAGCATATAAAATAAAAAAATCTAATGCATATAAATATAATCCTGAAAATGAACATGACATATGAGGCAAACACGTAAGGAAACAGGGAATACGTGAGGCATTCATAGTTTTACAGTTACAGGGACAAGCAGCAGGAGCTGACTCAGGCCATCTCAGGTGGTCAGGACAGTCAGGGATTGGTAGCATGCATTCAAAGGCCAGGGTTGGGTTTCTCCTTTCTCTGGCATCATGAGGGTAATCTATGCACACAAATGGGTGAGGAAATATGAAGGGGAGAGTGTGATGGCTTCTCTTCCTTACTTAGTGAAGTTTTGCCTTGAGATGCCATGAATACAAGAGGTGCAGGAGCAAAGGGCCTTGTTAAAATCTTCATGCGGTTATTGTATGGATGATCACTCCTCTTGGTGGCACCTCTTGTCATTTTCCTTGCAGCTAACCTGGGGAAAGTCATCTGGAGAGTGTCCAGCACAGTGCCCACGAGCTAAGAACAGTCTTGGGTAGCCATTGAGGCTGCCCAGAGAACTTTGTTGTCAAAAACCTGGGTGGAGGAGGGGAGATCTCCAGGGATGCTCCTGCATGGGCCTTTCGCAAGCAGGGCTCTCCAGCTGCATCAGGCATCTTGTTTTTCCTGCTTCTGGTGCTGTGGAGTTGCACCTTTTCCTGTGGGAATTGCTTGGCCTGTGCTGTGACCACCCATGGTTCCTGGCTCCCTGTCCCTGAAGAAGCAGCCCAACTCCTACTCCGCATGGGGAGAATGCGAGCAGGTCCTGTACAACGCTGTAGTCGTTCTTTATGTTATCAAACAGGGAAATCCTCATCTTGTCAGTATTGACCTAATAACAAATTAACTATATGGGCTGTGTTTTGCAGGACATTGCTCCTTCACAGTGCCATTGCAGCTTCCACAGGTGGGATAAGCAGGTGAGAAGGTGAGTGGAAAAATCTGGGGTTCAAGTCAGCTCAGAGACCTGCAAAGAGGAGAGCAAAGTTGTATTGGGTTTGTGTCTGGTGAGATTTTGATAGCAGTAGAGGTGCTACAGGGGTGGCTCCTCTAAGAAGCTTCTAGAAATCACCCCGGCTCCAAGTCAGACCTGCCTCTAGCCAAGCCTGAGCCAATCAGCACCTCCGCAGTAACACATTTAAAAGGAGGAGAATCTGCTGTGCAATTTTTATTCTTTTGGTTTTTGGAGTGGAGGAGAGCAGTCCGATGTAAGAGAAGCAACTGTGCAGGCACCAAGGCCAGTGAAGAAGGAGCAGGGGAGGCGTGCCAGAGCAGAGTTTCCAGCAACCTGTAGTGAGGTGGCAGGCTGACCCTCTGTAGACCATGGAGGTTAACGGTGGGTGGATGTCTGCCTGCAGCCCATGGATGACCACACCTGCCAGAGCAGGTGACTGCACCTGAAGAAGGCCGTGACCCTGTGGAAGAGACCTACGCTGGAACAGTTCGTGAAGAGCTGCAGCCCCGTGGGAAGGCCTTATGTTGGATAAGTTTGTGGAGGACTATCTCCCATGAAAGGGTGTCCTGGTTTGAGTTAGAACAGAGCCAATTCTGTTCAGTGATTTAACTTTCCAACTCAGTCTCTTCCAAGCGACTGCACTGTCAAAAATTAATGGCATCTTGTCTGCCCTGCAGCAGCAGTGGTGATGGTGACATAATTGCCATTGGGTATGTATGCATTGGGTTCAATATTGGCTTTGTGTATATAGGTATATATTTAATTTTATTATTTTTATTATTTTTTCATTAGAGCTCTTTTAGTTCTCTTTTCCAATCCATAAGTCTCTCTCCCTTATTCCTTTTCTCTTTCCCTTTGAGAGGGCAGAGGTGTTAATAGAGACCATTTGTCATTGGTCTAGCGGCCAGCCCATCCCTAACCCTTGACAGAGGGACTCCCACCTTGGAGCAGGGGAAGACTGTGAGGAGTCCTCCTCCTGAGGAGGAAAAAGCAGTAAAGACAATGTTTGACGAACTGACTGCAACCCCATTCCCTTGTGGGGGAGGAGGTAGAGATTTGGGAGCAGAAATGAGCCTGGGAAGAAGAGAGGTGTGGGGAAGGTGTTTTGAAGATGTGGTTGTTTTCCTCATTATCCTACTCTGATTTGATGGTAAAATTGGTGGTGGTGTTTGAATTAAACTGGTGTTTAATTTAACTGATGTTTCCCCAAGTCGAGTCTGCCTTTTACCCATGACTATAATTGGTGAGTGAGCCTCCCCTGTCCTCTGCTCCATCCTCAAGCCTTTTGTTACTTTTTCTCCTCCCCATCACACTGGGGTAGGGTCGGTGGGGGTGTGTAGGGGGCAGGAGGCAGGAGTGAGAGTGAGCGGCTGAGTGGTGTTTAGTTGTCAGATGGGTAGGCCTAAATCATGATAAAAGCTCAGCTGGCACAGAGAAAGTGGTGGCACCCCCTGGGGATTAGTACAGGAGCAACAAGTCTTCCATGTCCTCCCCTTTGCAGGCAGTGTGCCACTCCACCTTTTCTGCTTAAACACTCCCACTATGTGGGATTCTCTCTGCTGCCCTCAACACGCTGGAGAAATGGGCTGACAGGAACCTCAGGGCAGTGATTTGACAAGAGCCAATGCAAAGTCCTGCCCCTGGAACACATAAAGCTGTGCGGCAGAGCAGGCTGGAGCTGACCAGCCGAGAGAAGCTCTGGAGAAAAGGTCCTGGGTCCTGTGGACAATATGGTCATAAGGCAGCGGTGCACCTGGGCAGCAAAGAAGCTCCCCACGCAGTGGACTGCATGAGCAAGGGTGCAGCCAGAAGCCCAGGGAAGGGCCCCTGTGCTCTGTTTTGGCAATGGTGAGCCCACTTCTGGAACACCATCTCTTAGTTCGAGTTCCCAGCACAAGACAGACACTGATGCATGGAATCGAGTGCAGTAGAGGGTCACCATGATTGCAGAGGGATGCAGGGCACATATGGAGAGGTAGAGGGTGTTGGGAACCAGTTATGTCCCTTTCTCAATCCCTGCGGGATCTTGAACTCCAGAGTAAAGCCTGGAAACTACAGCTTGGGTGGCTTCTGGCTATCACCTCCCTCGTCACTTCTGCCTTAGGGGAATCAGCAGGTCCAGCCCTGCACAACCCCTGTGTAGCCTACCCAACACCAGTGCTAAGACATCAACCCTGACCCCTCCACTTGAGGGATCTTGATGCCTTGCCCTGCCTTCCCGCATTATCAGAGAGGTCACTCTTCCAGGGAGATTCACACTCTAGGACATGGACTTCTTCCTCCTCCAGGTGCTTCAGGAAGGCTTGTGCTCTCCATAATCCTCATCAGCTGACCTGCTAGGCTTCCTGCATGGGATCTCAACCCTTCTCATCCTTCCTCCAAGGGGAGACCTTCCAGGCGTTCACAGCCAGCTTCTCACCCCTTCACCAGAAGACCCCCACATGATTGAGTACCACCATCTTCAATGTGCAGGAGGTTTTGTCCTGGGGCAGCCCCAACCCCAGTGCCCCACAGCAGGGCACCATGGGGCCCTTGGAACTTCTCCTCCACCAATCCACTTTCCCTGGTTGCGTGGGGCCTTGTGGCCTGTAGCCAGGCATCCAGGGATATATATGGGGTGAGTGTGGATGGCTATGGGTGTTTCCCCAAAGATCTTGCACATTCCTTCCCCAACTACCCTAACCCCTCTGTAAATCTTCTTTGCCTATGAAGGAAATATGGGTAGTCAGTATTTTGGGCCACAACAGCCTTGTACGTGCAAGAGGCACGTAGCTTCAAGAAGAGGTGATGCCCCAGGCTCACCGTCTGCCTGCAGGCTCACAGCATGACACTCTGATACAGGAGGGGTTGTCCTACATTTTCCCCTACATCCTTCTGCAAGCCCAGGACAAGACTCACTGACCCCAGGCAGGTCCAGAAGACTCCGTATCTTCCCGTGACCTCAAGGACAGCTTGTGCTAGCAGATCATTCTAGCTCCAGATAACTCTGGAGAGGAAGGGCAGGGCACTTCCTCCAGCGGGGGACCAGCAGCAGCTTTGTCATTCTGCAAGCTCAGGACAGAAGTCCTTGGGACCAGAGGTCCATTAAGCTCAGAACAAAAGAAAACACAGTACCCCTGCTATTTGGGACATTACCACTCAGCCTGTCAGAGACCAGAAAGCATTTCCCTAGCATTCACACGCATTCACCCATTAGAGGCTCAAAAGGGCCTCAAAGAAGCTCTCCAACTGTGAGGCAACAGCAGAGCCCAGGCCCTGACACAGGGTGAAGCTGTTCCCATAGACTGAGCAAGAGTCAACACAAACCCATGGCCCCTTGCTCCCCCTGGGGGCACTGTCTCAGGTGCCCACAGCGCAGTGGCCTGGGATCTCAGCAACAGCCCAGGACAGTCACCATTTCTGCCTGGCCTACATCCCCAGGGAGCACTAGGTGTGCCCACAGCATACTGTAGCTCAGCGACAATCATGGACATCCGTGCCAGCTGCCACGGTCTCAGTGTGTTCTCCCTGGCCTGTGAGACACCTCTGATTTCATGCTCTAAAGCCGTGTTCAGATTACAACCTGGTGAACAGAGGATGCTGGGATAAAAGCGTGGATCCCTGGGAAAGCTGGGCGCGGAGGGTGGGTGGGTGTTGAAATCAACCCCAACAGCGAACGCATTACATCTTCCCTCACTGATTGCTTCTCCCCTCTTTTCTCAGAGAGCACCCAGATAGAATTAGCCACTGGCCAGAAATTAAATCGCAGACTCCTCAGCTCTAATTAGCTTCTACGAACAAGCAAATTGCAGGAAAGGGCGCTGGGCCTATGGGGCAGAGACCAGCAGCGCACAGGGAGCATTTCAGTGACAGGCAGTCGGTGCAATGGGCTCCCCTGCTCCCCACAGAGAGCAGAAACAGACTTCCAGCAGAGCCGGGGGAAGTCGGGTGTCCAAGATTGGGGGAAGATTGCCCCTTTTCTCCCACAGCTCACCAGTGCCTGCCCCTTCCCTCAGTGCTCCAGCCTGCCTGTCACAATGTGCCACTATGGGACCCAGCACTGACCCTGGCTGTGGTCCCAGTCTCAGCCGGTGTGGAACTATGCCAGCACAGAGAGGTGCTGGGGAGAGGCATGGTCTGGCTGACAAGAACCACCCCTCCACCATGACCCCACTTCCCAGCTTCACACAGGCCAGTTGTGCCTTGTCCTTGGTGTCAGTGATTGCTACACACTGTGACAGTCCTCTTGGCCTTGGTGAGATGGGCCATTGAACTACTGCTGCTACTCCAGGTGCACTCCCCCTCTGGCTCAGGAACATGCAGAAGACCAGCCAAGGCTTCACAGAAAACTGTTTCTCAGGCTCACCACTATCTGGTTTGCAGAGAGACCTCTGGTCACGTGGAGCAGTGCCAGGTGATGTCAGGTTTAACCAGCTTCAAGTCAGAATCAGAGAATCACAGAATCATTTTGGTTGGAAGAGACCTTTAAGATCACCGAGTCCAATGGTTCATCGTGCACTGCCAGGTCACCACTAAACCATGTCCCTCAGCACCACATCTATATGTCACTTAAGCACTTCCAAGGATGGTGACTCCATGACCTCTCTGGGCAACCTGTTCTAATGGTTCTTTCTGTAAAGAAATTTTGCCTAATTATACAACCTAAACTTCCGCTGGTGCAACTTGAGGCCATTTCCTCTTGTCCTGTCACTTGTTACTTGGGAGGAGAGATGGAACCCCACGTCACCACAACCTCCTTTCAGGCAGTTGTAGAGAGTAATGAGGTCTCCCCTGAGCCTCCTTTTCTCCAGCCTAAACAATCCCAGTTCCCTCGGCTGTTCCTTATAAGACTGGTGCTCTAAACCCTTTACCAGCTTTGTTGCTCTTCTTTGGGCACACTTCAGCACCTCAATGTTGTCCTTGTAGTGAGAACTGGTCCTGAGTGAATGTGAGCAGGTGATCCAGGCTCTGAAGAGTAAGGAAACGTCACTTTCCTCTTCAGTGATTCCCTCATCGTTGCCAAGTTAGTCTATAAAACCACAGCTGCCTTTCCTCCTGATCACTGACCCTGAGACCTGGGGAAGTGATATCATAGTATCTGTCTGATGCCCCTGTGATATAAGATGTTGGATAGAGCAATGCCCATGAAAATGGTTATGTTAATGGTCAGCAATGAGGATAGTACCAGCCAGCATGTACCTGAGGTAGTGTCTGTGGCTGGTTTGTGTCACTGGTCACTCTAGACCCCCATTCCTTAGTCTCTGGCCCAGTGACATGGTTTTGCTGGGTAGGATCTGCTGTGAAGCCTCTGAGGAGGCAACCTCAAAGTCAGCTTTGGTTGTTCGTCTCTGTAAACGTGGCACAACCTTGCACCCTCAGCAATGGCTGGGTTTGGGTGAGCTGCAGGTGGTGAGCCATGGAAAGGAGGTCGCTAGGGATGAAGAGGAGGAGGAGGAGGATCTGAGCACATGAATTCTTTCTCCCTTGCCTAGCCCACCAGCTTCTGTGTTGCCACTTTCCAGTGAGTCTTGGTGCCACGTTCCACAGCATGATTGGATGGTACAGTAGGGTGCTCAACCCAGAGCTACTGTGAAATTTTTAGAAGGGATAAAGTACCATGTGTTTGTCTATTAGGAAATAGAGCAAGCTCTTATCAACAGTAAGAATCATACAGGGCAGAATTTATTCCCTATTAAGGTTTCTCCTTCCTCCTTTTGAATAGTTTTGTGGAACCTGGGAATCTGTTATGTGTTGAGCTCCTGTGCCTAAAAAGTAAGTGACCACTGCCTGCTGTGATGTCTCTTAATTTGTCATATGAACCTCCTCAGGCAGCATAAGCATATTGTTTTACATGACTAGCCTCTGATCTCTGTTTGGCAATTGGTTGTTAACTGTTTGCAGGTGGCTATGTGGTTGCACCAGCTATTTTAGCTTTTTAATGACAAGTTATACCAAGCGTCAAATTGAAATAGGGCAAACTTTTTGTTTCTCTGTAATAGTGCCACATCAGATAAATATTATTTTCTTTTTAATACTAAAACACCACATCCCTCTTTTTAAGTGATGCAAGAAGCCCAAGGAAGTTTAAAGTATTTTAATTTTGTCTGTGAAATAATATAAGCAGTTATTAAAATAAATTCCAATTTAAATAAACATTCCACTGTCTTGAAGAGTAGGTGGGGCTCTGTTTTTCTGTACATGTTTTAGTATCTTTAAGACAGCAGAGGCCTTTGGAAGTCCACTACTATAATGAGTTCAGATTATTTTTGATTTCTTAATGTGTTTGGCTAGCCCAAGTAAATTATTTCTGTGCTGAGGAACTCGAGAAAGATTTAGAATCTTTACTGGGATCTGGTGGAAATCACACAGTTAGAATACAGTTTTATAGCTCAGCATTAGTCTGCTTATGTATATTTTTTTAAAAAATGATTGTACCAATCCACAGATATACTGCTGACATACTTCTAGAACAAGTAGGTGTGGTTAGGCTCATGGCAAAAAAAACCCCAAACAAAACCACAACAAAATCAAAACCAATCCTACAACTTGTTTGACAAAAATTCCCCGCATCCACAGAGTTTGTATTTGTGCTTCTGTCTACTCTTAATGACAGCATAGAGTCAACACAATTTTCTACAGGCAGTAGTTGCAGCTAAGCAATGACAGAGGGCACAAATATACAGGTGTTAAGTGACAAAGAAGGAACACTTAAGAATATCAGCAGTCAGATAAACAAACTAGTAGAAAGCTGGATACCATTATAGCAAAACAAAGACGAGATTCTCCACAGTTGCTGGCTTCCTATCCTGAAGGATTTACCAGTTCATCACCTGACCTTCCTTACCCCTTTTAAGAGTTTCTGATAGAGCAACTGCTGAGATAAAAATGTCCTTGAAAACAAGCATGTATACTCTGAAAGTGCTGGGATTTTCTAGGTTAGATTTTAGACAGAATCTAAATACCTGACTGCAAGACCACTGTCATCTGAGGCCCACAATAATATTCACCATGATACCTGCGAAGATGATACTGTTTTTCCTGAGCTGGGCACGGCTGGGCTGACAGACTTGGCAAGATCTTATTATTTATAATGTTTCTGCACTAAATTCCATACCCTGGAATTAAAGAAGGTTTAAATTGCGTGGTAAAATTACTGCTTACAAACATGCTGAAGCAGAACTAGCAAAGCAAATTCAGTGTTGGTTAAAGAAATGCACTTCCATTGTTTGGGGTTTTTTTTTACAGCAGAAGTGAACTTAGCATGTCAAACAGCACAACAATATGGCAGGATCATATAAAAAAAAGGGGGTAGACTCTCTTGAACATAAAGCCACAAACTGTAACTGATAACTAGTCCAATAGCCAATAAATAGGACAATGAAAAAAGACCTATTTTGACTTCAGTATTAAATGGGGGAGAGAGAAAGCTTGTCCTAACAAGACCGAATTCTACTCCGTGGATGCTGAGATTTAAGTTCCCCTTAAGACTCAGAGGAAAAGGATGTATTAGCAACATAGACTTTCAGCACCCTGCAGAATCCTGAAACATTACTCCAGAGTTCAGACAACCTGATATTGCAATGTGAGTGAAAGCTGAACATTTCTCCCTTTAAACAACTTTGTTTGACTGTGAAGAAGTAGTACTTTTTTTGCATTACATGGCACCTTAGAAAGTCTTCTGAAGTGAGGGAATCAACATCTATCCTTAGAAATTTGGTTGAGCAAAATAAAACCACAGTACCAGAATTGTTTATGCACTGGATTACAGACTCAGGAACTGGCTGGGAGAAAAGGCTCCATCTCTGCTTATGATTTGTTCCCTCATCAACTTTCAGTCAATCCACCCCTCTACTAACAACCCTCTGGGTGACACCTTCTCTGAGGGGAGAGAATAAAAAGATGGAATCCCAAATTATTTTATGTTATTCCTGCACCTAAGAAAGCAAACAGATGAGCTGTTATTTCCTGATGCTCGTAGAGCTACTCGGGAGCAAGCAGATATCAAGGCATAGCAGTTTGATCAGGAAGCATTGTATTTCAACAGATGCTTCCCTCTAGACATCAGATAACTGTGACATTCGACTACAATAAGGCTTTTTTTTTTTTTGAAATTACATTGAATGTACACTTTTTGATACTATTTGTTGACTGGGATGAAGGGTAGGGTATCCACATACTGAATTCCAAGGAGAAAAAACTGTCCATCGAACTGTTCATGACATGAATGAGTAAAAGATCTTGGGCTGTGGTGGGGAAAATTACAATGAAGTACTGATGATCATGATGCTTATTTTAAGCTTTCTTATTACACAACCAAACTATAAACTGCATTCTAATAGAAGCAGTACTTAATAACTCCTAAGATGGGAGTTATGGTACTCAAGTACAGATGACCCACATCTGAAAACTTATAGCTGGAACAGAAAAAGTTTTAATGCTAAGCAATTCTCTCCATTTGAATGTAAAAAGTTTTAATGAAAGTAGTATCTTTACCAGTATTTTTATATGCCACATATACTTCTATACTTTGATGTATTTCTGTTCTATGTATCAAATTTTATATTGGTATCTGTAATATCTTTATGAATGATCTGGACAAGGGGATCAAATGCACCCCCAGTAAGTTTGCAGACACCACCAAGCTGGGTGGGAGTGTTGATCTGCTTGAGGGCAGGAAGACCCTACAGAGAGATCTGGACAGGTTGGATCAGTGGGCCAAGGCCAATGGTATGAAGTTCAACAAGACCAATTGCCAGGTCCCGCACTTGGGTCACAACAACACCCTGCAACATTACAGGCTTGGGGAAGAGTGGCTGGAAAGCTGCCCAGCAGAAAAGGACCTGGGGGTACTGGTTGACAGCCAGCTGAATATGAGCCAGCAGTGTGCCCAGGTGGCCAAGAAGGCCAGTGACATCCTGGCTTGTATCAGAAATAGTGTGGCCAGCAGGAGTAGGTAAGTGATTGTCCCCCTGTACTCAGCACTGGTGAGGCCACACCTCGATTACTGTGTCCAGTTTTGGGCCCCTTATTTCAAGAAGGACATTGAGGTGCTGGAGTGTGTCCAAAGAAGAGCAACAAAGCACCAGTCTTATGAGGAATGGCTGAGAGAACTGGGGTTGTTTAGGCTGGAGAAAAGGAGGCTCAGGGGAGACCTCATCACTCTCTACAACTACCTGAAACACGGTTGTAGTGAGGTGGGGGTTAGTGTCTCCTCCCAAGTAACAAGTGACAGGACAAGAGGAAATGGCCTCAAGTTGCACTAGGAGATGTTTAAGCTGGATATTAGGAAAAATTTCTTCACTGCAAAGTGTTGTCAGGCTGCTCAGGGAAGTGGTTCAGTGACCATCCCTGGAGGTATTTAGAAGACATGTAGATGTGGCACTTCAGACATGGTTTAGTGGTGACTTGGCAGTGCTGGGCTAACAGTTGGACTTGATCTTAAGGGTCTTTTCCAACCTAAATTATTCTGTTCGATGATTCTAATGTATGGTGAGCAGCAGAGGTTTCCTTATCTGAGATGCCTATATTCCTTTGCTTCAACAAGAAAATTCTACCTTTTTTGTGTTAAGAGAGCATTAGAAAACCATCTTTACTATTGCATGAGCAGAACTAAATTTCTCTATGACTCTTTCAAGAATTTTTATTTTACATAGCGAAATTCAGGATAAAGAGCAGGAATGAGGATGCTGAAGTTAATACTTTAAAAGGCAAGTCTCCTGCAGGAAGTCCATTGTTCTGCATCAGTTCTTCTATTAAATCACAACAAATTTTACAATGATGTTCAGAACACTGGGAAGCAACATCAACAGCAACGATTACAAGTTATTTGAACAGCAGATGAGACCCTGAACTGAACGGTGTACTGCTGTAATTATACTCATGACAGTCTGAAACTCTAGAAGACTAATATTGTCCAAAAGAAAAATAAGATTCACGAGGTTTGCCTAGAATATATCCTTTATTATTTGCAGTCTGTGTAAATTTTAATACATGACTCAATTTCTACATAATTTCCTCTGTTTAAGCTCATCCTGGTCTTTTCCAACAACCCAGTTAATTGCACCTTTATTATGTATAGTCAGTACTTATGAAATATTGAAAATGCATCTATGAGCTTAGAAAAATAACATGCAAGGGAAATTGTTACTATGAAACTGATAAAAAAAAGACAGTTAAAACAGTCAATCCCCTTTTAGTGTGTTATGGCTTTGCACCAAGTATCAGATGTCAAAACAAACAGTTTAAGATGCTTCTTTATAAAGGCACTTACTGTTCTTCAAATACACTTTCAAATTTAGTTCTATTGCATTAAGAAGTGTATCTCTGGGATCATACTTCCATAACACAGCAGAACAGTCCAAAAAGGCAGCATTAATAAAAGGGAATAAAGAGTTTTTATGTTAAAATATTAAAATACCAAGAATTAATGAAAACTTTCAGGATTTGGTCCTTATAAAATAGGCAACGTCATTCAGGCAATAATGATTTCTTTTCTTAAATGCTACCAAAAAAATATCCCCAAAAACGAACTCTTCCAGTTCCAGCGTATAGATATGTCTAAAGTTGGGTAGTGTACCCTCTAACACCACCCCCACAAAAATAGAGCTCTTCAAGACTAGCTACTGCTCCACTTTGGCTGTGAAGGAGCAAAAGAGCATTTCACAGGCGCCCACTAGCAAGCCTACAGTTCTGTGTCTCTGTATCTGGATGGCTGTCCATAATACCCCTTCTTAGAGTGGTCTGATAGCTGCCGACGGTACTCCTCCTCCTCCTCTGCATCACTGCCGTAACTGCCACGGTTCTCTAGGTAAGGTCTCATAGGAGCTTTCTGGGGTTCTGGAGGTCTGGAGCTAAACACAGCAAGACAGGGAAAGAGAGAGATAATTTTACTTCCATTCTGAAAAGCTGAAAAATAATTTTATTCAGTATTGGCTTTACAGCCAAGTACAACTGGGAAAGGCACATGAAACCCCTTCTAGCCCATAAACAATTGCACGGCCATGGTAAGCCTATCTGGAGAGGCATTTTATTTCCATCAAGCTGGAGCCTGATGTTCAGATTTCATCTACTCAACCTACCTGGATGCATGCCAAATTAAAAATTATTAAACACCCCCCGGCACGCACACACACATCAAGAGCTTTACAGCACTCTATTCTCTGAGCAGAGAAGTTTTCAGCCATTGCTGCTACCCCAGCTGAAATTTTCATCTATTTCTGCATCAGATTCTTTCTATGTCTGCTGCTTCTTTTGCATCTTCAGTTTCTTGTCTCAAGCCTGATGACTTCTTATGTGACATTTCTTAAATTGATAGCCTTCTCCCCTCACTCAAGGTTCTCACTAGGACTCTTATCCTTAAAAATGGGCAGAAGTAACAGATGTATTTGCTTTTTATACACTGTAGTGCTACCTATTTAATGTGACACTAAGCAGATATATAGAAATAAAATCTGCCACGGAAGGGCTTTTCCTCAGTTTCAAAAGCCATGACTTTTGTAACTGTATGTAAGCAAACACTCTGCATATGTGGTTAAAGATTACTTTTCACTACTTCTGAAAAGCTTCCAAGGGTATATAAAAAAGTATGCTTTTCTGAACCGAGCAAGAAAACCTGAAAATAATCCCTTCATGTATTCCATTTTTGCACTTCGGATTATACACTATGACAGCACAGTATTTGATTCACTAGGAAAAGAAGTCCCATTTCTATTAGCTATTACTAAGAGGCAAGAAAAAGTCCTGCAGAGCAGAAAACAAAATCCATCAGACAGTGTGTTAGCTCTTACACAGGTGACTGCTCAAGTCAATCAGTCCAGAACTCACTGAATTTTAATGAAAGCCTATTACTTTCATGAGACTTTATCGGTGACCTCATGCAAGTTTCATCCCCAATTTCCCTACCCATACAATACATTCGTAAGTGAATAAACATTTAAATAGTTACGTGCTATTAAGTAATTAAAATAGCAATTTTTTGTTAGGATAGACTAACAGCCATCAAGTATTTGGCACAGGAAGAATGGACATCAGAGAACGTGAATGCAGAAAAGCTTCTGAGTAATACTAATTGGGACAAAAGACTGTCTCTGCAAGTATTTTAGCAAAAGAATATGGTGTTTCTTACTAGGTAATTCAAATACTGTGAATGAACTAAAAGAAAAAATATCTGGAAAAAGAAAAAAAAGAAGTGTTCATTGAAATTTTGTGCCACCTTTACAGTAACCTTTGAGGCACAACAACAAAGTGATATGCCAAGGCAGGATTATCTGTATGAATAAAAACTGGCAAGATCAGTTTTCCTCCTGCTGGTGAAGTAAACAAGACAGAATGCTTTAAACTGGATACATCTTACCTCATAGGCTGGGGCCAGTTCTGTTCTGATTTCTGTGTTTTGACAGGCACAGCATAAATATCTGGGTGCTTCTGGGCTATTTCAAGCTTTAAAAGAAAGTAGGAGAAATTAACTATCCATTAGGGAACCTAGACTGCAGATCTAGCAGGTCACATCTACATCTGAAACAATTAAAGCACAAACTGATAACTGATCTTATTCATATTGCCACAATTATATAATCTTTTGCCAGTGTAGTAATTCATCAGTGCACATGAAAACAATGGATTGCCAAAAGCAACAGAATTATTATAATCATCTTTCTATAGTTACAATAGGAAGCCTTAAAATACATCCTCTTTTTAAATCCAAATCCACACAATGGTACGTCTGTATGTGTGGTTTCCCAAACTTCTACCTCCAGAAACAATACCATGCAAGGGCATGGTTTTCATTTTCAGGATGCAGGCTGTTCTATATGCTGGAAAGCACAGCAAGTGCAGAATGCATCTCTTCATACCCTGGCATTCTGGGCCTCTTGTAGCTCTTGCATTCTTTGCATCCTTGCCTTGTGATCCATCTCCTCAAATATTTTTACTTTCCTCAGTACAGATTTTGGAGTATTTTCTTGTTCGCTTCCTTCCTCTTCCAGCTTTGCTGTCTGCTCCTCCTCTGCAGGTGGGACTGCTGGCTGAGAGTTTCTCAGGATGGGACGCCCAAAGGCAGGTTTCACAGAAACAGGTGGTGGTGCTGCTTTAGCTGATACAGTTGAAGTCTCGCTGCTGACAACAATGCTGCTTGATTTGGAGTCATAGTTCTTGGGAAAGTCATAGAGATCCTCTTTGTTTTGTAACTTTCCCTGTAAGTATAAAACAAGCAAACAAAGTTTACATTCAGCAACTTCATAATTTTAATTTCAAATTAAGGCTTTAATCTGAAGTTAATAATTTTGCCCATGTATTTAACAGTGTCAATCTTCATCCAAAGTAAAAATTGAAAGATATTTCAACTGCTGCAATGTCTTGGCCATACACTTACCTACTACACATCAACTCCTAGAAGACTAGCACATTTAGACTTGCTTGTCCCATTTGTTAAGGATTACCAGAACTACAACATTTGTTAGGGGATGGTACAGAGAAAACTGACCTCCCAGAGGATTTGACAGTACTAGCTAATGTAGAATATCTCTACCAGGAGTTTAGAAGCGCACAGGACCGTCTGTTTTCTATTCCATCTTTATTTTCCTTATGCATGCCCTACTCTGCCCAATCTCCATTGTCCAGGCACACTTGACTTTATTTTGAATACATACAGTATGTGAAGGCACCCATCCTCATAAATAAATGACTTTGGGGTCAGGGGAAATCAGGAATTGCTAAAGTAGAATTTGGTGTCCAAACGTAATAGTTTTTTTTCCCTGCATCATTCCTGAGCAAGGTTTGAATAAACAGTTAACAACAATTTCTGGTGATGGAGAGGTGGTTGATACTCGTTTTGTGCTTCACAATAATGGCCACCAGATTTGCTTTTCCTGATGATTACCCTACATTTGTTCTTGCTGAACAAAAGACACTAAAACAGTGTCTTTCAGTTTATTAGCAGACACAAAAAGGAGTTCACTTTCTTATTCCATGTAAAGATCACACATATTTGAAGAGAACTGTTACCCTGTAAGTTTTGTCTCTGCTCGATCCTGCAACACCTTCAATCATTCCTTCTCCCCACACTTTTAATGTTTTCTTGTCTCTGATCATTCCTAATGTGCTCTTCCTATTGCGCCACTCCAGAGAGTTCTCCAGAAAGAGAAACTTTGTATTCAGATTTGTCTTTACATGTTTACCTTAGGTGGTTCGGGCTTGAATGCTGGAGGTGGACTAGGTTCTCTGAGTATCTCCCTGCTACCAGCTTGTCTCAACTGAGCCCTTGGTTCTGGACTAAATTTTTTAAAACTCTGTAGAACAAAATAAGAGGCAAAATCACTGCAGTATTCAGTAATTCAATCATCTTTTCTCTCTCTCGAGTTTACTATTTTGGTAACAGTAACCAGGGGTCAAATGACTGTCAGCAACCTGACCACAGTCACTGCAGGTGTATTTGCACCATTCAAGGTGATGAGACATCATCAGGAAGCCTACAGAGTCAGGCAGAAAAGCAGAGCTATTATTATTTTTGCTCTACACAATGTAGTTTCAAAACACTATTAGAGCTAAGATAAAGCTGCAGTTAAAAAACCTCTCATTTTAAAGCCATACATACAGGGCTTTCACAAAGTCCGAAGTACAGTCTTGTTGAAAATCCAATCATCTCACCTCCTCATGATGCACAGGTTCAGAGGACCGGCTAACAGATGAAATCCTTGGTTCGTCCAAGGGCTCATCAAGTTCATTGTCAGTGTATGCACCTCCTTCTCCATCTGTATCCTCTAGATCACTAATCAGCCGACTGTCACAACTCAAATAGTCAGCACCCATTGCAGTAAGGTAAGACATACGATCATCTGCATCATCTTCCATGCCATCCATCTAGAGAAAAATCAGTAAGAATTAAGGAACAAACATGAAATATGTAAGAATTAGAGTCTAGTTAGGTCTCAACACCATGCCACACAACTTCTTAAGAATGACTTCAGAGAACTGGAAGAAACTCTCATCATGGCTTGGCTTCGCGGACAAAGATTTGGGAAGGGCTTTGCCCACGCTTATTGCAAGCGCGCTGATGGCTGAAAAGGCCAATGCGGGATCGGCAAGACCAGTTGCAAAGAGCACACCGGAGGGTCTCCTTGGGTGGTATTGCCGTTTCGTCCCTTGCCTGTCGCTACAGGGCTTTGCAAACGTGAGTACACCCTTCAAGCCTGCGCGGTGGATTTTTTAGGTGAGGCGCAGCATGCACGAGACTGGCCCCACCCTTTACACCTGAGGTTCATCTGCCAGGGCCTAGCGAGCTTGGACAGTGACAGCAAAGTCCTCAGGTCGTAGGTTTGGTTAGAGTATCCTTCTCTTAGATGGATGGCCTTACAGGGCTAAACGAGCTCCATCTGCCCGGGTTTGGAGTTAGAGGTGTCCTTCTCCTAGGATGGTTGCCCGAAGGCTAGTGAGCCCATCCTGCCCGTGGACACGCTTTGTCTGACCCTTCAGTTGAGACCTGTCTCGCTTGGGAGACCCTACTGGAGGCATATGCCACCACCAGCATAGCTCTCAACTCCACAAGGGCACGCAAGCTCTTTCCCCACGGCAAGGGGGTGCCCGTGAAAGAGGGAAGAAACTCTAATGCAGAATCATAAAGCAAAGTCCTGTAAAAGTTTGTGCCTCTCCTCACATTCTCCCCTAGCTACAGCATTAGTGATGAAAGCTCCAACGTGTAACAGAAAGAACAATAATATGTAATTTTTTGATACCAAGAAAGACATCAACTGACTATTTGTCTAACCTATTCAGCACTGGCAAGCAAAAATTTGAACAATTTTTACTGACAGGAGATAACTTGAGACATCTGATTAGCTTAGTACAGTATGGACTGACTGCTTACCTTTCCTTCTGACACCCATACTGCTTCTCCTTGCTGTTGCTGAATTGTATCTTTCAGACTACCATACCAGCTATCATTGGCTGAATTCAAATTGATGGTGGCTGTAAAAATGGATGGAGAAGGTATATTTACACAGCAAATGCAATGTGATCCTCTACCCAGTCTTTGCTGTTTAACACTTTTTTTAGTTATGAGAGAATGTTAAAAAACCTTTTGATCTAGATCACTGACAGAAGTATGGTATTATTATTTTATTGTTTGTCCATCCCCCAAGTTTATTAAATCACTTGTGTTTTAATGACAGTGGGCTGATTTACAACGTCTTTTATATTAGAATTTGGCAGAACAAGAAACCCTGAAAAAAGTCATGGAAGGGATTGCTCATGACCGTCCCTTCATACCCTTTTAGTTCCAGCCTGCAGAGTAGTAAGTGGTTGTCTCAAGACTTGCACAGTCACATCCATTACTCTCTTGATATTCAGGTTAGACACACATTCTTCCTTACCTGTAAAGAGGTGGGAACAAGTCTTCTTCAGTTTGTTTGCTTGCTCGTAAAGTTTTCTTGAGCTCTTGTTAGATGTGGAACATAGCCTTTGTCTCATGGTTTTCACACCCTGCTTACTGTCTGGGTTAAAGAAGACCACAATTGGAAACCACTGGGTATAATTTAGCAGGTCCACTGCTTTAGGAGTCACATCCAACAGAGCATGTTTATCCTGTTAACAAAAAGCCAGTTCAGTGTGCTGCTTGTGGGGAAGAAGAGGAGGTGGTTGACACATAGTATCCTAGGAAAACTGGGGTTTATTTTTCCAAATAATACTGCAACTTGTTGGATTTTTTTCCCAGGGTTATATCACATTCAGAAGCCACAGCAGGCAGCCGTTTTCTTTCAGCTCCATTTTTCTGAATAGCTTTTGCCTGGATGTCCACATTCTTACGTTAACTAACTCTCATGTTAAGTAAAATGCACTTATCCCACTTTTTTTTTTTTTTTTGGGTTGTTGTTAAGTAGCTAGTTAAAGTAACTAGCTTTTGTCTCTACCTGCCCCTACCACAGCTTCTACTACCACAACTATTCTGGGTGCTATCTGTGAGTTTCTATCTATACTTACTAGCTGAGGATAATTCACTTCTTTCATTTAAAATATTCTTTCTTAGCTACTTCTAGTGCAAAGATGAATAGGATTTTCAAACGCGTGCTTCACTGGGGCCTGAGCTCTGGACAGACTTCTCTATGCTATTCTAAACCCTTTGGCACTGATTTTATTGGGCTCAGAGCAATAATCTGTGGAGTACGTTCTTTTGCTTAAGTTTTTTTACACTTCTTGATTACCATCTATTGACTTGATCTCTAAACAATATTATAAGAATAGTTAATGCGGTCTCAGTAGATGCCACTTAGGTATTATAGTCACTTCGTGTTCAGTTCAATAGTAGTAACTTTGAAGCAACCTAAAATGTGAAATTTCTGATGACAGTAAGAGCAAGTAGAGCACTGCATGACAGTAAAGCCTCCATGGCAAATTCAGAAAGTATGTAGTAAAATGCATTTCAATTTAGAAGTAAAGTAGTTGCAAACTAGTTAGCAGAAATGGCTGATTCCATTCCCTCCCCCTGACATTTCCTAGAGAGTCTATTTCTCCTTGTTTAATGTTGTCGCAGATCTAAGTAAAATTAAGGCAAATTAATACAGGGCAAATTAATAAAGGCTTAAGACTCATTCAGGCAACTGTTACTTTAAAGAATATGCCCTCTGTTAATACTGTTACTGGGAGAAGAACACAGTAGTTATTCTGTATAGTTTTAAAATAACCACATTTAAGACCTCTGTTCAAATTTAGAATGGACTAAGGAAGGAGAATTTCAGGTTCATTCTCCCACTTGGAGGATAACTATCAGAATATCAAAACACTGTTGTTGAAAAATTTCAAAAGAGCCCTATCATTAAGCCAAGCCTCCTTGTTGGAGAAATAGACGCAGTAAAGATTCAAGGACTCTGCAAGTTTTAGGAGCAAACATATCAAAAACATGCCTTTGAGTGTAAGCAATCTTTACTGAGAAATACTTCACCTGCTCAATGATTTGCTTCACAGTGTTCAAGCGCACTACCCCGGTTGACTTCTCTGAACCTGCGTCCCTGGGTTCTGTCTCTGCAAAGACAACATTTTAGCTTATCTAGAATGGCCAGGTGGCTATGATTATTAAGTTATCCATTCTCTCAGTTATGGATCATAAGGAAGCTAGAACAACCTACTTGCTGTCTGGTACAGGTGAGGCAAATCATTTGACAGCTTCTCCATGGCGACATCTGCAATAGGGCCAAATATGACCACAGGTCTCTTAAAACCAGCTGAAAGAAAAATATTTCGAGAAAAGATAAGTATGGTAAGACTGGGTTTATATATCAGAGAAGTGGAACAGATAAGATCATCAATTGCTATGTAATGTTATGAGTAAGTTGAAGATATTAAAAACCCATGTTTTAAAACTGCTATTCCTCAAAAATTTGTGCAACAGCGTAACTTATACAGAAAGCTACTGTTATCAGCTGAGGAAGCAAAAGAGGTTGTTTTAATTTAACAGCTTTCTTATTACTTCTCATGAAGATGTATTGAGGAGATTCTACATTCCAAAAACATTCAGCAGATCTCCAGTAATCTTTCCATCAAGCAAAATAGCATGAACCTTGACTCAGTGGGTTTTGTGTGAATAAAGATACAAATGCTAAACCAGCTTTAGGGCAGTTTGAAGAAGAAATGCAAAATTCTATTATGCTTATGTCAAAATAAATGCAAACATGGTCCTCATAAATTAGTGGTGGAATGCCATTCTCTTGCTCAGTCTTCATCCTGACATCTGGGAGCTCCTTTAAAATACCTTACTACAATTTGTTTTGTTCCATAATTCTGTCATGTGTGAATACCCTGAAAAATACCTTGACTTGCTCAACATCACTAGTAATACAGCTAGTTTAGAGTCACAGAGATGTCCTCTGCTCTCCTTCCCACCCCTCAATTAATCAACCTTAATTACATTTAGAGTATCTGTTGAAAATACTTGAGGTTTATTTGCTCTTGAGGTAAAGTGGTATTTATAAGCTAGCTAAAGATTGTCATTGATCTCAGGCACATTGATTGTACTTTCAGAGCTAGCAAAGGAGAAGCTGAGGAAACAAGAAAACCCTGCTTCTTTCTTCCTTTTGTCATTTTAAACCTTGAAATTGTCACACTTAATTTGGGCAGTTCAAAAACTTTAAAAGCCCTTTTTCTTAAGACTAGATAATAGCACCCAGAAATTTTCATTCTGAGAAAAATGTCACCCCTTAATGTTGGTCAAATTTAACATTGAACCCAATATGTTAAAAAATCACTTACTTAATCGACCAAACATTTGGATGCTAAACCAGCCAGCAATAAATGGGCAGCTGGCTCACTGCCGTCTCACTTACCCTCACGCAACTGAACTCGCTCATAAGCTGGGAATTTGGTGCTCACAGATACAATCGCCGTCAGATCTTCACGACTCTTCCTCAGATTCTTCTTTGCTCCAGATCGCTGGCCACGTGTTCTCCAGAAGTCTGCCCTGTCACTTGAGCCATCTTTTTGGGCATTTTGAACACTGGCCATCTGCTCAGCTCTGACAGAGAAAACAGAGTTCATTTGTACAGAAATATCCAAAGAGGGCAAAGGTGTTTTCACTGAAGAACAACAGATTTTGAATTTGCAACGGGTAATATGCCAGACTGAAAGCCATGAGTGGAGGGAAGAATAGAGAAGTCCAAGTCCTTTTGCCTGGGAGCAAACGCATTGTCAGAACAATGCTCCAACTCGCCACAGCTACTCGATTGCTGGGCAGGAATGAGTCCTCAGGTCTTAAACTGGTATCTCACACAAGCTTAAATAAAAGAAGGCAACTGCAAAGAGGTGGTGAGAGAGTGAAACTCAGAACTGATGGTACAGGAAATTACTGTCACTATTCTCTTCTCCATTAGGCCTTACAAAAATTTAAGTCACTACAGCAGAGAAACAAAGGCTAGTTGGTCAGAGCAATCGAAAAAGAGGACAGAATGTACTAACCAGGAAAGAGGCAGGGGAGTCACGTAAGAAGTGTTATTTCAGGAAATTTTGTACAATGCAGTTGTAAACCTTTTTCTCCATCTTAAAAATCACAACCATATTCAAGAACTTAAGAGCTACAGTCTAAAAATATCCTGATTTTTTTTTCTGATGAATTTTAATACTTTTATTCATTGTGCACATTTGAACACATGAATTTTGACTATGAAAGCACATTTAAGCAAAAAACATTGCAGTGGTTCACTCAGTATTTCACACAAAAATAAGGATTACAGCTACCAAGAAATATTATCCATGGAATAAATTCTTGAAACATTTTCTGTAAGGATATATGAAAGAAAGTCAAGCATTGAAGTTCTTTTAAAATCATCAGATTTAATTAATCATCAGAGTATTCTTGCACACATAGTCATAAGTTTCCTCACATGTAAGGTTTTTGTTGATTTTTTTGGGTTGGTTTTTTTTTTGTTTGGTTGGTTTGATTTGTTTGGGGACAGAGTGGAGGAGGAGAAGGGAGTGGGGAAAGCAAAAAAGCAAAATTAGGACCCTCCACACATTTTCTAGAAGAGGAACTGAAGCAGCTAGGGGTCAAAGCTTGGTTGATTGCCTAGACAGGAGCTCTGGGTCTGTGTTGTAAATATCTGATCTAGTATGTAGGTAACACCATCCTCTCTCATCTTCTCCTCACATAACGGTTCTAAGATCTACAGCTTTACAGGCACAATTGTGGTGAAAGTAAAAGCAAATCAATTTATTCATTCTTGCAAGAGGCAAAAAAAAAAAAGGGAAGAAAGGTATGGCATAGGAAGCAAAAATAATTTGGGGAAAAAAAAATCTCACTTCTAACAATGGGTAGGAAGATAGGATGCCACCTTACCTGCTCTTGTTTGGAATGAGGCCCTTTTCCAGTTCATTTCCAATTCTCACGGCCAGCCAGTTTCCCAGTTTGCCATCATACAGTGTATCAACTACTCTAAAAATCTCCCCTCTGGTGAACGCTAAGCTCTGTGGTGACTCTTTTTCACACTCAAAGTGGCTCCTGATGAAGAACGAATCTCCTCTGCCACAGGCCATGATGTCTCTGTAGACTAAAACAGGAACTCACCTTTATTTTTTTTTTTAGACTTGAAAGGAAGATTAAGCTCTCATTCTAGTGAGTAGTTTTCAAATTCTTCCCCTCCACTCACAAAGATGCAAAAAACCAGCCTTCACATCCATTGCCCTACATGCACATTATCAAGAGCGTTCTATACTTGTACACATACAGCTCTTACAGCCCTGAGGGAAGGACGTACTTGCACCTTCCCAAAGCTACAGTACTTCAGTATTACAGCAGGCTGTCTCCAAACAGGAAAGCAAGAGGCTTTGCTGGCTCCTTAACTGTTCATCAATAAAACATTCCATTTGCTGCTACTTGACTGAGTCCCTTATTACTGCCAAGGCACAGCAGAAAAGCAATGCTAACAACAGATCTTGGGCCTGCTGCTACAGAATGAAAAGCAGAAGGAACAAGCAGTACATTGCCACTCTTCGGGATTAAGAGGAGATGCTATTTGCTAATAATGGAAGAGATGGATAGGTGCTCTGAAAAACACATCTCCTGTGCACATTCATATGATCCTTGTGGTATGGAATACAGCTATCTTCTAAACTACTGAAAAGGAGGGTAAGTAAAATGCTATTAAGAATAAGTACAAGAGAGATTAGTTCTGGATTTACTGCCAAAACAAAGATTAAAAGCTTCATGGATATACACACATTTTGTTCAAAGCACCTACCTTCATATTTGCTTTGAGCCAAAATTGTCACTGTTTCACCTTTAGGAATTTCTAAGAGATACAAAACAGCATCTTCCCGAATAATGCCTCTGAAATCTTGAGTGTTTACCTATGTTAAAAAAAAAAAAAATTTAAAAAAATTGAAAAAATCAACAATAAAAGGAACAACTAATGATTTTTGTTTCATCTAAAAAAAATCTTAAAATACTCCCCTTCCCTTATTATACTTCTTTCTTAAAAAACATCAATATAGATGTCTGTTGCCATAAGGAATATTTTATTCCAGCCATTAACAGTAATCTTTCTGAAATACCAAGGTCCTGGATGTGCACTGTTGGATTGTTCCTTCTACTTCAACAGGCTCCAAAAGGCCTTGAAAATCAAAGCTATCACAAGACAAAAGACGCAGAAGAGAAAATTACATTAGCCTCCTATTTGAATTTTCAGGAAAAAAGGGGAATGTAAGAGGAACAAAACAGCACAGATGATGTAATTCTCAAACTGGAAAAATAAATCACTGTTACCCAAGGAAACTGGAGAAAGACAAAAGAAGAAAAGTATGCTGGCCCCAATTTTTTCCCCCTCCAAGACTAGGAAGAAGCATTGTACAGAAAATTTATTCCCCCATTTTGGGACATTTTTCTTGATTAATATTTCTCCTACCTATTCCCTTCACAGAATCTTAAAGAAAGTAAAGCTTGATAGACAATTCTCCTTCAAAAACTCATTTCAGTAAGATCCCTCCCCCACACATACACACTTCCAAAGCAATAACACCACTTCCTAAGATTAAAATTTCTCCATATTTCCACTAAGAAGCAAATAAAAGAATAGGAAAGGGATTTGCATTTCAGGGACGCATACTTATACTCATACCTTAAGAATCTGATCTCCTTCCAGCAGTCCCTCCTGATCAGCTGAGGTGCCTTCTTGAATTCCAGCAATAAATATCCCCACATCATTTCCGCCAGCCAGTCGTAGACCCACACTGTCCCCTTTCTTGAATCTCACCATTTTTGTATTGGGACTACAAAATTTACAGGTAGCAAAAGGAAGTAAGGGCAGATGTTAGGCATATGACAATAGCAGGTTGTCAAGAGAAAAAAAATTGCAACCTTTTCAACAAAATCATATTAATAATATTCTTAGCTCCTTTCTTTCACTGTATAGGCTGTATTTACTCACTCTTCAGCGAAGGAAGAAAGCAAAGAATTTGCATTTTTCAGAGTGGAGACTGAACTAAGAAGAGCAACTAAGTGATATATACAGATCTGACAGAGCAGGAAAATAACTCCCTGTTCTTAAGGTCCCCAAATAGTTCCCCACCAACTGGATCCTCTCTCAGATGAGCAGCTGGGGTTTTTTTGTGAAAACAGCCTGAGTTACAAGTAATCACTCATTGTTTTTTCCTCTATATGCTTCAGAACTGTCATATGAGTTAAAATTATACCTATTTTCTTGCAGTTTCACTTGTTTGTTAGACAGAAGCCTTCAAGTTTTCTTGTAATAAGAAATATTTTATATTGGTATGTTAACAATCTCTTCATATTGCAGTGGGAGAGGCTACTGGACTAGGTTCAGCTTTTTTGCTGTCAGAAAAGCTGTATGCCTGAGTGACCTTCCAACACAGGGAACAGTACTTATCTGTCAGCCTTTCTCAGTAATACCCTAAGCCTGTATTATAAATTCCCCTTCACCAAAATAATCACTTTATTAATTTGCACATCAGTGACAACTTATGCAGGATCCAATGCAGAGTATATCTGAGAAGATAATCCATTTGAGAAAATACTCCAAGCTGCAGAATATCTTCAAAACATCATCTTTAGGCTTCAGTGCTCTTCTACCTTCAATTTCTCAATTTGGAAACTCTCTAAAGAAAACATGTAAACTGACTTCCTACAAATACAATTTGCAACTTTTAGTACCTTGTTTGTTAAAGGATCAGCAGTATCAGGTTCCATTTGATCACTTGTAAAAAACATCAAAAAAACCCCACAAAAATAAACTTTGGAAGCAAAGTTTTGTCCTTTTCTAAGCAGAGACTAGAAATGCAACATGGACTGCACAGGCTTGGATTTGAAGAAAAGACACAAATTTTTGTATAGAAGTTTCCAGCTGGTGCAGAAACACACTTATTTGGCCCAGTCCTGCAACAAGCTTGCTTACAAATAAATAGAGGACACTCTCTTTGTATCTTAATATTGCGGAGAAGGGGAGGGTTGTCTTAGGTACATGTTAAATAATGGAAGCGGTGTAAAATATATTTCCATAGAATTGCACAGGTTAGAATGGTCCTCTGCTCAAAGCAGGTTGCTCAGGTCCTTGACCAGTTATGTTTTTTGAGTATCTCTGGTGGTGGAGATACCACAACCTACATGGGAAAACTGCTCCAGTTGTTAACCAACGTCATATTAAAAAGTTTTCTCCATTATATCAAGCCAGAACTTCCTATGTTCCAGCTTTTGTCCTTTGTTGTTCATCCTGCTACTGCAGCCCTCTGAGAACAGTACAGCTCTGTTTTCTCTACACCCACTACCCATTAGGTTGTTCCACACAGCAGTAAGATGTCCCTTCAGTTCTCTCTTCTCTGGGCTTAACAAACCCAGTTTTCTCAGGGTTTTCTTATATGTCATATGCTGCAGCCACTGACTCCCTAGACTCGCTCCAGTGTGTCAATGTCTTTCTTGTCCTGGGGAGGCCCAAACCGGACAGAGTACTCCAAATTCTATCTCAGTGACAAATAGAGCAGAATAAAAATATACCACTTCGTACGTTCCTATGCAAGCCCAGAAGCACACAGGGTGTTCTACACTTTCCAGACAGAAGGTAGGTCTACTACTTCCAGGTAGATACTTCTAAAACTAAGTTTAACTGAAATACAGTCACAAGCCATGTCATCTCTTCTTGCATTCAGCTATAAAGGGAGTGTCACTCCAAATGGACAAAAAAACCCCAAAATCCATGCAACCAAGAATCAGGTACAGGTCACTGGAAGAATGCGGAGTGCAAAAGAACATGGCAAGCACTGCCTTACCCATATATTGCTTCGTCTTCAGGGCTGGGTTTCAGAATTGTTCTTGTAACTGCTTTTGGTTGAGACGCTATATGCAAAGAAGTCAATAGAAGTTACTGAACTAATGGCAGCAATTTTCAGCTATCAGATAGCAATCAAACCTTTCCATGCCAAAGATTAAAACAGATTTAAATGTCAAGCATCAATCTGACTAGAATTGATTCACTATCTTTCTTGGAAAAGAACAAAAAGGTCAAGGCAGGGATAGACAACTCTTTCAGGCAAGCCAGATCAGACTTCAGGAATAATTTGGCTGCATAGGGCAATAGGCTACAGTACATGGTCTTAGGAGAGTACTTGGTTTTTGAGGTGGTAATGCTAATAAACAACTGCCTTCAAATAATCTCAGATGTTTATTCTCTCTCTGCACCACAAAGCAAAGACAGACCTCTTCTCCATATGTTGGGGTGGGGTTGACATGAAGAGTATACTAGATATGTCAACATGATTGGGGGAGTGACATTCTGTGGCCAGGGACAAAATAGCAACTAAAAACTTTGAACTCTGACCTGCTGGGTCATCTTGGTATTTCAGCTCTTTGTTTGCATCTACAACTGTAACAGCAGCAGTAGCAAGGTCACCAGTTGATTTGAATGGTGTAGGCATTCCTCCCATCCTGGACATCTTGTTAGATGTATCATCTTTTGCACTAAAAGCAAAAGCAAGTGTATGAAATCAGGTAAGAATGTCATGCATTTTAAGAAACTCTTTGACAAGCATTAGAATAGAAAAGACCATTTCTTACTTTGGTTTTTCCTTCAGCTTTTCATTGGATGAATGAGAATCTAGATCGGAATGATGTAACCTGTCATCTTGAGGGGAGAATGATCTGTTTGACTCTATTTCAGAAATGTCTGTAAAGAGAGCAGTAAATCAAGAAATGCAGGATGTTTAAAAATTATCTGCACGTCTGATCACTGTCTTAATTTACAAAGCTTTCACATATAAGATAGGCCAAACCTTTCAGCCTACTCTAAGGTGGGCTTGACTAAGGTTCAAAAAGTGCTGTATGTATTTTAGTGCTTCCACTCCTTCATCCCCCTGAAAGTATTTCAGGAAGGTTTCACATAACCTTTAGGAAACACACTCACATGATGCAACTACTTTGAGCATTACATAGACTCATTAACTAGTGTTAGCAGCCTTTTATTTGAGGTCTCATGGAGGTTCCCAAACAGAAGACCACTTTTACATTAACCATCCTCACATCATTGCTTATTTAGTGACGAAATAGAGTAACCCTAGTTCTTCACAGTAAAACCTACAAAAAGCTTCACCCTGTATTCTGACATCAGAGAAGCCATTATCCTGCACTAAATATTGTAACATCCTGCTCCTCCAAACATCCTGAGCCCTCTCCAAAGCAGGATTATCTCTTTCATTCACTGTGAGAGATCACTTGTACAGAATAGATACCTAAAGCAAGTGGGCTTGATAAAGAATTAGGTATTACGTAGGGTGGCTTGTGTTACTTTTGAGGTTTTTTTAAAGAAAGTAGTGTAGTAGTAGTACCACTCTACCACAGGAAAACACTATGAACTCCATTCTGTTCCAGAGTCTAGAACTTTTTATCCACATTAAACCTCACCATCGATTTCTGAATCACTGTCGTTCAATGAAGGAATGTTGAGCAGTGTCTGCTTTCTGTCCCTGAGGACGACCAGCTGGAGCTTCCCCCGTGACTTCTCAATCAATTTTCGGGCATCAGCTAAAGACATGTTCTCTGTCACTGTACCATTGATCTGGACATAAAGAGCCAACAATAACATTACAAGTAAATAAACAAGTCCATATTGTGCTCCAGTTCAATAGTGAAATCAACTATAACATGACTTACTCCAGAGTAACCACTATAATAAAAGACTGCTAAACTACTAGCAGTATAATCAGAACAGACCTTGAGAATGATATCCCCTTCATGAAGATTGCCATCTTTGGTTGCTAGGCCAGTGTGGGTCATTTCTTTTATGAAGATCTGACTTCCAAGCCGGAGACCATATTCTAGAATCAGGGAAATAATCCAATGTAACTTAGCAGATGAGCAAGGGTCCATTCTTTTAAAACTACAAAATGTACATGCAGCACACTCTATACACCATGAGAAAAGAAAAAGAAAGAAAATGTGGACCTAGTAAACCCACTTAACCGTAGGCTAACTCTCCTATTTCTGTGCTGTCACCATAGTAAGAACAAAAAGCAGTCCAAAACCAATCACAGATGGATGATTAGTCTGCACATTCAACAGCAAAACAATGCTTGCATTCTGGAGGTGCTTATTAACATGCTGGATTCTCTCTCTGTATTATATTTTGCATGGTGTAGAGAGGGGAAAAAGGTCAAAAAGGACTAACATAAGAGATGGGGTTTTTTACCAGTTGCTGCATGCTGACCCTATATGATCTGAATCTAAGTGTCTCAGTTGTTTCAGGTAAAGGATTTTTATTTCTCCTCTCCCCCTTTTCCCCCCCCCCCCCCCCTTTTATCCCCTTTGATCCAAATTACTTCGATCAGTATATTTGCTACTTAAAAAGAAAGGCAGCACCCTTAAAACACGCATGTCCTAGAACAACAGAAAAGAAACAGTTATCTGTTTTAAAAAAATCACCACATTAAAGCGAGTCTGCAGAGTATCCATAGGAATGGCAGAAATTATGGAATTACTAGCTAAATACAAAACTTAACAAAGACATCTTAAATTTCTCCTTATTTGTATACTTATCTGCATTATCTTTACAAGTGGAAACATTATAGGCAGGAGAAAAGAAAGAAGGAGGAAAGGGATCCTTGCCAGAGTCAATGAAAACAAAGGTTAGCCCCTACATACAAAGCTTACATAAACAGAAAATTATTACAAATCACAACAGGCAGTTTTTAGAAAAAAAACACCCACAAAACCCCTACAAACACACCACCACATCCCCCCACAAAAACTCCAAACAGAAGAGAATGCACAACGCAATCTCAGATATGCTTTACAGCACAGGATTCTATTTCACAGCACACGAAAGACCAGTACTCAGCAAGGAAAGGCTGTTTCAAGTTGTTGTTATTTCAGTATTCTTTAACTGCATTCTAAAGTATTCAGAACCAAACAAACCTTGGAACTAATTTAATTATACTGAAGGGAAGAAGTAAGTGCACTGTTAAAGGCAGAATCTACTCTTCACCCTTTGTAGCTAACTCTTTTGTAGATGCGCCAAGAGTAATCTGAATCATGATCAGATCCATGTTTCCCACCAGAACAAGAAGAATAGGGCAGAGAAAATGGAAAACCAAAGGACACAGTGGCTTGAAAAGACTGAAATGATGTGGCTGAACAGTTCTGTGTTCAAAGGTAAAGTTCAAGGTGCTGGGGGAAAAAGCACCTCAAACCAGCCAGCAAGAATGTAAGAACAACTTAAGCTATCAGTTAGAAAACTCAACATTTAACCCGTAAAAGCAAAGAATATTCAGATCTTTTCCTCCCCCAACGAAAATAACCTGCTGCATTAAAATTCAGTTCCTCTCCTCCCCTACTATACCTACCTTCATTATGCCTGCCTTTAGTTAATAGAACACTGATCGGTCCATTCTGATCCTGAGGTCCTATATACTCATGTTGATGGTGCATTTCAGGTGAAGGACTTCGGGAATGAAGCCTGTCTCTACTTCGACTCCTCACTTCCCTCTCGTATCTAGGATCAGGTCGAGATCCATGACTGTAACTTGGTGGGCTGTAGTCTCCTCTGTAGTCCCGTTCATAGCTACCATCCCTGTCGATGCTTCTTCCCCTGCTCCGATCTCTTCTATAGTCTTGATCCAAGCTCCTGTCAACACTCCTACCACGACTTCGATCACGGCTGTAGCTGCATTCCCTATCACGGTCTCTGCTTCGGTTACGCCCTCTGTCTTGTTCATCTCTATAGCTCTGATCCAGGCTGTTTCCCCAGCTTTGGCTGCGCCCTCCATTACCACTATGCCAGCTTCTGTCACTGTAGCCACTTCGAGCACTTTTGCCATCAAATTCTGCATGGTCATCCATTACATCTAAAGCTCGGTCCTCATAGTCAAGGGAGGGGCTTCTCTTCAGTGCAGCAGACTGCACTTTCCTTGGTCTTTTCACTACCTGTTCAGTGCAATACAAAACAAACAAAAAAACCCCTCCAATATTCAGAATGTGAAATTCAACATATTAATATTCTTCACACTTTAAATACAGGTTGGAGTAAAAAAGAAAAAAAAGAAAAAATGTTCTATTTCTAGAACAACCAGTAGATTAGACTATTTAGATGTGCAGACGAAATACTTACTAAATGGGAGGATAAAGAACAATAGTGAATTAAAACAAATAAATCAGATCAGCAACCACATTCTTTTATCTCTGTAAGAGTGTGAGTAATGAATACTTTTTTCTTTTTCTAGATGACTTATAAAAAATGTAACAAGACCACAAGAGAGTTGTCAATGCCTCTCTCAACTAATAAAACCCAATCTGAACCACAAATCCTTGGACAAGGTCTGCGTATGCAGGACATTTGCCTCATATTTATTTTTTTTCCAACTACCACTCATTATTCAATAAAATTAAAGATTGAGGACATGCATTTTATTCTCAGTTTTTCAACAGGATAACTGTGACACTGTTTAATTTCCATTTGTTTCACCGGTAGAAACTATGTCTTTACTTGGTTTTATTTACTTTGTACATACTACTGGGCAAAGCTTGCTTTGCTTTATGCATTTATGGGAAACCTCATAGAAGAAATCCAAAATCTTGACTGGTTACACAGGTACATACCACTGTGGAGTGAATATATTTGTAATTTACTTACAATGGTTGCCACTTTTCCACTTTTCCTAAGTTGCTGGACTGCAAAGGAATGTGGAACATTTTCCATTGGGGTCCCGTTAACAATGACCACTCGGTCATTTTCTCTGGAAGAGAAGGGAGGGGAAAAAAGACAAGAAAAAACAGATTTAAGAGGATTCTTCAGGAAAACAACAGAACAATTTTTTTTTTTTTTTTTTAGGGGGAACCTATGGATTTCATTCACTGCAACAGGGAGTTTTGCTTAAAACCTGTGTTTGTTATACAAACACTACAATACCTGAATACTAGAAGAAGTTTTCAGTATGTTTAAAAATTAGGCTTTGGGTAATGCTATGCATCTTATATATGTACATGTCCAGCTTAGGTACCTTGCCATAACGTCAAAGAAGATTTTGTTTTTTAAAGAATATTTGTAATACCCATTAAATTTTTTTTTTTAAAGTTCTGCCAGAACTCCTAGTCTTTCACACCTAGTGCTAGATTTTTTCACACCATCATAAAAATTTCAAGTGAGCTTCAAATTGCTGCAGCCACAGCAGTATTCAAACAAATCTTTACTAGTACCACTTAGTACTCTTTTCTGAAAGACTGGTATTCAGGTCCCATCTACTCTGAAGAAAGATTATTGTGGGAAAAAAACCCCAATTAAACTATAATACACAAAAAGTCCCCCCTGCCCTAAAACACAGGCCAAAAGAGATTACTAACTTGTCTATTCTGCTCTCCTGCACGTCATATAGACCATTAAGACTTAACTTGGGTCACCCCCAGGAGACAGTCCCATAACACGTGATTAATTAAAAACCATTATCTTACAGAAAGGCATTTCAACACAAAAAGTTCAGGAGATTAAAAAAAAAAAACCAAAAAACCAACCAAACAACAAAACACATCTACCCCAATCCTTGTATGAGTTTATTCTGGTGACTACTCAGAGGCTAACCTTATAGTCGGAGCATTAGCTCAAACAATTACTGGTCACTGTGCCATTTTTCTGCTAGATAAAAGAATTTTTAGTATCCATTACCTTCTCCTCACTGTAATCGAGTCACATGACAATCTTCTATTTAAATAACTAGATTACACACTATAAGTCTCTCTTTATAAGGCACTTTCTCTAACTCCTGAATGATTTTTATGCTTCTTTTCACACCCTTCCAATTCCATTGGCAAAATGGCCAGAATCTACCCTTTTGAATTACTATTACTGCACAACTTTGGCATTCTTCCCAATTGTCTAGTCCTCATCAGGTATTCCAGGTCAAAGGATGAAAAACTGATCAGCAGTGGGATAGAAACTGTTTATCTCAGCCTGCAGATTTAAAATTACTTGTCCATGATAGATGCTGCCTCACCAAGGATTACAGAAGGACTACAGAAACACTTTATTTCCATATTTTTACTTTCAACTATAAATATTCAGAAAACACTTCTGTTTCTCTTCCTTCCCCCATTAATGCTCCTGACACCTTAGGAGTAAAGACACATCTTTGTGCTGACTTTGGCCATTCTCTTGAAAAACTAATGTTTGATCACTATATGTGTTTCCTGGAGAAAGAACAGGGAGAATGTTTTAAGATACTAAGTATTTTTACTGTTTCTTTAAAAGAAATGCAATGTTAAGAGAAACACACTGAACTATAAAAGCTTTTCAACACCACTGAAATTTAATTTCTTATAAAATGGCAAATAAAACCACCTCTGGGTGGAGTTTGTTCAGTTTGATGTTTATTTATTTAAAACAGACATCTAGGTTTTCAAGAGGGCATCAAATGTTGAGTGGATTAAATCACCAGGATTTCAACCAAGCCTGTCTGAAGGTTTTACATATTCTACCACGACCTTCAAAATATGCCAGAGAGAGAAATAAAATTGCTTACTGAAGTAATCCATCTGCTGGACCACCTGGGAGAACATCCGAAATGACTATTGATGTTTCACCGTTTTCAAAATGAGGGTTATCTCTGCCGCCAGAAACTGCAATCCCAAATCCTCGTTTTGAATCCTTTACAACAAAAACAAATACAACAAAACTCAATTCCATCCCTAGGAATTTTGACAAGGAGAAAGAATAGTATCATAAATGTTCCTGTGATGGCACTCAACCTCGATGATACTTAAAATACGATAGTTGCGTGCAGAGCGTGGCAGAAATACACAGCACCTCTAGCTTTAAAAAGGAATGGGTTTACGAATCCATGCAACAAGATGACATGTTCCCATGTTCCAAAATCTCCATCTACAGCCTTGTGACTGTTAATAATTAAGCAAAGGACTCGCTAACAGCCTGCATTTTGCTCTATCATCCCACTGGCTATTCATACCAAATTTACTGTTAGATAAATCTGTTACTAGTATTGCTTGGGAAACTGGAACAGCTTTTCCAGGATCTCATCTTCATTGTGATTGCTATCTAGTTTTTAATAACTACTTACAGCTTGCTCAAACTAAACAAGATCATGGCTGATTACAAAAAGCAAGCAGTGAACTTGTGAATTCTCTATAATTATACTCTCTCACAATCAGTTATTTTAAATACATAATTTATGTCAAACCTGTCATCCATTAATTGGAAATATCGGATCCATAAAAGCTCTAAGAGGGCATTCATTAAATCATCAACAGGGTGCAAAGGAAGAAGCATGTCTTTAACACTAGACCTGAGAACTGTTGGTGTAACTGAACTGCAGACAAGAAAAGTGTCCACTAAACCATACATTTTGTTGAACACAGTTTAAATTTATCAGCTATTTAATGTACACCTCCTGTGACTATAAAATACAAATTATGCTACATTTAAACAAAATGTTTTACCATACTGGCAACGTAATACATCAAATGAAAGTGGTGATTTCCCCCAGCTCACGCTCAGCATGTGTAGCTCATCACAAGTCAGGTCATGTTCCACTAATGTCAATATTAAGTGGTCATTTCTTTGAGGAGGAAAAAGCAAATTTTTTTTTTTTAAACAACCACACTTCACTTGCTGCACCTTAGTTTTACAGGAAGCAGATGCTTCAAGCCGAAGCAATACAGAATACAAATTAGTGGTGATTTGCTGCTGATGCAGCAAATCCAGTAGCCCTTGAGACTTCAGTAGTATAAGCCTGTCTCCGAGGCAAAAGTAGTAATGCTCATTTACACAACATTCAAGATTAGAATAAAGTTCAAAATTACAGGAACTAAGGTCTGCTTCTGCAATGTTTCTTCTGTATTGCTCTGTAATGTGAAAAACAATCCTTTCTCAACAATTCAACACATAAAGCAGGTTGTGTAGGAAAGATTGCTCTTTTACCTTTGGTCATCAAGTTGAGTTCACTGCAGAACAGGTGAAAAAAATGTAAGCAGCGCAGTGCAGGCTGCTCACTGAACCTGGATCATCAAAAGAGCTGGGAAGACCACCACCAAAGCACGAATCCTGTGCCATGGTGTGGCAGCCTAGCCATTAGAGAACTCAGAAACAAGAGGTTTACTTTAACTCAAAAGGACTCTACATAATGAGATACTTCCTCTTTTCTTGGAGTAATTGTCAAAACTGAATAGTCCACATACTTTAGAAATTTTGAAGAAAGTATTTTTCAACTAGATTCTACACTGGCAGGTATTAAAGTATATTAAAAAAATAAAATCAGTGGAATCATGTTCAGTGATTATTTTAAAGCTTGGACTTTAACTACCACTGCGTGATAGAACCACCTACTTTGTTTTTAAGGTTATTCAATGACGAATTTAGCTATGCAGCTGGCACACGGTATATTATACTGTCATCACAAAGACCAAACAGTAGTAAACATAGCACTTAAATTGTTAATATAATTTACTGTTAACATTAAAGAGTCATGCTATTGTATGAGTAACTAGCAATTAAGCTTTAAAATGAAGACTGTATCTGATTTGGACAACAAAGTAATCCTATTCTAGGCTCAGATATGCTAATTACACCTATTGTAAAACATGTTTAGACTAAACCAGTGCTTGAATATTTGAAAACTAAAAATATAACAGGCAGTCACTCACCTTTTGTAAGGTCACAGTGTACTGTTCCCATATCAGCTCTTCCATGCCTGGGGCCTGTTGCACACAGAAACCAATCAGTAAAACACAAAGCATAGAACTATCTGAATTAAAATGTTAAATACCCCACTAAAACACAGGTATCAAAATAATATGCATATTCTAATAATTTGGTAGAGTAAGTATGAAATGTATATATTTCAATTAATGATGATTTTTTCTTCAAAAAGGCAAAAATATTAATAGGTCCAGTGTATTGGAATCCCTTCACATTTCACTGATTTAATGGCTCATTCTGACTTTCTGGGAAAGTCTCATTCAGTAAAAGCATTTAATTCAGATCACACTAACATTATATAGTCCTGATTCAAAGAACACACAAAATACTTAAGGAAGACCTCTCCATTCTAGTATGCAATAAGACTAACAGTTGAAACTGAGGTTTTCAAAATGAACTAGTCTTCAGGTCTTTTTCTTCTTGTTCATGTGGATTTTACAAAATGTTCCATCCACTGTGAATTACCTAACTGAGTATTTACGTTCCCCTCAAAATTAAATTTTACAGGAAAACAATGTATCACTATATTGCACTGATATATCCATTTCTGTGACGCTTCCCAGAAACAATTTTTTCCACATTTCCAGTTAAAACTGATCCTGAACTGATCAGTTTATCTTACATGATATAACCTGAAATCTTTCCAACATCACAGCTTAAAATATAATACAGAATAATCACCCAGCTGTGATGCACCATACAGTGTACAGCCAGACCATTCAGTGCCTGCCCTGTAAACCAAGGAGAAAAATGAACCGCAATATTTGACACAGTCCAAACTTTTCAAAATGCAAAGTGTCCACTGCATGGGAAAAATCCAGGCATTGCATGATCCACGGGCATGCACGTACTCAAGCTGTAGGTTTATTTGGTTTTATCGCTAAAAGGTCTTTCTTGGGAAGCTAAGAGTTTGCTCAGAAAATTGAAGTTCAGACAGAAGCTCAGTTTTGACTTAACAGTCTTTTAAAGGCACTAAAGGGATTACTGGCATCTAAACTCCGAAACAATAGACAGAGAAGTGACACAAGAAGGGTATGCCAGCACTTTAAACAGAGTTCCCTGTATTTCCAGAGTAAAAGCATTGTGGCAACACACAACTGTTTAGCAGGCTATGGATGCTGTTTCTCAAACACGAAGAACCTCATGATGTATTCTTCCAGTGGATTCTGAGCACTCCAAAGAGGAACTAGGTTCATATTTTCCATTGCACACTCACTGTACTGAAAAACAAAACCCAAGTCCTGCTCAGAGTTCCTGATGGAATACACAAAACATTCAGCATTCTTACTAGGAATTTTACAACACTGAACAGTGTTAAATTTCCACAGTTCTCTTAGAAAAGGAACAATGCTCTCCAGCTTCCAGGAACTTCAGGATCTAATAAAAAAATTCAATTAAAATAGCTGGAGGAGTAAATAATACAAGTAAGTATTTCTAAATTTCTACTCATTTAAATCAGACCGGAATGAGTGGCATTTATAACTGTTGGTATTAAAACATAGGCCTTGAGTCAGTGAATTGCTCTACTGAAGCACATGGTGAAATTATTTTATCTGGTATTCCCATTTAACCAGAGACATGTCTATCCTTCACCCTGCCTCACCACATATATTCCCTTATACAGAGAACCTTTCACAAGCAGAAAAATTCTCCTTAACTAAGTGCTTTTTCTGAGCTGCTGTGACGCTGTGGTAAACACAAGATTAGGCTTCCTTGTCTGGCATTTGTGAAAATGTGCAAACAGTTTAACTACTACTGACCCTTGGCTACACCATCACTGTTCTGCTTTTCTATACAATTCTAAGCTCTGCAGAAAACCAGTCTGTGCTAAAGAAAGGCCTCAGTGTCATATAAATTCCAGTTGACTTCACTGAAGGAAGTTTTAGAAATGAAAGACAGTATCAAACGATAGGTAAAATTTGAAGGACAAACAGGTGGGTTAAAATTTTGTAGAAGCAGGGGAGATGGAAAATCTCTTCAATCCTTCTCACTGTATAAACACCTCAACAACTTACAAGTGTAACAAGAACATCACTTAAATTCAGTTTGCACTGTGTGAAGTTCTTACCAACAATACCACCCAGCCTAGCATACTGAGTCCAGCTCTGCATAGGCAAAATAGCAAGGCAGGCAGGATGCAGTTGGTGAGAGCTTATTACCCATGGGGACAAAGAGCAGCTATAGTTGCCTTACACTTCCAGAAACTCTAACGCTAGGTCTTTTAATGAAATACCTACTAAAGGAAGGCCTGAAAAATGACTGCTTGCTTATTCAGAACATAACCACAGAAAAAGGACAGAGGAAAGCACAGTAAAGATATCGAGGATGGATTTAAGGGTATGAAACATGTAAGATTACAAGTATTTCCTTCCAGAAAACTAAGCCTTCCATGAGCAGTAGCACAAGTAAAACCTCGTGCACAAGTGGAGAGACACACTGTGTAGTAAATCAAAGCATCATAAACTAACAGGGTTAAGTTTATTTTGTGCTGACAAATAAGTCTTGTGGTAACTGATCACAAAAAAATCAAGTATCAAATTAAGTATTTGTTAAAGTAATTCCTTTTTTGAAACTGCTCCTTGAAAAACTATCTCCACTTGCCGCACGCTTTATCAGTGAAGGAAAGTATGCTATGTGCTTGCAAAGCTCATTTTGTGCAACATAATTACCAAGACAACAGGACTAGCTCTGCCATACTGATAAAGCTATGCAGGCTCTGTAACACAGTTCAGAGAACTGAATGGTCACCTTGGAAGCCCATAAGGCACAAACCACATCTGTACTCCCTCAAATCTCTAAGTAATAATCTCTTTAACATTATAAAACGTACTGCTGCTTGCCATTGCCACGATGCTAACCCACACTGACAGATTAATGGAGAAGAAAATTGAGCAGGAGAGTCTACAAATGTTATAAATCATCAGCTGAGGACTTTATCAAAACTAAGAGTGAAGACTCCAAAATTCTGTAGTCCCCATTTAATAACATGACTCCTCTGAATGCATCAAGTGATGGATTAAAAAATGTGTCCATCACCTTGACAATTTATTCCTACTTCATCTGTAAGTAAACACAAAGGGATACTGAGCAGCCTGTGCATTCCTTAGAGGATCACAATTTCACTGCAACACTGCACACCAAAACTCTGGAGAGAGAAAGGCAGGCAAAATGGTTAAGAACCCCACTTCCAGTTACTAATAGTAACTGTTTTGCAAGTCTACCCAGGTTTCACACAGACAGCAGGCTACCTGCAGGAAATGCAAATTACTGTAATTAGCTAGTCTAATTCATTAGTGACTAAAGTCAGCCCATTTCTAATTAGAAGACCGTAGTCAGGATTTGCTTAATTCTGCCTAATGTTCATATACCAAAATGACAGGTGCTTTCTACATACCCAGAATAGACTGCTTCACAGAATCGTTGGCAGGAAACTAGTCAAAGTGCTAAAATTGTCTGCATGCTACAAACAGGCAGCTGTTGCAGCTCTCACTGACAGTCATCATAGATTTATGCAATTACTTGCTACTGAGAGATCACGGAAGACAATTTCATTTGTGCTGAAAGAAGAACAAAATCAGAAGGTCTGCCCCAGCAGTCATCTGGCTAAAAAAGTGAGTTGAAGAGGGGAGGGTTATGGCGGGGGGGGGTGGGGGGGTGGGAAGGGAAGAAAAGACCTGAAGCAAGATGCAACAAAAAGCGACTCACGTGCCCTTTCAAAATCCCCAACTTTTTGACCGCATGTGACCACATTCTCTGCAGAGCTTGAGCTGTCTTCATTGTTGCAGGATATAATCTGTGAGGGGATGCTGTACATCCCCGTCTTTTCATCTGTTTCCACCACTCAACATGGTTACGTAATTCTAATACAATAGTGGCCTACATACTCGAACAAATCCTGCCGTCAGTTTCACACAGAAACACATCAAAACCGCAGTAGGGAAATGTACCAGGAGTTTAACTAACTCTCACTTTAAGAGACTGCAGGAAAAAGCAGTATTGTAATCTTACAGGTTTTTTAAGAAAACTAAGTGTCAGAAATAGATCAATATGTCGCAAGTTATTCTGCTTTCAAGCACATATGAATTCACCCCACCAAGAACCTACTTGAAACTTTAAAGAAAAAAAAGCTTAAGAAGCACAGTGCAGATAATTTGAAAATTCATATTCTAACTGGAATATTTTACAGTAAAAATTATCTTTTGACTCCATTACCTTGAGTAACTGTGGTTTAGCAGCCTCTACTGAGTCTTAACAATTTATCTGCTGAATCCGGGAAGTCCTTATGCAAAAATAACTGTATACATGTGAGTAATCTCTTCAACTGCACGTGTAGAATTAGATATAAACACTTGCAGAACTGCGGACTTGGCTCCAGCAAGCGAAGAGAAATGAAGTTGTAATAGCCAGAAATAAAAGACACCCTCTCTGCCCTCAAACGTTTAGTAAGATACTTGTGAGAATGATAAGCTAATCACACAGCCAAATAGATGACTTTATTGGAAAATAGGTCAAGCTATCAGTTCCATCTATGCTGCATGAATGCTGTGAAATTTCAGCCATAACCTAGCTTCCCCTAGACTTCATGTAAACAAGTTTCACAGGTAGTGAACAGATAGGTACATACATCAAGTTCAGTACACAATGCTAACCAAAACCTCCCACTACAGATTCCATTTTTCATTGATGGAAAAACATTAACTGAAGAGTAAGAATTCAGACAGCAGTGGAAAATGTGCAGGGTTTTTTGTTTGGTTGGTTGGGTTTTTTTTTTTAAAGTTTTCCCATTTAAAATCAAGACTGAATTCTGTGTCCTGTGCTCTGACTGTGATCCCATCTCTGCACTAGCCAGCAGATCTTCAATCAACGCATCTTGCACCTTCAGCACTGAGCTGCCAAGGGTGAACACCGTTCAGCTTGCAGCAGGGAGGTCCTTGAGAAGCACACTGACACCAGCATCTGACTGGGAATTCCCACTTTGAAAGCACACACATAGCTGTAAGTTTAAGACTATCATTAGAGTTTGGTCAAAATAGTTTATCATCTCCATCAACACTTCTAAATAAAAAAAAAATTCATTCCTTTGAACAAATCCGCATTCACAGCTTCCAAAGCCACGTTTTAATTTATTTTCACAAAAACAGCAGTAAGCAGAAACAAATAGAAGGATGTGTTTGAGACCTCTGCAGTCCTGTCTTAGCTGTCCTGCTCTCCTCCTCCTCGCCCTGACAAAGCCTCAACAGCCCTCCAAATAGAGAAATATCACCAAAAAAACCTACAAAACCCTCAAAAAACCAAACACCAAACCAAAAAAACCCCTGTGATGACATGGAAAACAAAAATGGCAAAACATTGTCCATGAGCTGTAGTGGTTATAATAGCAGGGACTTTTCTTCCTTGGTTTTGGACCGTCTTTTCTCCAAAGGAAAATGAGAAAGTCAGATGGATTGTCTCTACAAAAATTTAAAAGAAACCTGAAATAAATAATAATTTTTTTTAAAAAATCAAGATGTTTAGGAATGCTACTGCAAATTCTCTTGCATAGTCATAACAGGAACTGTGAAGAGACTGATGAGTTAATAGAAAGATGAAGGCCTTTGGATCTTTCAGGAAAACAACTTCTCCAGGATAGGAATTCCTTTATTCAATTTTTTTTAAAGTGAGGTGGAAAGAAAAAAAAAATTATTTTTTTTAAACTAACAAACACTGTCCCAGACAGTATTTTGACATTACATGCATGCCTCTTCACAAAGGGTTAAAGAAACTAAAGCCTAACTTCATTCCCAACACAAGATTACAGATGCACTTATAAGGCTTTCACATTTCACACCTATTTGACATCTGTTTTCCATAGACATTTAAAACTGAAACTCTTTTTGAAAGCAAGCTCAACTCCAATAAGACACACACGCCTTGGTTCTTGGAGTCTATACAAGCAATAAAACGCTTCTGAATCATGTGGGGAAAAATACATGGAAAACTAAGCATGGTGATCTGTTCTATAAACTGGGACTGTGAAAAAGAAAGCAGAGGTTCCAGCAAGCTCAACAGAGCAACCTCAGAATGTCACAACAAAGCCTTAAGGCAGAAGGCACCATCCCTCCACTCAGGTGAAGCTAGAGCTTCCTTACCTTGGCATGGTCTCACCAGCAGAAAAGCAAACTAGAAATCTTACACATAGCACTGTCTGTTTTGACCTCTTCCTCTCTAGCCGGCTAAGAAAAAGCATGTTTGCTTACACATAACCTAGACAAGGCTGTGTAAGCAAGCAGAAGGGAAATTTGAAGTGGTCGCCTTAGGTCTGTTGTTGGAAGTGACAAAAAAAAAAGGTCCTTCCCCACCTTCCTCCCTGCCCCCTTCATCTGCTACGTGAACTTAAGTACAAAAACCTTGAAACTTGAGTCCAGGTATAGATGACTGCTATACTGAAGATGATCAAGAAGTTCAATTTTAATTAAAAGTCATCCACCTGTAAAGGATGGGGACAAAGACTCTTCTGGCCACCACTGATATGAGTAGCCAAGTGGAGGGACTCTAGAGGTGCATCAAGATGTCAGCAGCATTCCTGGTCTCAAAGACCAAATACATTATCAGAGAATTCAGAAACTGCCCTCACATGTCAGCTGCCTGCATAAAGACAATTATGACAGACAAAATTCCATGGCCCTAGATTTATAGGCATTCAAAGATGCTGATCCACTTTAGTTTCTGGAGGATGCCCAAGAGATCTTCTCAATAGACAGTGGAGGCTGAGTGAAACGAGACACATTCTGTACATCAGTGTGTGATGTGAAGGTCCACATCTCCTCTTTTTTGGCTGTAGGCTGCAGCCTACTAGGCTATTAAAGATGACTATGAAAAGATGATCATGTAACACAAGCTGCATTTCCAGAGCCTGCCAAGTATTGTTAATTAACATGGTGAAAAGTGACTGAAGAAGAACAGGACCTTTACCAGGCCTTTCCCCTGCAGTAAGGAAGGATGCTCAAGCTACTTAAAAGGCTCAGACTGAAGTGTTTCCATTAGGCATCTGCATTTGGAACAGCAGATATTTGATTAAAATCTAGGACGAAGAGATAAACGATTTACCCATAAATCTTTCACAATACAGCCAACATCTCACAAAAAAAAGAACGTACCTTGTTTTCTACCAGTAAATGCCCTAATTCAGAGAAGCATTTCCTACGTCTTGTGTAGGCTTCTGCACCAATACAGCAATCCCCAGGAAAGCAACAGATTGTCCTGAAGAAACAGGTTCCCAGAATATTAAAAGGCTCAGATTAAAGGAAGAGAAGTGATAAAAATATAGTTTGCAAAAGATCCACTAGGTGTAACACATAATTGCTCTTCAACAAGGCAGGATCTCCTTTTCTTTTTTCCTCCTAGGTTCATGAAGGAGAAATGCACATAGGGGACTACTCATGTTAAAAGATCATCAATTCTTCTTTCACATTCAAGTAAAATCAAGACTGTTGTTAACATCAAGATCGTTATACTACCAGGATGCAGGAAGTTTTAAAAAAAAAGTCACGTACTGTACAAGTACATATGGAATGCACTAGAATGACAACTTTTAAAGGAGAAAAAGAATTTCATGTAGAAATGAGCTGCGCAGATCATTCTATCCGCCTTTCTTTCCCACAGAGAATTATCAGTTAGATGCAGCTTTTGCTCTCTCCCAAATTACTTGAGCAAAGAGCAAACAAGTCAACAGAGCAAAGGTATTTTTTTGCTTGTAGCAAGCTCATTCATCATGTACTGTCTGACTGTGTGAGAAACATTTTTTCCAAAATGCATTTAGAAGCAGTAACTTCAAGATAAAGGTTGTCTAAAAAGGCTTAATTTAAAAAAATATAACCTCAACATAACATTTCTAATCATTTGTTCTCCACAGATTTGATAAATTGAACTCATTACATAGAAACACAAACAGAAACACAAACAGAACTGTTTTTAATGCAAAAGAAGTGATGATGTCAGAAACTTTTTCTAAATCGTCTTTCACCTCGAAGTTACACTGTTCACTTGCTGTAATTTGTAAATCTCATCTACAAGAGCACATAAGTACAACACAACTATTCCAGACATTCAAAGACCAATCTTTACTTCTTAACTTGCATGAAAACTTTTAAAACCATCAAATGAGAACTGTTTACTAAAAAATAATTAAGGTTTTTTTATTTTACTTCTTTCAGGAACAGTTTGAATCCAGCACGATGACAACACCCACAGTCATTACCTGACACTGTGCTCAGCCCTAGTTCACTATGAGTTTTGCTTGCAGTTAGCAAAACTACTCCTTCTTAAAAAACACCCAATGCCAACGCTGTCAGCTGAAGAGCCAAGAGCATAATTCAGGTTTCTTGACTTCAAGTCAAGTAGCCTATCCACAGAAATGTGTTGTGCAAGGAAGCCAACACACAGATTTCCTCCAATTCTGACAAACAGAAGTCTCATGCCAAAACAGCCCCTGTAACAGGAAAACGGGGGTCAGCCTTCTCCTACTGTGGGAGTTTCAGCCAGCCAGCAGATGGGGAAAAATTCCAGAGTGGCAGGACTTGCATTAATTTCTACCTCGTTACACTATGACACTCTGAATGCCTTCCAGATTACATACTGAACTAGAATCCAGTTCCTATTCAGAACTGAGGAGATGAAGGGCCACAGCACTGTTCACCAGACTATTAAGAATATTAATAAATAACAAACACATCTAGGTCTTATTTGCATTGCAGCCCTGTTAGCAACATTTGCAGCATAACACCCCACATTTTCTAATGCACAAAAATTGTTTAAAAATAAGCCAAAGGAGATGGAAAAGAATTGCGTGAACACAGATGATCTCATCTGATCTGAATCTTTCACAAGTTGGGTGTTTTTAAAATTAAAATATCTCACTTAATTCAGCTCACAGCATGTCAATGACTAACAAGGCTAAACACAATGAAGAATATCATACAATCTGCCTCAAAGAGCAGTCCCTTCACCAGCATTCTCCAAATCATTCACAGTGATGAAGCATCATCCTCAGTTGAAAGAATTTTTGCAGAAATCTGCCAGGAAAAAACACATCAAAATAGAGGCATGGGATTTGAGTTTGGCAAACATTTAATTATTCTGCAATTCCCACAAATAAAGGGAATAACAAGTAAACTGAACACTGAAAAGAAGCCAATAAAGAATATGGCATTAGGCATCTTTTGCTGTATTACTCGTAAAGCACATAATTCCTGAATAGTTTTGTTTCAACGCTGCATCTAAATAAAACTGCAGAGGCTATACATATAAATATCTCAATATTGCATACACGTCTCTTTTAGGGGGGTGGGGAGCCCAACTGTTTTTCAGCAAAATTTTTATCTGTGTTTCCAATACATTTAAAGTCAAACATATACCAATTATATTGAAGACTTTCAGAAAGGACAAGCACTTTGACAATAATTTCCATACACTTCCTGCTCATTTACATGCAGCCCTTGATTTACTTCATGAATTCTGCTGTTTGCCTCCTCAAAGTAAGTCAAAACAGCTTCCTAAAGCATCAAAAAGCTGATTAACTTTTCCTACTGAATTACTCTATTGCCATTTTGGGAGGTGAACTGTCTTGCAAGGAACAGCTAAAGATCACAAGATGAAGCAGAAGGAAATGTTAGGCCCAAAATCAACTCCACCATCAGATGAAGCTTCACACTCAAGGATGCCCTAGGGTAGGAAAGCTAAGTTTTACTAAAGGGACAGATTAAAAATATAATCATACAATCATTTAGTTTGGAAAAGACCTTTTAGGATCAATCATAGAATCATAGAATCAACTGGTTGGAAGAGACCTTAAGATCATCGAATCCAACTGCACTGCCAGGGTCCCCAAACCATGTCCCTCAGCACCATATCTACATAGCTTTTAAACACTTTCAGGGATGGGGACTCCACCATCTCCCTGGGCAGCCTGTTCCAATGCTTCACAACCCTCTCTGTAACGAAGTTTTTCCTGATATCTAACCTAGATCTCCCCTGGCACAACTTGAGGCCATTTCCTCTCCTCCTGTCACTTGTCACATGGGAGAAGAGACCAACCCCCACCTCTCTACAACCTCCTTTCAGGTAGTTGTAGAAAGCAGTAAGATCTCTCCTGAGCCTCCTCTTCTCCAGACTAAACAACCCCAGTTCCTTCAGCCAGTCCTCATAAGACTTGCTCTCCAGACCCTTCACCAGCTTTGTTGCCCTCCTCTGAACCTGCTTCAGCACCTCAATGTCCTTCTTGTAGTGAGGGGTCCAACACTGAACACAGTACTCAAGGTGTGGCCTCACCAGTGCTGAGTACAGGGGGACAATCACTTCCCTACTCCTGCTGGCCACACTATTTCTGACATGAGCCAGGACACCATTGGCCGTCTGGGCACAATGCTGGCTCATATTCAATCAGCTGTCAACAAACACCCTCAGGTCCTTTTCTGTGGGGCAGCTTTCCAGCCACTCCTCCCCAAGCCTGTAACACTGCAGGGGATTGTTGTGGCCCAAGTGCAGGACCTGACACTTGGCCTTACTGAGTTCCGTACAGTTGACCTCAACCCATTGATGGGCCCTCAGCCCAGCCTGTCCAGATCCCTCTGTAGAGCCTCCCAACTTTCAAGCAGAATGACATACCCACTGAACTTGGTGTCATCTGCAAACTTACTGAGGGTGCACTCGATCACCTCATCCAGATCATTGATAAAGATGATAAAGAGGACAAGCCCCAATACTGATCTCTGGGGAACTCCATTTGTGACCGGCTACCAACTGGATTGAACTCCATTCACCATCACTCTCTGGGCCTGGCCATCCAGCCAGCAGCAGGGAAATAAAAGCAACACAGAAAAAACTTCTAATGAAAAAGATGGGAAAATGAAAGTTCCTGAGTAGCTTTAAGAGTACTTGAGACTATGAGAAAATACTTTCTTTACTGCTTTTTAACCCAATTTTGATAAAACAACAGACTACTACCCTCATGCAGATACTTTACCCTAGAGTATCCTGACAGCCATATACAGGTCGTGTATCTTGTCTGTTTGCCGATATTCTAGAAAAAACATTTATAAAGGCTTTGCAAGTATTGATGTAATGCTAGGATATAATCCAATATATAAATATATTAAGATATATTAATAAAAATATATTTTAATATACACACATACACATTCTAAATACATCTGCCCCCGCACCATGGATGAATTGAAAGAAAGCCTGCTTCTTTTTCTCCTTCGAACTGCATATTAGAAAGGCACACAAGCACAAGGAGCTGCATTTCCATCTCCTACTGAATTTGCAGGGCACTTAGAAGTCTAGAGTGGACCAGCAAAACAAATAAGAAACCTCATATTCCAGAGGAGTCCCACCAAGTTTTTGACAAAATATTTTTGCAAATTCAGACAATCCAGGCAAGTCGGCAAAACTCGGAGCAGAGATTCAGGTGTACAACTCACAGTTAGCCCAGAAAGACACTAGGTGGTGCAGTGATGCTGCGACTGAGGCACACACCACTGCCCCACCCCACAGAAAAATGTATTAAAATACACCATTTCTTCAGAGTTTTAGAAATACTGCTTCAGGCTATTGCTCTGTCACACAGCATGGCATTATTGTTCTTGACGAACCAGACTCAATAGTACACAATATCTTCAATTATTAATTTCTCAAACAGGCTGGCATTGAGTGATTTACATAACTGATTTCTCTAAGTTAAAAAGTTCTGAGAAGGGCCTAACATCTTGTTAGGTCAAAATCCTATTTCAAAGTTTTTCTTTCAGACTAAAAATGACAGGAAAAGTGATGTTAAAACAAGTTGTTAGGTGTTTTTTGCTTCGTTTCTTTAATCTCAAGCACATATCCTATCACCAGTCAAACAGACTGTTTGTTTGTTTAAATTCCAGCTTTATTAAGTGCTTTTCCACCACAATTATTTCAAGAATTAATTGCACTTGTTTATACAAAGGAAATAAACGTAATCCCCAAGTAGTTTTATGTTCCGAAAAGAGAGAAACATCTGGTATGCCAAAGATAAACCATGCATATCAGTCACACCAAGACACCATGGAAAGGGGTAGCTGAAAAATTCTAAACGAGATTTTGAACCAACACTACATGAATGTTGCACCTAAAGCTAGAAATGTTTCATTTTAGCACTAACAATAAAAAGAATTATAGTTACATTTTTTGAGTGAAACTTGTACTTCCAGGCTACTTTTAATCTGAACATTAAGACGTTTACACTTTCATGAAGTACCACAAGGTCCTTTAAGATCCTGATTTTGCTGACATAAAGGCATAATTTCTCATTATGCCAGAAAAGTCAAGCAACACACACGCACTGGAATTTTCTAAAATTCATTGACTGGTATTTCATAGTACTTGTGATCTCTGCCAAAAAGCACAACAGTTAATAATTTCAATTCAGTATCCAGAAATTACTTAGGATTGTGTGGTTGTGGTGCTACAGTCCTCCTGTCACTCAAAGCTCACTGGGGGCCTGAAGCAATTTCTCTTTCCCCCTGCCCACACCCCCTCCCCCACCCCAACCCCCAACTCACCCACTGCCCCGGTCACAAATCAGCTCAGGGTAAGTCAGGCTCAGATTGTGAAGGCAGCAAAACAGGACACTAAGGCACCTCTTTGGGGTGCTGGGCCCTACTTTCCCAGCCCTGTATTGCTCTCCCTATTGCTTGGGAGATAGTCACCATCGGATAGCCTGGTGCATGCATACTTGGGTCATGATAACCTGGTACATCTGTACTTGGGTTATGATAGCCTGGTACATCTGTACTCAAGTCAAGGCCAACACGGAGGTGATAACAAACATCAGAAATCAACAAGTTCTGGATCTGTGCAACTGGCAGAAAATACCAGAATATTTCAACATCCAAGGTGGGCTGGAGTCAGTGATATACAACATATCTCATGAAAGTCAATCACCTTGGACCCTAAAAATAGTGATCCTAAAGCAAGACGCTTTGAGCTCTCCTGGATCACAGCGGGCTGGGTCCAGCATATCCCCTGGGGTGGGACGCCTCTCAGGTGCAAACTGCACCAAAGGCCAGGATGAAATTAGGCTTCCCAAGATTCAGTTATCATCTTGAGATTGCTGGAGCATTTTGAGTGTTTGCTCTCAACTTGGGAAGGGGATTTTAACTATAGCCTGGCCTCTCTTATGACAACCTCGCTAACACAAGGGTGGATGGGTGGATGTTTTTCTGTGTCTGTGTTTTGTGATTGAGTCTATGCATATACACATATATATACAGGATATACTGAAGAAAGTTAAAGTGAAACTCGTCATCATTGATTCTGTAACTAAGTGGCTATTTGGTTGTAATCACTTGACTGAGTCACCTTGTGAATTTTAAATTAGTTAGTGATTAAGCGCTGCTGTGAAAATCAACTATTTGATCTACCCCTCACTATTAACAAATCTTAGATTTCTGCCTAATCACAACTGCATTGATATTTTCTCCTGCGACAGTGGTACCTTTTTAAAACTATGATGCTTATTGAAAACTATCTTGTCTGTTACCTCGCTAACTATTGAAAGGGGGTAAGTGCAAAAGCAGCCACCTAAACTGCTTTGATGGTAGGTTACTACCAGGAGAAGGTCCTCATTTACCATTATTGGGGGTAGGGAAAAGGAAGAAAAAAGGGTATTTACCCAGCAAAGCATTGCAAATTCAGAACATGAAACAACATCAATTTACAACCTTTGCATGCTACACAAATTAAAAACATAAATGCAAAACTGCTAAACTTTTCTGGGATGAGGTGGAAGATACCAGCAAAGTAGTTTACACTTGTTACAGATGAATTCTACTGAGCTTAGATGCATACATATTCATCATCAACACCCGGAACAATATCCCATTACACACTAAACAAAAGCCTATTCAAGATGGGGAGAAAAAAAAAGGAACTGATTGTATCCAAAACAAAACTACAAGATACAAAGGTCTTACCTACTGAAAACCTAAAAATTATGAAAATATACCTTAGCTCTATTTCAGAAGCAAGTTCCCTCCACTATCTTTTGCCCAACAACAGTTCTGTCATTACCCCAGTGAAATTATGCTGCAATTGTTCCAGTGCTTCCTACAGCAGGAAGCAACCAATTGTTCACAATTTGTGAGGGAACAGCTTAAATTGAAATATGAAATTGCCATTTTGGAGAAGCAAACAGATCCCACTTTCAAAATTAAAAAAAAAAAAAAAGGCAAAAATATTTTTAAATTATTTTATTTTTTAGAAAACAATTTCTGTCTCTTGAGAAATAACACTCTGAGAACTATCATTTCTTTCCACAAAGTTTTCTTCCTTTTCACATGTTTCTTCACAGAGGTCAGCCAGAAGCTATTTTTCCCAAGTGTTCTGGGACATGCAGCACCAGTTCAGTCAGTAAAGAAGCCTTGGAAATGCTAATTTACTCTCCCATAGATGCTGAAGAGGTTCAAAAGAAAAGAACAAACCTCAACTCTTGGGGCACAGCACAGCCCAATCTTGCGATAAGTAGATTACACCAGCACCCCTTTTTCAAAAACACAGCAAGACTTCAGTAGATAAAGACCTAGAAGCCAAGCAATTTCAGCTGAAGATCAGAATTAATCTATGTAAAAGGCAGACAGATCAATATACTTGCATATGTAGCAGAGGTATATACAAAGTGGAAAGTGAATTTATTTGCTGTTTCATTTTCTGAACGGGTTTCCTAGACTGACCCTGTCACAAAGACTAAGGAGCCAATAAGGTTTTTCTGTGTACACTACCAGAAGGTAACGTTACTGAAGGAACACTAAACTTTCAGTTCACCTAATCAACACCAGGTTTAAAGGCTATCTCTGCCCTAAGCACCCCCATTCACTTTAACTGCAAAACTTAATGCGTTTCTTTCCAGTCACAATGTTTCTGTACTTCAGGCTCCTTAAGACGCCCATGCAAATGAAGTCTGAGAATGCAGATGCTCGAGCAGTTTGTGCAAAAGCTAAGTCCAAGAGGACCACTTTTTGCTTGCATGGTAAAAAAAGTGTTTGTTCTGATGTACTCACAGTGCCGGATTTGATGGGGAGGTAAATGAAACTCACTAGATGCACATAATCAATTTCATTATGCTAGACAAACTAATAAAAAAAAAATTAACTGTGAAAAATACAAGCTACACGGGTCTTACCTACTGAAAACCTAAAACTTATAAAAGTGTCATTGCTTAAGTGTCTCATTCCAGAACCAGTTACTCTCTGCAGTCAAAGCATAGCTCTTACTCTTGTAGCATCTTAAAATAAAAAATTGAAAGAAAAAGTAAAGCACTATATGCATTACATGGGCCAGAGCCCTGAAGACAATTTAATTCAACTTCAGTGATACATCTGCCGCGGCTGCTGCTGCTACAGTTTTTTGAATGCTTTGGCTTCCTGCGCCCATATTCAAAGAGCAAACAAAGCAGCAGGAGTGACCAATTCTAGCATCAAGAAACTACTGGTGAGAAAACTACATTTCTGCCATTGCATGGTCCTTACAGACTCTCTGATCGCATAGTCTTTGTTATTCAACAACCACAGCTCCCAAATCTGAGAAAAAATAAGCTCAGTACCTGTCTGCTGCTTCCTGTAACTGGTTTTTAAAAGGCACAATTCATTGCTGACCTGATTGAATTGTATAGCAGCATTTATATTTATTTATATTTAATCATCCAGCCATAATGCAAGACAATTCAATCAATGACACAGTAGTTAGTTTCTGAGCTTAGTCCGAAGATTTTCTTTCCCTGTTAAGTTTTCTCGTATGCTTTGTTCTAACTCTATTAATAGATGTGCCATATTCTTGGAAGCATTTTACTTTTGTTCAAGCTTTCCTGTGGCAGTAAGATTACATATTGTCACATTAGCTTTCCTTTCCTGGCTGATGGAAATAAACCTGAATATGGTTCTGTATAATGCATAAATTTTAGTGGTACTTTTGACCACACCTAAGATTAAATAAAACTCCATAAAATTCACACAAAACGTCCCTAACAGTAAGAGCCTGATTCAAATGTCTGTTAAAAAAAAGGTTAAAAACTGACAATTCAAAAAGATTATCAAATCTCTACAAAATAAAGCTGTTTCAAGCTTGAAGTCATACGTTCAGGATATTCAGATACATACCACAACAAGCAGCTTGATTTATTAGCCGGCTTTCAGCTGTTTTTAGTCACACTAGTAATACCCCTCTGCATTCCTTTCCTCCTACCACCATAGTCCTGCCTGCAGGGTCTTAAGCAACTCACCTCTCCCTCTCAAGATGTCTCAATAGCCTATTCATTCACGCCAGAAAGCATTGCTGAAGTTCACTCCTCAACTTTAACATGTCTTGCACATATCTAAAATGAAACCAAAATCTGTTGCAAAAGGGACTTAAGTAATTTTTCTGTCATCCATACAGTGAGATGCATGGATGTAAATACAAATCTGGGGATTGCATTTGATAAGTTTAGGTCTTATACTTGGGTTTAAGTCTTATACTGATACTCCTCCCAGTACACTTGGAAGAAGCAAATCACCAAGCCCCTCCCAACATCTCAACTACCATGGGACAGTGGATTAAGCCAGCTGCACCTGCTTCAGTAAAACACATTCAGAATCCCTTTGCTCACAGCAAAGTTTCCTCCTCAGGGCTTCCAAAGGAGTATAATTGCTTTTTCAAACACAGCTCCCCACAGCTCCAAATTTTTTTGGCACAGCATCACCAGCAACCTATCATCCCATATAAAGTTGTGTTACACTGAATCTCACCATGTACCTGATGACACTGATAAAACATTTTGAGATAAGAAAACAACAGAAGGGCAGATGAGAGCAGTAAAATTCAAGTATATTCCATTCCTTCTCCTCAATCCATTTGCAAGGTTGGATGTGAAGCTGAAGTATACCATGCAGTTATGTATGGGTGCATGACTTTTCTAACATCTGAACATGTTGTTATAAAGAACATTTCAAATATTCCCCAGCTTATGTTGAAATTATTCCCACCAATGGTGCTAAATGACAGCAGCCAACCAATAAATCAACACAAGGGCAGAGGAGGGGGTGTGTGTGTGTGAAGTCAAGAGCCTCTTTTCTTTAATATCAAGATAGTAACTTTCACTTGGCTGATTCATCCCCAAAACACTAACCTGAGTTTATCTGCAGCCTGCTTCACTTGAAAGGATACCAAGAGAACAATTTGAAACCAGAATCATTGATGCTGTCTCTCTACCAAGGCAACACATCACATCCATATAACATCAATGTAAGGAACTTCAGGCTTCACTCCAGCCATTAAACAAAACCAAACTGACACATCCTTATGAAATGGTGCCATTTCCACTGAACTGCAGTTCAAAGAATAAACTAGCCAGAACAAGATCAGTGAGTGACAGAAGAAATTTTACTCCTCCTTTGGAGACTATTAGTCACTTTCAGAAACCACATGAGGCTTTGAAAAGAATGGGGAAAGAAAAACAAGCGTATCCTTTCGCATATGTGACCAAAATGAAATTAAAGATCTCAGAATCATTAAGGTTTAGAAATGCTTCCATTATGTTACCACCCAGAGCAAAGTTCCCTTTGGTAGCAACTGCATGTTAATTCTAAACTGCAATTTGGAATGGAGCATTTTCTTCTTGTGGTCTAAGCCACATAAGAGACCATTATACACTTCAAGGACCTTATGACACACAAAGCAGGAGCAAACCATGATGACAGGTTCTGCTATTTCCCATCGGAAAGAAAAAGAAATTATGTACCTGCCTATAAACAAACAAGCTTACAAAAAGGCAAGAAAAATTTAATCCCTTTTCAAATCATTGTGATTCAAGAGTTTTTTACTCAATCCTTATTCAGAAGACTTTAGGAACTTATCTACTGGATTCTACAAGGTAAAGCAGGAAAAGAAAGCTTGGAAAAGAATGGAAAATTAAGTCAAATTATTACAATAGGCAGAGAAGATAATGGGTGAAATGTAATGAATTAAATTCTATTAATTTAACACCACAGCAACATTAAAATTGAGCAAGTATCATAATAACCTTTCAAACAAAAAGCCACACAGAAAATTACAAACCATACTTGGCGCACCCCCATATGTCAGAATAGATTGTAAGTATTTTATGTACAATGAAGGAACAGCGAAGACCGTACTCTGGTAAAGGGCTTTTCACATTTTACCAGTAGCTTGACAAGTGTGCCTGAAGATCTCACCACCTTCTTCTATGCTACTGTTGCTTCAATTGCTTTAAAAATGTATCGACTTAACTCTATGAAACAGAATAACCAAAACCATTGACCATTTTTTATTTCTGGAATAAAAATTACTCAGGAAAACAAAGTAATCAAAAATTCAAATTGTTTTTCATCCTGCTCTGCAACTCTTCAAAACACTTCTGAAACACTGACTGGACAGAAGAATCCTCAGCCCTGGCCACTAGTAGAAATCCACATTATCCAGTGAGTTTTTGCAGTGCTGGAACATAGAAAGAAGAACAACCAGTGCCGAGCACTAACCCCACCAGCAAGCTGCTCAGTTCAGTCAAAGGCCAACAATTTGCCTCTCATAGCTTTGTTTGTGGAGCCTGAAATGACAGTCTAGCTGGACATCTTGCAATCTCTCAAAAAAGCACATACTGTCCAAGAATCATAAGGGGTGAATGTCTGAAATGCCTGGAGGGTTCATGAAGGCATGTCTCCTGCTGTTTAGTAAGTTAGACGGTGTTTTATTCATATATAGGATCAAGAATAATTGCATGTATGTATTAGTTTCCCCTGTACATTCCAGCTAAGATGCATTCAGGAACATAATTCTGCCTTAAGGCTGGTGCTTGCAGTACATGTCTGTCTTATCATCACAGATCACACAAAATTCTTGGCCTTCAATTCTTAATTTTGATGGTAAGAAATACATTCCAAATATGCTTTCAAAATATGAAGTTATTTTAAGTTCATTTCCAATTTTAATAGAGTCATGAATTACACTATCTACTTGGCTCATAAACCATATACAGTTAAGGGCTTTCAAAAAAAAAAAAGATTCCTGAAGTGTCAATGACATCAGCTTTCTAAGAAAATACTCAACTTACAGCTTTGTTACATAAAGGACTCCAGAAATGCTTCCAATGTCAGTTGAATCCTCATTTGTCTTAAAGTTCTAATAATCATAAGCTGTGAAAAACAGAATTCCTAGTACAGTAATAAATTTTATATTGTTTGCATAGCTTCATTAAGAAAAATAAAGAGGAAGCTAGAAATAATAGCGGTAGTATCTCTCCAGATTATTTTTCTGTCTTTTCCTACAAAATAATGAACAAACTATCAACTTTATAAAAGAAACAGAACAGTATCCTTATTAATGATCGTTATATAAGGAATATAATCCTTGCAGGAGCCACACTGACAATTTCTCCCTAGTTTGGTTTAATATGCTTAAGAAACATGATCTTTCTCCGTTTCACCCTTTTTGCTGACAGAAAAACTGCCACTAAATTCACAGCCAACACGGCCTATTTCCATCCGCATGGACTCTCAGTTGTGAAACAAAAGAAGCAGCATCCAAACCATCTAATTCCTATTTCTTCAGATGAAAGGCAGACCCTAAAGCAGTTTGAAGAAGTCCCATATACTCAGTAGTGACCTGACAACTCACACTTTTTATCGAGCCAACAGAAGCATTGTCATTAACTTCAAAAGGGCAAGGATTCCATCAATAAAAGCAGGTCCAAAAAATGTTGCTATTTGAGATGAATGGGAGGAAACTGACAGCACAGTCTACCAGTGCACCATTTGCTGAGATATGCTGCAAGGTCTGTTACTTCCGGAACCATTCCATACTCACTATGATTTTGTTTAAATGAGGTATTAATGCAATAGCCATGTAAGTGTACATCTAAAGCGTACACCTGTAAATACAAGCTCTGTAACTACTATAGCTCACACATGCAGAGACAGACTTTCCATCCAACCCAGGCTTTCCATCCGACTCAGCTAAACCTCATCCCCCAAGAGAGTGGGGACACATTGTCACCAGCACATTGTCATGGATATTTACATTTCTCTTAACAGAACCATAAGCAAGATTACACATACTTACTAAATGTACTGCAGCAATAGAAGTATCAAATGCAATGGGATCTTACAAGACGGATTCAGAAGAAATTAAATAGGCAAGTACAGGAGATGACGAAGATAACAAACAAGAAGGGTTGAGTAAGAATAGGATAGTTACCCAGATCAACCTTTGTGATTTATAAAAAAAACAGCCCCAAGACAAACAAGCAAACAAAATAAAAACAAACCACTACAACAACAAAACCAAAAAACCAGAAACACGCACTTTGCAAAGAATCACTTAAAATACGTGATATTGCCTAACACACAGAGACTCCATACATGAAAAACCTACATGCAGTGCTAATTATTCTACAAGCCACAAAACTATGAAGCATAAATTCATTCTGTTTATGGCTCTCATCCACATTTTAGTGGGGTGGGCAAGATGACTGGAGATAAATCCAGTTTCCTTCCTGCATGCTGGCACGCACACCACACTGCCTCTCCAGTACTGGCAGATGCTGCTTGCTTCTCCTAGGTGCTTCAGAGCTGTATTGATTACTGCAGTTCAGCAATAGGCGAAGGAAAACATGTTTTCTCATAAAAACCGAACAGTCTTTGGGGAAAAAAACCCAAAAAACAAACCACAATCCCACAACAACAACAACAGAAAAACCCAACCCAAAGACAGGGACTAGGGAGAAGAGGATTTTCTTTTTCAAACTTTGGACTATGTTTCTCCACAGAAACAGGGGTATTTTCGGTTAAAACACTGGCCTGCATCCTGAACATTACCAGTGTTTAAAATATAAAATCACGTTTTGTCTTCTGGCGTTCAAGACGTAAGTAACAGGCCAGCGTTGCAGAGAGGTAAGTCCATGCACCCGAGAGCTGAACGCCCCCCCGCTCCTGCCCGCCGGCCTGAAGCTCCCCACTACCGTTTAACTGAAAACACACGGGACTTCCACCGCCCTTCGCCTCCAGCCGTGTCACTGGCCAGACAGAGGCGGTGGGGAAAAAGGGAGCAAACTCGAAGCCCGCACTAACCGGGTTCCGCCTCACACCAGCGGCTTCTCCGCCTGAAGGGCGGGTGGTCCCGGCCCGACCCGGAGGCGGCGGCAATGCCGCCGTGGCCACAGGTACATTAGCCGGGTTTGAAGCGCACGGTAACACCTGTAAGTAAGCGTTACATACGCGCACACGCTCCTCACACCGTGCCACAAATGCACACCCGCCCGCCGCCCACCTCACAGCCCCCGCCCCGCGGCGCCAGCCGGCGCGGCCGCGGAGCTCCTCCTCTGTCGCCTGCCGCGGCCTGGCCGGGGGACGCTACCACGGCCGGGGCGGGGGGTGCCGGCGGGAAAGCCCAGCAGAAGAAGGAGCGCGGTGGGCGATGGGGAAGCTACCGACCTGCTCCTCCCCCACTGCGGGCTCCCGTGGTTCGCTCCCGGCAGAACCCTGCGTCGCTCCCATAGTGACATCGCCGGCCTTGCCGCGCCGCCGGCCGCTGCCGCCCGTGGCCCCGGGCGCTAGCGGTCAAATCCGCCAGCCTCGGGCATGCTTCCCCCCGCTGCGACCCCGTTGCCCGGGAAGGGCCGGAGAAAACCGGGCAGGCCGCTGGCCGGCAGGGACGGCGCGGGCGAAGGGCTGCGCCGGAGGCCGGAGCGGCGCGGCGGCGGCCGCCGGAGCCCGCCGAGGACAAAGCCGGCAGTGAGGGGCCCGCCACAGAGCGACTTTGTACTACTGCCGGGGCCCGGCCGCCCTCCGCCGCCAGCCAATCAAGCCAGCAAACGCCCCAGGGAGGCGAAGAAACATTTTCATTCTCTCTGGGAAGAAAAGAATTGTTATTCTCCATTTACAAAAATATTTCTTGTGTTCTTGCCCTTGGCAGCGGCCACTATCTGACGCCTATCACAGGGTAAACGGGAGAGATGGGCCCCGTGGTCCAAGCCTGGGCAGCATTTCTGGTGTGAGGCTGTCAGACAGCATCCACAGCCATTGTGCCAAACAGAAACACACCAGCCATTTCCTCCCTTTCTTGTTGGTGTGTTCTTAGGAGGACACAGATATGAAAGCCCTGCCACAGCTGATGGCTACCCCAAGTCCACAGCGTCGGTCAGGTTACCTTCCCAGCACCTGACAGGCCTTCCACATCAGTCTCAAAGTCAACACTGCTGCTATTAATACAGAGGCCGAATTGCTTGGTTTTGAGGCTGTAACTATGTATTTTAAAATAGCTTGTTCTTGAGTATTCTCAAGAGCTTGCAGAAATGACTGGTCACTAAAAGCACTAAGGAGGAGAAAACTGGCAGAAGTTCAACTACACTTGTATTCAGAAATAAAGATTTCTTTCCCAGTGCCACTGTCTTCCTGGAGTTACATTATTTTGGGTGGATGAGTCAATACTTTAATCAACTCTTGGAAGGAAGAATTAAGAATGAGGACAAACTGTAAGGAAAGAGCTTTCTTAAGCCAATGCTTTTTAAAAAAGAATGCAGACAGCATGTTACTTTGTACGGCTTACCGTCAAACTTCGAGGGAAAAAAGCAGAAAAATGCCAAAGCATGAACTTTGTTCCCTTCTCAACCAGTTCCTCCTCTCAGTTTTACAAGTCAGCGATACAGTCCAGCTTTTGCTGCAACACTAGCAGTCTGGTATAGGATCAAAGTCAAGACCACTTGGAAAAATGAAGTGCAGGGGGCCAAGCTCCTCACATGCCTGGGGTTCTGTGATAGCATCTGGCATCAAGAACTTCTGCATGAGATATAGGCAGGGTAAGGCAGAACAGCTGCCACCCTCTGCACCGCTAAGCACTTCTGCGCATCTCTGCAATCTTGAGACAACTTTCCAAAGAATCAGCACTGGCTGCCAACATCAGCTTAGGATATTGTGCCACAGCACCAGCAGAGAAAACCACAGCCCAGTACCTACCTCTTTGAAATGGCAAGACATAATGGAAACAATATGAACTCGTTTTCACTTTGGTAGAATATGGTAGGGTTTTGCTGCAGACAACTACATCAAGTTCTAGATGCAAGATCAATTTTTTAGATGGATAGCAATATACTTTTTGAAAAAGAGCAGTTGTCAGACTTAAGGTGGGACAGGGAAAGGAGAAGCCACTAGATCCCTGTGACTGCAGCCTCTTAACACATGTCAAGTTTGTGGCAGCATAGAGCACCAGCCTCCAGCAGCCACATCCTTCCACGTAAGCTCTGGCTGAAGATGAAGAGCTAGTACTTGGTTCTCCACTGGAGACACAGCCTGATGGGGAGTGTAGGCAGTGCCAATCAGAGCAATGTAAGGGTCTGCCTATCCTGCCCAAGGCCAAGGAGGAGTAATTCTTGTTCCAAATAAAAGCTGTGGTTTGGCCTAAGGCCTCCATTTGGCATGTTCCCTGACTTTATCAAAGCCACGCAGCATTACCACTAATAGTGGGGTTATCAGGCTTTGCTTCCCTGACCTGTAGGGCAGCAACCAAGGCTAACACGCTTAGCTGGCCTGAGGCAAGTGCAACACAGATGCAGGAACTGACCACAGTTATGTAAGAAAATAGGCTGGTTTTCAATCCATTACCACAAATCATCACCTGGGAAGGGCTTATCAGTTTGTCTCCATTCAGTTTCCTGCAACAACAGATGGAAAACAATCAATTTGGGCTTATTGAAATATTTCCCGGGTTTGTCCATAAAATTTCTCACTTGTAAGAGTAGAGAGGACACATATCTTTTCTTCTTTCTTATTTCTTTTCTCAAACCAAATACCTACTCTGCCACAATGGGCAGATAAATCATCCCATACTAGCCTGCAAATTTGAGCAGTAAGTGACCTCTAGTGCTTATGTTCACACTAGAGCTTGGCCAAGTGCCCAGATGATCACACTGACTGCATGGACTGATGCAACTATCAACATAATAACAATTTACCAGTTACTTATCCTGCAATTCAGCTACAGAGAACAGACTTTCAGGCCTTCCTGGGTACTTTCTCCACTTTGACTGAACTATTCTCCCAAGGTGGATAGGCAGGTAGGCCTTAAGAGAGGAGGATGATGTCAGCTAAACCAAAAATGGAAGGATACAAGACAGTAGCGTAAACAGTGATGAGAGCTGCAGGAACATCTTTGGCACCACAAATTCCCACCTCCTGGGGCAGGAAAAGGGAGAACAGGTACTCAAAGCACTCAATTTACCTAATGTCTATTCCACAGAGGACAGCATCCCCATTCTCTTCCCTTGTAAGCTGAAGGAAAACAAAACCAAACCCCTAAACCACAGCTCAAAGAAGCACATCTATAAGTGTATAATCAGATATACCATCTCCTCTTGACTCAGCTTCTCCTATATGCCACAAGACCCTGCATTGCAGATCCCAAGTGACTACACAGAATAACTACAAACTAGTCAAAACTGACCTGGGACAGCTGCCAAGCAGAAGAGGGGCAGGAGACCCAGCAAAATGGCCTGTTCTGTCTATGCAGGTCTCTGCAACCTTCAGAGTTTTGGAGGCATGGCTACATGCGCTTCTTACTCACTGACTCCCATTTAAATGGGAGGTACAGGTACAACTGTAGTCAGTCCTGAGAGGGATATTGCATCATGAAGAGTGAAGGCTGGATACCAACACCATGCCAAATTAGATAAATTGGGCCTCAAATGTGCAGCTCTGTCCTCTGCAGTGTTTAGGACCAGCGATTCTGCATGTGCAATAACTGTACAAATAGTACCATGTGCAGGGGATTTAATGAAATGTTATGTGGCTGTGGAAAGATTTTAAAAATAACTTCCATGTAAAGATTAATTGGTATTAACTATATGAGAAACATGCAAATAATTTCTAGTGACCACATTTCTCATTGAGATTTTCAGTTTAAGTAGTCAAGGCAGACATTGTTTGCTTAAAACCAGATTGAATCTATGGCCTGTGTAGTACTCATTTAGAGAGATCACTTGCTGTAACCTGAGTCATGCAAAACCTAGGATGCATTCCCTAACTATCTAACACTACTGTGAATGAAGCAGTTGTGCTGCTTTCAGCATCAGCAGAGGGAACATCCATCTAGCACTACACTACAGGATGCAAATTTAAAATAAGCAGCTGCCTCTCACAGTTACGCCTGCCAACCAAGTAAAGCTATTCAGCAACTTGCTTGCAGCAACCTAGAGTGGTTATCATGTTGTCATTCAGGTTCCCTTCGCCTCCTCCCACCAACAAGCCTTTAAACAGGCCCCTCCAACAATCAGTTCTTTTCTTTTTTTTTTTTAATGTTAAACACTGAGTAGTGCTGCTAGACAGCATGACAAACAGGCAGCCTCCTTAAAGAACTGGGAACTCATTTCAGCAAAGGATACTGGGAATGTAGGCTGCTAGTTCAGTTGTTGAACTGTCTGAACAGAGATGTCAGTTTTGCTTTTGTTTTTTTAAGAAAGTGTTCATGATAGTCTGATGAAAGGCACTGCAGAAGTTTCTAAAAATACCATGTTGCCAAATAGCCTTTCCCCCTTCCCTTCCAGGCAATCTCTTTAGACTGCTTTTTGTCATCAGCCTGCAAAATCACACGATCAGTCAGCCCAGTTCTACGTAAATGATTCATAAATCCAATTACATCCACTTCTTTATATAGTAATCTGGGCCCTAACAGATTCAACCTTCAGGATTAGAGGATGTATAGGTAGCTGACCTCTGACTCTCAAACTGCTCATGAGCTACATATGGTTCAAACAAGCAAGCCCTACACTAGGGTTAAGTCACATGTATGGCTCAGTAATCTTAGTCTCTCTGTTGGGGGGACTGGAGAAGCCATGAATACTATGTCAGCACTTATTAACACGTGTAGAAGTGAACCCAATGGAGGGACACCAAGATGGTGTGCAGGATGAAGCATTAGTCCTGCAATGGGACACTGTGATAGCTGGGCTTGTTCAGCCTGGAGGAAGGATGGCTTCGGGACAACTATCAGCAGCCCCTTGGTGCTGATAGGAGGAAATGCAGCCAGGTTCTTAACATTGGTGCATAGTGGGAGGATAGGAGAACATGGGCAAAAGTTCAAACAAGAGAGGTTCAAAAGGAGATAAGAAGAAAAATTTTTCCCCATGAGGGCAGCCAAGCCGTGGATCCAGGACACAGAAAGGTTTTACTGTCTCTGTCCTTGGAGGTTTTCAAACCCCAACTGGGTAAAGCCCCAAGCAACCTCTTCTGATCTCACACCTATTTTGGGCAAGAGTTTGGGCAAGAAATCTCCTGAGGTCCCCTCCCACCTGAATTAGCCTATCATTCCTGGGCTATAGCATGGCTTAACTGCCAGCTTAAAGCAGACTGACATGTTGATTATTCTGCCCCTTGTCTCCATTTCCAAAGTACATCTTGTGATTATGCAGCATAAAGATTTTGGCATGCAGCTTGCAGGGTCATCTCTGGTCTAGTGTAAAGATGCACAGGTATACATGCTTTCCACGTTTCAAAGAAGCAATTCTAAGACTGTTATTTTAGAAAGCACAGATACCCCTAGAAGAAACACAGAATACTACATAAAGAGCATCCTGCACTTCATACATGCTTTTTCTGGGGTATTCAACAGTACAAAAGCCTCTGTGGCTTACCTGGCCACTTGTTTTGACATTCTAAGGTAAGGATTTTTTTTTTTTCTTTTTAAACTGAGACATACAGATTTAGCTAGACACTTCAACAAAATTTAAAACATGTAGATAATGGTAGAGCAAGAAGCAGCAATGTTCTAAGTTAACTATAAACTCAATTTCACATTCACAAAAAATGAAAAAAAATTGCTGTGACTAATTCTGTTATATTCTGAACAACTAGGAACATCATTAAAGATATTAACAGTATTAAATAATTTAGAATATTTTTGTTAACAGTTTTGAAATATTAGTCATCAGTTCTATTAGATCTCACACATCACAGGTTTATTCTCCTAAAAACAGCCCAAGACTGCTTTTTTTGTTTGTTGCTACATCTTTGCAAATAATTTGCTAATTAGAAAATACAGATGTATAGCACATTTCACAGGATAGATAAAAAGCAGCATAAGAGTATGCAGAGGTGTTTCATAATAGTCAATAAAAAAAATTATAGTGGGGAGAATGAAGAAATATGGTCTATTTATTCTAACCACATTTCCATCTGTGCAATGTTTTAAACATTGCAGTGTCTTGAAAATTGCACTGGTAAGACAAGCAAATGAAATAGTGTGACCTATTGCTAGAGAGTGAAACAGGGACTTAACAGTGACTCTACCTGAACACACACCCACCCCTTCTTCTATGGACTATGCAAATTGAAGCAACTGTCTTTGGCATAAGCTCTTTGACCTACAATAGCTAGTACTATTAGTACTATTTAAAGAATGAAATAACGAAGTGGTTTAAACATATCCAAACGACACAAGTGTGTATGGCTTTTCTCTTCAAACATCATACAATAGTGTTTATCAACACTTGAAAGGAAAGCTCTTCCCTACCCCCATCTTGTTCATTTTAAACAGAAGGCAACACATTGAGCACAATCTGTTTGAACGTTCATTTTGCTTACATTTCCTTCCTCTCTTCTCCATGCTTCTTGACTACTTCTTGCAAGGCTGTAAACACTCCTCTGCTTTTAGCAATTTATCCACCTTCCCTCACTAGACATCAAGCCCTACAACATCAGAAACTTTTCCATGGTAATCAACTGTTACAACTCAAATTAAGACAACACAGTAAAGAAAACAAAGATCCTGTTCTCATGGAGATCATTATACTTATTAAGAACAAGCAAAAGAATATGCAGAATGCACAAGATGTAACATACACAATACTTTCTTCTTAATTTTTCTCTGACACAGAGGTTAATTTAAAAAACAAAGCTCCAGACAGCAGTTCTGCAGCCAAGTTAGTCCTTTAGAGCACTAAAACTATGCTTCAAAGCTCTGCCTCTCCCCATTTTATTTAAATTGGCAAACCTCCTGCTGACGAGCTCATTAAGAAACAAAGCAGTTCTGCAGGCTTATTCAGTAATAACAAGGTCCCAGCTAGGGTACTACGCTCACTTTTGGGTGCTGTTTTTCATGAAAGACTGAAACTAGTTGGCAAGAATCCAAGGGAGAACAGTGAGAGCAATCATCAGGGAGAAAACAGGGGGACACAGCCACCCCAGTCATTCACTTGCCAGTTCCACAACTTCTGGGAGCCCACAGGCAGTGAGGCTGGATGCAGCTTCTGAGGCATCTTTCTCTAGTGGATATATGGTTCTGGAGTTTCTTTTGCTAAGAGCTGGGCTCACAAGGATCACATTCCCTGGCGTAAGCCTTAATAGCATACCACGCCACATCCTTGGAAGTTTTTTATTTTGAGGAAAATGCTAGTCTGCTGGAGACCTCATCCGGGACATTCCTGCCTAGCTATGCTTCACTGATAGTCTCGTAATGTATTTTCCCCCACACAATATCCTGAGTGAACAGGGCTTGCTTGTCTGTTATTTTATACATTGCCAACTTTTTTTTTTCATCACATCTTTAGAGTCTTATTAACTAGCATCCTCTCCCCTCACTCCCAGAACACTAAACTAACAGATGAGTAGCTTTGGTTAAGAATATAATGAATTAGAAAGAGAGGACAACTGATAACCACATTTCCAAGTAAATTACAAAAGCAGCAATAGCTATTAATCTCTCAAGAATGGAAGATAAGAAAATTACAGTTTTGCAACACACCAGCATAAAAACATTTTGCTCTCTTAAAATTGTCATCTGCTAATGACTTACAAAAACAAGCTGAGCATGTTTGATCCACACATAAAACTAAAGACACATCTTATGTTCTCTCTGGAAACACTAGAGAAAAGGTTTCAAAAGCAAGGTTAAGATGCCAGAAGGATTATATTTACCTTAATGATGTACTATAAGAAAATATGTACCAAAACAACTCTCCCTGTGTGTGGCTATTCTGTTTCCCAGGACTCTACTGAGTCACTAGGCATTAATATTACCTTCCTTGTTTAAAGCAATTTATCCCCAAATCCATGCTAAATATTTATATTTGCTGAAGACATCACCATAGATTATATCCATTCTTTGCCAATGTTTAGCTAAGAGGTGGACTAGTACAGGCCTGTGCATTATTATTTGCATAACTTCATCAGAATATTGAGCTCATCACAGAAGTCTCTCATCTTCTGGAGGTCTGTAGTACATCATCAAGCTTTCAGTGAATGTGCTTGTGCTCATTTTAAGTTGCTTCGTGAATCCAAAGGAACTAGTTCTGATTTCAATGTAGTACTCTATTAAGGACAGTTTCTTAAAACAATTTAAAAATGTAGCTAGAAGAATGAACATTATAGTTAGCATATGACAAGAATCTGTCATCTTAAGCTAATGCCCGTTTCTAACTGATGCAACTTGACTAGTACCTTGTGAGGAATGATGATTTTTGAGTGCCTCTGTCTACTTGCTGTGAGATACTTTGGGCTTGATGTACACCGGTGCTCCCAGTCCCACTCACAAGGAGATGGCAGTGCAGTGGTTTGCTCCCTGTAAAACAAAGTTTCATTTAAGTCACGTATAATCACAAGAGAGTGATTGTGAAGTCTGGGACACTGAAGTCCAAGAGATAAAGAGGATATAAAATACATTTCCCTAGTTACTTTGGCATGCTTTAGGTTCCCTGGCAATCAGTGGAAATAGTGCTTGGATAGGAGATACTCTGCATTATTTACCCTTGCAGCAACACTGCATGCTTTAGGCACTGTCCCTGATCAGCCTATCCACACAAACCTGCACACAAGGCAACAATGCATTTTTGCAAACTAAATAGGGCATAGACAGGACACGTGCTTATACTCCTTTTGTTGTACTAGAGCTCTCCACAAGGCATTTGGGCTTTTTGTTTTAATTTAGTCTTAGATAGCTTAGCTTGCATAAGATTGCACACAAAGTTAAGCTAACAAGAGTGTTGTACATTGAGCATAACCTCAGCAAGACCAGCGAGGTACATGTGCTCCAGTGATTTCAGTTGGCAACTTAACAACTTCAATTGCCAAATGATAGAAAAGAAACAATTCCCAATGTCATTTTCTACTCCTTCCCCTCTCAGCAGGCCTCAGCTACCCCTCTTCTATGCAACCAGTATGTTAGGTTCCATTCAGCTGCCCTGTCAGAGGGGTCCTCCTCTCGCCAAGCCCTTGCACCAGCCCTTGATTAACCTTTGTTGGGAAATAGGAAAAGAATGGTTTAACTAAGATGAAGGAGGAACTTTTGACAGAAATAGAAACAGAAATCAGAGGTAGTGTTTGATTGTTTGGTTTTGTTTTTAAAAGAAAACCAACATATATCTTGACCACCTTAATTTCTCTCAAAGAGCATCTTTCCAACATGTTCTACCTTCAAAAAAAAGCATATAGCCAGACTTCCCTAGAAGAGTAAGAACCTTATCCATACTTGTAACAGGTTAGGTTTTGGGTTTTTTTTCATCTCCAATGTATATGTTTTTTTTCAGTCCTGGTTAATACTCCGATAGCCATTTTAGACAGCAGGAGCGCCACAAGAAATAGATACTGAAAGAATTTTGCAGAACTTCCACATTTACCTACAAATCTACCCCACTGTTTATTGTTGTGTCTTGTGTGTGGCACCCACTTTTTCCTGAGCACAATCATAATGAGGTTCAAAGTTCAAAAAAGGAAACTTAAAACTTCTCTTAAGACATTTTAAACATGTATTTTGTCTCAGATTAACTTCTCAAAAATTTCAAAAATGCAAGCACCTGCCAGATATCATGTTGCGAAACTAAAAGGTCTTTTTCCCTCTCTGCTGATTCTTCCAGCGTAAAAGCATCTTTCTAAAAGTAATAAACTACTGTTTGAGATCAAGGCATGACTTCACAAGTCGCAGAACAAAAAGGATGCTTAACAGGAGTTTCCATAATCACCAAAGACCAGCAAGAGCTGTGCATTATGAACAAATATCATCTCTATTGTTCCAGGCTGTGCACAGAATACTGTTCTGGAGGCTGCAGACAAGTTACACAGGCAAGATAAACACAAACTACCACTGCTGCCATTGTTTTGGTTCTGCGTGAAGATGTCTAAAGTTATAAAAAAATCTATCTGTCACAGAAATCACATCACTATTCCAAGCAAAAATGGAGGTGGAAAAACATACTTTCTAATACCTTTTATATGAAAATGTAAACGAACACCTTAGCAAAACATCCTACAATCAGCATTAGGTTTTGGTATCGTTTTCAAACGCTTGTTTGTTGGTTTGTTTGTTTGTTTTTGTATACACACACATCCACACTTTAAAACACCTTTTTCATATGAAAGTGACAGGGTACCTCCAGAAGTTGAGTGATAAGTTGATGTTAGCAAAGTGAGTTATTCATTTGCTTATTCCAGTTGTACAGAATAAGCTGTCTGCAGCTACAAAAAGAACAGTTCTTTTTTCTTCAACTCACAGTTTCCTCTGCCACAATTGCTGGTTACCAACCTTTAGTTCCCTGAAAGTTTTGAAGAAAACAAAAAAGGGATGCCTATTACAGTCCAATGACAACAGCTTTTCTGCTTTTGTGAAATTGTTGGAATGGCAAATCCAAACATAATCCAAATACCTCTTAACCAGTTTGGAATTCCAAGCGTGTACAACAATCACACTAACTAAACCTCTCCCTGAGAGGAGGGAGATGCCCCATTAAGAACACTGGAAATAAAAACAAGTATTAGTGGTAGTGTCTGTTGCACTTTGATACTGACCAACACTCAGTGGTAGATGAAAACCAAGCACCCCCAGTTACAAAACAAAAAATAATGGATACTAAAGTTAGCAAGTTTCATTTTTAGATCGTTTGTTTCAAGCTGTGACTCTGGCCAAACAAACCTAATTGAAAACAAAGAGGAATTCTGCAGGCATGTACCATTACTTTCCAACGCAGCTCCTCAAACTATCAAGCACAATCACGTTCCATTTTATCAACATGTAAAGAGTGGCTGTAAAATTCAAAGAGATTGGCATGTAGATAAGGTACATGAAACAATCAAAGGAAGTCACAGTCTAGGACTCCACCATCCTGTGTCCAAATACATTGTACTAAGAACTCCTCTTTTAGTGAGCAGTTTTTTTACCAAAAGTCCAACAATCACTGTTAACGTGATACGAAAAACTCAGGACCAATCTGAAGACTACTTATATTGGTAAGAGTCTGGAAACTGTTGGCATCAGCATATTTTCTAGACTAGTTTTGTTGTTTTGGTGATACAATTAAAAATAAAAATCATATGGTGTACTATATTTTAATTGCTTTTACTGTTGCTATCATTGTTGGAGGAAGTGCTCTTGTGAAAAAATTACAGGCTCAATCTGAGTTCAGTTATAGCCAAACAGCCACAGTTTTACTCTAAGCTTTTCTTCAAAGTCTGGCTTACACAAAAGTATTCCAAACCAGTAGAAACATAAATTGCTCTTGATCAAAAGCCTGTCACATTTTGCACTCCTCTGAGATATCTGATACCAGGTGATAGCATTCTAATGTATAAAAAAATTTATGAGAGACTAGAAGGGCAGTGAACACACCCATCCAGCAATGTTACTCATATAGGGGCAGCTGGGAGAGAATGACAATTACCTTTCACATGGACTGCAAGTTTTTAAGGGAAACAGATTTGAACAGAAAGAATTTTCCAAAGCCCAGTACTCAGGTTCTGTGGTACAAGAAAGCACTCTGGATTGTTTTTAACAAAACCAGAATGCCTAGTATTTCACATTTTGAACATTAATAGCCTTAATTGACTTCTCTTTTAATAACTACAACTTGCCAATAGGGAAACAGCATTCCTAAATACGATTAACTCTTGTTTCCTAGAAAAGAAGAAAAGTTGCACGCACAGAGAAAAGCGTTTTTCATTTTTAGAAGCTGCTAGGTCTCTCACGGATAAAATTAAAATACGTATATTTTTAAATGGGGGAGGGGTAATGCACACATATGCACATCAAGATAGTAGTAAGCAATAAACACAAACCATTTCATTTTCATTCTGATGAATATACACCTGTTTATCCTTTCTGTTCTTCAGCTAACTCCTGTTTTAGAAATAACTTCTCCTACTTACTCTGCTAGCCAAGGACAAGAAGCACACAGAAATCTCTGATGAAACCACAAAGTTTAACCACAACTGCAGAATATACAGTGTTTGGAAGGTGAACAAAAAAAGACTACCTGTTTCATTAATGTCTCTCCTCTTTTCTGATAACAAGTTTTAAAATTGCATGGTTCAAGTTTTCGCAGTTACTCACTATTTTGTAACACTTACCCTGGATGTTGCCACAGATTTGCATGTCTACCCTCAGGAAGAAGCTCCCTCTTGTTAAGGGGAGTAATGCCTATCGCTGCTTCTAAAATAGTTATGTATTTCTTGTACCGCATCCTGCCTCTCTCAAGAGTTCCACCACACGTAAGTTACCATCCAAATAGAGATGCTGCAACTGAAGTCATGGCTCTTCACTTATCTGAACTGCTGCTTTTTAAAATATGCTGTGAGTTTAAAGTATCAAAATAATGCTTTTTCTCCTCTACCAGGCTGGCAGAGTTAGCAGGAGAGAGAAACTCCTACCAGATCCCCCAGAAACGTCATTGTTACATAATTCAATCTTTGAATAAGACACTAATGAAAATGATTGAAGAGACAATCACGGTCCTAAGCCTGGCTGGATAATGCACACTCTCCAATTGACTAATCCTTTGCTAAATCTCTGCTGTCTATAATCTTTCAAGCACTAATGGAGCACTAGGTAACTTCTATGTCAAATCCATCCAGGGAACAAGAGAGATCTGCACAGAAAACTTCAGACTGTTTCAGACACTGTAACAGACAACAACAGCTTTTGCTTCAACTTTTCTCTTCAGCAGCAGAAAGCTCCATACATTAGAAATGTTACAAGGGACTTACCTGATCTGTTCAGAAAAGAAATGGAAAAACATTTCCTTATGTGGCTTGTATGGAATTAAGAACGCTACAGATTCTCATTATGACACCTACTAGTCATTCAAATGTGCCTCACACAATGCCAGAAGCCATTTACCATGTCAAAATTTTTCTAGCCGTGAGGTAAGTAACTGTGCATGCCAAATACCTCAGGTACTAGCTACAAAGGTGGAGACACGGATGTAAATGTTGAAGGAACAGTGACATTTTGGAAACGCTGCAGTACTGTCAAACTGCAGTATGAAGAGAGACATACTTGATTGCAAAAAGACTAACTGAGGAAATGTGGTAACGCTACTGAGATACTAAGATATGAATGTTTTATACATAGTATATAAATATTATGTATTTATGCAATAATACAGATAAAAATGTAAAAAGAACAGATGGAGCAGGAAGACTGAAGACTTCAACCACAATTCCCTCTGTAAATTGTGCATTTTAGTTATTCCCTAGAATTATTAGACATGTCTATATTTCTGTTGGGGTGACTTCATATTGCCTGCTACTTATTTAGAAACTGCTAAGATTAAAACTGCTAGTTTTCAATACTTATCTTGTAAAATATTCAGCTCTTAGCAACAAGATTGGAGTAACCATTGCCAGGTCGTCTGTTACTTACAATCCTGTGTTACCTGTATATAGTGTTTAATATTCAGTCACATTTGTAGGTTAACATGTGCATGCACTGAACTACCTCAAGTTATTACTAAACAGTAATCCATAGGACTGACCTTAGAAGAGCCACATAAAATCAAGCATCTTTTAGATTCACGGAATACTACAATCAACTGAGAGGGGAAAATCTAGTTTCCACCTACCTACTTGTATGCTGACATGTAAGGAATATGCAGTCTGAAAATTTGTGATGTGTTAAGAAAATTAATTCATATATTAAAAACACAGAAATGAAATTAAGCAAGGAATTACTACTCCAGGTCCAAAAAAAGCACTTAACTACAACTTCAAACATCTGTATACAAAGTATTAAGAAGCTTAGAAAAGCAAAGTATCACGAAAAGTCTCCAAGCACAGCTAAGTCATTAAGCCCACAGGCATCCTGACTTCTGATAGCTTTGGCAGCTCTGCTGCAGAGGCAGTACTGACTACAAAAAGACAAGAAGTGGACCGTTTTTTGACTATTCCAGTTTTTAAGAACCTCTTCTGACTGCAGTAGTCCATGACAATATTCAATTTTACTTAAAGGCAGAAACATTTTGATAAAATACAGTCTTCCTTCAAAGTCAGTTTTGTTAGCAGCAACAGTATTACCCCAATTTCTCCTCCAAAATTTCGGTACTTTTTTCTGTCCAGGCCTGAACACTTTTTTAACCATAAATTTTCCCCTTATAGATCTAAGAAATCATTCTTACAAAAACTTCCCTGAAGTACTTTTCAAAGCCAGACCCCTATGCAAAGCCCAAAAAAGCATTTAGTGTCCATCTTTTGTCATTTTGGGCAAAGCCAATTAATTCTCAGTAGAGTAGGTGCACCACAAGCAGCCTTGTTCACAGACAAGCCAAGCTCACGCAACAAGCACAAGTTACTCCAAAGTATTGCTTTTGGCTACATGGTTCCTGATATCTCCGGGTATCCAGAGGGAGTAAGACTGACTCACAGTTTATCAACTTCTTTCAACTTTATATGAAAACAGAAATTCAAAGCTGCTAGTACATCCATTGTTGGTGAAGGATGGCTTTTGCAGAGCATAAAAAGGTCTAAAACATAATATATCCATTGTTTCCTGTCGGGGAGTTATTATCCACTCTCCTTCTTGTGGCTTTGTAATTTTTCAGAAAGAACACACTGCAATTTTCCTAACTGGGAACACACAAGTGAACAAACATAATCGAAGAATTAAACAGTTAAGAAAAATATCTGCGTCAACTTCAGGAAATCCTCTTCCTCAGCCAAATCAAAAAAGATAACAGTAAGAAACTGTCTCACAGTTCAGCTAAAAAGATTCTTTGCTCATTCACTATATTTGCAATCTCTGCTAATCTCCCTTTGGATCTCTCACATTAATTACTAACCAGTTTACAAAACAAAGAAAATCCAGTAACACACATTTCTAACAAATTAATACACTGCATTGTGGCAACATACCAAAAGGCTTCGAGCACTTGTCGTAGCCTCACCAAGCTACACGGGCTATAGACAAAGAGGACTCCATGAAAATTGTCAGCTTTTCTTTACCTGTTTCAAAGTTCCCTGCTCTTTTTTCTGTGCTTCCTTAGCTGAAACAGGAAAAAAAATCCCACTGATGTTTCAGTCTTGGGGCATTGATTTCAATCCATCTGAAATTCTACAGATGACTCTTGCAAAAGCAGTCCTGAAGTTTGCTTATTTTCATTCACACTGTAAAACCGTAGACTCAATTTCAGTGGATGGTTTGGAAAGCAAGACATATGTTTGGGAATGGGGAAAGAATGGCAGAAGCTCTTTTCTGCATTAAAGAAACATTTATGACATCAAAGTGAAAGCTTTCTTTTGCTTTAATCCTTGACAGATGAAAACAGAGTCATAGTCCCTTAATTAGATGTAGAGCATACTTCATGTAAACTGATGACAGAATCACAATCACATATTCAATCACTTCAGACCCAACTACAAAGGAGCCAACCATTGCCCAACACAGCCACAAAATGCTTTCCATCTTCGGAGAGAAACAAAATCCTTTTATTTCTCCTCTCACAACAAAAATCTCTGTAACACCTACAGACCAAAGAATTCTCTTATGAAGAGAAACAAAGGTCTTTTCCTACATGCTTTTTCTCGGGTGACAAAAATAACTATGACACACAACGGTTACTTCCAGAACATAAATATGTTTTGTTCAGGACAAGAAATAGCTTGAAAAACAATCAATGCATATGTAAAGCTGGATGTGTTGAAACAATCTTGAGGCAAAGGAGCATCAAGGATCAGACTGGGGGCAGGAATGTTTTCGTGGAAAGAGGAGGACCTGGAAACTTACTTCACACAGCTTTATGGATTGCAGTTGCTCTTGGCCCCTCCTTAGAGATCGTCCCTTGCCTGAACAGTCCATATGTTCCTGGAGATTCTCAGAATCAGCTTACACAAAGTTGTGCTAAGGAGGCTAGAGACACCAGCAGTCAAATCTGCTGGCTATTAAGCAGAGCTAGATGATGAAGCAGATGTTAGAATAGAGAGAGCAAGCCGGACTACAGACCGCCTTGCTGTTAACAGTGACGTGCACAAGAGATTTATGGGTTTTCTCTAAAGTCTCTCAAAAACAAAAAGAACCCCACCAAACCAAACAGAACTAACGAGGCAAAGCAAATAACAAACAGCTTGAACAAATACATGAAACCTTGGTTTAGATAAAGATGAACATTGCTGAGTTCAGGCTTTATTTCTCAATACAATGCAGGCTGATGTTAAAGAATGAGTTTGGTAAGGCAGAGTAATAACAACAAAATGCTTTTGGGAAAGGTATTGTTGAGCCAATCTTAAGAAAAATCCAAAGTGGTCAAAAAAATCTGAACTAATGCCTAGCTTAATGAAAACATACCCGCACCTAATCAGACATACTAAATCTGACATTCCACATGCATACAGACTACACCTGAGATAATCTGCATGCCTTTAAGAAATAAAGAGAAATTTCCCAAAAAGAGTTCTGGATTGTTGGTGCAAAACAGAAGCAAAGACAACAGCATGGAAAGGGAACAGGCACTGGAAAAATCAGAACAAAAGGGGATTTATACTTTTCCTTGCACACTTCTTATTGCATCACAGAGTATTTCTGTCCGTCACTTTCATGTGATACTCGTGAAAATACACCACGAATGAGTTTCATTTTCTTCCTAGATTAGGAACCATGGTTACCTGAGGTTCCAACTCATGTACACAGTGGCAATGCTGACCTAAATTCAGTCAGACTTCGGTAGCTCATGTTTCCTAAAAACAAAGCCTGATGATGATGAATACACACCAGGGTAGATGCTGTACAAGATACCAGACCAGAGCTCCCACAGCTCGCTCCATCATTACTAGGCTCAGATCACAAACATCCTAAATACATTCACAATTGCAAGGGTCATCCAGTGCTGGACAGAAAGGAGTTGTCTGCATTCTCACTTGAAAGAGAAATCTACGATATTCCCTAGCAACATGCATTCTCAAAAAGCAATCATCTGACTTAAAAGAAAACAAAGAACAACAATTACAAAATTACTAGAAAACAACCCAAACATTAATAGATTCAGTTGGGAAATCACCTTTGCTGTCTTTCCTGCTGCATGAAACTGTTTAATTCCCATACTGCAGTCAGTACCTGTAGAATTATGTAATATTTAAGTAAAAAATAACCTCAGCCCTCTACTGCCAAACACAGGCTTTGTTTAGTTAAAAAAAAAATGCAGCAGGTCTAAGTTACAATTTACCTATTCAGTTAAAAAAAAAAAAATTACTTTATGAAGTGGGACTAGGATAACCTTAGTACTGGTAAAAGGCCGTTAATGGACAATAGAAGACTCCAAAGGCCCTGTGGACAAGAAGTAAGCACACTTTCCAACGGGAGCAGACATAAGGATCTAATACAGTGCTGCTCTTTCTGGGGAAGAGGACAGGTTCAGGTAACTAAGAAAAGCACCTTGTGGTTGAACAGCTATTCTGACAAAAGCATCTAGGAGAGAAATCTGTGTAGAAATTAAACCTGAGTTTAATAAAACTTCTCTGGGGATTTCCAAACAATTTACAAGTACTTGGTCGCAGGACTGCAAAAAACCTTTAACAGTAAGAGACAACACACACTGGTGTGCCTATGTCAGCATGGCCATGCAAAACCAGTCACATCCACTCCAGTACTGCACTCTTTGTAGGTAATTCACTGTTTGTAAACATTCTTCACTATGGCAAGATCCATATATTTATATCCATATATTTAGACAGGCCTAAAGATGATGTCTTATATCCTTATTGCCTTAAAAGTTTGTTCCACAAATAGATTGGCTCATTCTGGAGGAGTTCTAAAATTCACAGAAATGAACTGACATTTAGGATTAAGATTCACAGACCTTATGGAGCTGATGTCAAGGATCAATTGTCAGGTCTAATAAATTCGTTTTTTCCCCAGCAATGAGTATTTTCATCCCTGTTTGAAAATAAACCAGACTTAAAAACCTCTAACCTGAACAAACTATAGCTGTTACACCATGGCAGTGCTTTCTGCCCTCTGTTACTAGAATGACTGGTTTCAGGATGACTATGATAGGATGAAACTCAGGCAGCCAAAGTACGACAAAAGTTACACCATCCTTGAGAACGTAAATACTGTTATTCCAGCAATTAAAAGAGAACAGTCTTGTAACAAGAGTTCCTTTACCATACAAGGAAGTTCTAGAGACAATGTTGTTAACTGTTAAAAGACACACCCAAATGCTACCATATAAATTTGCTCTAAGTTAAATGCAGCTTTGAAAAAGTCCTGGAATATTAGGCCATTCCCCAGCTGATGATTACTACAATCCAGGAACTTTCTGATGCTTTTTAAGTATCTAGGTTTTATAAAGGTACAACATATGCCATTTTGTGAACCGTGTCGGTGACTAAACATTATTTTAATAACTAAGAAAGATTTCCTAGTTGTCCTTAGAAGACACTGAACCAGGAAAGAGGGGATTAAGCAATCAAAAAAGTATCAGACACTTAATTACTTCAATGCTTCATTCTGAAGATCTCTGTCAAGAGTACAGTTCATGTAAAGTATTGGGAACATCCTAATCCCACTGCATAGTTCCCAGTACTCATCTTAGTCTCACAAAAAACCAGTGTGTTGGCACCGAGCACAGTAGCCGTTACTGATATTGTGATACAGGGCAATGCAGAACACAATTAAAGTCAGACACAGTTTCTCCCATTCATAATGACTTCCTTTTGCCAAGGGAAAAGGAGTCACTGCCGTTACTTGAATGCAATGTTTAGGGCATGAGAAGATGTTTGCATATAACAGTCTGGAAGATATCATAACAGTAAACTCACCTAAAAGTTAAATACGTGCAGAAAGCTTCCACAGAAGCCTGACAAAAGCTCTCATAAGCACTCAATTATATACTAAGTATAAATCTTACTGACCATGTCTACATGCACACACAAATGCAAAGCATTTCAAATTCTCTTCAAGCAGCCTGATGATCTATCAATGAATATCAATTTATACAAGCAAACTTCTCATGCTTTCCAGTACCTGATCCTTGCCACACAGACCTACATCATGCATCCTGACAAGCATCATTGCTTGGAAAGCCTACAGAGGGATCCTTGGACTATGAAAGTTTCTGAAACAAAAGAAACAATTTTATCAGTCACAGCATCTGGTTTTCTTTTTTCTTCTCTGAACCACAGCTGAATCACAGTCCTAAACCTTTAAAATAAAACTTCGCTGAGCAAACGAAAACATAAGTAATTTTGTTTCAAAGCATCCCACCTTGATAATACCTCCAAAGGTTAACACAAAGCAGACCTTTGGTGGCCTCTGCTGGAGCACAGCCGTGGGGCTGAGAGCTTACAAATACCGTCCTAGCTGTTATATTCGACACCAGTTTATAAATCGAAGCTAGTGAGCAGGTTATTCAGAGATTCCAGCTGTTTTAAGACAGTAACTATTAGAAAGCAACATTAGAGAAATTGAAGTTTTCAGGTAACCGATTTGAAAGGTGAATGTATTACTCTTACACAAGTAGGTTCAGACAGCGTGTACTTTTTCATCCTGGAAACATATGCAGAGGAAACGGGTTTCAAGTAGAGAGAAAGTGAGGGCAGAGTTGTCTAAAAAAGTGAGTGCGTGCCACTAGTAGATCAACCTTGACACTCCATGATGCAAATCTAATGGACCTAGGCTCCAGCACCGCAACCAAGGCCGATGCCAAGGCTCCTTAACAGGGCAGTCAAGCATTTGACTCTCGGAACTGCCTGTTTCTTTTTCCTTACAGTTCCCCGTCAACTTTAAACTTCCCCTGCCCCACTTAGCCGGAGCCCGAGGCACGGCTGGAATCCACTCGGGATGTGCCAACGTAAAGATTTCAGGAATTCCGAGTGTAACAAAGGCAGCCCAAATCGCCACTGTCAGGCCAGGGCGCCCGTCGGGGGGCCCGCCCCTCCCAAGGGGAGAAAACACGGGTAAACAAACCCCTTGATTCATCGCTGACATCTCTCCCGCTTCCCACGTAGTATCGCACTCTCCCGGAAAGTACTTAGCACGGAAAAAGTCACCGAGAGCCGCTTAATCCCGTTAGGGAAAAGCCGATTCCCGAGCCGAGCCCGGCTGTTCGCGCGCACCAGGTGCGCGGCGGCGGGACTGGAGCCGGGCCCGGCCGGGCCGGGCCGGGCCGGTGGGTCCCCCGCGGCGTAAGCGCAGCCCCCGCCTCGGCTCCCGCGGACAAAGAGGACAAAGTGCGCCTGAAGAATGAAGGGAACGAAAACCCAAAGCACACAAAGGAGGGAAAGGGAGAAGGCTCGCAACTATTCCCCACAGCGCGGCCCCTGGAGCGGGGAGCGGAGGCAGCGGCGGCACGGCACGGGGGGGGGACAGGGGGCGACGAAGGGTGGCGGAGCACCACACCTGCCCGAGGAGAGGGGAGCGGCGGGGAGGCGCGGAGCCGGGGGCAACCCAGCCCGCCCCCCGCGGGGATACTCGCCTGCTCGCGGAGATAGCCCCGGCGCAGCGGCGTCCGGCAGCGGCAGCAGACGTCCTTGCAGGCGGCCCGGCGCTGGGACCGCGCGCTCTGTCCTGCCCTCAGCTCCGCCGCCCCGGAGCGGGCTGCGACGGCGGCGCCAAGTCCGAGTGAGGAGTCGAGGCCGGGGCCGAGTTGGCTGTGGCCGCTCCCGCCGAGTCGGACGATTTCCTGCGGGGCACGGGCGGGGGCGGCGCGGTCGCGCCGGGGCGGGCTGCCGCCGCAGGTACCGGCCTCGCCCCCAGGTGGGGAGGCGGCGGAGGCGAAGGCAGGGGAGGGAAGAGGAGGGAAGAGGAGGGTTGGCGACGCCCGGACGGGGCGAGTGGCAGATAGCAGGCAGCGCGCCCCTCCGCAGGCGCTGCTCCACCTGCGGCCGCCGCCACCACCCCCTACTGCCTCTGGTTCAGGGGCGACTTCGCCCAGCTCCCCCCGGCCCACGCTCACACACACTCTCTCTCTCACACACACACACGGCGGCGGGCGGGGGAACAGGAAATACCGGTTGCAGGCCGGTACTCCACGCCGCTGAGTCACGGCGGCGGGGCCGCCCCGGCCCCTGGCTTTTCTCAGCCCGTCCGGTCTCCCGAGAGAGAGGCCCCGGCTCTGCCCCCCCGGCCTACCTTCTCCGTCCGGCATTGCCCGGGGCGGAAAGCCGACCTGAGGGCGGCCGCGGCAGCTCCAGCGGTCGGTGCCGGCTGATGGAGGGCCGGGGCGGGGCGGGTGGATCCCTTTCGCCGCTGCTTACTCTCGGAGTGCATGGCTGTCACCCAGCCCTGCATTTGTGTGTTCAGTTTACATCAACGTTTTCTTAGGAAGTTGGGATCTAAACTTGCCCACCGAAACTTTACTAACCCGAAGAAACATCTTTTAAAACCATGGTGCACTGTTCCACGTACGCTTTCGAACCTGCTTTTTTTCTGCCTTTTATCAGAGGAGAGCTATGGCCAACTTCCCTCTGCTTTACTGGTGTGCTCTAGCAGCTCTGAGGAGCTAGGCGTTCACATCATCACTCATAGCTCAGACACCCAAGATTAGCAGAAGGCAGAGCAGCTCCATTTCCAGGCCAGAACACGCAGCGTCACTCAGCAAGTCATACTAATACTGTTCACGAAACCTTAACTTACCAGAAGGGAATTGCACTTCAGGCTGGCATTCCACAGGTATCAGCTTTCTGGTATCACTGAAGTCTTGGAGCCGAAATGAGAAAGGCAAGGCCAAACAGCCCTGACAGGATTCTCTGGAGTCGTTTTTCTTCTGAATGGTAAAGCACTAAATGTCAGGAAGAATTCCTTATCTGCATTCTTGGGTAGTTAAACCACATGCAAGCCCCTCTAAAATTAAATGGTATTCTCTCATGGTATCAGACCTGTGGAACAAAATCTACTTACAAGTTTTCTGGTGTGTTGTTAGTTGCCAGTGAGAAACGGAAGATGATTTTTTTCAGCTGAGCTAAATATTCTAGATTCCCACAGCATTCCTAATTCAGATTGGTTTCTTCCTCGTTTGGTGCAGATGATGTTTGTGCAGTATGGCTCATGCAGAAATTAAGATAAAGAAGGCAAACAGCATTCTTCATGAAGGCGCTGGACTTTGGAAGGAGGCACGGAAAGAGTCTATTTTATTGACAGCAAATACGAAACTGTATTCAGAGTTTGGATGGAAAAAAAGCCTGCTTGTAGCTATAGTTAATAATTCACATGCATGTGCATACAGTAGTCTTCATGCAACTGTTGCAGTCTAAAAGCCCCAAACAGCAAAACCAAGGAGAAAAACAAGGACTGATTGAGTAACTTGACATTTTCTGTCAGCTATAGACAGGCTCTGCCATCAGTACAAAATACAAGGTTGCATTCAGGCAGAATCAAGGCATGAGAGTGGAAATTTAGTCTACCTCCAGCTCTGTGCCAGATCATTTGGTTTAGACTGTGCTGGGTAACTGTTTCCTTAATAAATGTTTAAAAACTTCACCTGTTAGTTCCCTAAACGTTTTCCCTTTTTTTCTGAAGCTTCTTAGAAAATTACTCACTGTAATACCGATCATTTGGCATAATTACCATGACACAAACAATTTTTTAGACAAGTCAGCAAATTGGAGAGGGCAGCAAAAGCATTATATGGCTTATTTTAAACTTCTATTGTTTCCTTACCTAATCTTGTCTGTCTTTCCTTAACCTGAACTCCCCCAAAAGTTTGTAATTAATAACTGTTTAAAAAACTTCATTTCTTCATAGCTCTGTTCATTTTACCTCCAGTGAAACAGCCTTCACTGGCTGTCTCCTTTGCTGGAGGTCATGAATCTTGTCTTCATTCTACGACTGCCCACAACGCAGTTTAAATAAAGGAATTTGGGACAAAGGGTGATGAAACTCCCAACAACTTTTCCTTATCTTTAAACAGTTTGTTTTTTTTTTTTAAATCTCAGTACCAGAACATGTTTGATTGATTACAATTATAAAAATAGTGGTGTGCAGTTAATTTAAAACACCATCCCCTAAGGAGCCACAATGTGAGGCAGCTTGCCCCTAGTCTTTCCTCGCCCTGCCAACGATTTCAGCCGTTGGGCAAACTTAATCTCTTCCTGATAGCCTTTGCTTCTGCCCCTCCCATGCTTCCTTTTCTATTTTTGAATGCTCTTACAGGTATTTTGGCAAGCCTCCGCCTTCCTTTCCAGGACTCCCACACATTCCAGAGCTGGTTAGCACAATCACAGAGTTCAACCATTAACCAGAACCTAAAAGAAATCAAACACAAACTTCTCTGCCAATCTCCCTTCCCTTACTTGGCTACCATCTCTTCAGGGGAGGTCTTTATCCTATTCGTAAAAGCTGCTAGAAGTCTTTGGGAATTTTAAGGAAACAAAGGATGCTTTTGTCTCATGGAACAATCTTGCAGGCAAGAGGTAATGCTTTTAAGAATTATCACAAGTGGGGAGGAAAAACGAAGCAACAAAACCAGACAAGCATTTAGGCACATAACTCCTGTCACACACGTACACCCATACAAACCGTGAGCAGTTGCTGTAAGCTTGACTACATGACTCAATCAAGACTTCCAAAGAACTCACTGCCGCACAGGAAACAATGAATTTTAGCAAGGTTAGACACGCTAAGTCTTTCAGTATGCCAGAAGCAGAAAAATACCATCATCAGAAAGAGTGATTAGCTACTGGTGAAAACTGATACACCTAAAAAAACCCCTAACACACCCCACTTTCTCTGCTCAGTCTGAGCATCCAGTACAGCTACAAATAGCAATACTCACCTTTCAAAAGCACTCTGGATGTTTTCCTTCACTGAAGATGGAGCAACGGTCTTGTGGGAAAAATGCTGCCAGTAACATGATGGTTCTTATTGATACCAATTGTTCATAGTGTGTATCAAAGGATACACACCATACTTCAGCTATTTCTTTTGGGAGAGGTGAAGCAAGACACTATTGACCTGAGGTCAGATGTGTAATCATAGAACCATCTACTTATTCAAGTAAGTTACAGAAGTAAAAAACAGCAGTTACTTGTCTTGGGGCAGTACGTGAAGTCTGACAACAGAGTGACAGCTCATCCTGTGCCCTCCACTGTACCAGCATGATGGCCGACAGAGTCCTTGACCTTATTTACAATTTGATCCAAGAATTAGAGCAAAAAATGAGTCACATCCCATGCTTCAGTTTGTATACCAAGGTAAAACTCATTCTAGCTTGCTGACACTATTTATCTTCACTATTTAGATTAAACCCATTTGTAACTCAGATACCTAAAACCAGGAAATGGTTTCAAAAATAGCAGTAGCATTATGGAGGAAGGGCAAGGCACATCAAATGTGAAAGCTGAAATGCTCTTAAAAAATCCAACCTCACTGGCCCAATTTTGAACAGAATCTTTCCAGTAAGTGTTTAAAGAATCACAAAGACTTTAACACAATATGCACGTCCGCAGTCTTTATCATCATAGCCTGAAATCACACCTTTACGTAATGCATTAAGAATTCTACAGCCATCTTTATTTTCGTACAAACATCTGCGTAAGACATAAGGGAATAGAAGATAACCTCCAAATATGAAATAGATGCATATTAGTGACTATGTTGTATGCAAATACTTAAGAAAATACTTTCTGGAAAAGTCAATCAGAAAAATAATTACACAAGCTATAGGTGATCAGGCAAAAGAACAACCAGGAGGCAGTATTCTTGATTCAAATATCAAGTCATTCACCGCTGTGTAAATGTGTTTAAATAGCTATTTGAACTACTAGGAAACTGAGTGAAATACTATCATTTTCCATATGCTGAAAAATTCCATAGCATTTTTCATATGCTATGAATTCAATGTTCTAAATTCAAAACAGTAAAAAGATATTTTATTTTTAGCTTCCTTTGTTTAAAAAAAAAAAAGGTGCATCTTTTACTCTTGTATTCATATGAGTTGGTAGTCATTGTATTCACCTCATCCAGTAGAAATTTCAGATAACTGTCATTTTTTTTATTTTGATTGAAAAACATGCAAACAGCATGCACAATTAACCAAGAGCTGCTTCCAGTGAAATGTTACTCTCTATTTAACAGTGGGAAATAGCACATAACAATGCTGATATGCTGGGCAACAATACTGTACAGCTAGTGTTTTTCAGTGACAAAATTAATCATATCTGTAATAATTCTAGCTAGCCAGAGAATCATGCCACGCTAACCACAAGCATCAGAGGAACCAAGAAGAAAAACGGTTTGCAGAGAACATCTTTTCATATATTGATAACTGATTTATAAGAGTATGGTATAACCATTTCCTCAAGATTTACTCAACTTTGCACTTCCATTTTATAGGCAATTAAAAGTCACCAGTTGTAATAATACAGCAGTGCAAGTGTTGAAGTTCTTCTTGCAGTTCACAATTTCTTTTAAAGCTTTTTGGTTTAAGATCCAGAGTATATGATTTATTTCATACTCATTTTTTAACAGCCTGAAAGAGACAGCTGCATCAGCCTAAGGACCATATTCAATTCTAAAAACCAAAAAGGCTGAAGTTTTCTCCACCAGCACAGTATTAAGGGGAGCCTTGAGTCACGGTGAAAAATCTAAGCCCACTTACTTAAGAAACGCAACAGAACAAAATTAGTGTAGATTTTTGCTACCATGAGAGGCTCTTAATTTTGGTCAACTAGGAAAAAAAAGCTCTATAAATTATTTTTACTCTTTGAAGAAGAAAAGAGAACAGGAAGAGAAATCCACGGTAACAGAAGTGTTTGCAGGGGGATTACTGCACAGCTTAAATACCACATCCCAGCCTTTTCAGTTCTATATGGTGCTTACAGCCACACAGACCTCTAAGTAATGTACAATTTAGCTCAAAGCAAATCCTAATGTGAAAGAAATTAGAATTTGGAAAAAAGAGCAAGTTCTGCAAAACTTGTGAGAAAAACTTACTATGCGCATTACACAAAATTAGAAGGTTCCTTTCACAGTCATTTCATTTACAATATGTTCAATTTGCCTGTGATGCGTTACTCATTCCCAATAGCCATGAATTTTAATGCAATACATTCACAGTACCACAACTTATATCAATGCAATTAAGAGGCTTTTCTTGTTTTTGGTGAATGTCTCACCAAAAGAAGTTGAGCATCTGTGTGCTGGTCAGAAGTCACCAGGTGGATCAGTCCTTACATCCAAACAAGACTACAGACAGTAGTCTTACCAGTAAGAAAGGAAGAAAAGCAGTGACAGAAAGGGCAACCTCAAGTACCTGTACTACACAGACACAGATTCAAGCAGTGACACAGAGACCCAAAGACTGAGCACTAGAGAAAAATATATTATTTTGATTTTTGTCACAGAACATAGTGATGTCAAGAAAAACAACAGAATTAAGCTCAAGTAGTTCAGAAACTAAGGAAGGGCTTGGCTTGTGGTTAAAGTCTTTAAACTTCCATGAGGTAGAGCATCATCAAGTATTTTCTTTCCCAGAATATATTAAGGAGGACAAATCCAATTTAGTTTTTAATGCTGTTGAAAATTCTTTTGATAGTAGTTCATGAAGGGATACTCTGTCATGAGAATACACCCAGTTCCGTCCAGTCCAGTCATAGCGCTTGGGCCCACTAGAAAAAAAACAACCAAAACCCAAAAATCAAACCTTAGCACTATGTAAATACAGATTGTTCATGGGGAGCTGCTGGAATCCTGTATTTGTAATGTGCCCCAGGGAGTGCCCAGGAACAGGAATAGACAGCATAGAGAAGGACTAGTGGTCAGTGTGAGGAAGCGGAGCAGAAAAGGAACTGCTGGCCAGGAACCACTAAGCCATTCAACAGATATATCTGAAAGGTGACAAGATCTATCAGTCACTCCTAACGGACACAAGCTCCCTCCCTTCTTGCTTTTGGCACTGATTTCCCCAATTTCTTCCTGTACCTATATATTTTCATGCACCTAAATATTACAAGGGTTATTTGTATGACACTGAATTAATGCTATTGATTAGTTCTTGTGGCAGTCACACGCAGATATTCTAAGCACAGTAGAACACAGATCACCATTCTCACCTTCTTTTTAGATGTAACAAAATAATTTACCAGCTGAAAGCAAGTATATTGGCACATGGAAAATTTATATTTAAAATGCTATTTTCCTCTGTGTTATCATATAGTTGTTGGTTTGATTTTTCAGGCCTATATTAAGTATCAAGAAAGAAACTTGAACACCTGTGTTCCACTGCAGACTTTTCTACCCACCCAATTCTCCACACCTGAAACAGGGGAATGACTGAAAGGCACTCACTACTGTTAATGTCAGCTAGAGAATATAAGAAAAGAGAAAGGAATGAAATGGCCATCTGGAATAAACAGACAAACCATCAGTCTTATCCTTGAACTTGCAGTACAAAATGCCTTGGACCTCAGACAATCCACATGCAAGATCTGCTAGAAAACAGACTATCCTATAGATACGTAAGAACAATCTGCAGGTTCTCTACAGACATAAACTCACCTGAACCTTGAATATTCTGAATTGCAATATTAAAATGAAGAACTTTCCAACCACTAACCAAACCACAAGAAGCTACAAATGCAAACTCAAATCAGTTACTTCCACTGAAATGTCATTTGCTCTATGTGAACTGCTAACTATTTGGAATCAAGATTATGCGCTCCAGTTACTTTACCAAGCATTTCTCACTCCTTTGTCCTTGCAGCGTAAGCATGTGTTTATACTTCCTGACCGAGGAGAATGACAGAATGGGATGCAGCCATTCATGAAAATCAGGCTAAGGCAGGCCATTTAATCAACAGTCATCTTAAGCAGAATCAAGGTTCAGAAATTAGGCTTGTTGCAAAATATACGGATTGAATAAATTCTGACACACAGCCTGCATCTGTCTAAACAAAAAGGTTTTTTAGCTTGCCAGGCCTGTGCCGTAGCATGTAAGGTACCTGTTAAGTAAGTTATTTATATTTAATTAATAAAAGGATTCTAGGTTAGCAGAGGAGTTAGTAGAAAAGAATTACTAACCTAGTATGCTGTGCACCAGCCAGTACGTGAGTACACTGAAGGAAAGTTAGAATTCTCTTTCGGTAAATTCTATGTCTATTAAAATTGTTTCTCTTAAAATCTTAAATTCCATTGTGCTTTTTCTTCCCCCTCCGACACACACCCTGCCACAAAAAAACATCCCCGGTTTCGCCATTGGTACTCTCTTTATGAACAACATTCAAGAGGTACGCATGCATAGTTACTGGGAGTGCTCATACTTTCCAGCTAGCTGGTTCCTTCTCCAGTAACACTGACCAACTCGCTCTGTTCTTTCCCTGAGATAGCGGCAGAGATTAAAAATTTTTTTTGAGAGACAGCTACAACATTTTCCCACATATCTGGCTGCCTTCCCTGCTGAAACCAACCAGAAAACCTGGAATGGATCAAAGCACAGCATCAGAGAAGGCAGAGGGAATAGCTAACCAAGGCTCCCATAAAGCGCAGATGCTTGACAAAAACAACCAGTGGGAGAGCACATAAACATATAAAGCAGGAAATCCCACAAGCTTGAAGGGGAAAGAGCCAACCTTTTTCCAACAGAAGCTTTGGGGTTTTTTTTAATCATGGCTGTTTATTTTTTCTGTGAGTAGGCTATATTCCTGTAGGCAGTGGTTTTGGACCGGAAGAAGGTATGAAAATCCTGTATACACACTTCCTGCATTAATTTAGTTATGTCTGCATACTGCACTGTGCCTCAAACCTCTATAACAAATTATTATCAAACATACAGATATATCATGTTTTGACAGTATACTGAGTAAAAGGGTTACTTATGAAAAGGATATCGCACAGTCCATGCTGTGCTATAAAAAAGGGAAGTAAATTTTCACCCAGCCTGTAGACATTACGTAACCAACTTACACATAACTTACCTAGTGGGTGAAGACAGCCAAATCTGCCTGTTTGGTGTTTGCTTATTGATTACGTATGTTCCCATGCCTCCACCTAATTTAACTGTTAGAACTCCACTCTTAAAAACACACAAAGAAAATAAGTGAGAAATTAAAAATTTGCATCCTGTTACTTGACAAGAATTACATAATCTGCAGCAGATAAACAGAAACTTACATGTTTGTATCACATTCCCAACTATATCCCCAACAATAATATCTTGGAAAAATGATCATTAGGTATCAAATATCTGTGTTAATACCTAGGACAACGTGCATATCTTTGATTCTGATCTGGGCTTCAAACCTTCTGATCAGAGTTTGATTTAGTGTGTTTGCATCATTCGCAACAGCCCTACTTAAATAATAATCTTGAATTTGACCTGTCATCTTGAAAGGATTGCTAGTTCATTTTGCAACGATTAAAACTTCATCCAGTATCAACTTCTTCTATTAAGGAACAATGCAGAACCGGTGTGGTTCAAAGTCAAAAAGCTTTATGTATTATTGCCTGATTCCTGAGCCATGCAATTTTACCTAACTTGTTCTTAAGTAACTGTAAGAGTTTCCCAGTGAATAAACGCAATTCTTTCTCCAATAATTCTGATGAAGTGCCTAGAACCTGAATCATATCTCAAAAATGTTCCACTCCTAAGCTCCATGAGGTCTGATTGTTTTAGTTATGCCAGCTTTAGACCACTATCCTAGTGAGCATTTATTTTCTCTTTCTTACTCACATTTCTTACTGACAACATGATTAACATTTCTCTGACATTGTCACAGATGCATTTCAAAAGCATATGTAACTCTGATAAAAATACTTCTGTCCTAACTTTCAGAGTAAAAGAACAACAAACTCAGACTAGAATTAATGTGCAGATGATCTGAATTATGCTAATTAAAAAGGGTATCTCTACAGAATACAGTTTGATGATTCAGGTAATAGGTTAGTCATATTTCACCTACAGTTTCTCAAATACTTCATGCCCTATAGCACAATAAAGTTTCTTTAAGGGAATCACACTTTTCATGCTTTAGTAAGAAGACACTACTTGAGCTACTATCATTGCTAGGGCTATTTGCTATGTATAAACACTGTGGGGAAAAAAATACTTTCATTTATGAGTACCTACTGCCTGCAAACTTACTCTGTAGCACAGGCAGCATCTTAAGAGCTTCCTTCCCCTACAAAGAAACTCAGCGTTACTGGTTTCTGACATTTCTCAAGGATCATCAGCCATGAAATAATAATCTAAAGGTCTGATGCTTTTTACCTTAGTTTCCATGCTGTTTCTGTGCTTGAGAAGGGATTTATATCTGTGATTAAAAGAATAAAAATAAAAGGCTCCCCTGGTTAATATTGCCATCAGGTTGTCCTGCCAGTTACATTAAATGTATATTGGTTTAGTGCAAAGAAGGACAAGAACAAGCTACTTCTCTCCCTGGTTGTCAGAATTCTAAATTTTCTGTATCTCAGCAGTCTTAGATCTTTATAGATACAGCAGAATAAGAGCAGGTTGGGGGATTAGGCCTGAATAGTGATATAAAGGTTTCACTATTCTTCTATTTGCTCTTTAGTGCCATATTAATTATTCAGCATGATTTTAGGCTGTATTCCTCAGAAACACTATAAGTAAATAGGTTTCCAAAGAGTTAATAAAAAAATTATACTATTGCTTCCATTGTGTGTCAGCTGTTGAAGAGTGTAATTACTCTGTCATTGCAAATTAAGTAAAGGTTAACTTTTAACGCTGTGTTTAAAACATCTTCCCTCAAATTTTGCAATAATTCTAAAATACTACAAAATAAAACTTGAATTTTTATGAACTTATGAATGTAAACCACATTTTAAAGAATGCTGCTGTATGGGTTTCCTAATACTGAATGAATGTTTGTTAGCTCCCGGTAATAAGGATATTCTTTGAAAGTAATTTTTTTTTCCCTTGGACATAAAGATGTAAGTTGCACGAAATAAAAGAGCTTGTAACCGTCACAGGCATAACAGACCTTCATCACGCTTGCCACCTTGTGGCTTGCTATAGCACTAGCTTTGTTCCTTTGGAATTAATTTTGGTAAACTTGGGACTATTTAACCCTTTGCTCTTAACAGAAACGATAACATATCACTCTGTCATCATACAGTCTATGCAACAAAGGACTACTGGTAAAAATTAAGATGGATAATAATTCCTTCTGAGCCTCACAGTGAGTCAATGTCAAACACAATCCACTCTACAGTGGCTGGAGATACAATTCTGACATAAGATGATTCATGACCTTCATGTAATGAAGTGTCTAAGAATATTAAGTGGTAAATTATAATCTTTTTGCTAATTTTTCTCCTAAGCTCTTTAAATCAGGCTAATAGGGGCTGATAAGCTAAAACATACAGAAGTGTAATGGTTAAACAATTCTTTGCTATTCACCAGAAAAGCAACTAGCTCTAATATTAAGTATGTAATTAAAGCAACGAATAGTATTTGCTAAGGGCAACAACAGAACCATCCTAACAACATGCTTATTTCTTATAGCTAGAATAGAGAATAAGAACGAACATTGTGATGACAAAGTTACACAGGAGCAAGTCTGAAAACTACAGGGGTTTGGGATTTTTTAGTACAGTGCAACCCAAACCATTTGCTTCAACATCCCTGAGCATAAAACCTTAACTGATAGGGCTAGTAGAAAGCAATGTCCTTGTGGTAAGACATGAGTAAAAAGCAGCAGTTATGTGACCTCAAAAAAACACAGTAGTGAAAGACCTGTGCTGCAGACAGCAGTGTAGGGAGAAACTGCACTCTCCTCCAAGTCTTGTAGAGGGCTGAAACGTACAAAACGCTTAAGGAAACTAATAAATTCCCTACACAAATAGAATGGACATTTTAATGAGTTTGTTACTCCGGTAAAAGAATTGAGTGGCTGAGTTATTAAAGGCTCCAATTATCAGGCTAGCAATCACTCACTATCTCCGGTGACAATATCCTTCTCCCCATGTATGCTCTGGTCTTACTTTTGCAACCACCTGCCCAAACACTGCATCCTCTTGTTGCATCTCTCCACCATAGGCTGGCATCAGTAAAGCCAGGGCAAACGTATTCTACCTGGCCAAGACAATAGCTGCTTCTCAGAATCCAGAGCAGTCAAAGAAACTGCTCTACCAGTTACATGTGATGTGCACGTGCAGTGCCATGTAGGCCTGTCCTACCGTTCACTGGTAGGGGGGAAGTGATTGCTGACGTCAGAGGGCTATACATGTTTAGAAAAATTTATAGACCACCGTTTCCTCTTGTGCTCATTTATTATTCTGCACTATGTCTTTATACACTAGATTTTAAATCCTCAAACCATACAACAGCATCTGCTCCTTTTTACCAGAATAGTTGCTCCAGTCAGTTTAAAACAGGCATCTTTTAACAATAAAGCTGTAAAAACTGCATTGTATTTTAAGTGTTATGACTAGGGTGACTAATTTATATTTATCCTCCAAAGGAAAAAAAAAAAAAAGATCTACAATAACTTCAATGGAATTAGAATGTTTAAACCATACCCCTAAAGACACATCATAATCTTCTGGGGTAAAAGGCTTATCTGTCAGGTCCTCAAAGAAATCTGCTAAGGAATCCAGTGTTTCTTCAGCCAGTTTTTCATAAGTGGTCTCATCTAAAGAGCTAAAAATGACATACAAGCCCATAATTAGGAGGAGAAACATGGAAGACTGTATTTTCCCTATAATAAAAACATACCAAGACCATGACTTTGCAGGAAACAGTAACCATGATGTAGGTAACAATCCACTTTATAAATGGGAGGTGGAATTTTGAAATTTTGGTAGTAGAGATCTCTTAACTGAGGAATAGATACTTCTTTCCTTAGACATACTGACCCCCGTGTACTAAGAGGACAGAATTAGATTCCAAAACAAGGCATTTTCAAAAATGGACTTTGTACAAATACTACTTAGTTCTGAACTTTACGAATAGAGTCATGCATCTCCTACTGAGAGGCATATTGAGAAGCACTTAACTCTGAGAAACTCGCTGTAGCTATAAGCAGCATAGAAACATCCATACCATATGCCACGTCTATGTACAGCATTTGACTTCTCAACTGGAATTATCAATGAGTCCAGTAATTAGACATTATTTAAAGTCTCCTTATGAACTAATATATTCAACTATCTTCTTCTTCAGAGAGTCTCAAAGCACCCTCGTAGCCATTATGTGAGGCTTACAGCACTTGTGAGACTGCTTCTGTTATCTGCTTTAAATAAGTAGACAAAGTTAGTGGGAACAGTCTAGAACAGTTTAATTAACCAAATGTAATTAAATCACCTAAGTTCTTCTACCCATTGTCAGTGTCAACTTTTAACTGAGTGTGTGGGTGGGTATCTCTAGCCACAGACAATTCAGTGAAATCGTTTCGATTTTTCCTAATGGCCATGGCAATACAACAGATACTACAATCTACTGTGACTCACTATCTTTCAGTTGACGATACAGAACGTGATTTTTTAAAACAGTTTCTTGGTAGACAGTTACTGAAATACCCACTAGGCCAGTTACATGAGGGACATCACAGAAACACCTACGGGCGTGAGGAACAGAAGGCCTTAGGATTAGGCAGTATTCATGTGCTGGTTCAGGGTGCAGTTCAGGTACTTAATGGTAAGAACCATTTTAGACGTCTGCACAATTCTTCTTTGGGCCTCCAGCTGCTGTATCAGAAGGGGAAAAGGCTCTGACAGGTACTGTGTCACATGCCCTCAGTGCAAGCAGAAATTTCATGTACCTTTACATAGGCGAAATACTACTAGACACCTGTGTTTAGGAACATGAATTATTTCCTAAGTGACTTCCCAAATTTACTCAAAATACTTTTTGGTAAAACTGTACTTTTCCTTTACATCATCATATCAACATCACATTAGTTTGACAGTCTTACCGTGTATAGGAATTATTTTAAAAAGCAGAGACGATATTTTCATAGGAACATCTCAAAATAAAATTTACCTTGTGTCATTCAGAGTTCCTGCATTTCTTAAATTCATGAACCGAAGAGTCCTGCTTTTCACCTCTGAAGCATATTGTAATCGCTGTTGAAAATAAGTGTATAAAAAATTGACTTAAAAGTTAAAACACAAAGAATTATAAATTGCATATTTGTCACATAAATTAAGTGCAGACTTTTCCATCCTCCCCAAGTAAAATATTCTTGTTCTGTATCACAGAGCTAATACTGAAAGAATTAGGCAGCTTTAGTCCTTGGATGGCTGAGGCAATCTAGAGTATCCTCATCTTCTGATACAAACTAATGAAAAAAAAATTATTCATAGAATAGTGAACTAGGAAAGAGAAGAGCTGTTTTCTATTGACTTCACAGAATTACTGAGCAACTTCAGACAACTGGCTTAGGCCAAGATTTTCATAATATCCACTAATCAGATGCTTCATTATCAATAACTTGTGTCCCTCTGTTAGAAGCCATGAATATATTAAACAGAAATAAAGAGAAGCCCTGAATCCTCTTTACTTACAAAACAACTAATATCACACTTTGCATTCCAGATCTCTTACGTAAAATATGCTATTTAATTTCTAATTTATCTCCTGTTTTTAAAAAAAAAAAGCTTTAAAAAACAATTACAGAAAAACTGTATTGAGTTACTGGCAATGTAAGACAAGGAAGCAAAATGGGGAACCTCTTTGAGGGGAAGCAATACATCAACATGGATGAAAATAAAGTTGATCCTCTAGCCTAACACACTCACAGAAGCACTTGCGTTACCCACGGATAGAGACAGATAGCACGCGTGCCATTTTCTTCTTAACCTGGGATATAAAGTTACATGTTTTTGATTGAATGGTAAGATACTTTTGTGTACTTGCACATGGTTTTGAAAACTAACAGTGAGTTTGAAAGCAAGTGACATTTAAAATGGAACTACGACAGCCCCTCTGCAAGCACACACAAGAACAAAACACAAATACATCTGCTTCCATATGGTTTGACATCTATCCTCAGGCTTTAGAGATTAACTGGTCCGTTAGACCAATGCCATGATGCAGACATAAAGGATAGAGAACAGCAAACTCCTCATACCATCACAATGATATAGGTTGACAAAATACACACTAATGCCTACATGCTTCTGACAGTACCTTTTAGCATTTCTTTAATACAACCGGTCTTGCCTACCCCGCATTGGCCTTTTCAGCCATCAGCGCGCTTGCAATAAGCGTGGGCAAAGCCCTTCCCAAATCTTCATCCGCGAAGCCAAGCCATGATGATGAATATACATAGAATCAAAAGCTACAAGACCGTAAATACGTTCATGTTCTAGCCAGACTAAGAGGCTGTAACTCCATTCGCATTCTCACACTCAGTTAATGACGTAAGGCTGCCAACACGGTGCTAGCGCTACCATAGAGTTGGTATCGCCCCTCCACGTACAAAAGCCAGTGCTAAGGGTGGCCAACAACCATATTCTGCAAATGGAAAAGGGTAGCAAGCAAGTGAATAGCTTCGGAGTACAGGAAAGGCTGGCCTACCGTTCCAGCAGTGCCGCACGGAGGTATTTGCAAGGGCTGGGAACCGCCGACGCCACCGGCCCAGCGTTTCTGCGCTCCTGTTTCCCACAGGCGGAAGGCGGAGGCGCGCTTGGGCGAGGGCAGCTGGTGCCGGGGCGCGGCTCAGCCCTCGCACAGCGATCTCCTGGCCCGCCAGCCGCCTCGAAACGCTCCCCGAGGGGCTGCGCGGCCTTCCCCAGTCAGAGAGGGAGGGCGCGCCCAGCTGCCGCCCGCCCGGCAGGAAGGCTCGCCGGGGGCCCCGGCTGGCCTCGCAGCCACGGGCCCGCCAAGGCCCAGCTAGGGGCCCGCGGCGAGCTGAGCAAACCACACCAGCCGCCCGTCCCTCCCACCCTGCAGGGCCCGCCCGCAGGGGGAGCCCGTCCCGAGGCTGCCCTGCCCGCCCCGGGCAGCGGCCACGCTGCCGGCTCGCTTCCTCCCTCCCGGCGGCGCCTCGCCGCCCGCCTCACGCTCACCGTCCCGCCGCAGTCGGCGGCGGCTGTCCCCGCCAGCGGGGCACCCTCACGGCCTCCAGTCCGCCGCTGCGTCGCTGCTGCTGCCGCCGCCCGCCGCGCAACGCCTGCCACCCCCGACCTCCACATGTCGTCGCTGCTCCCTAAGGAAGCGGCTGGGGAGGAGCCAGCTCGCCGCGGCGCTGCCACTACCGCCCTCCGTCGGCGCCGCGGAGAGCAACGCGGGGCCGGGCCGCCGCGGGGCTGGTCTCGTCCAGCCCCCGGTGCGAGGTTGCTGGGCGACGGCTGGTGTAAGCGAGGTCCCGCTATCCAGCGGGCGGGTCTGACCAGACGGGTCAGAGGGTCGGTCCGGGGGAAGGCAGGGCGCACAACAGCCCTTCTCCCTGCCCCGCCCCCGCTGCGCCCGAGCAGCAGATCGCTTTCCCAGTCCCGCGGCGTCCTTGGTCATCCTTGCCGGGCCGGGGGAGTGGCGAGCTGTGTGCGAGGGGCACCACACCTGCGGACCGGCTGTAGGGCACCGGCTCCCGCCGCCGTGGTTCCTATACACCACAGGTGCTGACAGCAGTCTAGTTTCAGCAGCTTGAGCTACAAAGAAAAATCCTTTTAAAGTGTGTTGTAATTGCAGTAATTTTCTAAGCTGCATGATAAGAATCCACTTCCTGTAGTTGTGCTGTTCTACAGTTCCTGTCCTCTTCTCTGACAAATTTTAAAAGTACAGTATCTACAGCTTTTCTTCACCTAAATAGTAATAGAGGGATTCTCACTTTCTTTACAATTTAGGACAAGGAACTGTAGGACACACTGGCAGTGCAGAGGGGGAGCAATGAGACAAGTACCGGGGCTAGTGTCTTGTGTTCAAACTTAAAACAAGCCAGTTGGATAGTGGATTCACACCCCAAAACTGGATTAGCTGCAACTCCCTCAAAAAACCTGTTGATATTTCAATTCCTGTTAACTGCAGTTAAATAATTCCAGGTAACTGCACTGATGTGATGATATGGACTATTTGAGATGACAGTCACCAGTTTGGCCAGGAGCTATTTCGGCTGTGTGAATACCTGAGTCCATGGAAAGGTACATTATTACAGAAAATAGCAGCTCCTCAGGGACCCACTCTAGGATAGTATTTTCTGTGACAGCCAGTATTCTGATCCATTACCTCCTGTAGGCAAAATGTTACTCTGAGCCAGTAAAGGGAAAATAAAGCACATAATTTATCATACCTGACACGTTTGATAAAAACTTATGATGTGGTTCAAAAAGCAGTGGAGAAGGGAATTTATGTAGGTGACGGGCCAAGTTGCTGCTGAGTTATTTAAATACTGGTGATACCATATCATTAATAGTATGTGAAGACATCAAAAGTCTCAGCTAGACATCTTATTTTTACTTAATCTGAAAAAGTAAAATAGCCTTACCAGGGAGATGGGAGATAAGAAATAATTCTGATGAAAAATTTCTTTAAAAAAAAAAAAAATTTCTGTGGGAACAGAGAAAAATTTCATTACAGATCCTTCTGTAGGACAGGACTGAAAGATGCAACAGGGGCAAGTAAAATCATAAGTATGTAAAGCATAGAAGTATTAAGAAGCTTACCACTGGTTACTGTGTGATGCATTTTTACATTTCTGAAACTCTTTCTGAAGTAAGCAGCTGGCATCTTGCAATTCTTCAGGGAATAAGTTATCAAGTTTCTCATCAAGATTTATATTACTTTTTTCTTTAAACAAAGATTAATTTAGCCAAGAGGTGCACAAACCCAGACAATTCAAGTTGGTTGTGCAAACTTCAACCAAGACTCTGACATCTGCTGTAGTTAAAAGAGTTCTCTGTACCAAAAAGTATTATCTAGTTTAGTCAGCCTCTTGTCTTGTTCCAGGAGAGTCCTGTGTGGTTCTTTGTTATCAGTATCTTCCTCCAGACCTTGTAGGAGTCTGTGTTCTTACTGTGTTTTGTGAGGGAAGGTTTTACGCATCAAGCAGATACAAGATACTCTCTAGTTCCTTGAAGATCAACCCACATTCTTACCATTTCTGCCAGAAACTAGTTACGTTTTTGGAGCTGTAGTGGTCTGTGTACTGAGATAAGGCCTGTGGGGAGAAACAACTATTATCGGACTATAGAATACATTACTACAGCAAACAATTCCTTTTTCTTACCTTGGTGGGGAGAGGGGAAAACAGCTGGAAGAACGGAGGAATGCCTGTTCTTTTATGAAGCATTTGATCTAGGAAAATTTGGTGCTTGTTTACATACTTTGCTATTCCTGTAGAATAGTGTCAGAAAATATTTCCTGGTATTATCCAGGTAGTTCCACAGTGATTTTTCTCTAATCATCTAGGGTCATATGCAACTCTCAATAGGAATGTTCTTCTCTAAGTTAATGACAAATCAATGAATTAGTGTAGATTAAATATTTTCTCTGGTATTAGCGTTCTCACTTACCAAATCTTTTAACAATGTTCAACCTAATGAATGTTACAGAATGCCCCTATCAGCAATGATCATTCACACAACTTCAAAAGGGCCTGAGTTAGGGGTTATCAATTTTAACAACGATTTCTTAATGTTTTTCATCTTGACACTCATCCGTCAGGTTAATGATATTTATACCACAGCTCTTTGGTATCTTTTCAGGCTGGTGTACAGCAGCTGCAAAGTAGTTCCAGATGCAAAATTGCTGCAGGGTCAGGCCGCACACCCTCAGTCTGGAAAGAGCTGATATCTTTCCCATTGCAAGCAAATGCATACACCACTGGAAGTGGGTCAGCAAATGGCTTCTAGAGCAGATGGAGTGCACTACTGGTTACTCTTTTTTATCACTGTCTGATCTCAAGGGTTTGGGAAAATAGCATTGAGTTATGAATCAAATTGCCTGAAGTATAAGCAAAGTAAAAAAGAAAACAGATCTTGGGATACGTGTTAGTATTTTTAAACCCTTGAATTCTAGTACAAGGATGTGAAGTTTTTTGGTTGAGGTTTTGTGGGTTTGGTTTTGTTTTGTTTTTTTTTTTTTTAAATGGAGGACAATTATTACATGCTACCACTAAAGGCAAAACTCATCTTCTGAATACCATGTGATTAAATCACAGGGTCAGATATACAAATTTGGAATTATTCCATACCCTTCTCTAAGCAAGCATCAATCTGTGCTTTTTCTTTCTGGGCAACTTGCAGGCCCAGAGTATTCAGATACCACTGCACACAGATAGCCCATGTCTGTGACCTAATTCTTCAAATTTTGTTCCCTGTAGTGAGTTCTGTCTGTTCAGACCTGGAGAAATAGACTAATACGTTACTTTAATATCCCAGGGAGCTGCTAAAGCCTTCTGTATATATATTATTTTTACTTGACATGCACTGCCTCATCAGCTTCATAGAGGTGTTTAGAAATCTTTAAATTTTCAAAGTGCCACCAATGCAAAGTACCAATGCAAGTTGAAGAGAAATTAAATACTTAGGCACCAAACATACACATCCTTACAAGCTGCTGTACTTTTTGATGTTTGAAGCTTTATACCATTTCATGTATTAGAAAAGAAATGGTCTACAAGTTGTTGATGATTAACATTGCTTATCTGTAATCCCTCCTTCCTCTCACTGAAACCATGCAGTTGCATAAGGAAAAAAAAAAAAAAAGACTGCTAAGTCCACGTGCTTTGGAGAAGGTGTTCCCAATAGGCTCCATAGTCTACAAACTGTTTCCTTCTGCAAGTGTTAAATGACTATTTGCATTTATAAATAACTGTCTTAAAGGGATTGTACACAAGGGATGACTTGGTCTCTGGATTGTTTAGTATAGACATTCTGGATTTGGACAGAATTGTTGCAGTTAAGTTGTGTGTCCTCTGGGGTCTTCCTAAGGACAAATGATTCAGATTCAGTCTGCTAGGTAGCATGCTTTATGTAGATTAATCTGGTGCTTAAACTAAGAAATTTCATGTTTTTCCCAAAATAAGAGTAATCAGAAATATCTGCTTTGCGTAGAGACACATTCTAAATATGCTATACGCTGTGCATGAGGGAGCAGACACTTCACATAGCTGTTTTTGCTCACTGGGCATGCAGATTGGTCTCTTGCATTTCTAAGAGGAATGGTGCAGAAGACTTATCTTGCTTAGATTAAACAATCTAATTTTATAGTCTGGAAAAGAGGTAATCATGAGTCACAAGCCCTCAATTGAGCCAGAGACTCTATATTTTCTCTTACAGGGAAGAAAAACAGGATTACATCAAAGTTAAAAAAAAAAAACCCAAACCCAAAAAACACACTAAAACCTTAAATGAAAAATGGTGCAAATGAAAAGAGGTGCAAAACATAATTCTAGGAATTAAAGTGCCAAATTCTGGCTTTGCCAATCCAGCAGATTTGCTGCACTTCTAGAAGAAACATTATTACCAATAACTCCCATAAACTTTCAAAGTGACACCTGTGTAGTTTTTAAATACACAACCACATCAAAGCATGAAATCTTGGATTGATGGTCCCTGGTCTTTGGGATTATCTCTGCTGCTAGGGAAATTTAGGAAACCAGAACAGTTTCTATAGTTATTGTAAAATAATTGCCTGTACTGAAAACTCAGAAATGCTTTTATGAAAGAATGCCTGTTGAGTATGTTCCTTTCCCTTTTTTGCTCCAATTCCAAGATTCCTCTCTTCAATATAGAGCTGGTAGAAGATAAAGACAGATGCCACGTTACAGTGTGGTTGTAATATCTCTTGAGATGCCTCTCAAGACCATCTCATGAAGGTAGAAAAGCAACAGAACAGTAAATCCTGTACAGATCAAGACCAGGTTCACAGCTGCAACAGTCTTGAGAATAAAGTATTTTATTCATCAATAAAACTATAGTATACAGTAGTATTTACTAAATAAATTATATAGTTTCTCTTTTACAAGAAATAAACTAAAATCAAAAATATTTCAAAGACAATATATGTACACAACATAAGGCCTTGTTATAAATAACATTTTTTCTCCTTTTCCCCAACAGTGAAAATATCTTTAGAGGCTCATTTTCATATAGTGTGTGCAGAGATTTACCCTAACCCTTGTATAATATCAATTCCAGTTTCCATTGACATGGACCTAATTGATTAGAACTGAAGGGTCAAAACAAATCAAATTAATTTTATTCATCACTGTGCTCATTTTTAAATAGGTAAAGCTGATAACAGATTTTCCTTGTGCATAATTACAGAATGCATGCAAATGAAATCACTGCAGAGCTGATAAGAAAATACCACTTTCAAGTCCAAAAAAGGTGATTGGCAATATAGTAGAAAGCAGCTTGAATACAGAGACCTTCACAGTTCAGCAAGCAACAGCAGATGATAACAGAGTGTGGAATGTTTCATGTCATTTTTGCCAAGTCCATCAATCCTTTCTACGGCTCAAAGATCCTGACACTTCTTAAAGTAAGTTCAGTTGATAATTAGTCATCATCTGTAAGGCTCAGCAAATTCCTCCTTCTGAACTCAGGAGTGCAGAAAGTGCTCTTCATTAACCACGGTCTCTTCTCTTAGTTCTACTCTTTGTGTATTCTTTGTTACTAGAAATACAGAAATGACAAGTAAAGTCAAGAACTGCGTTTATTCGTTTTCTTACAGAATTATAAACAGGTAACATCTTTCTTCCCCTAAACAGGCTGCAGCAGAGTTCAGTAGTGCTGCCTTTCTTACCTTGCCCCCTGATCAAAAGCATTGGGTCTCCTTGTACAACAGCAAATCCCTATGGTTTTGCAGACATTACAGTACATTCATATTACATGAAATACAACCACTTGCTGCTGCAAAATGCTGAACACTCTGGACATCAGAGAAGACAGTCCAAACTGAGAGCACTCAGCAGTTCACAACAGCTTTTATTACCTTGCAGAATTGACTGGGGCCTTTGTTACTTAGAAGCATTAGGGGAGAAACAGCAGCCTTTGTAGGTCACATATAAAAGTCCTGTATCTATATGATGCCCTTCCCCAGATGAAAAATCATACCTATTCAAAAAACTTTCAGGCACAACTAATATTGCCATAGCAATCTTCTATTTCACAAAAAAAACCCCACCAAACCAAACCCCAACTACTTAATAGTATTAATGAAATAGAGTTTTCTACAGTACCTCCTACAAACGCAGTGGTTACACAATACAAATAGTTGATCACTTCTTAGCATCTCTGTGGAGTCAGAGATGAATTGAAGAGAAACTGTTCTTTGCTGAACACCTTATTACTATGACTCAAATTAAGGATAAACTGACAGCTGAACAAAACATTGCAATAAATTGAATGCAGCTCAGCTAATGTATCCAATGTGGAGCAGGACACAAACCCAAAACAAAGACATCTGTAGTGACCTTACTCTAAACTCTTATTTAAAATGTAACGAAGGCATAAGTTCACATTTATTAAAGGTTTTTTAAGGTAACCTTTTAATTGTACTTTAAATAGTTCAACAACAATCTAATCTTGACTATGAACAACAACAAAAAAATCTCCAAAGGTCTTTTTAAAGCTTATCTTAGAAAAATGTAAGCAGTAGATTTAAATCAATATTTTAATTATGACTTCTAGCACTAGACCTTGAACAATAAAAAAAAAAAAATCAGCAAAATTTGCATAACAAGAGTTGGAGAAAACAGACCTGACAGAAACTCACAGCAACTGCTAACTGTGTGAGTCAGTTACAGAAATGCTGTTAATGGTATTGAAGCCATTTTAAAATGGTGGGATTTTCAGATGTTCATCTTTGTGTCTGGTACAGTCCAGTTCTATGCATATTGATCTGTAAAAAACTCCATCTATTTCAAGGCACAGGACATGTCCTCTAAGCAACTCTGTAACCACTGCACAGATTTTGGGGTTACTTTGACTGCAGATACAAAAAACATTATATTGTGATAAAGACTGAGTTTGGCCCTAGCAATTCAGTAATTATAATAATAATAATAATTCAGTAATTACAAATAATGGACAAATGACACTACAAAACGCATTCATGTAATCACTTTCTGAGATGGCTTGCACTGGGTATATAATGGATTTAGTGTTTGAGCCTACTTGAGGCGTCTTGTGTTGGAGCATTTTTGTGCTCCCATTCCCTTTTAATGCATTTCTTTTTGAGCTGATTGGTTTTTTCATACAGTGCATTACAAGCCCTAGGCATGAGAATGTGCAGTTTAGTGACAATATGTGCTGGCATTTTGGCACTTGGCTTACTCAGGTTAATGTATTACTTGTAATCTGAAATGTTTACCTTTTTAATCTAATAATCAAGCACATAATTCTTGTGCCTGATTTACATGCAAGGGTGACTGAAACATTGCTGTTATGTTGCTTCCTACTTAACCTTGCTTCTGCAAGAACACCTCTGCCTAACTATATTCAAGTGCTTGGTGGTTGTTTCACCTCCCACCAGGTTTCAGATCTATGAGACACCTAGGCCTCTTTTTCCTTTTCTTTTTAAGATCAGGCTGGGATGGATACAGGGATAAGACAGAAAATAGAGGTAAGGAGAAGTTGCCTCACAGCATAATAGAAGTAGATTTGCCCCCTTCAGCTGTAATTAAACAGGACGTTACTTTGAGGAAAGAGTGTTTGATTGGTTCCAGCATGCACATGTAACATTTTAAGGATTATTCTGCTCTCAGGAGAAAGGATGTCCGTAAATAAGAAGGCCTGAATTCCCTTCTCACAGTCCCAGAATTAATGTTCAATCTACCAAGTTTTTCCATTGGTATCTTCAGAGAAAATGGTGAGGCAGAGAAACAGAAGCCTCCGAAAAGTGAGCAACATACCAACATTTGAGGTATGCAGCAGTGTGACCCTAGAGGCGTTAGCTTGTTTTAATGCGTGTCCTGCCTGGGGACTGCTTTAATTTCAGCCACACTTGTTATTACTCCACAACAGCACCCTGAAGAAAACCACAACATGATTAGAATTGAATCAAATGTTACAAATGACTGAGAAGCAAAATATTTCTGAATGAAAAACAAACATCTCATCAAGGAGTTATGGCAAAAGTACAATCCCCTGGCCAAAGTTGTATCTAACTAGGATGCTTCATTCGATCAGAATCAGGTAGGAATTTTCTTCTCTAAAAGAAGAGTTTGTACTAGAAGAGCGAGCTTAGGGTGCTACACTGAAAATAGCTGAAGGGGTGAAAGTATTTGTAAGAGAAAGTAACTGCAAAGATGAGGAGTCAGACAGTAATCTGGCAGTCAGAAGGGTTGAATATAAATTAGGAAATACTTAAAGAGACATGCTTTAATGCAGAACTATGGCAGTGAGAACAGAAGAAAAAGAAGAAGAGCACTGAAGAGTAAGAAGAGCCAGACAGTTTTGACAGTTTCTAAACAGGCATTTTACTGTCCAATATTTGTAAATCTGCTTATCTATGCACACATTTACAGCAGCTTTGAAACACAAAATTAATCTGCAGTGATGTTTTAAGACTTCAAAATCCTATAATAAAATTGGCATTTGGACATGAAACACAACATAAGTAATTCTAGATGTAATAACATTATCTACACAATTCATCTGACAGATCATAGCTACACTAACCAGACTCTAAATACAATGGGCTTGCTCATCACTACAGTTATTACATTCTTTTCTTTTACTGAAACCCTTATCAATCCTTTGCAACCATATCTTCAGTGGTAGTGACTTCTAAATTACATACAAATTTTGAGAGCCCTTCCTTCAACAATAGGAGGCAATGCTGTATTTTCATGTAACGATTTCTGTAATACCTAAGAATCTTCCATTATAGTTAAATATACAGAAGCATTCTTCAAACAAAATAGTTCATTAATGAAATCCTATAGGCAAGGCATATATTTATTTAAATCCTATATTTACCACCAGATGACTTAAGATGCACAGCATAACAACGGAGAAAACTTCAAAGTTTGTCGCTGTGCTATTTTCATGCATGTTCTCGTTCCATTGTAAACATAAAGGAAATCAAGCCTACTAGCTGTGAACCCATTAAAGTAATTCTTAAGCTTGACTACTCTGATTTTACTGATATTGTCAAAATAATATGTCAGCTACCTTTATATGTCATTTCAGGAGTAGGCTAAGAAAACCACAGTGGAGCAGTTCATAACTGCATGTGTTGCTCTTTCAGGGACAGAAAGTTAAATCAAGAAACCACTGCAGAACAGGAGGAACAAGGTGACTTTAAGTTATTCCTTACTTTCTAAGTTAAATTACCACTTTTAAGGTCATGCATTTTAGGTACCAGTCCTTAGTAACTCTGGACTAAGGTCTTCAGGATTGGTTGCACTTGCTGATCTCTCAAGAAACTTTGGCAGGATTTGGCTTATATTTCCTGCTAATCAAGTTCCATAGAACACAGTAGACTTTTGTGTTCAATGGTGTTTGCTGACACATAATGGTTTTCTGCTTATATATCAGCTGACACTGCCTGAACTGACAGATAAGGCTTTGGAGGAATTTAAATAAGAGGGTATTTCCAGAGGAAGAAGAAAACACTGTTTTACTCTGTTGTTTTGTGTATTTCTACATCATATTGCTAAACAGGACAGTGTTACCTTCTCTGTTACTGGCTTAAGTACAGGACGCCTTCTGTTTATCTCAGATGGCATCTTTTGCTTCCAAGTATCTGGTCTATCATTGTATTACATATTTATAAAAGCAAGAACCCTTTAATATTTTAATTCTCTGCAGAGAAACATTTAAAATTTCCAACTATTTTATATATATATGCTTTTAGATTCAATCCTCTGCAACCTTTAATTAAAAATCAGAATTATTTTTCCAGAATATTTGTTTCCCACTGTGCAGTACTAGAATATTTGGAATAATTCAGATTGGCATATACTTACTGCTCAGTGCAGATCATGGTTAGTAATATCTTATTAATAAAAGCTAGATTTCTTTTAGTTATTATTTTGGTTAAAAGACTTAAGAGAAAATAAACCAATGGAATTTTAAAGTAAACTTGGATTTGAGGATGTTCTTAACAGTGCTGCTTAGAGTGGCAGGTGCACAAAGTGCTGGTTTGCTGAATCTGGTCTTTGTTTAGAACTGCGGTGCTCTGAGCTCAGAGCAGCCCTTCAGTTTCAAACTCAAGATGTCTCTGTACCTGTGTCCTAGAACAAAAATTCTTGCTGTTAGCAAGTAAATTCTCAACTTTGAGATCAGCTGCACAGCATAGTCTGCATGGTGTTCCCTTAACCTAATACCCCCAAACCAAAGCTCTTAGGTACATTCAGCCTGTAGAAGAGAAGTTTCAGGAGGGACCTCAAGGCAGTTTTTCAGTACTTAAATGGTGACTCCACAAGAAGCAATGGTTACGAGTTGCATCCGGAGAGGTTTCATCTTGATATAAGAACTGTTTATACAGAGGTCAATCGTTCACTGGAACAACCTCCCCAGGAATGTGGTAAAGCCACCCTATCACTGCAGGTTTTCGAGCTGTGATGGGACAAGGTGCTCAATAATCTCATCCAGGCTCCCTTTGCCATGAAAGGTTGGACTAGATGATCTCTAAAGGTCCCTTCCAGCTTGGGCTATTCTGTGATTCTATGATATTCTGGATGTCTTAAAACAAAAATCAGGAAAATCTAGATATAAGAAAAATGAAGAATGCAATGAACTTTATCTAAAAAGGAAACAACCACGCCTGTGTGAAACATTTATTAGAAACTTAATGAACAGATGTTCTTTTTCGACCCTTCCTCTCTAGTACAATTCTTGCCACAAAAGTCACAGAAATATATTTATGAAAATAGAGGGAAAATATTACCAGGATAATATCAGAATTGTTTAATTTACACTTTAGGAAAACAAATCTTCAGGAAAAAAGCTTAACATGCCTCCCCCCTGTATTTATACCGAGATTTTCAAAATGGCCTAAAAGTGTTAGATGCACAAAACTTCATTTAACTGGCACTGGAGTTGGGTGCCTACTATCTTTGTATCTGTGGAATCTGAACTGTAGGTACCAAGAGAATTTTAAAAACATAGGGGATATGAAGACAACCAAAGATGTAGACCTGAGCTTATCTTTCAGCAGTCAGATAAACTGCTCATTAGGAATCAAAAGAGCAAAGAAAAGATACATTTTTAATGATATTCCAGCCACCACAACTGGAGAACTCTTCAGAGAAGAAAGGGGAGCTGTTAGTGTTGTTCATTTTGAACTCTGCTTCATTGGCTTCAAAATCATTGATGTAGATATAGAACTTACCTCTCTGAGAAAATTTAATTTCTACATTGTGGATATATTGTGGAATATTCAACATGAAGAGGAAAGTTTTTTTTCCTCATATGGAAAACAAATAATAAGAAAAAACCCAAATGAAAGGCATTTTGGCATACTTCATTATTAACACAATAGTTAGTAGGCAGATAGATTCTTTAAGGATTTGCTTTGGCAAGGTAAAGGTACTTAAGTATATGTCTTATATAAGAAATACTGTAATAAACCTCTGGGTCTTGAAGTTAAGCATATATTCTAGTCACTTACTGAGCCCAAGTCAAAAGAATTACAGGGGGAAAAGCCCATAGGAAGCAGTTTGACAACTTACTAAGTAGACATCCAAAACTGAAGCATTATCATTTTCTGTTTCCAGAGTGCTCTGCTCTGAAGTCAAACAGATAGCGCTGTCTTCTAAAGTGAATGTTGAACTCGAAGGCAACCCTTTACTGCAAAGAGAAGCGAGACTACAGTCAACCAAAAATACCAGTTACAGAGAACTAAGCCATAGCTGAAAATTTTAAAATACACTTCTCTCATAAACATAGAAGCTTCAAATACTTGAAACAAGGGAATTTAAATAGATGTGTTGACAATGGCTAGATAATTGACAGCTCGTTATTTGTTTATCATACACAAACTACAGTATTTATTTTTGTATTAACTGAAATTTAATTAGGAATGAATAGTGTTTCTGAACTACAATATTTATTTAGAAAATGAAACTATGTCACAGTAAATGCAGAATAATTTCAAAATAATTTACTTCCATATTACACATGGTCTAAATTTTGGCACCATTACTTAATTTAAAATAGGGGAAAAAAGATTCAGTAATTAGATGCAGTAGCTTTGGAGAGACTCATGCAGATAAGGGATTACTTGCAGCCATGAGTTCAGAAGGGAAAGTGGGAGAAGAACAGGAGTGTCCTGTAATTAGTACAGCACTGCAAGGAAGTGGTATTTACAGAGCAGGTGCACTGTATTATTTCATTCATAGATAGGACTTTTTGTTCTCTGCTATCCAGAATGTGAAACTGCAAATGCATCTGCACAAGAATCTTGTTTGGTTTTCTAAACACACAAAGCTGAAACTCTCAAAGGTGTTTTAATAGAGTTAGGTACCCATTATCCCCTGTCCCAGTAGCTGCCAAAAATGAAAGCCCAGACTGCCTTGAAAACTCAACTGTCAGTTTTGCAGAAACATATTTAAAAACTTCTTATCTATTTACACACAAGGTGAAAAGCAAGCAGTTCTGAATTATAACTGGCTATGAAAACATGGTTACAGCCATCAGTCCAGAAATGACTCATTTCCCCCTCCCTCTGCCCTACTTTGTAGTTTAAGTGTGTTTCAGATGGGGTATAATTTCAGAAAGGGCAAAGCTAGCATGCAAAGTAGAAAACAAATTCAAACGCTCTACAAAATAATGAACCATCACTCACCCTCATGTGATATTAGTATTAAGCACATAGCATTACATTCACTACGTTACAATGTTCCTTTCATTACACAGGCATCTTTTCAACAGCAAGACTATTTCCATGTCCTAAGAGTGACCCAGCTCCCACTGACTTCAGAGGCATTTTTCTCACATCCGTTACTTGTATTCTATTGAGCAATGTTCCAGCAGCTTTCTGCCGATGCTTCACTTTACTGAAGGGGCTAGTGCAGATGGGAAGGGAAAAAAATGGGCTGTTGACAAATATAAGACCATGTTTTATCATCTCCCACAAAAAAAGCTCTGGCATGAAAGATACTACTCTTGGCAAAAAGCGGCAGGGGGTGGGGAGGCAGGGAGGGTGTACCTTTTGCCTGTAGAATTTTGATCTCCACTGTTGCACAGTTCAGGCCTCTAAATGTGCAAAGGCCCATATATGAAAACCACGTGATACGAGATGAATGTGCAATGAGCAGGTTCTACTGCTATAAAAATATACAAACCTGGTTTTTTGTCAACCCTTCCTTCTGGAAAACAGTGCTCTGCATTATTAACTGTAAATCAAGTCGGGCTGTGGTGTATACCTGTCTTTCATTCCTGCATCATTAAGTTCAAAAGCAAAAAAAAAATTTGTAATAATTATTCCCTCCATACACATTTAGGCCACATCACTGCCACCTTTACTGCTGTCATTTTTAATCTCTTTTACTTCCAGAAAACCTCTAGAACCTGCTTTCAGGATGAGGTGAGAATTCTTCAATTAAATGCAGTGGCATTTTATTTTATATTCTCCTTGTATTAGAAGACTAAGACCTAGTCCTCCTATTATTTCAGTTTAATTCACTGGCTCACTGTGACTCTTTTCCATTAGAAGGCACTGCACTTCCTTTGCTCTTAGCTTGTTAAATTATAATCTATATTGCTTCACAGCCTGCCGTGGATAGCAAACAATAGCAATGTGAGTTCAGACTCAGTCTTGGGATTGTCAAACTACTGGTTTTACCTATCACTTAGAATAAGGACAGTGCCATCTCCACTTTGGAGTGTGCCTCTCTTGTTTTTTCCTACCTGTTACAGAAATACGCCATACAGGAAATGAGGGCAGGAAATGAGGGTCGAAACAAAACCAGCATGTTAAGAGAACTCAAAGAAGCACCTAGAAATGTCACAATTTGGTTATTTAGTAGTGAACTTCCTAAAAAAGAGATTGAATATATAGGAACAAATAATGTATAAAATATATAAATTAACACAGAGGAAGGGAGAAAAGGGTTAGAATAAGTACAAAGATATAGTAATCTTACATACATTACATAAATTTACATACATTTTTCTTACAATCAAAGATCCACAACTTATTTGCAGATAGCAATCTCCTTCCTGCTGTGACTTTCACACTGAATAATTAGAGATAAAAATCTTCAAGTAAGGAAGATTCATCTCCTGCACAAAGAATTGTTTATTAAAATGAGAACTACAGTAAAACTGTTGCAAGACAGCTCTTTCATACAAGTTTAATAACTGGAGGTTTTTCCTCTATTTAAAAGAACATGAGCTATCCACTTGGGGAAGTTAATCTGAAATGTGTATAAAGGAGAAAGTGGAAATTCCAAGTCACTGCCATGTTAATTTGCATCTGGAGCTCAGACTGGTGTAGGTATGAAGGGAACTGCTTTTGCCAGGAGCTGAACTCTGCTGCAAGTGCAGTATAGTGCTTATGTGTAATAATGTAATAGCACCTTCTTTCTTACAGCTGCTTAGTTAGAAATCATTTTCATGGCAGAATATGACAACCATTTTGTTTTACTTTCCTTGCAACGACAGCATGAAGTACATGCATCCTAACTGGGTAAGTAACTATGAACTACATGAAGATATGCATGAGAACAAGATTTCCAAATTTTGTTTGAAAACAGGGAAAAGCAAGAAGCAGCTTTTTCTGTTTGTAAGATCTTGTCCTTAGTGTTAAAGTGGATCCTATTTTAAGAAGCCCTAAATATTTTGTCCTTATGCTGAACTGAGGAGAAAAGCCATATTTCAACCTTCTAAATCTGTACACTTCAACACATTTAATAAAAAACAGGCTCAAGTTCTTTTCCTCGAGTAGAAAATAAAATAAAACCTTCATTTTCTGAATTACTTCTACAATTCTCTCTTGACCATGAGATGCAAGAAATTCCTCACTCAAATTAGCTCAGAAAAATTAATACAAAAATAATTTTTTATATTTTCTACTTGCAAATACAAAAAATGGGGTGTTGGGTACAAGGTCTTCCATAAGAACAATTAAATTAGACTGATTTTCTGCAGATTTGTAGAACAGCATTACATTTACACATATTAATCTAAGGATGATATATGTAAGAACCTATTAAGTTTCTAAGGAATAAAGAAAAAAAATTACACTTTGGCAAGGAATGAGCATAACCAGACAGGAATATCTAAAATAATAATAATAAAATAAAATAGTAATAATAATAATAAAAATAAAATATCACAAGACTGGTGTTGTTCAAAGCCTCCAAAATTTTAATTACTACTTCTGTTCTTCATATTCTATTTATATGAAACTGAAATGAGAGTTTTAGAAATACATGACTTTTTTCTTCATAGAAAACCAAATATGCCGCATCATAATGTGTCTACTTGCATGGCAGCCTGCAGGACAGATGGAACTCTTCAGTATTCTTTCCAAGTCATTGCACAAACTTTGAAGAATGGCAGGAAGAGTTCCAGGTAGTAACAACTGGTCGAAGCAGAAGTTGGAGCTGTATTTTGGTTTTAGTTGGATTTTTTTTTCCCTCCTGCAGTGTGATGAACAGGTCTTGGAGGAATATAATTATCAGCTTCTTTCAGATAGTGACAAAATACAACAGCCATGAGTTAGAATGAGCCACTATGTCTCCACTGATGTGAAGACTTGTAGTAAAAATAAGCTTTGATGTCTGCCTTCGGATCCTTTTCCTGTAGCATATGCCACAGACTATTAATGCTGTAAACAGCAGCGCATTTGCAATGTCCAATGTGCTTGAAAACTCTTACATAAGCTTTGGAAAAAATGATCAGCTCACTGCATCATGAGTTTTGATCTTTACAATCTCTGCATACAGAAATTAGTCAGAAAAACAGCTTGAAGGATAAATGAGCAGTAAAACTATTGTTCTAAGGCATAACTCAGTACCAACTGTTGCAGAAAATCTGTCCTGCTTGCATATAGAAGAGAACAGGGGCAACAGGTGTTTATGGACCTGTTGAACTAAAACACATTAACTAGTCTAATGTTTACAATGTAGAAATATTATATCACCTCTAAAACCTAACCTTGCATTTCAGTTTTATAAATTACTTGTGTCTGGAAAAAAAGTAGGTCAAACCCAGTTAAACTCCCTTGTAATATTTCAGACTGCTGACAAACATCAAAACTACAGACCTGTGAAAACAACAGAATGACTGACCATCTAAATGCTGCTTCAAGTGAAGGAGCCTGACAGCAAGTCTGTGCTACTGCGCTCACACTCATGGCAAACCATGACATGTAATTCCTGTGATGTTTACTGAATCACATCAATTTCATAACAGTCAACAAACCCATTCACCTTTGCAGGTGACATTTAAAATCATGAGACCTGTCATTTTTGTACATGGCATGCATATGTATGTAGTTAAAGAGAGATAGTGTAAGCAATCAGAATGTAGGAACTCGCTCCAGATTACAAAAATCCTGCGTAGTAACAGCCAAATCCACTGAGAGTTACACATCAATGTATATCAGCCCTTGGAGGGATCTGCACTTGAAGTCTGTTCTGAGAAGCTGCTCTGGATCCTCCTCACCAGAAAAAATTAAAGAAATTAAATTAGACTTGCAAGGATGAAGATGGAATATGAAAAGCAGCATGCAGAGGGACAAATTCAGTCAAGGAAACATTTGTTTATGTGTTAAATAACTACTATTACCACTGGAGTTTCACATGTACATCTATGTATTTAACTGAACAATAATTTTAAATTCCAAGTTTAAAGAAAGTATAGGATTTCTTTCCATGTATCAACAATCAAGTTGTTTCCAGAATCAGTGGCTAGATGATTTATATAACTTATTTCTTCCTGTGAAGTAAAACACTTGTGGTCTTTCTAGGGCCCTATTAAAACAAATTACAAGTAGTGCTGCAGACAGAGCACGAGGAACTGAATGGGGTTAGATCCAATTAATTTAGTAAGCACAGACAGAAGCATTCCTGCTTCAGTACCTATGCAGAGATCTTCACAAGAAAGCTCACAGCAACATAAGGGTCTGCTTTTAAAGTGTACCAAAAAGAAAAAAAACACAACCCAACACACTGTTCAGTCTGCAATTTCAAATTATGTCACTCTGTTCATCCAGCATAAGGAGGCAAAGGATCCCATCAAATTAGGAAACATGAAAAAGATAACTCACTCTTTAAAGTGATGTTGATGAAGGTTATGATAATTCTTCAGACTGGCTTGTGATATGGTAGTATCAAGGGAAGATAGTACAGAGAACCAAGGTATAAAGCCACATTGTATATTTCATGATACTTCAATTAGGTGCAAATTAGGGGAAGCCTCACTGCCGTCAGATACACAGTGCTGTTTTTACACTTACAACAGTGAGATTAAAAAAAATCCATTAAAAAGTCATATATATATTTTCTGGTAAAGGAGTGAAGGACACATTCTTGAGCTAATATTCCTTCCATAAGGCTACCAGTGTTGTTCCCTAACAATTGCTAATCCCAGTTACCTGATGGTAAGCTCAGGTAACAGCACAAGTACCAGCAGAACCTCAGATCTACATTGGCCTGCTGTAAATAGAACATCAATTTTACAGGAGGTCTTTATGTTTCCGAATGAGTGGAGCAACCTTGTAAACATTTTACCAAAAGAAGGGTCCATCACTCATGAAAGTGAAATAAACCTGAAAAAGTGGAATAGAGCAAAGTCTTCTCACTCTGCCTTGAGGCTGCCGACCTATATAGCACTGGAACTGAGGAAAGACTCAAAAGCAGGGGGTGACATGTCTTGTTATTCACCAGAACCTTTATCAGAAACTTCAAGACAGTACCTTTGAGCAAAAATTTAATTCAACAAGTATGGTGTGAACAAGGTAATATATTTATTTACTGCTCTATCTATTATTATGTTTACTTTTGAGTTACATAGTGGTGGTACTCTTTCTAGAGATGTTTTGAGAGGATGAACTTCTGTAACAGGAAATCTCTGAAATCTCACAGTTTTCTGAAAAAACTATGTAACATTTACATATCAGTATATATGTATAGGCTTGGAGCAGGAACAGGTGAAATTAAAGGGTCACTCAAGGCTAACTACAGAACACCACACTGGATCACTTGCTCAAAGCAGACCAGTGAACTAGTCCAGGACTAGTCCTTTAGGTCCTTCTTCCATTGTCAGAAACTCTGACCTTTGCCTTTCAGGACAGCACTGATCCACTCCAGGACAGAACCTCTGCTTTTCAAAATACTTGCCTATCTTACAAAGTTCCATTAAGGAAATACTGCTGCTAGGTCTTCTAAAAAAATTACCTTTGTAACTGCTATCTTGCCACACTTCACAGCTAAATTATTGAAAATTCCTCAGAATCTCCAATAAGAACAAACATACTATGGCAAACTATGAAATCTCTTGTTTTGCCACAGTTATTAATAATTTCTGATGGAAGTGTCTAGCCTTTATTTTATAGACAAGCCTCAGAATGTCAGCGGGCAAGCAAATAGTTTACATCAGAATGAGAATACATGAGAATCAGTCAGCTCTCCTTGCTTTGCTGGAGTTAATGCCTGTTCTGAATTCTTGTTATATGGTATTTGACATTGATTCTAAATACCTACACAAAGAAAATACTTAATATATTAAGAGTAATTTCACACACTTAAATAATACATCTGTAAAGCAGCAGTATAACCGCACAGACTACTTTAATTTTTTTCTAGACTCATATATTATTAAGCATTTTCTAATACCTCAATGACTAAAAGATTAAATGGCTCAGAAAACTTTAAATAGAGAAAGAATTGTATTTCCTTTTCAGGAAATCTAGATGCCTCATTGATCCCTCGGTAATGATATTAACCACTTAGTACTTGATACAAAGGACTGATAACCCTTAACCATTTACACTGAATTCCAGGATTACGTGGTATTCCTCTAGCTATGAAAGTAACTCATATTACAACCTAGATTTCGGTGAAAAGCTAGTAGGAGAAGCAAGTTTCAGCTTAATCTTTAAGACTGTGAACTCCACAAGATAGAGATCATCATATTAGGTATATGTATGAGCCTTACACCACTGAAATTTAGACCTGCCTTAGTAAATTAATGAAACTGGTAAGTCATACAGATTAGCTTTTACTCTTTCCATTTGAAGCCAGAGACTGAAATCTTATATTTTGATATGTGTCCAGGACAAGCATTTACATGCCCAGAAAGAGTCTCTCTTCTATTCCCACAAACACTTCATAAACCCAAATAATGAACTTCCAATACCACTGGAGAGGTGGGAATTCTGTTCGCTTAGATGCCATTGTTTTCTTCTAATGCCAGCCTATATCATTAAGAAAATATTAAACTGTAAGATTTAATGTAATAAATATTAGTGTTTTGTCCAACAGAGCATTTAAACTGAACACACAGAAGTTTGTTTACATAGAAAACCAGACTGGCAAAAAGGGTGATTAAGTATTCCTTACAACAGGAAAACTAATACTTACAAATCCCTTGCACTGAAAAAACAGCAGAAGATTTTACTTTTATTTTCTAAGCTGTCTTTGAAAAGGTTGTTTTGACAGAATGTGATAGGAGTCATAGGACGTTTCAGAAAATTTTGACTATGTAAGAGAAAAAATCCCCACAACACCTCAAAGCCTTCCAAAATTTCAAATGGTCTGCACTGAAAAACACCAATGCAAAAGGTAAGGCAAACAAACAGTTGAAAAGCAGAAAGCAGAGGAAAGAGAAGGTGCAAGTCTGTATTACATACACTTCTTATAGAAAGGAGGTACAGAATGTATAAAGGCAAGCAAGAACTAGACTTCGTATAGATTATTTTCCTAGGCTTAAATGTATCAGAAGAATTCAGCAGTCTTCCTTACATAACCTGCAGTACCTTGGCATTGCTCTAAGGACAGAGGTGAAGTACTCCTTGTGCCTCATGGGATTTTGTTTGGATCTGTGACTGGAAGACATGAGAACTTCTGAAACATGCATTGGAGAAGGACTTTCTGTTGTATCTTGGAACTCCAATTTAAAACATTTCCAGAAGCACCCGCAAAGGCATTATATCCTTCAGCTCTTTGCAATTGTAAAAGCAATGTCAATTGAGACAACAGTCATACTACTCAGGATATTCAGATTTGTCATCTTAAATTTAATTCATCTATACTTAACAGGAAAACTTTACCTGGAAGGGGAAAAAGTCTGTTATCACTTCTGCTAAACAAATAAACTCTGATACCATATGAAGTATTACATTTCCTAAGATCATAAAATAAACCCTTTCAAAGAATTTGAACATTCATTCTAGCAGAAAACAGACCTTTTAGGTACTAAAATATTTCTGCAGCAAATATAACCTACTTGAGAAGTGGAAAATCTTTGAAAATTTTAATAGAAGCAAAAAATTGTCAGTTCTGTTCTCCTACTAAATGAATACAGAAAGCCTACATTTGCTGAATAATATATGTCATGTTTGTTCATTTTTTCCTTTTTACTTCACTTTAAATAATGTTCCTTTTGTGCTGAAAAATAAAGCCATTTCCCCCTCCCCATTACTACTTCATTCACCAGTTTCTCCTCACACTGCCCAGGTAACACCTTGAGCTTCCTCTAACTTTTCAAGGACTGAGGAATAATTTGGTGAAAACTAATTAGCTGGCAGTCTGGCAAAAACAATCCTAACAAGCTGTATATTTATGACTGCTGTTCAGTCTCTCTTTTTTGCTTTAATCACAAGTCCCTAAATGCTACTCTGCATTAGTTATGCTAGTTCTAATCTGTACCAAGGCAGACCTTCATAAACCCTCCTCACATGATACCACCTCAGGAGCTGGCGCCAGCTCGGCAAGTCACCTCTGTCTGCTTAACCACAGAGTTGGTAGCAGTTCCTTGCTTCCTGCTGAGCACCCTTAAGGAGAGATAGTGCTGCTTCTTTCTCGTATAAAATGCCATTTCCCTCTCCTTGGAGAATGATATGTTCACAGTTGATAGAAAACAAGGGTAATTCAGAAAAAACAAAGTTAAAAATATGGTGTGTGCTTCAGGGTATCCAAAAGTATTACTGCTCTCTTTTTAATGAGGCAAGTAACGGCATCTGTCTTTTCCCTGGTATGGGCACATACTGCTTGTTAGCATTCATAGCAGTCAAGGAGCTGTACAGCTACTGTATTACTGCTATGCACACAGGATTATCTCCCTTTATTACTCTAAATCAGAAATTTCTGACTGGTTACAAGGAAATTCATGCACTCTCTACTTTGTGCCACGACACGTTGAAGGAGGAAAAAGCCTGATGAAGAGGATGCCAAAATATAATTCTATTAAATAACTTGGAGCTGGATGTCGTAGTCAATTACATATTTAGTGACTGAAAGCAGGCTCACATTTGTAAACAATTCACTCATTCAGGCTTTGTTTCAAAGACTGCTCCAGGCTTTCTGTTTATCAGAGACAAATGGCAAAGTGATGAGTCCTGCAACACGTTTTGTACTACTCAAAAGCAAAACTCCAGTGAGAAAAGTCCAAGGTACCTACAGCTCAATGCATCATTGTAGCATGAGTTTCTTGGTGTTTTTATTTCCCTGCTGGCTTTTCTCATGGGAGGACTGGAGTTCCTCCAAAGTACCATAAAAACCTAAATAAAACTTCAGCTGGATATATTATTTAGTGCCATGAAGAATAACCTCCCTGCCCTGATGAAGAAAGCAGAGGTGGGTACAAAAATGCAAGTGCCCAGAATCATCTTGGGGAAATTAGTTTAATACTGAGCATGCTTAGCAGCTTTCTTCAAATTCTAAAATAAAGCTGCTGGCTGTGACAGGAAAGCTAATCCTCATGAATTGTACATACTGAGATTGTGACATGAACAAGTACTGGATCAGAAGAAACTGCCACCAAGCCCTAGCTGAAAAGCATACATTTAGACCAGCAAGGACATTAGTTGGTCAGCCTCCATGGCAGCCCTCTTGGCTACAGGGCAAGGTCTTTTGTTTTGACACGAGGCATGGAGAAAGCCACAAATCTACATATGCTGGTGCAAGGTCTGCTGTGTTAGAGAATGCATGCTGTTGTACTGACACATTGGTAGTATGCAAAACAGGACTGCAGACACTACAGTTCCAATCTGATTTCATAAGAAGGATGTGCAAGGTAATAGCATAACTGACAGCACGTACTACATTTTAAGTTACTTCACTGACTGAATCACAACTGGTGAGTAAAGAAGTCTAAACAGACAATTGAAGTGTAGATATGGTAAAAATCTTATTTTACAATTATTTTGGAATATCTTTACAGCAAAGTATCATGAACTTACTCATAGCTTTTCTCTACCATTAATTTATGAAGGGTAAAGAGTTATATTTGAAATGTTTAATCTGCAGTAAATCTGAACTCTATCCAGACAACTCTGCAGTTCTCCTTGCTGACTGATGCTAATACAAAGTAGTTCTGTAGTTTTATATGATGCTTAAGGCAAAAAAAACCCAACCCTCAGTACTCTATAACCTTATTTCTAGCAAAGGTAAATCTTGCTAAAGATGATGGAACATTGAAGTCTTACAGCTAACTTTGTCACAAACTGGACAAGACTTACAAAAGTTGAATTAAAGGAGCTCTATTTCTACTAATGTGCATTCATTAGTAATTTTATTTCCTAAAGCTTGCGTAGATGCGTTTGGGACAACCTGTGGTGGATCTGTAATTAAAACTTCATCCTTGTTACACCCCAAACCATACCTCATTCAAAATTTTTATAGCAAAACATCAGACCTATGGAAGATGCCACATCAGTAAGATTTATTTCAACTTAATGAAAATGGAAGCTGGAGATACCACTTTGATCAAGTAACTCTGAAAGTCATGAAAATGCAATTGGTCAAATTTTAACAGGAGGTAAAAACCTACTGCCTCAAGTTCGCTTTTAAAATAACTTGGATCTTTTTGGACAACATGCAGTTCAAAGTAAAGAACTACATCTCAGCACATGAGTAAGCTTATGGAATCTGTATAGACACCGTGTAGTCCAGGATTCCAAACTATTCCAAAGAAAATTCAAGGTACCTGAGTTCACAAAGGTTACTCCTCTTGACAAGTACAGACAAAGAAATGGCTATTCTATAGTATGATGCAACGTAAAGAGATCCACAAGCAGGCAAGACGACACAACACATCACACATCAGGTGTACAAGGTAGAGTGCTCATACTCACCCAATTTCCCAAGCAAGACTTAGAGGCATAAGCATGGTATTGGTCAGTCGTGGCTAATCCCTACTCAAACACAACTCACATCCCATTCAAGCTAGCTCACGAGTAACTGCACAACTGTTTTTATCCTTCCAGGGTTAAAATTAGACAGGCTCTAATCAAACCCATGGATGAAGTTTCATAGAAACTCACTTCAGAAAACGGTAATTTTGAAAGAACTTAAAGTAGACATTCAGCACCCTACATTCAGAATGAAAATCAGCTTGAAAGTAGGTCCCTTTTCCTAGTGCAGTTTTCTACAGCTGTTTTAGGCTACAGCAAAGTTAAAATTGTTTCCTACCCAGATCTTAACGTGGTTTGGTTTATGGCACAGACTAAGGCCTAAGCAAGTTCTTAATGCCCAGTTTACTTTTGGAACATGACAAAAAATTCCAAGTATACCCTAACATTTTTGCTGTGTTTATGTTTTCTATTTTATGACCCAAATCATAATACATACAATAACAAATACTAACAAATACCTAAGTCATAGAATCACAGAATCATTTGGTTGGAAGAGACCTTTAAGATCATCAAGTCCAACCGTTCACCCTGCGCTGCCAGGGTCCCTAAACAATATATTATAGGTTAGGGCTGGGCCGGCCACTAGGCAAATGAGAGATGCTCTCTATTACCCACTCCTCCCTCCTGCCCGTCCCAAAGAGGCGAAAGAGAAAAGGAGTAAGGGAGAGAGAGTTATGGATTGAAAAAGAAAACTAGAGCTGCTTTAATGAGAATAATAACAATAACATGAAAAATATACAAATTATATACAATACCAAACCCAACCTCCCCCCCCCGATGGTAACCACGTCACTGACACCACTGATGCTGCAGGGCAGACACTGGGGAAGGCCCAGGCTGGATTCAGCAGCAGATGAGAACCACATTCAGGACCTGGATTATGGAACTGGATTACAGAACTGGATTCAGGAATGCACGGACTGGGATCAAAAGACAGAGTCCTCCTCGGACACCGGCCATTGAAGAAGCCACCAGAGAGAGAGAGAGTGAGACCCTCGAGATCCCTCAGCTTTATACCGAATATGACATCTGTGGGTTGGAATACCTCGTTGGTCAGTGTAGGGTCACCTGTCCTGTCCACTCCTCCCTGCAGGTGCAGCCTCTAATTTACTGCACCTCCACCATGGTACACAGGATTTAGCAGTGACTTTGGTCTTCACAGGAGAAAGTATAGGCAGCCTTTCTGCACGCCAATCCCTGGCAGTAACTGTAAACATCAAGTGTTATCACTTCTGCAAGCAGACACTGTCTGCAAAAATATACTGTTAACTTCAGACAGTGCAGTCACTTGGAAGAGACTGAGCTGAAAAGTAAAATCACTGAAAAGAATTAGTTCTGTTCTAACTCAAACCAGGACACCATATCCTTCAGCACCACATCTACACGTCTTTTGAACACTTCCAGGATGGGGACTCTACCACCTCACTGGGTAGCTTGTTCCAATGCTTTACAACCTTCTCCGTAAAGAAATTTTTCTGAATATTCAACCTAAATCTCCCTGGTGCAACTTGAAGCCATCTCCTCTCGTCCTATCAGTTGTTATCTGGGGGAAGAGACTGACACCCACCTCGCTACAACCTCCTTTCAGGTAGTTGTAGAGAGTAGTGAGGTCACCTCTGAGTCTCCTTTTCTTCAGACTAAACAACCCCAGTTCCCTCAGCTGCCCCTCATAGGACTTGTTCTTTAAACTCTTCACCAGCTTCATTGCCCTTCTCTGGACACACTCCAGCACCTCAATGTCCTTCTTGTAGTGAGTCCAATGGGCTTATGGCACCCCTCCTTCACTGGAGATGTTCAAGACTGAGCTGCAGAGACACATGCCCCTTCTGCTTTTTCTTTCACAGAGTCCCCTTCCATTGCACACGTTGTCAGACTTTCAGCAAAATGGTGGGGAATCCTCTACCAAATATACAACATTTACCTGCTAGAATAGAGCACAGGTTGATCACGTTGATCACGCTCATCTACATTCAATGAAGAAGAAGAAGAAGCGGTTGCCAAGGAAGCCGCTTCAAATGGAGATGGAGTGCTTGGCACTAGATCTGGCTGGTGGTGTGAACCTAGTACTACATATAAAAAAAAATAAAGAACAATATTAACAAATTTCATTTCAAACAAATTCAAGAATCTTTATGCAAGTGTATGGAGTCACATAGTGCTCAACAGTTTCTTGAAGCTTCTTAATACATTTCTATTGATGAGATTGTACTATTCATGTGCCCATACCCATACTCTTTTGTGACACATGGCAAATTTCAGCTGCTAGCCAGTACCTTCAGCAGAACGCAGAGCAACCACAAGGTCAAATATTAAACATGGTATGAATATCTGATGAATTCTAAGTTCTGGGACTATTCTCATACTGCCAGGACCCAGTTTTCAGATGGGATTAGGTGGCTGGTTTTGCTCTGAGCCTGGCTGCAGATAAGGTCTGAAAGGGACAAAGTCTGTATCTCTTCAAAAGGACTCTGGGATCAACAAACTGAGATTCTAACCACTTCATGTGACACAGTTGTTTAAAAGTCAGTGAAAAGAATAGCACTGGCACTGGCCTTAATCCGCTACCTGGGCTAGATAAACTTTTTTAGGACTCACTGAAATACAAAATATTAACATCATACTATAACCTTGATTCTGACTTGCTCTTGCTCCTGAAGGTCCATTCTGCCAAATATGACCAACAACTCGCTCCATGAGAATAACCTGACTCTGAAGTTTTGAAAGATCAGCCAGCTTGGAAGCTTTCTAGTTATAGGACTTCTACAGATTATACAAAATTCCTTTTAAAACGTTGCCTATGCTGTTGATTTGAAAGACAGTACCTTCTTCATCAAGGCTAGCACAGCTTTGTCCTTCAGCAAGAATGCCATGCTTTTCATCCTTCCACTCCTGGCTAACGGCACAAACTATTTCTTGTGATGTTGCCTTTAGGGCTGTGATGGAATTGCACCGTTTCTTTGAAGGTGAAGTCTTTAAAGCTGCATTAACAATGAACATAGGTATTGAAAAATGTCATTGTATCTCCTCTCATTAACACTATATAGAAAAGTAAGCCATGTATAAAGCTAGAGCTTCTCAGCACAGATGAAGAACACATCAGATACAAAACCTCTTTTCAAATATTATATTAAAACTAGAGCCAAAGGGATTGTTATTTCACCTATAAGTGAAGTACTTCTGTCTTTTTCCAGGGTTTCTTACTGTTTGTAGGACAAAAAAAAAAAAAAACAATCAAGTCAGTTAACCAACTTTGACATCACTAAGGTACAACTCTCCTATGGAGTATCAACCCATGTAATCATAGACAGAATGACAGAGAAAAAAATATAGAAGACAGGAAAACTGAAAAGACATTTGGAATATTCAGAGAGGTCATGATAATTTCCTTGAGCTGTGAACTACTGCCACATAATGATGCATGTGCTACTGCAGAATTTCCACTTCAGTGATGTGTTAAACATCTTCTTTGGGTAAAATAAACACTTCCAAAATGTTGATGACTTGTACACTGAGGGCATGCCAATTCACAATGGCATTTTGGGTGAAACTCTAGGATCTGACCATTGCCACTACTATGACCCCCATTTGTAGTTCTTCTCCAGTCCTTCTCCAGAAGGATGCCAGCCAGTTCATTTTTCAGTTGCCAGCTGCTGACCTCCATGGACTGGTTGCAAGGCTACTTCAGAGGCACTGCAACAGCTAATATGGTGCTCTACTACAAGATTCAAAGTATGAATGCCACTTGGCTAAAGACTGAAGAAGAAAATCAGACCCATATCTCCAGGATACTGGATACTAGATAGTAGATAGCTGCTGAGCTAGCTTCTGCCCAAGGCTGACTCTTTTTATTTCGTTTCTATTGTTCTTTATGGAGGCTTGCGCTGTGCACCTGGGGACAAAAGCACACATTCATAACAGGGCTTAAGAGTTTAAACTGAAATGTCTAATTGGAAGTTTAGAAACAATGTTCCCAAAGGCGGGAACACTCCCATTTCTTTATTTTATGGAAGAATGATAATGCATTTGAACCATTAATCTGTATAAAAGTAGATTAATAGCCTTATATGCAGAGCAGATCAATAAGAGTGGGATATTAAGATAGGTTAATAGCCTGGAAAAATGAGACAGACAAATTACGATTAGAAAGAAAATTACGCAGGTTTGTACATTGTAGCTTTCAAATAGAGAACAGGTTGTGTCTTGTGCTGACATAAAACTAGCAGTTAGAAAGAACTGAAAAAAGGCTCAAATGTTCAGGAAACATATATGGCTGCATAAGACATTTATTTTGTCCAACAGTCAGAAGTATCAACTTGCCTGCTCCTTATTCTCTGTTAGTGCAGAGGAGTTCCTTTGAGTACTGCCTCAGACAACAGAGCTGCCACCAGTTCTCTGGCTAAATTACTCCAGGGTTTTAAGAGATGAGTCACAGGAGGCTCCTTCCTCCTTTCAGCTGAATTTTGCTTCATATTTTGTCACATTATGTCAGCTTCTTTTATTTTTATATTACTCATTCCTTTCTGAAGTATTTAACATTTAACATTGTAAGTTGTTATCATCATCATCATCATCATGGCTTGGCTTCGCGGACGAAGATTTGGGAAGGGCTTTGCCCACGCTTATTGCAAGCGCGCTGATGGCTGAAAAGGCCAATGCGGGATAGGCAAGACCGGTTGCAAAGAGCACACTGGAGGGTCTCCTTGGGTGGTACTGCCATTTCGTCCCTTGCCTGTCGCTACAGGGCTTTGCAAACGTGAGTACACCCTTCAAGCCTGCGCGTGGATTTTTTTAGGTGAGGCGCAGCGTGCGCGAGACTGGCCCCACCCTTTACACCTGAGGTTCATCTGCCAGGGCCTAGCGAGCTTGGACGGTGACAGCAAAGTCCTCAGGTCGTAGGTTTGGTTAGAGGATCCTTCTCTTAGATGGATGGCCTTACAGGGCTAAACGAGCTCCATCTGCCCGGGTTTGGAGTTAGAGTTGTCCTTCTCCTAGGATGGTTGCCCGAAGGCTAGTGAGCCCATCCTGCCCGTAGACACACTTTGTCTGACCCTTCAGTTGAGACCTGTCTCGCTTGGGAGACCCTACCGGAGGCATATGCCACCACCAGCATAGCTCTCAACTTCGCAAGGGCACGCAAGCTCTTTCCCCACGGCAAGGGGGTGCCCGTGAAAGAGTAAGTTGTTATAATGTGCTAGTATATGTAGTCATTCTTGTTTCACTTAAATCTCATTTAGTTCCATCTTGCATTCGTATTTTGTTCTACTTCCACATAAAATTGTTTCTCCCTCCAGATAACTAATGACAATGTTAAGAGACCAGCATAACAGTGGTCAAAGTATATACCGAACACCTTCTATCAGCTTGATATAGCGCTATATGCTCAGTACTCCTGAGCCAAGCGTCCACTCCACATTTTGACATTCAGCTCCAAACCAAATACAGTTTCATGAGGGGAATTATCAAACTGCTAACTAGGATCCATTTTAGAGTATAAGTTCCTCTATAAACTACATAGTTCTAGCCAGTCAATTTATATTCATTTGTCAAGAGCCCTGCTTTATAATAAGAAAGGCTTAAAAGTCACAAAACAGTTTCCTAGGGGCTAAGCAGAAACATCCCTTCTCTTGCTAGGAAAAAAAAAAAAAAAAGTGTAATTTCAGCACCTTCACAGATTTAAAAAATAATTCAGCAGTAAAGCAGTAAGTTATTATGGATACATACTCTTTAAAGCAGCTGATATGTATGTCGTATAATAAGGTTTTTTACCACTTGCTGTAATTGTTGAAAAAACCCTCATTGCTCAGATATTCAGAACAGCATTTCCCCAAAGAGCAGTCTGGGCCACAGTGAACCCAAGCACTCATCTTTGCATTGCTGGTTTATTAATGAGGTCTTCCCTTCAGCGTTCCTCACTGCACATTCACTGAACGCATCTTGGTGGTCGTCACCACCCTCTTCTGCACTTGCGATTCTTTAGACTGAATTTTCTTTCAGTAGCATGACCAACTCTTAGAAGAATTATCCATCAATTCATTAATAAGACTCTCCAAAAGTCTTATTTTCCTGAATAGCTGTCACAACATACCACACATATAGGGAATCACTAATTAGAGTTAATTCATATTCTCTATTTTTCTCCTAAAGACTCCTTCACTCTACTTAAAATATCTCATTTCTTGTTCTTTTTTTCTTTTAGTTCAGCTACTTTCAGCTTTCTTGTTTCATCAGTCTATCCTATTCTTTTTCTTCAGATTTAGTAATTTAATAAAGTACTTATCACCTACCCTTCTGATTTCTTGTTGCTCTTCGTTATCAGTTATCCCTCTTCTTTCTTGCTCTTTTAGACCTGATATAGTAAAATCTAATCTGCCATGACTCTAACATGGTTTTCATGGACAGGGTCAGAGTTTCATAAGCTCATGCCAAATAATTTGATTCCTTCCAAAAATGGTTGGATACTGGTCTTCAGAAAAGTGATACTATCTTTAAGACAAAATGCAGAGTAACACTGCAGTCTAAAAAATATGAACCTCCAGTGGTAGACATTTTAGTGAAAATAAAACCTCATATGAACTATAATTCATATAGGGAATTCTTTTCAAACATGCTGGGGGTAGCATGTAAACAATCTTTACTTTTGCACATTAAATAAATTAAAATCATTGGAGCTATCCCTACAAATAACAGATGCATCATTAAATTGTTAAATTTATCTTTGTATCAATGCTAATAAGAGAATCTATTTTACCTCCAGATGCACCTGATATGAAAAAAAAAAAAAACAACATAGCAAATAAGTCTCCGTAATTTTACTATTAGAGGACAATCCCATTAGCTCCAGTGAAGAAACTCAACTTCTGGCAATGTGCATGCTACATGATGCTGAAGAAAGGATTCTTTTATTGCCAAGACAGGAGTGTTATAAAGTAATGATTATAAAAGTATCTAGAATGGTAAAAGTCATGACTTACCTTGAACTTTCTTGAAAACTCTTGTACTCATAAACTTTAAAAATCTGTCTGCATAAAAACTTGGTCGGTGAACTGAAACAGTGTCCTACAAGATTGAAAAAGGTCTCAATCACATTTTCCATAACTAAATCACAAGTAAATTTTCAAGAAAGAAGCTGAACACCTTAGCTAAACAATATCATACATTTCAGGCACAATCCAAACAAGTGAATCCTTATGAGTAAATACTTTTAAAAGGTTAATTCTTAAAGAACTTTAAGTATTTCATCCGTGAAATTATGAATTATACAGCCATATTCTGCAAAATCTTCCTAGCATTTGAAATGCTTTTTTTCACATTATGTACATTTTCCAGTTACAGAATCATCAACATCCTGCTAAGTGTACTATTGTCTTATGTAAGTTGTAAGGACAAGCTAATCATTTTAGTTGCTTTTTGGAAGATCAACGGATAAAATCAGAGCATGTATTGGGAAATGAACCTAAAAAGATTTCAGCCAGAACCCAAAACATGTGGTGATGGTAGACTACAAATATACTCTTTCCTGACTAACATAAGTCAAAATTCCATTAGCTAAAAAATTAGCAGTTAAAGAAAATAAAATCTACTTACCCCATCATATACAAGAGCTTTCCAGGAATGTTCTAGCTTCTTCATGAACCTAAGCATATAAAAACAAAATCAGAACTGCTTTATAAAATTTCCATATTTTTATTCAATAAAAACTTGAAATTCAACTTACCTATAAGACTGGAGTATATCAATGATACCCATAAATAGAAGCAGCTTTTCTCCTTTATGGCTTTTAGCTGGAATACCTCCCATTCTGTAAGAAACAACAAAAACATAGATTATCTTTGATGACCAGAGATGTCTTAAATTAGCAGATGAACTGTATCCACTTGCAAACTTGAAGAAATGGGCACAAAGTTACAGTTAGATGACACACTGCGAAGTCAGCCAAATGTGGGTCATTTAGCATACAACTGATTTTAAATAGCAAACCTAAAGTATCTGGCATCCAGTGGTAAATAGCCATTATAAACAGAGAGCATTTCAGGATAACTTTTAGGTAGAATTTGAAATATCTAGGTGATCGTAAAATTGGAAAAAAGTATACATGGTTTATTACTAAAGAATATAAATAATTTTTTCTAGCTAAAGGAGAATTTTTTCCACTTTATTGATCCATGTAGTAAAACTGCACATTAATCCAAGTCTGAAAAGGTTGTTTGGTATATTTTTCACTAAAACTTAAAGATGCACTCTTTCAAAATTTCTTTACACACAGATTAGTGACAGAAAAAGTAACAGTATTAAGCTGAGAAACCTGACTGCCAGGATTGCCATGACCTTAAAGAACAAGGTGCTCATCCTAAGACCCTCTCTTCCTGCTCCACCACCTGGAAAAAAGGGTCCATTGTTTTTAGAACCAGAAACTGAAATCCAATTTTCAGTTTGTCAGCTTCTGTTGACACGGATGGACCCACTACAAAACCGGAAGAAAAAGAGATTAAAGATGCAAGACATGCAATGCCTCTAAATATTTAACAGTTTGAGAAATAAAAAATACACAGCAGAAACAGCTGCCAAACACACAATTGGAAGTATATTCCCAGTTCTGCCACTTAAGCACAGTAGTCCCTTCCCCTGACAAAAGTTTTAAAAGTTTTTTCATTACTCTAGGCACAACAGAAACCATGCAAGAACAAGTGGAGTTTAAATTACTGTAAAACCCCGTTACAGTAAACTGCAGCTCAATTAACTGGTCAGACCTTCAGAAGTGCTAAGTGGTTTACAAAACCACATTCTGTCAGCTTTTCCTGGAAGCTGACTGTAAATTCAATCCAGTACAAGCAGCAGTTATTGCTGCTGAGTATCCGTTCTCATCCTCAGGCTTGTATGGCCTTACAAGGAACCAGAGCAGAACACTGACTTGGAGGTCTTTTTTGTAAGAAATAGGCTTATTTTCATCCACCTCAGTGAGGTTTGCCACACTATCAGTTATGTCAATACTAGAGAAGAGACAGTACAAGCGGCCAAGGAAGGACTCAGCCACTGCAGTAGGCTTTCAGCAGTGGAACTACACCGCTCAGGATCAGGGCAGCACTACATTAGCTCAAGTGATGTGGGAGCCCAGGGTGGGTTTCCATATGTAATAACGACTGGGGCTTTCTTCGATGGCCTATATAATCAGCTTTGGATTCATTAAAAAACCAAAACCCAACACACCCCTAAAATGCTGCTGCAACACCTCTGCCACCATACATGAGCATTCACTATCTTCTGTGTGAATGTGAGTAATGCTGTAAAAACTGAGTGACATTCTTCTATGTCTAATTTATATTCTAGAGCTCTGAACATCTGGAAACTCTCTATAAATGCTAAATATAATTCTGCCATTTTTTTGCTGCAGGTTTAAGCACATGTTTCTACATCATTACTTGTATTTACCCTTGACATCTCACTTGAGAACCAGGAGAACAGATCTTTAATTTGAAATTAAATCCTCATTATAACAAAGGACTGATTATATAGAATACGAAAGGTGAACACAATGAGCTCACTAACATTGAATGTATTTCAAATGAAACAATAGAATAACTATTGTCTATATACTTAAATTTCTATTGCAGTTTTTGTTAGACAGAAAAATAAGAGGAAAGCAACAGTTCTCAATCTCAGGAAATACCACACATGGATATGACTGCAATTCAGTGGTTGATGATACAGTTCTACGTATTGAGTATACTAATTTGAGATGAAAATAACTACTGTAGGAATAGCCATTTCAATGTTAATAGTTTTTGCTTATGGCTTATCAGGCTGTTTCCAGTTAAAATTAGATTATACCTAGGGCTCTTGTAATAGCTGTCTCATAACAGTTCTTTTATAAATGAATGCACTTTTGCATACGTAAGTTACTCTGAAGTAACCACATTTTCCATCAAGTATTTAAAGATGACCAATATAATAACCAACATTTTAATTTCTTGCTCTGCAGCAAATCTTGATAGTCCAGCTTTTTTTTAAAAAAAAAAAAAACCAAACGCAGTGTACTCCTCAGTGTTTCGCCACTTAACACCAAGTGGCACAGACAGAATAAACAGAATGTGCGTTTTAGTAGTAACCTTAAGAAGAGGTTATGCCACTTACGTGTTTGTTGTCTCTGTGGTGACAGAGTCCCCCGACTTCCCAGGGCCCTGTATGGACTCCATGGCTGTGGAATAGAGAACTTTCTGCCCTCCTGGACGCTTTGCATCTGATGTGCTCTGGGAAGTCTCTTCCTCTTTTTCCCTCATGTTACTGTTCAGTATGTGGATTCCCAGTAACAGACTGTAATCCATGATCTTAAAACTTTCTAGAACCTAACAACAAAGAAGAAATGTCTGTACTGCAATAGAAAACAGACTACAATATCAATTACACAGCAGCATTTTGAAAACCTAAGTAAAAATGGGCCTTCAAAACATAAGCTTCTCTTAGGAAAATATGTGAAATTATAATTAAACAATAATATTTTACTACCTCACATAAGTCAAGAATGCTAGTTACCTAATTAGCTCAATGCTTTTGTTGCAAGTGGGGAAAAAAAGATGCATAGCTGAAATGTAACTTTTGTAGTGAAGGAATATAAGTCCAATCAGCACCTTTTTTATTTATAGCAAACGATCAGTTAATAGTTCCACCATAGATTTATGAACTACAGGCAGTTTTAAAATCTAATGCATGTTCCAGACTTTAATGCACATTTTTGCCTAGACTATGCTCTACCTCCCTTCCCTTCCTGTTTATAACTGAGATTAGAGAACTTTCAAATGTCAAAAGATCACATTCACTACTACCCTCTCATTAACAGCTGATGGGGTTTGGATTCAAAAATCATGCATTTCTCTTTTTTAGGCTAAGTAGGGCCTATTTAAACTGCAAAGGCAGTTTTTTTTCTGAAGCATCACTTAACCAACCAGCCACCTCTTCTAGATTTAACCACCATTTTTGTCTCTGTCAGTAGGCAAGTTCCATTTATTCTTTCATGCACATGTACCACCATGAGTTTCTAGTCAGTTACATCACTATAAATTCTGGCACACTGCCGTTAAAAGGAAATACAGTTCAAGTCAATATGCAAACGTGAACCAAAACAAGCTGTGATCACATCTAGTCATACAACCAAGCAAGTTAGCAGACAGCAACTGTGTTAAATATCTTATATAACAGCAGTGCTAAGTGGAGAGAGAAAATTCAATACCAACCAGGAAGAATATGCTGTGCCTCTCACCCTCCATTACCTCATGCAGCTCTGCAATGATTCATGAACACATTTTGGCACACAATGCCCTAAGGTAACGGTGTAGTTTTTGCCACAGAATCTAGAGGCCATATTACATATTTTTATATGAACAAGGACAAAATGTGATTTTGTAGAGAAGACAAAGAGCAGTAATTCCAGGTATGCCATTTTGATTAAGACTATCAAAGTATAAATATTTTTACACAAAAAACTGAGATAGCTTGTGAACTCTAAGAGACATTTTTGCAAATCCAAAATGAAACTTTTTTGGCAATAATCAAGAAATGTGTAGTGATCTGCAAAACTTTAAGAAGAGGAAAAGGGAGTCTACTACTTAAACACATCCCCAGAGGTAATTCTAACTCCAAAGTCTGAGTACACAGGCAAAGAAGGAGGAAAGCTCTGTTCCATTCCATCTGTATTTCTTATGTATTCATTATATTAAGTAGAAGCCAAATGTACAACACAGCTGAATTCTTTCAATCTCTGGCATTCATCTTTCATGAGGAACATAGTGTCTTAAATATAGCACCATTGTGAACATTAAGTGAAGAAACAAAGCATAACACACTGTAATCTAAGAGTAGAAAGGCATAGCCTCATTCCGATTTCCAGACACAAAGGAGTTGTTCAGAAAACACGGCAGGTTTGATCTTGCTCAGAGTAATCCTGCACAGGTGTGGGTTAGTTCAAATGGAACAAGAGAAAGGCTGCTAATATATCGCCCTTAGCACTTCACAGCATCCTCTGATGTCAGAACTCACACAGGGTTGCAGTACCCAACAAAAAAGCATATTCTAAATTACTATACAAGATAATTAAATTTTATTGCACATTGTGTGGCAATGTTGGTGGCTAATATCTTCCTGTTTTACCATTATGAATTGCAAAAATAGCATGGCTAACAGGTACAAGTGCACAGACACTTGGTGCCAAATAAGGTTTAGAATTTTCTTTACTGCTTGCATCTTTTACTCAGACTTTCTCAAATAGAAATTACCAGATAATCTATTCATTAAAAATACATAATCAGCGGATGTTTGCCACTAAATACTGAAAGTAAATTCTTAGTAGGCTGAACAGAAATAAAATACAATTAATCCTCTATAAAAATACTTACTTTAGTAGTATAGTCAGCAACACTGTTTATGCAAAACCATATTACAGCAGCTAGTCAAGCTTGGAAAAAGCATTACCACTTTTGCTAACAGCTCTGCTTCAACCTATTCTTTACCTCCTTTTGAATTAGATTATTTCAGGCACAATATGATTGAACTGTACTAATTCTAGGAGTGGATGGAGCTTCATGGAAGATATAATGTGCTGCTGCTTCTTCCACAGGGACCTCTTATGTGATAAAGTGAATCTTTCTCACTTCCATCAGTTCACCACTGTCACTCAAACCCATAGTACTTGTACTATACAATGGACTAAAAACCTCTTTGAATATTCAGACTTTGGTTTAGGATTAATGAAAAACATCACAAAACCAAGTAGCTATTTTGTTATTCCAGTTCATTATGAAATTGGAACACCTGCACATCCAATGGATTAACTGCAGTACATATTCTTGTAAACGGCACATAGCATTTGAACTCTAACCCTCATCCCTTAGACACCCTACTCAGGCGTCTACTCAGAGGCAGGACTGTCCAGTCTACAAAGTATCTTCAGGATACCGTAACATGATCTGCCCCTCTGTCTGCCTTCTGGTTTGATACACAGTTCTGATTACCTCACCTTAGAAATTTGATAATCAAACCAGCCACTCCTTAAGCAAATACTCATCTTTTGACCAGATCTAAGCATGTTCTACTCCCAGTCATTTCTAAGGAAAGTTCTGATATGAAATAATTAACCAGAATAGCAAGAATCTCTAACATCAGCATTCAAGAAAATCTTCCTTTACGTCAAACTCTTCAGTCTGTATTAAGACAGAAATTCTACTTCAGTCTGTGGGATTTCCAGCTGAATATATATGAAGGGTTCTCACCTATGTATCATCATTTATATTAAAAATATCAAATAATGATTATTTTTAAATGTGTATCATTTTGCACACACAGTTGTATGAATTAATCTGGTTTGCCAAGGAAAAGTTAGAGAAGGCAGCAGATTAAGCCATTTCTGAACAAAAGAATCCTATGAAAAAAAAAAAGGCACAAGTGTTTTCCAGACTTGAGGGTTGCTTACAAGTAGTTTTGATGATTTTAGATGGAACTGCTTTTGAGAAGCAGCAGCAAGTTTTTGCTACAAAGATATCAAAACAAGATCCTGATCTAATGAAAAAACACTCAAACAAATCACAATATTAAAGGGCTATATTCATAACAAAATGAGAAAGCCCTGTAACACACCTGATGTCATCCACGTGAGAGAAATTAAATCTTTACTCATGCAGCCACTCTGAAATGCATCTTGCTAGCAAAATGGCATTGGGAGATTTCAGGAAGAGTATTCTTATTTGTTAGTACACAGCATGATTAAGTGTTGTCTTTGATAATGACAAGTAAACGTTCAGTTCATTAACTCAACATTAAATTGTTCATTTTGTTTGTATTTATTTCACTAGCTACACAGAGTCTGTCATCATGATGTTGTTACTTGGTCACCAAATACTGTTTGCAAGGCTGTCTTTAGCTGCTCTGACCACTTCCAGATGGCAAGTGTCACTCATCCCTTTCTAGCCTTAAGCACTATTTTGCTTTCATACCACCTAAAAAACACAGTGAGATGGCTTCACAAAATACATTATTTTGGAACATGGGAAAATTACTCCCGGAATGTGATTTTCTTTCGTCTGAGTTAATCAGATGTTAAAGCATTCTGTGAATCATCTTAAGACATGCTTACACTCAACTATCTCAGCCACTGACTAACAGAGCAAAGCAACTATTTCTGCATGGAATTTTGTTTTTATTTTAGATGCAGCCAGACCAAGCTGTGTACTGTCTGACAAAGAAATCTGCATTCATGTTGCTAACCATGCAAAGCAACTCAAGTCAGCAGGTCACATTCATAAAAGAATGAAGAAAAATGCTGCTCGAAAACTATAATTTCACAAGCTTATGAAATGCAGAAAGTAGAAGGATAACCATGCAAGCAAGCATTATCTCTCCTACAAGCATTTTGGAAAAGGGACATAGGAACTAAAATAGCAGAAAGAAGACTGATTTTACACCAGATCAGTAATTACTCTCCAACATAAGGAGATACATAAACCTCCTCAAAATAAAGGACCATCTCACAAAATAAGCATTTCTTAGAAACAAGTGTGCAAATGTCAAATGCCTAGTGATAGGTCTGGTTTATAATCAATCTATCCTGATAAAATAAATCATGACCCACTTCCCACCAAGTATATGGAGTCACTTACCATTTCGACAGAATTCTTGAAACATATTTTTAACTAGCACTCTTAAAAACGACAATCTCGTTTCTGATTTTCGAAGTTGAAATAAAGAAAAATTTGGAATTTCATTTGATACTACAGAAGTGATAATATGTAAACATACAAGAGATCTCCAGTATCATTGTGTGTCCATTTTCCTTAAACTATCAGTTCTGACAAAAGAGGTCTTTCATCTAAGATTAGCACATTCTTCAGCTCCATGCCATGCCATCTCTTCTTCATCTCCATGCCATCTATTATTTCCTGCCCTATGCTGCAGTTGAATACTTCAGCTTGTGCCAACACTGCTGTTTGGTAGGACATGCTGTAGAATTATCTGTGTTAAAGAATAGTCTGTGTAGACCCTCTGAGGTAGAAAAAAAGGTAAGAAAACCAATAACCCCCATACACACTACTAAAGGTTTTGAAAAATCCAGTGAATAAATCTGATCATATGATGACTCTGTCACAGTTGCCTCAGCACAAAACAGATATGCATTCATGCCATAAAGCTTGAGACTTCTGCACCAACTGGCTAAAACAGCAGCAGATGAAACTTATGAGATATGACCCTCTTTGTCTTCAACTTTGAATTTCCTTGTATTTACAGGCTTATTTGTTAGTCAGTCACTTTAAAAATGTGATTCCCTTAGAAAAGTCCATAGTGTTCTTTGCTAATATAATAATGCAGACTGTAAAAAGCCATTCAATTCTCACTAGTAAAAAATCTTGAAAGTGTTTATTCTTAAAAATCATATGACCACAATTGGATTAATTGTCATTGCAATACAGGTATCAATATATTAATTTTTCTAATGTTAACTTACAAATGAAAAATGGGTAACCACCTACTTTTGTTTAGAATGTTCCTCAACACTTGCATGAAATTCTTATATGAAATGTAGAGACCACCCCTAACAAACTATGCCTTTTGCTTTTCCAGCAACATGGTAATTTCCAACCATTGCTACTGAAAGTCTGAAAAAGGAAAGAAACCAGAATAGTATTGCATCAAACTAAATAAAAATAACTCTGGTAAAAAACAACTTTGGAATAAACAGACTCAATTTCCATTAAAATTATCTGAATTAATAAAAATTACTCTAAAAGAAGAAGTTGAATTATGTTGTTTTATTTCTAATTCTACTTAGAAGTCTTAGCAGCAATGCATTTTGTCCTTCACATTCTTGAAAAATTTTAAACAATGAGGAAAAAAAAAGCGTGACTTGAACTCCTACTGACCAGCAGACAAAAAGTGGTGTTCACAAAATTTAATCCTCCAGATAGTGTGGAGATATTAGCTAAATAATCCTCACAATACTCCCATGAGGCATCTAATCATTCTCCTAATTTTCTAATGCAAGGAAAGGTTTTGGTTTCCTCATCTGCAGTAACATACGCCTTTTACAAAAGAAGTTAAGAAGGAAACAGCAAGATTATTTGAATTTCACTTCTTAGTACTTATAGAAAGGAGAATAAACTTATTTTTCCACTTTTATGAATTTGGAAGATATACCCAACAAGAAATCATAAAACATACATACTTTGCCTACTTGTAGGTCATTAGCAGCACTTCAACTGATAGCTGAAAAAATACTCTCCCTATAGAGACAGAAAATCTAATCACTTACTGCTAGACAAAATTGCCTGGTTTGACAGTGAGTTGCCTTGCCTGTTTGTTTTGAGAATATCATGTCTTTGCAATTTCACTGGGGAATTTTATCCCACATTTCAGGATAAATAAATGAGGAGGGAGAAATACTGAGAACTGAATATTGTCTGACAGAAAGGTTATCTGAGTACATAGTGGTAAACATCTTGCTAAGCAGACATTAACAGCAAAGTAAAGAGCAAGAGAAACAATATTTGGAAATTTTTTTTCCCATTTGCCCAGTTAATAGAGCTAACTGTATTTACATGCACTCCTCCTTTTAGCCTTTTTATATTTTCTTTTATCTTGGATTTAACAACAGATGGAAACAGAAAAACACAACCAGGCTATTTTTAATAGAACACCCCAAGTTCCTGCATATGACTAGTTGACCTTCAAGAACATACTGTATCTGTATGAGTGTGTGAAGCAAAGATTTACAAATACAGAATCCTAAGATTATCTATTCTGGAATTCACATTTCTTGTTCAAAGTTATATTAACATGCTTTGTTAGGTAACTAGACAAGACACAGTTTCTTGAATAATATCTCTCTATAACTATGACACGGTCAGTTTCAAGAGGGACTTTTTTTTTTTACTAGAGTTGTCCGTTCTTCTGTACCTTAAGGAATTACAGCGAGGATACTAAGAGTGTTTTCATAATCAAGTCACTGATAAGTTCAGCTGGTGTACTTTTACTACAGTAATTTTAGGACCGCTATAAAACTCGATCTTCATTTTTAACATGGGATGATCAAAAGATAGACTTTGTTACTTGTGTGTTTGGACTGTGAATTCCTTGTACTAGAGAATGGTATCTTCCCCATGCTTTCTGCCCAGAACAGAGGTATTTTGTATTTATCAAACTGCTTAATAGCTCCAGTAAAGAGTAAGTAAGTAATAATGAATGTCTAGCTTTATGCTTATGTTACTTGGACATAACACATCACTCAGTGCCATAGCTTATCCCTTGCCCCACCTAAGTTTCCTCACAGAAAAAATTTTTGAAGGGTTAGGGGTTTATAACGAAACACAATAGCAGCTAAGTTTGATGTGGAGCTTAACATTCTGCACTTTTGAGAAAAAAAAAAAAATCCCCAAATGCACTTTAAACTGTCTTTAATGTCTTTACCTAGTACTTGCTTATGCGCCAATAGGCTTTTAATTCTTGGTCTCATTAATGAGCAGAACAGTTTCTGTTAGTATTTATAAGACTAGTTTTATTTCGAAATTGGAGAATCTGCTCTATTCTTTAATAATTTATAATTTTATATGATGATCGGATTAGCTAACAGCATGATTACTAAAATAAATCACAGCTATTGAAACTACCTTCCAATACTCTCAGTATTTACCGTTCCACAAAATACAGGCACATTGGCTTTACAAATTAAGCACTCTGAAGTGAATAAGGCTTCAAAGCAAAGATTTTTTAGGAAAGTTATGAAGGCAAATGAACTTACTCATTTTTAGTGACGTTTGGCTGTAGTGTGAATAGGGTGGGTGATACAGTGACACTAGCACAGATCACAGCAGGTCCCCACCACCTTCTTTGTCATCACCAGCAAGTTCTGCCAGGCCTCTGTGCTTAGAGACGGAGTTTAAGGAGAAGAGAGGCTACCAGCCAGGGATGTTTATTAAAGAAGCAGGAAAAAACACCATTGCTTACTGATTCTACTATACTGTAGTGTATATATATGTGTTTATGCACATACATTGATTAATTAAAGACAAAATCCGTATTTTCTTTTGATAATATTAAGATTTAACTGGGCCTTTAAGAAGTCCAGACTGACTTTAGAGTGGTTAACCTAAGATTACACACTGAAAAACCTGATGTTTTGTTCAGCACTCAAATATCATACCAAGAATTTACATGTACTTTCAAAGAACCCTTTATATGTAATGATTAAATGATTGACTTTTGTTTTTACTTTGCAGTCCAGTTGTCTCTTTTAGATGCCATTTATTGTTTTCTATACAGTAGATCCCTCCAGGCTTTGACCGGGTAAGTAACCTTTGGTAAGTAGCAGGGAGCATGCACAAAAGGGCATCCAGATCCCCAGATGTGACATTCTGATGCATTCTGCATTATCACCCATGGCAAGAGATCAGGAAACACTTAACTGCAAGAGGCTACAAAAAGGACAGTGTGTGGTGTTAGATAAATGTCTCACACTGAATATGCAGCTGAACATTATGTCACCCAGTTTTACAAACTGAGCACAAGGCATTGCAGACTTCTATGATAATTAAACAAAAATTGCTATTCATTTGCAAAAACAATGCTTTCCATCTTGCACCACAGGTGGTATCGAACAACAAACTCTGATGTTCAGGATGCCTCTTTAATGTAATGAGTTCAGCCTATCCATTCTGCTGTTTTATTGTGAAACTTGTAGGATTCCCCTCAGACAATGCCAATCTTTTCATTCCACAGCTCCTGAGAATCTTGTGAAACTGAGGGACCTGGATAACTCCCCTTTTTCCTACTTTATATTTACTAATCACTTGCTACAGAAGAAATTCCATTTTACAATTTTCTGTGTCCACAAAAGGCACTGATTCCATTCACTAAGGTGCTCTCAAAGGACAATGGCAGATATCCTTTTCCTGCCTTGAAAATGTTATAAGGACATTAACACTACCTTTCAGCTGAGGAAGAAATTACTCCACAAAGAAGATTGCTGCCACTAGACATGCCTCCCCCATTCAGTTTCCTAGCTCTTGTTAACTTATAAAGAGGCAGACTTACACACAGTTTTATCATATGTAACAATGGTACCTCAGAGCTAATTGTGTCTCAGAAAAAATTCATTAAAATCTCCCAATTAATGGAAAGCAATAACAAGAATTAAAAAAATCTCTACTGGAGTACTTTCCTATATTAATATGTAATTTCACAGATGGCTCAGTGTAATCCTGGATGTACAGACAAACAGAGGATCAGTCCTGCAGGAAAAGATCTAGGGTTGTGCTGGATGGTCAGCAATGTATCCTGGGGTGCACAGTATAGCCAACTGGTTGCAAGAAGTGATTGTCCCAATATACTCATCATTGGTGTGGTCTCATCTCATGTACTGTGTGCAGTTTGGGGCTCCACAATATAAAAAAGGATATAAAAATATTAGAATGTGTCCAAAGGAGGGCAACAGTGATGGTGAAAGGACTTGTGAGGAGGAGATGAGGATATTAAGGTTGTTCAGCTTACAAAAGAGGAGACTGAGGAGTAACCTCATGGCTCTCTACATCTTCCTCACGAGGGAAGATAGAAAGGGTGGTGCTGATCTTTGGTGTCTGGTATATAGGATGTGAGGGAATGGCTTAAAGCTGCATCGGTGAAGTTCAGCTTGGATACTAGGAAAAAGTACTTCAGTGAGAGGGTGGTCAAGCACTTGGACAAGTTTCCCAGGGAAGTGGTCATGGACCTCAGTCTTTTGGTGTTCAAGAAGTATTTGGATAACGCTCTTATATATAAGGTTTAACTTTTAGGTTGCCATGTGTGGAGTCAATGACTCTCGTAGATCACTTCCAACTCAGGATATTCCATTCTATGATCTCAAATCCCATCAGCTTAACTAAAACACAGGCTTCATCAGTGCTTTGACAACCATAGTTTTTCCTAAATAAGTTGCATGGAAAGGAATGGAGGTTAAACAACATCCGGAGCCATGTCTTGCTCTCTGCTTTGCTGCAGTAAATCTAGAACAGATGAAAACATGGAAGCTTAAATAATTAAACAAGATTTACTCACTCGACAATCCCGTTGTAGTGTTTTGATTAGTGCACTGTGTGTTTCAGAGTCAAAATACAACCCATCATGCATATCTTGCAAGAAATCCAAGTCTTTGAATGTAGGGTTGGACTTCTCTCTCTCTTTTCTTGATGCTCTCCGTTTGTACGTGGAGCCTTTCAAATCATATGTGAAATGCATTTTCAAGGCTCGTGGCAAAACATTGTTCATTACAACAATTCTAATATTAATGCCTCCTGACTGAACGCAGTACAGCCCATAAAATTTGGGTAGAAGAGTCCTTGGATTCTGGTTCAGATTCTAAAACAAAAGAGATATTGTTAATATGTCTATTTTCAATAAACTTAGCTGCTTAAGAAATTTTTTCTTAATACCAAAGGACATTAATAAACATCAAGAAAAGTGTGCATGTTTTCTTACTCAGAGTAGTTTCCTTGACCAGTTGATTTTCCTTGTGGGTCTGTATTTCAGAAAGCTAGCATAAACATTGCCAGGAACTTAAACAGGCCAAGCGCAGGGCAGTAACTGCATTTATGCCAGGTTTCTCTCTCACATCCCATGAATGAGCAGACAAGGCCAAACCTAAAAGCATCTCAAAGATTGAATTTATTTATTTTGACCTGAATAACCTTTGCATTCCACCTGCTGGAAGTAGTTTGGGTCAAATGTAGTTCTCATTACCCTGATCTGGATTCTGAAAAACAGAACCCCTGCCTCCATGAGGCTTAACACTGAGGGTTAGTGCCAAATGACCAAGTTGTCTCCACAGGAGTGTGAGGTCGTAACAGAACCACGACTGACCATCAGAACAGAAAACTTTGAAATAATCTAAATCTCACAACAGGCAAAAAACTGACTAGGAGAGGAGAACAGAGGCAAGAGTGAAAGTCCACCTTCTGAATATAACTACTCAGTTTTTGGCATGAAAAAACAAACAAGAACGAGGAAAAACTACTTCAAGTCTTACATGATTACTAAGTCACAACATACAACTATGGGAGAAAAGTACTATCATAGGAAATAATCACAGTGATTGAAGTTTAACACTTTGGAAACCCTTGCATATGGTAGCAGTGAGAATACAGTTCCGAGAAAGAAAGCAAAGTGGCCTTATATTTACTTCTAATAACTCAAACTTATGCTTGAGCTGATTATCATTATTAGAAACAATAACCCAAATAGCACCTGCTACCATTGCTCTTTTTGATGCTGTCAGTGCCTAATTTTTTTTTTTTTTAGACAGAGTGAATCCATTTTATGGTAGTGTCATAATGACAGCACTTGTCATTTTTAGTACAAGTGAGAGGGTAACTTTTCAAGTGTTTACTAAGAAAGCAAAGAAAGAAAAGTCAGTCGGTCACAGGTCTAATAATCTGAAGTCCTACATAGCACCCAGAAGAAACTCTGTTCATATGTATAAGTGACACTGGTTTGGGGGAAGAAAAAAAAAAGAATTAAATTCTACTTACTTTGGATCAACAGTTCCCTTTTCTGAAGGCTGACAATTGTAAAACAATGCAATTGACTTAGCATTAGCCCTCAAAAAGCTCCATGTAAAAATTAAATTTTGAAAAAATATTTTTTACATTATTCTTTTAATACATGAGAATGGAAGTCAGAAGTAGTCTAGAAACAAAAGTGAAACTGACCGGTCTAGTTTCTGTGTCCACTCTGAGTGAAATGCAGAGGGCAGACAAACACAAAATGGAGAAAAAAAGTGGAATTAGAAATTTAGAAACCTTTTTTTGTTACTAGCTTATTAGAAGCAAAGTTTGGTATCAAACCAGAAGATGACATTCAGCTTCACCTTGAACACTAAAGGAACAGCAATTGCTATCTTAAAATACATTGTCGATTTATATCTATTCTTCCCGATGTGAGTGGGGTACAAAGTTGAAAGGTAAAAAATGTCAAAAATGTGAAATATGGATAAAGCAAATGAAAGACTAAAAGACAACAAATGAAACTGAATCTTCAGACACGAAACAGGAAAAATAGAGGTAAACTGCAGTCTTCAGCTACTTACCATGTAATAACCTGGCAAGAGCTTCTGAAGAAACTCAGCCTCTTTGTGTTGAACTGTTTTGATGATGAACTCGTCATCACTAGTTACAAAAAATAAGGACCCGCTGGCACCTGGGTTGGATAATTCAATTAAAGGCTCACTGCAGATTGAGTACTGGAAGAGACAAAACATTCTTTTTCACTGTCAATTCATGTGTTACTCAAACACAAATTTAACACAAAGAATTGCAGGTTCAAATAGGCACAGGAGAATCATGGAGATTCTTCTTTGGTCTTCAAACTGCAGCAACTCTACTATTGCGCAGCAAGCTGCATCGCAGTAATTTGGCTGAGATTTGGCAGGGCAGTTGTTACATACCACTCTGCCCAGGACACGCTGCACAACCACGAAAGAGCAGTTGGCAGCTGAGCATATGGTCCCTTTCACATCTTACTGCTGAACTTTCCCTCGAATTAAGTGAGTGGTTCAGGTGGAGAGAGTCCATTCCCACACCATCAGCACTGCAAATTCTTGAGTTAGAAGCCTTAAGATGACATTTTCACTGCAACTGTTCACTCTTCACAGCCATTTATGAAACAGGTACAGGAAGATGTTAGACAAGCATACTGAGAGCAGAGGATTCTCGCTACAAACAAACAGGCAATCCAATTCTGTGAAATCAGGTTTGGAACCATCAGAATAATAATCTTAGTATAGCTGCTAATATAGTTTTCTGATGGAAAACTGCTTGAAACAGAAAAACTAAATACCAGTAAGTAGGAAAAATTGGGTTTTGGAGGACTATTATTATGGATTGTTAGACAGGCTTTCTCTTCCACAGGGACACAGTAATAATTGCTAACACATTAAGGAGGAAAAAGACACCAAGGAATATTCCTTACTAGTAGAATCTAATTGCACACAGAGGCTAACGTGCATTTATTAAATCTCCAGTAATTCACACTTCATGCTTCCTTCAAACAGAGAAGAGATATTAAGCTCAAAACCATAGAAAAATCTGTTTATATTAACCTCAAGAGCTTGTCTAAAATCCAGTATCACTAAACATTCATTCACACACTCTTTTCCTTTGTCGTATATCTTCAATTTTACTCGCTTGGACACTTACTGTACAGTCCAATATTCTAAGGCTTCAGTCTTTGAAAGATATAGAATTAGATAGGACGTGAATTGTGAGTAGTGTAAGCACTAGGGAATTATTCTTAGCAGTGCAGTATGTCTTCTGGTCTTCTCAGAACAAAAGGAGTAACTGTTTCAGTAACAAATATATCATTTATTGGGTCATTGCCTGAGATGAGTTGAGCAATTCCACAAGCAAAAACAGTTTTGTTTGTTGAAAACAGCTTTCATTAAATTCAGCTGGAGTCTTGCCATTGATTTCAGTAGGTGGTGATAGCAAAGAAAAGCGATACAAGAAAATCTAATAAATATGTTCTCTTGTGAGTACTTGAACTAAAGAAGCATGCTTCTTATGAACTCAAACCACTGCCTTAGTGCTTTTTTTTATCCTGGGTCCAGCTGAGGCTTTTCTCACACTTGCAATTTTTAAGAGACTTTAACATGCTTTAAAAATGTCTCTTGTTTCTCTCCCTGTTTCTCTAGTTCACCCAGTCCCATTAATATGAGAGACCTTTCTTATTAAACCTTTAGTTGTAATTGTCCACAGTAGAACATCAATGCAATCCTGTAACACCATGGAGCTTAAGAGCAAATTAGCACTCATATTGCAACCCCTGCATTTTCCTTGACAAAATATATAAAGCTTCATGAGTAACTGTCATTATTGTAAGCAGCTGAAACCAAATATCCTAAACATTAAAGCTCAATAAAACACTATAGCATTATTACACTACACTGTGAGTTGGTCATTTTACAGTTGAGTTCATTCCTGTAAAATAAGTCTACCTACCAAGAGCTGCTTTACTAAAAGCCCAGCTAATTTTGACTGGACAATTGGGTATGAAAGTTAAATCAAAACTGGAAAGTAAGAAAATTGTCAGGAGATTGGGGATTAATTACTTCATGATCAAGAAGTTTCCCTGCATAATGCCAGTACTCCATGAGGTTTCCAGTGACAACATAATTCTATTAGCTGTTCAACTGTATTTAGCCTCGTCATCCAGTCTGACTCCTACAGTGCATTACCGCTCAACCACCTTGGAAAAGGTGAAACTGTAAATCTTCGGCCTTTGTTGTTGCAAATTAACAGCGTAAAGTCACTGTAATTGCTCCGCTCCTTACTTCGCTTCCCCTTCAGCCACAGTTGGGCCATCACTTGGCATACAGTGCAGTGTTTTGGATTCTGAATTGGAATTACTGTCACTGCATGACAGATCCAGATTTCACAGAAAGAAGATGGTCTGTTCAGCCAGAACCCTGACACATGCTATTGGGAGCAATAACCAGATGTTTTGGGAAAAGAGTTCCAAACTAAAAATATTTTGTTTTATGATCACAGTATCCCTTTGATCACATCTGCCTCCAGACTGCAGGGGACTGCAATCTGCTTTGACTGCAAAGTGATGACCATTTAGAATCAGGAACAAAAGAAACAGAATCTAACATGCTTGCAGAGCAAGTATAACACTAATGGAGGCATGCATCAGTTACAACAACGCACACCAAAATTCCAACTACATTTTGCAAAAATACCTGTTCATTGAATGAAATCTGCTTTTGCATTTTCAAGAAAAGAAGGTACACTTAATCTTGAAACTAGCTTTTCCAGTTGCCGCTAGTGTCTTTTGCTGTGCCAAGAGGAAAAAGAATCTGCAACAATTTGCTTTTACTGGGAATTTCCTTCAGGAATTACTTATTTTGTAGCCAAACTGAGTTATCACAAATCTCTTATAAACAGCAAGAGGTCTTTCTATAATATTTAATTTATGCTACTGCAAATGCTTCCTTAGATGGAATAGAATTTGCAGGTGACAAATAGCTTTACTCTAGGAAGTACAGGTTTTTTAGCAGCTGGCACCATGGCCTGCATACTTCCTCTTTCACCAAGTCCATAAAAGGAGATAAAAAACACATTACAGAATGTCAGCACTGTCCTGCATAACATCTTGATCTCTAAATTGGAGAGACATGGATTTGGTGGATGGATCATTCAGTGGATAAGGACTTAGGTGGATGGTCACACTCAAAGAGTTGTGGTCAACAGCTTGATGTCAGAGTGGAGACCAGGGGTTGGTATTGGGACCAGTGCTGTTTAACATCTTAGTTGGTGACATGGACAGTGGGACTGAGTGACCCTCAGCAAGTTTGCCAACAGCACCAAGCTGTCTGGTGCAACTGACATGCTGGGGAGAAGGGATGCCATCCACAGGGACCTTGACAGGCTTGAGAGGTGGGCCCATGCAAACCTCATGAAGTTCAGCAAGGCCAAGTACAAGGTTCTGCACCTGCATCACAGCAATCCCAAGAACAAATACATGCTGGGCAGTAAGTGGATTGAGAGCAGCCCTGCAGAGAAGGACTTGAGGGTATTGGTTGACAAGTTCAACATGACCCAGCAACGTGCGCTTGCAGCCCAGAAAGCCAACCATATCCTGGGCTGCCTCTAAAGAAGCACCAGCAGGTGAAGGGAGATGATGCTTCCCCTCTGCTTTGCTCTTGTGTGACCCCACCTGGAGTGTTCTGCTCTGGAGCCCTCAACATAAGAAGGACATGAACCTGTTGGAGCAAGTTCAGAGAAGGGCAACAAAGATGATCAGAGGAAGAGCACCTCTTCTGTGACAAAAGACTGAGAGAGTTGGGGTTGTTCAGTTTGTAGAAGAGAATGCTCTGGGGAGACCTTATTGCAGTCTACCAGTACCTAAAGGGGGCCTACAGGAAAGCTGGAGAGGGACTTTTTACAAGGGTGTGTACTGATAGTACATAGGATAATGGCTTTAAACTGAAAGAGGGTAGATTTATATTAGATACTAGGAAGAAATTCTTTACTGTGAGGGTGATGAGGCACTGGAACAGGCTGCCGAGAGAAGTTGTGGATGCCCCCTCCCTGGAAGTGTTCAAGGCCAGGCTAGATGGGGCTTTGAGCAACTTGGTCTAGTGGAAAGTGTCCCTATTCTTGGCAGGGGCAGAGTCTGGAACTAGATGATTGTTAAGATCCTTGCCAACCTAAAATGATTCTGTGATTAAAACTCCAGCCCACCTGCACTTCCCTGCTACTAACATCTATATTTCAAAGTGATGATGTGGTTTTGTACATAGCTATTGTCATGAGGGACAGTAACAAAATCTATACATGGTATTAAAGGAGTAAAATCAGACACCCATATTAGACCTAAATAAAAGCAAAATCAGCTAAGTTTTGCTTTTAGGCTCATTGTCCAAGGAGGAAAAAAACCCCTTATAACACACTGGAACACAACAGAAGTTAGTGAAGTAATACATTAAGAAACATTTCAGCATCATTTAATAAATTTTTCTTTTTTAATCCTTCAAACTCTTTCAAATTCTTTTGGTTTTAAAAGAAGCAGTTATCAACAAAGGAAGAAAAATATCTAAAAACTCATTCAAAATAAAAGTTAACAATAAAAATCTATACTGGAACTTTGATTTGTTGGGTGGCCCAACAAGAGGCAAACTGGACATGAGGCAAACATCTAGAAAACAATCCAGCACTTTGCTTTCACACTATCCTTCCAAAAGCAGAACTACAGGAGAAGTAAAGTAGTGGATCCTTGTCCTTGGCAGTGCAGAAGGTGGTTTTACCAAGTAAAGACTTTTACGACAGCATCAAATGCATCATTTTCTCATGTAAACAGTTGAATACTGAGGAGTAAGTCTTCAAACTAGAAAATATAGAGAACAAAGGAGATACTCTAAAATGCTTCTTTTAGCCCACCACACACTTTTCTCAAGGCTAGATGGTAACATTTGCAGACAAACACTTATTCAATGAAGTGAATAAATAACACAAGACCACTTTATTAGAACTGAACTAGTAGAAATCACAGAGGTGACGATTATAACTTCTCTAGAAACAAAGACCTGAATGAGCAGTAATACTTAAGTTACTCTAGTCTATTTACTATAGGAAGAGGTTTTTATAGGAATAGTCTCAAAGATGAAGAATTAAAATTTTCATAAAACGCTACAAATATTCACTAGTTGTAGACCATCCACACATAAAATTTGACACCCACTTGGGCACCATTAAAACATTCTCTTCGGTCACTAGTATACATTATAACCTTTCGTAACTCAAAGGAAAACTGCATGCTCTTACCAAGTAATCATCAGGCTTGATACCAAAAAGTTCTCTGAAATAGCGGAAGGCAAGAGGTGCATATGTCTTAAATCTGAAGTCAGGGTAATGATGAGCAGGGGTGAGATTGCTCCCTTCGCTGAAAACAAAAACAAAAAATAAACCAAACCAAATTATTACTGAGCAATTTTTAGCTACTTCCTTCTTGCAGGTCGTTTTACGGTAAAGCTGCCTAACTCAACCATCAGCCTTTGGAGACAAGAGTCATAAAACAAATGATAAACCCCCAAATCACCATTAATCTGTTTAATAGAAATGTCTGTGAGACATAACACTGCTAGAAAATTCCTTTCTCCTGCCTTAAAGGAAATTACGATTTTCACCATCCATATCCATTTGCACAAAGATCAGGCTTAAACTAATGCTACAATTTCTGATACCACTCTGAGGTAAGCCAGTCTAATAGCTTACTGACACAGGAAGGGTAAGCTCTTGCAAAAAGTTTGCAAGTCAATGAAGCAAAATAACTTCATACAAGCTTGGTGACCTGAATTAGTTGGCAAGGAAGTCAGATACTAAGGACAGCACAACACAGAAGGAAGAACCATGTGGCCAGAGCAGTAGGAATGAGGCAGAACTACATATGATTTTTGGTGCCAGCAAACATTGATAGGCTCAGCTTTATTTAAGAAATAGTATCTTCAGCATTAGTCTTTCTGCAGGCTAACTACAGTTACGGTATCTCTTTCTTTCTTGCTAGTACAGTCCAGAATTGGGAAGCCATCCTGGCTTTGCTGACCTTCAGGTGGCTTTGTGCTTCTCTGTCTGTCACATCATGTATTTTACCCTACCTCAATCTAAACCCGCACTAGCTTACATGCTCAGTTAGCTAAACAGGAACACATGGTTCCTATTAGGGAATAGGAATAATACATTGGGGAATTCTGAAAAATGGTATGCAGTTATATGCAAGATGCAGATTCAAACCAGAAGAGGCACAGACAAAAGACTACTACAGTGACTAGCCTCGAAGACAGGCTTTCTTAAAGGAAAAAAAAAACAAAAAAGGAAGAAGAAAAAAAATCATTGTAGCCTCCTTAACTCTTTTCCTTGTTTTAGTAATTACCATCTCACTGCATTTTTAGGCTGCAGTTGTATGAGTCTCAAGTTGAATAGTACAAGTTTTAAGCTAAAAGGTCAGCAGCAAAATGCTGCCAGAAGAAAAAAAATTTTAAAACTGCCTATGGATTAATTTATGATGGAAAATAAAATAAGGCTTTTATGTGGAAGACTAAATTTCTACATTAGGATTTCAAGACAAACAAGAACAGCTTTAAGACAAAGTTTGACAGCCTCTGAAATGTTTGATAAATATATGAGTACTAAATCCAAGACTTGACACAGTGGCCAAAAACCAGCTCTTCCAGCACTCCTTTATTCATTAACCCTAACTAAATTATGCAGAAATGCAGGATGTACCTCTATGCTTGGCAATAAGAATATCTAAAGTATACAAAAAAGAAAAGAAAAGAATTGAAGAAAAAAACTAAGGATTCGTACAGATATGGAAAGGAATAAACTCTAAGCAACATTCCTGCAAAGACTAAATTCAATAACATGAAAAATTTTAAAAGCTGTGATCCTGTATAATTAATGCTTTTTATAAGAATGTTCACTTCCATTAATAGTAATTTGATGACAGAAGTCTACACTGCCCACCTAGCTGCCCCTATATGCATACTACCAAAACCCAACATGCTGATGATTAAACAGTGTGAGCTGGTGGACAAGATTTCTCAGGATCCAGAAGTGCATATACTTTAGACTCTTGAATTGGAAAAAAAAGGAGGGGAAAACCAATCTGATTTCTGTTTGGAAATCACAAAAAGATGGTTGAGGATGACCAAGGATACATACACAGACATTAGAATACTGCTTCTTTGTGGAGTGCTAAACCATAGAGTTAACAGCTAGTGGAGGCTAGTGAACTTGTCTGATCACTTCATAGTTTACCATTTCACAACTCCAAGGTATTACAATCAAATCCACATGTATTTTATTGTTCCATTATACAGTAAATAATAGAAATCAGCAGGGTACTAGCTGAAGTAGTAGCTGAAGTTACTAGGGTGAAGATGGTAGATTTTCTTACGGTAAAGATTGGCTATTGCTTTTTCTTATATGTTCTTCAGCTGGAGTTCCTTCAGCTCCTCAGAACACTACCAGTCTTGCCTGACATTAAGTTTTATATACCTGGATGCATATTATTGCATTTTTGTGCAATATAAGGATGCCACAGGAATAATATACAGCTACAATGGGAACCTGGAGGTATACTTGTAAATGCATTTAATTGTTATAAGAGGCAGACAAGAATAGAACACAGCATTCTCTGTTGAAATATCACATCATTGTCAGGGAAGATTAATCATCTAACCTTTACAAGGAAGTCCTACCTTTCGGAACGTAAATAGCTTTACAAATATGCTTCCTGCAGCCATTACTCAAAAACTTATTTTGTGAAAGTAACAAATAGATTACATGTCCTTACTACACAAGAACATGCACTGGTGTTGGAACTTCACCAGGCTGAAATGAAAATAGGAAGTTTGCTATAATACTATTGGTCTAAACCATTTCATATGTGCATATGGAGTAAAATGACCAATACTGCATCTACAGGTAGGCAGTAATGCATAAGAAGTGGAGATTTATTCCAGAATAACAGCAAAAAGGAGGACTTATTTTGGGGCAGCATCTACAGAGAGAGCAATTCTATGCATTTAGAGCACATGAGCTTACTTTGTCACAGATAAGACAATTTCATTATGTAGACAGGTTTTCTTATTCTTTGTAAAATCATCTTAAGAAATCCCTTTTACAAGTATGTTTTAAACATACTAATTAGTTTCAGCTTCATTCCCTAATAGAATAATTTACAGGATCCCAACAGTAAGCTCTTCTGTGATGCAAGAAGCCAACTTGACAGAAATTTAAGTTTTCTTGGATACCCCTCTGGGAAAAAGTTTGTAAGGTTTTCTTGTTCTTACTTTTAACAGAAAAAGCACACTCACTTTCAGTAATCTCCTACATTAATGGAAAACCTTCAAATTCCTTGTCACTGAGTATGTCCTTACTCTTACCTGAAAAAGATGGTTTCCACTGTACAGAATGCCTGATGTAAATACGTCTCTACCCTAATTAAACAAGAAATAACTCACCTTCCACACTATTACCTCAAGAGAATGTATTTCATGTTTTCTCTCCATGTTTTCTCATCAAATTTTACAAGTGCATGTCACTCTGGCTGGATTAAAGTGTATGTGCAAAGTACTATGTATAACAATTTTTAATCAGGCTAGGGAGTTCCATGGGGATGGTTATATCTTTGAAGTAGAACAAGAAAAATATCCGATATGTTGCCAAAAGCTTAATCTATAAAAGAGATGTTTGGACATAACAGAAGTGTACTTTATTAAGAAAACAGGAGGTAATTGGGTAATTTTCCTCTCAGATAGTTTAGGGCACAGGCCTATCAGAAAAAAAAAACCACAAGAAAAAGAAAAATAAGGGATTTTAATACCAGCTTTCATTCTGGCAATCTTGAGGAATTCAAGTCTCTGTTCATGAGCTATGGCAAACAATACAGGCTTTGGAAAGATTAGAAAGCAATTTTAACTTATGAGGTTTTTAATAACCTTAGCTGTAAGGCCCACAAAAACAAAAGCTTGGTAGGTAGAATAAAAAAAAAAAAAGAGAGATTAAGCTTACTATGAGTTTGCTTTAATACTTAAATTTTAGATTTTTTTTTTTTAAATCAAGCACATCTAGAACTGACAGTATGTGCATCTTAACCTGTCTCTTAGTAAATGCTGAGGGTTCTTTTTTTAAAGAGTAGGTGGTGCAATATAAAAAAAATTAAACTAAAACTAATTATATATTTAATGGCTAACCACATGTGAATTTTGCTAAACAAGACACCCAGATAACGTTTCTTGGCAGCTTTTCTTTACTATGGCCTCACTCTGGTAGGATGTACTTGGGAGACAGCACACCTGTCTGAAAGAGCGGTGAAGGCTAGCTGCATCTCTTGGTAGCAAGCCTTCCTCGCAGAGCAATGTGAATAGGCTCTGATATAGCTGTTAACAAAAGAAATATTCATGCTCTAGTTGTGGGCCTATGTATATCCTTCTTGCATGTATTGTAGAAAGAGTTATGAGGAGGAACACCCTCAGTTCTCTCATGTGAAAGCAACTCCTTTTTAAATCTTAAAATCTGAAATTAAATGCTCCCAGTATTAAAAAGTAAGAATATCCAATCTCAGTTTCACTGTTCTTGGATAAAGTTGCTCTTTTACAATACATCAAAATGTGTTTAAACTCTCTATCCAAGTTGCAAACTGGAGATGCCATTAAAGCACGGGATCTCAGAGTACTTTAAAAATAGTTTAAGTGTGTCTACATAACCACACAAGTATCCAGGTTATCACAGGTTTACCAAGAATTTGACAGTAACAGAAGTAGCTAAGACCAGTAACTTATAATGAACATGTTTTTGCTTTTACTGCCACAGTATTTCAAATACTATTCATTCTGCAAACAGAAATTACTTCCTCCTATCTGTGCTATCACTCTACTCACAAACCATAAAAAGTGTGTCAGAACTTGGGTCATTCTGTGCATCTCTGCAACTGAAACACCAAAGAGCAGCAGCGCTTTATCAAAGGCTTCAGGTCACTTATCTGTCTTGTGAAACTGCCCAACTGGAAACAAATACAGTGGCGTAAGTTACACAACGACTAAGCATCAGTGTAAACGTTTGAGTACAATTAAAAAAGAGCCTGCAGAGCAGCCTATACTTCTTTAATTACAAAGACATTACTTAGCCCACCAGATAACCTATGATACAGGTTTGGTGCAAAGATATTTGCAAGGGCAAATATCAGTTTTCCTCATTTTCCTAATCAGACCTCAAACACATACCAGCAAATGGTACACTTCAGTTTTAGATGTAGGGTAAAACAGACTTGTTAAAATGAATCCAAGGTTTTACTTCTTAGTACTTTTGATTACTTATTTGGACTTTCATCCAAATGCTATCATATTACAATATTAAGCTTTTGACATTAAGTAGCAGAAAGCACTGAAAAACCTTTTATTAGCATCACAATACGATAAGAAATTGAGTCAGTTCACTGTACAGATGCCTGTAGCTGCAGGGTGCTTAGAGGCCAACAACATCTAACAGATTTGCTAGTTAAGTTAGAAACCATAGAAAGTGGTCTCAATATGCAGGGTCTAGACCCTGAAAAATTAAGCATATTAACAAGGGAAGTGCATAAGACTGCTAACAGCTTGCTGCGAAAAGGTCAAACTCACAGCTGTGCTTGGCAGCAGCCTCCATCTACGAAAAGGAAAAGAGATGGAGCCCAAAACATACTGTCTTGCTCCAAATGGTCTGCATTTCTGAAGCTGTATGAGTGACAAGTTAGCTGACAGAATGGAGCAGCTTATGTTCAGTTTGTCAAGCATCACTGTAGAAAATGTGCCTACTTAGTACACACCTGCTGGAAGAGCCTAGCAAGTGGCCCACATTGCCAACTCACAGGCAGCTGCATGGCCCCATGGCCCAGTGTGCAGCTTGAGCCACCACTGCCTTACACAGCCAGGCTTACAAGCTCAGCAATGAGCCTTTCAAGTCACAGCCACATTACAAGGAGCCAGCTCCACATTTGAATCAAACAGCTGTCAAAATACTGCTGTAGCCACGTTACAAAAATGACTGATTTGGAGGCAAAATGTGCCACCAAGAAATGAATTAACTCCAACCAAGGAAGTCAGGGACACAGAACATAATACAAGAAGGGTAGAATATGCCCCACACAACTAAGTCATAGGATGGAGCGTAGAGAGCACAGACAGGATGCACAACTTTCCCAGTGAATCTTCCAGCCACTGCTGTGGCAGTACTAGCACCAGGTAAGCAACTCTGTTGCTGGGTTTCCAAAGCAGGTTTAAAAGCCAGAAGAGAGGTTATTTTGAGTTCCCCCTGCGGTTTCACCCTATTCAGAGAACTGGCTGGAGACTTCAGACCCTGTATCTTCAGAATCAACTGGGTCACTGCAGACTGCATTTGTTTCTCAGTCCATGGAGCACAATTGCGTAGTGCCATTTAAACTCAGTCTGGATGGTGGTTCACAATGAACTCCTTCAGAGCAGTCCCTAGTAATACCTCACTTAGTTTCCAAAAGCAACATACTAGAAACCCCTGGGCAGCCCAAAAAGAAAGGGATAACAATGGGGATACCACAATGTGAAGAAGAAAGTGACAAAGGCACTTCTTCCACCCTCTCCACCACTACAATGTAAAACCCAAAACAAACACCTCTGCCATTCAAATCTAGCCCCTGTACAGAGATACTTGTACTTCACTCAGAGTCACTTCCTGAAATGAACACTGAATGAAACTGGGCTAAACTCTGATCAGTTTAATCCAGTTATAATGTAACTCTGCACCTGCAATCCATGGAGTTACTCCTGATTTAAATCTGTAGCTCCCACAAGAAGCAGGGCAGTTACGTTCACGTCTGAACTGACTCCTTTTTTTCCCTCCTTCATGAATCCTGAACACTGCTGAAAATTATTTGCTATGGTTACTGAAGCTGAAGTACAGATGGTGCTGAGGTTTACTTCAAGGGCTGAGAGATACACAGACTATTTACCTTCTGCAACTGATAAAACTTATAAATAACAGTTGAGTATTTTTTGCTCTCTGGCATGCAGGCTGCTGTTTCATTGCATTTCTACTAGCTCAGGTCTATTTTATCACTGCCACCATAACAGCAGTCCTGCTGCTGTCAGAGCAGCAGGTGTGCCTATGACTGCGCAAAACAGCTGCCCTCTGACCTCGCTGCCAGCCCCAGATAAGCCAAGGTGGACACAGGGAGAACATGGGTAGAAGGTAGAGCAGGGCAGCTTGTGAGAAGGCAGGTTGCTGTGAACTGGCCACAGTAAAGGGGGAAGTTCAGCTAACAGTCTGCTTGGAGTTGCAGCTGCATTATGTGTACCGAAAGCAAATGGAAAAAGGCTGCTCCTTGCTTGGTGTCTGCTTTCAGCACCACACATGCAGCATGTCAGGTTCTCCACCTGCAGACATCTGGCAAAAAGCTTACTTAATCTCAGCTTGCTCCAGGATGCTTCCAGGTAGGAGTCGGCCCACTGGACCTGCTGGTGTAACTAATGTCAACTAATTGCTAACCCAGACCAATCCAAAAGGAAAAAAAAAAAAGTCATTAAAGTAATGACTTTTAACAATACTGCTTTCACATGTTGGTACCATCCTAGGACAAAGTGAAGAGCAACTGAGGTACATCTTGGGAGTGCAGCCCTATCTGGAAAGAACATGCAACCTTAGCTTTTTATCCCTGACTGGTGTACCAAAGCTACCTATAGATATGACTCAGGGGTGATCCTCACAATGCCATCATGAAAGAATGAATGCTCCCAACACTCTCAGCTAGGAAGAAAGAAGCCTGTATCATTATGTGCAATCCTAAATTATTACAATTTATGCAAACTAACACCACTTTGGATTGAAACCACTGTAGATAAATGTGCATGTTACATTGGGACATAGGAAGGAGTTGAAATATTAAATGTATGTGCACTAGCATAAGAAATCCAGTGTCATGGTTTTAACAGATTGCTATGGATAGCCAATTTTTAGTTTCATGGAGAAGGTTACAAGCAAGTGCTCTTTATAGAGAGGTTCTTTGTTACAGTCAAGATGACTCACTATGTGTTATACTTCTGCTTACTAGATAGCTATGCAAAAAAAAAAAAGTAAGCTGTGCTGCTCTGGTCTTTACTTTCGTCTAATTTTCCTCATATGGTTTATTTATTTATAGGAAACTGTCCAGAAAGCTTCTACTAAAGCTTTTATAATAAATTTTATGTTAGTGCACACAGGCTATTTCTTCTGCCTTTGTTTTCTTTTTAAGCCAGAAGCGATCTCTCTCAGCTCACTCTTAAAATCAACACAAAACAGGGGAATCTCATTTCTGAGTGTGCATGTAAGTTTCATGGAAGAGAAGACATATGCAATGCAATGGACTACAAACTCCTTTAAAACTATGCTAAAAGAGACAGAGATCAGATTTTTTTCCAAAACTCCTATATAATAAAACAGGTTTAGCATGTATATTTCATTGGATTTCCATGAACAAAGCTGGTATCACAGTCACACAAACTGCAGAAGACTGCATCACTGACATTTCATAAATATGATGGCTCGCTCCCTCTCACTCCATTTTTCAGACCAATAAAAACTTTGTTACATGATAGGCAAATCTCTCAGCTGTAATTTGGATTTTTTCAAACACACAAAACTTTGTGATCACAGTGTATGAACACACATGCACAGTTAGCTTCTATATATTTACCTAATCTACAGCAGAAAGTCTACAAAACTGTGCATGAACCACATGGTTAACACCAGAACAAGGATATGAATACTCTCAATTACTAGCAACTAACGAATGTAATGTAAAAGCCTCATTTCACATAAGAAAATTTTCTTCTCTTGATAGGATCTCAGTTCAGAGGAAAACAGGAGCTGAATCAAGCAAATTTACATGAGGAAGAAGACCATCTTTAAAGTTCCTGGAATTATTTGGTACACTGTCAGTTTAATTTTTTTAATTTACAGTCCTTAAAAATTACTGATGTTATTAGAAACAGCTTACAAAGTAGCATTCAAACTGCACATGAACAAAACCTTAAAAAACTCCTAAAAAACATTGCCAAATTCAGGGTATACTGCATACGTAGCATGTCCTTATGGAAATGATGGGCACTACTGGTACTTAGCTCTTCTAAGAGCCCAGACAACACTGAACAGAGCAAGTCATCCTGGTTTTGAAATACATTTTTCCTAAATCTTTTTTAGATTTAGGAAAGATTTTTTTCATTTGTTCCTAGCAAATGTAACTTGAAAAAGTTACGTGGCACTGTACTTCAGCTTCTGAACCCCCAAAATGAGTATGACCTTGATTTCTCTCACCAGCATAACAGTATTATTACAAATTCTATACCATTAGCTTGGCAGTGATACAAACTGAGGTGGCCAAATGCAAAGCACAACCTGTAGACAGCTAGTAAGAGCTGAGCCTTGTCACAAGCTAAAGTCCTGTATAGAATTTTATAGCGTAGTCCAAATTCTAATGTTACTCTCAACATTGCAGGACTTAAATTTTCATCAATTTTGACACCACCTCAACAAAATGGCAAGTGTTATACTCAGTTTTTAGAAACTAAACTGAAATTAAACAAATGTGAATGTTGGACACCATTCTTAATTGCATGTTAATTAATTGCAATACTTAATTGCAAATCACTTCCAATTGTAATTAACAGCTCCTTTAATTGTAAGTGTCACAATTACTTTCCTTCTTTAGAAGTGACAAGTCTCAAAGCTTCAGCTAACATGATCTTTCCAGTTTCATTTTCAATGACAACATGAAGACAATAATTTTCAGGTTCTCATACATCATACTTACTCTAACCCCATTTCATTAGAACTGGAAAACAATCCTTGATTAAAATACCTAGTTAAGAGATTAATTATGAAATTTGGTTGAAAATAAATTGAATAGGCTTGTCCTTACCTTGGTAGGAAGACACTTTCCACCACATAGAAGTCTTGCATAAGAACATCTCTGTCCGGTTTTGATGTAAGGTTTCCTACTGTGTATCCTATTCCCAGCTGGATAGCACCTTTAATAGCTGAGGATGCAGTCTGCATAGAAAGTACGAATTCAAGCATGAGTTTGCTAAAAATAGATTTCTGTTCTGTAACAGTAACATTAAATGCCAAAGTCTTAATCATTTTCATAACAACAACGCCATGTCACCTGTACCTCCTAGACCTCAGAGAGGTGACTACTTCTCAACTAAGTTTCAAAAGAAATGCTATGTTATAGCAAAAGCTACCAAAATCAATTCTCTGCTTGTACAGACTGAGACTTTCCAAATTGCCCAAATAGTTTAGACAATGGGTTCTAACTCATCACTGAAGCACAGAATGCCAGGTCAGAAGGGATCTCAAGGATCATCTGACCAACCTTTCTTGGCAAAAGCATGGTCTAGACAAGATGGCCCAACATTCTGTCCAGCTGAATTTTACAAGTGTCCAGTGTTGGGGTATCCACCACTTCCCTGGAAGTTTAATCCAATTAAACTGATTGTTCTTACTGTGAAAAATGTTCCTCATGTCCAATCAGAATCTCCTCCCCAGGAGTAACTCATTACCTCTTGTCTTTTCCATGTGACTCCTTGTACAAAGGGAGTCTCCATCTTTTTTGTCACCATGCCTTAAATACTGGAGCATGGTGATAAGGTCTCCCCTAAGCCTTCTTTTCTCAAGGCTGAACAAACCCAGTTCTCTCAGCCTTTCCTCATATGGCAGTTTCCCAGTCCTTGGATCATCTTTGTGTTCCTTCTCTGGACCCTCTCCAGCCTGTCCACATCTTTTTCTATAGCACGAACCAAAACTGAACACAGTATTCCAGGTGTGGCCTGGCAAGTGCTGAGTGGAGTGGGATAATGACTTCTTTATCTCTGCTGGTGATGCCCTTGCTGGTGCAACCCAGCATCCAGTTGGCTTGCTTTGCCGCTGCAGCACACCATTCACTCATATTGAGTGAACACCAGGATGTCCAAGTCCCCTTCCACGGAGCTGCTGCCCAGCCAGGTAGATCCCAGCCTGTGCTGCACTCCTGGATTATGTTTTCCCAGGTGCAAGACCTTACATTTATCTTTGTGGAACTTCATTAGGTTCTTATTAGTCCACTCTTCCAGCCTGTCCAGGTCTTCCTGCAGGGTGCTGTCCCTTCTGAAGTGTCCACTACCCCACTCAGTTTGGTATCATCGACAAAATTCATCAGGGTACACTTGATCCCATCATCCAGATCACTTAGGAAGATATTAACGAGTGTTGGGTCTAATATCAATCCCTGGGGAGCCCCACTTGTGACAGGTTGCCAGTTTGAAAAGGAGCTATTTACCACCACCTTCTGGGTGCAGCCTGTCAGCCAGTTTCCCACCCACAGCACAGACCACTTGTCTAGACCATAATGCATCAGTTTCTCTAGGAGGAGGCCGTGACAAACCATACTGAAAGCCTTGAAGAAATGCAGGTAGACAATGTCCAACAGTCTCCCCACATCAAGGAGCAGGTTACTTTGGTGTAGAAAGAGATCAGGTTTGTCAAGCGTGGTTTGCCCTTGGTTTGGCCTTGGTAAGCTCCTGTAATAGTTCACACGCCAACTTCTCCTGCACTGACAGTGGGTCTGTGTTAGTATCAACCTGGATTTTTGCTCCATAGGCCTGGGGCCCAACAGTGCTGGTAAAGACAACTGAAGAAACTCTTGAGAGCCTCTGCCTTTCAGCATTGTTGGTGACTAATTCGCCTCTCCTGTTTAACAGGGGGCCAGTATTTTCCTTCTGTTTCTTCTTGTTGTTTACTTGCCTGAAGAACCCTTTCTTGTAGTCTTTGACATCTCTCAATAATTTCAATTTGAGCTGAGCTTTTGCTTTTCTAACAGCACCTCTGACCTCCCTGGCAATGCCCTTGTAGTTCTCAATGGGTAGCTGTCTGCTTTTCTATCTCTGGTATGATTCTCTTTCAAGTTTTGAGCAGACTCAGAAGCTCACACTTAAGCCAAGGGGGTGTCTTGCTCCATCTACTTCCCTTACATTTAAAGGAGATAAATTGTTTCTGTCCTTCCAGGACAGAGTTCTTGAAATACACCTAGCACTCACTGGCTCCTTTATCCTCCATGGAAGCTTCCTACAGAATCGCTTCCAGCAGAACTCTGAGCAAGCTGAAGTTTGCTCTTCAAAAATCTAAAACCTTTGACATAGTACTAACCTTCAACATGCTCAGCAGGATCCCAAACTCCACAATATTGTGATCACTGCAGCCAAGGCTGTCACTAGCCAAGATAACCGGTTATCACTAACCGATAAACTGTCTTGTTTTGGAGGTTAGTAGCAGATGCCTACTGTAAGACACCACCTTGGAGACAACCCTTCAGATCTTGACCCAGAGACAGCTGATAAGGCTTCCAGAATTGCTGTAGTTTGAGTTCTATACTTTCAAGGTTCTCCTTCACACAGAGCGTGACCATTCCTCTCTTCTCTGCCTGTCTTTATGAAATAGGCTACAGCCATCCATCCCAATACTCTTAAGATATTTCCAGTTTAACAAAACACAGTATCTTCTGGAAAAGACAGTCACAAATTCCAGGCGATTGTATGTGCATGCCAAGGCATTAGAGTGCAAGGTAATAGTTTAAATGCAGATTCTGTATACAAATGTATTTACTAAATTCTGCTTAACGGTCAGTGCAAGAAGTGCACTAACTGAGGAGACTCCAGAGAAGAAAGAAAGTGATAAGGAAAGAAAAATCTTATATAAAGATCTATATGCATAGAGTGAAATGACTTAAGTTCAATGAACAGAGCTTGCAGGGGAGAGAAGGGCTCAGAAAGACAGTGCCAGATTTTCATAGATACTGTATGTATGTAAACTGAGACCATCTCTGAAACTTTCTCATGCTGACTAGACAGTCCTGCCAGATGGATAAAGAAAAATAGCAGAACTGAGTCAAAATAAGAAATCAGTCAGTAAAGGAATTCTTAAGAAAAGATGGAAGGAGTGAATAAAGAAAACCATTGCAAAGGGAAAGAAGGCTACCAGGAAAGGAGAATCTTCCCTTGGCATGGTGTATTTTCCCAAATTTGAAGGTACCATTTTGGCTCCTGTTTTCAGACAGGATTTTACTTTCCATTCACCAAACAGGCAAGAGACTGTATCAGTGGAAGCAAAGAACACCAGAAGATTCATGGTCAGAACTACTTCAGCAATTGAACAAAAACATTTCAGGAGTGGGAATTACATTAAAAAAAAGGTTCAAGTACTCAAAACTACTTTTGTTATAGTTCTTGGAACAGCATATGCTAGAGTGACTGCTTATTTTCAGAAAAGGCAGAGATATGTAGCTCCTAAATAAAGACTGCACAGCAAGCAAAACTTGCATAACAGTTTAGAACAGGCAATTTGGTGGGAACAAACAACACCACCACCATTATTAAACTGCTACTTTGACTAGTAAAAAGATTTGGCTTTATGTCATAAGTAGATTCGCATTTTTCTTTCCTTGAAAGGCCTCTATTCATGAATGATTAACGCTCAAAGGCATTAATTATGTAACTTTGATCAAACCAATACACATACAGATAGAGTTTCTGCTTCATAGCTGGATGCTCACTGCCACAGCAAGGGACTATGTCTGAAAGAAATACAGCACCGTGCTATCTGCTGTTAATTAATGACAGATAAGCCATTCCAAAAAACCCAAACAAAACACCACCAAATAAAGCAAGGCAGGTAACCTGGCAATGTGATTTCAAGAGAAGAACTCAGGATCACCTTTCAAGCTCATAAACAATTTCTGTAGGATTTCTACAAATTCAAAAGTTGACCTACAGTCTCTGGAGGGCAGAATGTAAGGTCTTCTAGTCCTATGGTGAATACCTTAACTATATGGTTACCTTGCTCATTTCCACTCCTATTCAAGAGTTCTATTAGTAATGACCCATCATTTCTGAAGCGAACATGGCAATGGATTTAACAGAAATGCAATGTTTTGAAATCATAAAGGATACTTTAACAACTGTTTCAAAATAAATTGATAGCAGTTACAGCATGCTGAAGGCAATTGCTGGCCCAAAGTCCATTGTTTGTGAACCACTGTTCTAAGTTAACTCCAAACAAAGGCTGGTCTCCCAATATTTCCTTAGCAAATTACAGGGTTTTGTTTTCATAAGCCTTAAAATGAAAACAAAACAAACCTTGGAATTCGCCTCAATACAAACACTTGTCTTGGTCTAACTTCTTTATTATTATTATTTTGTGATTAAGAACAGAATATAAGGAAGAGATAAAAAAGCTGCTTCTCAAGCCTTACAGGAAATGTTCTTGATTCATCCATTTTATTACTAAAAAAAGTATTTCTTGGAATCTACAAATGGAAAAATTGAATTCTTTCACCCATTTTTGCTTGCTCAGGTACCTCTTTTCATGCCCATGCAGACAGTAAAATTTAGTTTCAAACCAAAGCCCCTTATTTCTTTCAATTCTTTTTGAAACTCTCTCTCCTTCTGTAGAACAAGCAATAAAATTCGGCAGCCTTCTGTGCTGAGAGTTCTTTCTTTCAGAAACTGAAATTAATTTTTTCCCTGTTAGCCTCATGCAAAGGTTCAGAAAGTGGTCCTAAGTCCATATATCAGCTGTAACAGTACAGCTGACAGTAAACAGTTACTGTACAGTGACTCTTGGATCATGTAACCTATATCAACGCTGTCTGAAGATCTAATAAATTAAAGGATGAGAATAATCAGTAGGATAAACAACTTCAGCTGAGGAATTTTAGACTATGAAACTAATTGGATTTGTAGCACATGGTACACACTATGCAGACAACTGTCTTTGCTACCTAAAGGGGCACAACAAAGGAAAAGCTTTACCATCCTCCTTTTGCTGATTAGGGTAGTACTGTAACGCACAGGTGCTTTGGTGGGATTTGCACTTGACAATGAAGACAGAAACACATAAAAGTGTTGCCAGTTTCAGCCAGTTACTGATTCTGACACCATGGATCCTAATGTGCCAGCCCAGGATCTGTCCTCCTCAGCAACAAACAACAGTATACACTGGAATGGATGTAGACACACAATCTTATCTCTCTCAGACCAGCTGAGGTCTTACTGACATGCTAATCTTCACTTCTGATGCTATTGTTGAAAAGGACAGACCTGCTCTTTTTTCTCCAGCCCCCAAAATGCATCGGTTCCCTTCCCACTGTGCCAGCAACAGTTTCTTTGTGTCCAGCCAACCAGCTATAAAAGAGCTGATAAAAGTTTTCAGCAGGATCAGTTCCCTGATTCACATAAGCACTACTGTCAGCCACTCAGCTAAATAAAAAACAATCACACCCTCACAGCACAGGACAAATTCGACAGGGCTTACATTTGTCTTTCTAGTACTGGCTGTAGGAGGACAAGTAAAGTCAGAACTAGCAAAAAGCTTACCTCCTCAAAATCAATGTGTCATCACCTCCTGAACACAACTCAAGGGACACTGAATTTATGCTAGTTCACTGCTTTGTGTCATATGCCCAGCACTCTCTTGTGTTGGTAATGGGACACCTGGATTTCTCTCTAATCCACAACCAGAATCAGGTACAGTTTCTCCCCACACTAGGTTTTCAACAAAAGTTAGTTCAGGAGAAAAAAGCAAGATTTTGACACAAATTCAGATTAAACTGTACCTTATGTAGACACTGAGAAGGAAATGGAAATATATGAAGTGTATTGTAAATTACAATCCCTGCAACCATGCTAACTGAGAAATGGTGCATTCCCTGTACTACTACCCCAGAGTGCCCATATTTCAAAGTAGGTAGGGACATTTCTCTTCCACCTTCCACCAGTTGCCTGTTAAATGGGAACAGATCAGCAAGGGGAAAAGAGCTGTATTTCAGAAAGAGATGTACTGGGGATAAAGTGCTCCAGGAGGAGTTGCACAGTTTCTAAACTGTTGAGACAAAAAGTCTCTCCATAGTTTTATTCTTGCACATAAAAGTTTAAATTGTCTTCATTCTGATGAAACATACCTTTGCCTCTTTTTGTCAAAGTAACCATATATTTGTCTATATTTGTTGTGCGGCATTGCTAGAAGGTTTGTAAAGATGAAAAAATTATATGGAGAGTCATAAAGCATGTCTATTATTACAGGATGAAAACAGAATATAATACAGAACATGTGTATGGTATATCTGCATCACTATTCTAGCACTAGATGTGATGTCTCATGAATTACTGTTCCCTGCAGATGGGTCTTCCACTAGCTCCATATCACTTCAAGCTGAAATCCTTTTTCAGAGTAGCAAAATAAATGAGAACTTAAATCCTTTCAAATCAGGTATTAAGTTTGCATAAGATCCCACAAATGTACTATTTTAACATTGCCTTTCCTACAGATAATTGTTTTCAAGCTAGTTTTATAAAAATAATATCTGTTATTTTCATAAAAGGAAGGTGTTAATCAGACACATGTAGTGTATGTAAAGGCAATTTATATTCACATAAAAAAATCAACTGAACTGAAGCTATGTAACAACTGTACAAATTAGTGACAAAGCTACTAAAAAGATTAGAAAAGTCTGACCTTTAAAAAAACGAAAAGAATTCAGAGATGACAAAAATACAGGTACTATAGTTCCAGAAAGTATATTATTATACATTGCTCAATAATTATTTCCACTAGAGTGTGAAGGTCGTAAATGGCAGCAAACCTAATTAACCACTGATGTGATGGTAAAGGATTGGTTCTGAGTTCATAGTGCACAAAGACTTCAGCTACAGTAAGTTTATTCTCTAAAACAAGTTTTGTTGTATTTTCTCCTTATTTGCATGGGACTATTAATGACAGAAAACAAATAATTTAACAAACCATGAGCAGAGAGAGAAACTGAGTGGGATGCAGGTTTCATTTAATTTAATAGAAGTTCCCCTCTACCCTCACTCCCAAAGTTATTTCCCATGCTTCTTTTAACTCCTAATTGTTCTTTGCTAAGTCTTTATGCATTTTCCACAAGCAGATCATGACAAGTGTAACAACATTCTTGCCTTCTTTAAAAGCAGATATCTTAGGGACATCCTTTAGGACTGCGTGGATGTAAACTTTGTCCTTGTTTATCTGTTCTCCCTTTTTATAGCTCACGCCATTGCAGCTGAAGTTTGGACTATGAACTTTCTGGGGCCAAGATGGTGATTCTTCCAGAAGACATCTGCCTTATTGCAGGTGCTATAAAGCAATGAAAAAAGTGAACCCTGCCTCAGCAACTCTACCTCATTATCACTCTGGAAGGGAAGAAGTTGTTTGCTTTCTTTCACTGTCGGTACTACTGTCATTCAAACAGCTTTTAAAATCTGCCTTAGGAAATGGTAGAGAAACCTAGTTATCACAGTTCTGTGTAAGAGATGGGGAGAAAAAGGCATCTGAGCAGAAGTCACCACTGATTAACAATGCTCTGCAGCCATGCTTCCCACAACACAGCCACCGTTAGTTTCTTTCTTTTTACTACTGTCTGTGCAGAAGCTGCTCTCATCTCCCTCACCAGCCCACTCTGCTGCTTGGTGGGACTTAATGAATTGGACTGGTGTAGAATAGCCTTCCTTCAGGCAGCATTCTCAGAGAAGTTTAAAAAAAAAATATTAAATCCACATGGTCTCACTGGTCAAAATGATTTGAGCACACGGGTTATGCCAGATGTGAATTTTCTACTCAAGTAAGCAATTGTTCTTCAGTTATAGTGTTTACCATAAGTACCAGGAATCCATGCATACTATGACCCATGCAAACACAGTTTATCTTTTCCAGACTCCCGAAAAGATGCTAAGCTTTCATAAATCATGCAAACCATCAAGCCAAACCACCTGAGGAGAGTGCCTGTGGAAAAACAGTATGTTGTCAAGCAACATTTGAAAAGATCTGTCTTTGAACATCAGGAAGTTGCAATTAGATTCAACATGTCTGTGTGGTTACTGACTATTCCGTTCCTTCCGCACTAGGGCTCTCTTGTCTCTGAGCGCCTGTTGTGCTTACAGTCCCATCGAAACAACACTTCTGGCAGCTGCTTCTGCTGATGGCTACACCATCTCAGAATGCTCACTGCAGCTGCCATATCTGAGCTAGCAATTTCCTTTTACATTAAATCACAAACAGGGACATAAAAATAGAGTTAGGAGACAATCCTACTTACTGAACTAGTTTTATTGTTGCTCCACAACTTGCAACCATGGGTCACTACAGCCATGGCACTTCTGCACTCTTCCTTCTGGTCACACTGTTGTTCTCTCTATCAAGTATCTGCCCAGCTGCTGCAGGTCACAATTCTTGAAGCTGGACTTCTGCCCATCACCCTCACCTCTGGATCTTGCTGCTGAGGGGGGTGCCTGGGTGTGTGCGAATGGCTATTACTGAGTTGATCTCTCTTCCTACAGAACAAAAATTACCTTAGTTCCACTAGCCTGCTTTGCAAGCAGCTGTGACTTTCAGAGGAAAACTTATCCAATGTTTTTCTTATAATAATGCAATCAAAATTACTGGGAAGACAGACAAGTACTTATTTGTACAATGCCGATATAATTAGAAATAGTCCAATAGACCTAGAAAAATAAAGGTCTGCAGCAAAAGTAGAAATCTCTCAGGGTGTATTTATTCCTTCAGAAAGCTGAAATTATACTGGTCTATGCCACATTTTTTGTTATTATTTTTCTTTTCACTCTAGAGCAATGCCTCAGTACAAACTAAAGCTAAAGCAGCACTACACACTTCTCTAGATAGTGTTAGCTGTGCTTTCTCAATTATACATATCAATAACTGTGCTATTAAAATATTAACAGTAGACTTTATCTTTTTTAAACATACTATGCTGAATCCTAGCACAAATGCTAGATCATTAAATAAGTGCAACTGATAATAGTATCTTTTTTTCCCTCTTTATATAATCAGAGTTCAAAGTTGGTGAAAGTTTTTTTTTCTAGTTCTTTGAATAATTTTCACAACTTTGTTGGGATGCTTTCCCAGGAAACAGTTAAGACATCCACACATTAGATTCTTCCAGCTCAACTGCTATCAGAATGATTTTCTGTCCCAAGCTGAATCTGATCTTCCTTCATTTTCCAAAATTGGATACAGGTGACTCCATGACCATCAATTTATTTTTCCTCCATTTTGAAACATTTATGGCAGAGTTTCAGGACTCACAATGAATCCAAGTGTTTTGGTTCTCTCTCTAACCCTCTGAGAAAAAGAATTTGAGACCTACAAGTTTGGTAGTAGCCATTGCTCTAGGCAAAGCCACTAAAGACAGTCATTTCAGCATCTTTGCTGATGTACAAAATGCTCAAGAGTCAGCCATTGAAAACACAGGTCCCAGTGCCGCAAGAACTCCAGAAGCAAAGTTTTGAAATCTGCAAGAGTAAGTTCAGTACATGCAGACATCAGACACAGGGCATAAGCCAATGACAAAAGTGAAGCAGCAATGCTACTCATACATGTTTTCAAGCTCTATGAAAAGGTAGCTGGTATCCTTTATTCAGGCAAATTAAAAAAAATTAAAGCTGAATGAAGGAGCAGGATAAATAGAAATTGTGCCACTGTCTTGGTGTGGTTTATGCATTTCAGAGTCTGAAAGGATGTTGTTGCAATGCTTGTGCAACACCTTGCACAAGGTATTTGTAATGTAAGACATTTGCTTGGAGTGCTAAGGTGTTTACATTCACACTCCTGGCAAGTCAGATTTTCTTCTGCCAGGGAAATGGGCCAAAACTTGACTACTGTAGTAAACTGAAGAAATGAACATTTAATTAGTTCAGATAAAGCTGTTACCTATTTCTATTTTAGCTGAGCTGAACAAAATCATAAAGAAGATACTGGAAGAATCTGAAGACCCAGAAATGCAACTGATAGCCCTACAGACTAATTATGCTGGAAAGCTTTATCCTAAATGAAGTCAGAAATGCTCTCCTGGACAAAGTTCACTTCTACCTGGCTGAGGTGAACTTAAAACCAATGAAAAACAGTCATTACTACAGATGTTGAAATAAATGAATAGGTCTTACAACTAACCTACGTAGATTCAGGACACTTTTGGAACATATTGCTACTGCACAGCAAAGATACTAGAGGTCAGAAACAAACTTTTCCCTTATAGACAAGATTCCTTTTTCCCCCAGTATGAACAAGCAAGTAACCCATTTGGGAACCCTTCCACGGCCAAACTACGCTAGAGTTAGAGCAAGCCAAAATATACTGATGTACACACACAGAGAAAGGACAAACACATTTTGAGGATTGCCCATTTTCACTAGTGAATGATTCAGATGCTTTTTCTTAGCATAGAGCTACAAACTAATTAATCACAGCTAACTAGTCCTCAGAGATGAAGTGCACTAGACGAGGACATCACCCTCAGCAGTGCACATCCTGAGAGTGTGAACAGGGTGCAGAAGGCAGAATTACAGAATAAAGAGGTAACAACAGATGAGAGAGAGGATTAAGGAGTCTTTAGTTCCGAATAATTCTCCATCTGCTGCAGCAACCAAGTCACTAGGTCCAAGTGCAGCTATATGTCCTTTCCACTTTAGTCAGTCCAGTCCAGCTGCTACTTAAAGAAGTATCTACATCATCCACTCTGGAGTCTTCAGAAGTAAGGGGGAAATGAACCACAAGGAAAAGCCAAAATTCTGGGGCTTTTGTCGTTTGGGTTTTTTTTGGTGGTTTGTTTTGTTTCTTGGGGTTTTTTTGGGTTTTTTTGTTTGTTTGTTTTTTTTACACTTGCAAAAACCAGACTGATTAAAAAATAAAGTGTTTGCAATTATTTTCTCTAATTTTTCTCCAGGTTTCTCTTATGAGACAATTCACAGTTCTGAATAAGGGATATTAACATTTCCAGATCAAGCAACTAAAACATTGCTTAATATATGTTGATTAGTTTGGCTTATTTCTCATTGGATCTGGTACAAGGAATATGCCTCTAAAGCCAACACATTCATTTAATTTTCTCTTATGGGTCATTGAATTTTACATCACAAAGCAGACATATTCCAGGCATCACTTCTCCTGTTTGTATGTATTTATATGCGTGTGTATATATATAACTAAAACTGCACAGGCATAATCTTTACATGCTATTATGAAAGATGAATGCACACAAGATAAAATTAAACAAAATGGAAAACTGTTTAAAACAAAAGACTATTTCGCTTTTAGATCAGATTGAGGATTACTCCCCCTCACCCCCGACCCCATGCAAGGAAAATGTAACCTTTCAGCAGGGCAGTATCAGAGTATCCCTTATGCCTAGAGATTTCATTTTATTTTGAGCATTATAGACATTCCAGCATGCATCTGAGTATCATGTACTTTTTGCCACAAAGTGACTGCAGATCCCGAATCAGCAAGCCCCTTTGCAATTGCTGGGAGAGGAAAAAGAGGCACACTGGCATTTTGTGCAGTGAGAAGATAAAGAGCCCATGGAAGATTTTAAAGTTAAGACCAAACCACACAGCTCACAGAGTTACTGTTACAGAGTGCTCAGGTGGAACCAGTGGGTGCCACAACAGGAGATGATGGCAGGATGACATTAATTCTTTCTTCACTAAACTCTCTGCTTTGCAAGGGTGACCTTTTACCTGGGGTAGAGTTGAGACAGAAACACATCACATTTCACGATGATTATGTCCTAGAATTATCACTAGAAATCCCTTGAACTACCCACATAAAACTTGACATTACAAAACTTTTCTAATACCTGTGTTTCTGAACTAAATGCTAGTTACTCGTTCTGCTTCCAGCTATAGTACTGGTCCACTGAAACTCTCTGTGCCCACATCTCATGACACAACTTCATTGGCTACCAGTCCTTTTCAGAGGAGCACATCGCAAATAAGAATATTCCAGGTCAAAGATACACACCCGTACCACAGGTCCCATGCCACACAGTCCTTCATAAACTTACACAGTCCCATCTTAACAGCAGTTATACAGCTGCCCTTGTGCTATAAATCAGAGATCAAACTATAATTCAGGCCAAGGTATGGTCCTTTTCTGAACAGCACAAGCTTCTTCACCTTTATTATGATTGGTTTCTTGTTTTCAGGAAAAAGTGAAAGTGAAGCCTCTGAGTGATGAGAACGGGTTAGAAAGCACAGTCTGACTTCAGAACGACATGAATGTCTTGCCTAAGTGTTTCCACTAAATGCAAAGACAGTGGTAGATGGGAAGAGGAACTGCCCAAGTAACTGAAAAAGCACCAGCTGAGGAAATAAGCTCCTCCCCGGACCACATTTCTGGAGGCAGTGACACAGGAAGTCACAGGACAGAACTGCCAGTACCTTCCAGCCAAACAAACCAAGCGCAACAACACATGATTGGAGAAGTGTAAATGCTGTACCTGTATAAAAGAGTGAGAAAAAGTGATGCAGGCAATAAAAGACAGGCACGTCTTAACTATAAACAAGACTTCAACAGAGCACTGTAAACAAGACTTCAACAGAGCAAGATCTCCCAGTGAAAGTTACCTAAAAATAAAGAATTCAACTGGAAATGGCATGAAACATCTCTGTCAAACACAGGTTATGCTAGGCTCACCCTCTAAACAACTCTCTAGACATAAGCAGTTGACTTCTCTGAACTTCTGCAAAAAATATGAAACGTTACATGGAATATCTGAAGAAGGTGAGAATTAAGAGGAAGTGCAAGGCTTGTAAGGAATTTGGCTTAAAAATGAAAGCATCAGGCAAAGACATGTTAACAGTAAGCCCTGCATGGATAAATAGTGGGATCAAAATTTCAAAATTTTTTGCTAACATTATCACAAAAAGCAGAAGCATAATGATAATATTTGGTAATAACACTAAACTATGAGGCATATACAACACAGGATCTTGAACAGAGAACACCTGAGGGTATAAGAAAAAGAATTATAGTAGCCTACAATAACAGTCCAGCCAGCTGGTGGTTCAGAGGAAAGGGTAGAATTTGGAGATTATAGTCACTGTGATCTCTCAGTGTGAAGAGGCTATTAATTCTAGGTTTGGTCAGAGATGTATTTCCAGTAAATGCACAGAAGAATTTGTGCTGTGGTGAGAATTCTTTAGAAGGCTTCCCCTGGAATATTGTGAATTTATAGAGTTGAACAGGAACAAAGAAGAGCACGTAGGATGGCTTGGAGGGAATGGAAACTCACCTGTGGTGGAACTACCAGGATTTGTCTTGCCTAGTCTAGCAACATAAAACTGCAAAGAGTCCCCCTCAGTCACTGAACTTCTCTTCCTTCCTTATACTAAATGTCAAGAACAATATAGATTTCAATATTTTAAAATCATAAGCTGGGAGATTGAAGAAAAAGAAAAAAAAAAAACCAGGCATTTTCGCAAACATTATTTCCTTTCATTTCTAAGAAAATTCTCTGGAATGTTAAAGCCACCCGGAGATTGAAAACGCAGCTGCCAACAAAAGGGGTGGGAAAAGAAACAGCCTATTATCCTCCTTGACCTCACCAGCACTGCTGTAGGCTACACTCAAATTAAAAATCCTAACCCATGGAATATTCTGTAGGAGCATGTGGACGTCAGTGCTAGATTACAGAAATTAAGAAAAATAGTCACCACTTTCTTGAGGTGATCTGCCAAGAAAATTATAAAATCCAGCAGCTAACAATTTGGTTGTGCAAATATGTATAGAAAAATGTGCACTTATAGCCCCCCTTAGTTATCAATAGTGCTAGATGAACCTAAATAATGCTTAGCCAATCAGTGACAGAAAACTAAAACCAAAACCTGTATCAGTCTCTGCTACAACATCTAAATAGCCCTATGCTGCTACCATTGATGCATGCTCCTACATTAAATACATCCTCTCTTAAACAACATTTCTTTTCTAGAAGACAAAGCTAACAAAAAGTGTACTCTTTGGCAAAGCACTGAGGAGGTGGTAGGGTAGGTCTGTAGTCCAGACATATCACATAAACATTCAAAACATTTCGGAACTTACCATACTAAATTTCTGACAACAGTCTTTATGCCCACAGGTGTAACTCTTGCTAAGAGGAAAGAATTTCCATTCACCTAGTAAGAGTGTATACTTTAAAGCAGTACTGAACAAGCTTTCAAACAGTCAGCACTGCAGGGGTTAGAAATGTCTTATGATTTCACAGAAGGAATAATGTATTTTCAAAAAAATCCACAGAACATTATTTTTTTCTTCTTGTATTTAGTCAGTTCTGAAATATATTTCACTGATGGCAGGTTTGAATTACCAATATGAAGGAAAAAACATGCAATGAAAAGGTAGTAAGTCTTATTTACCTTTTTATATGTCTTTTCTTCATTTGGCTTTCCAGCAGTAACATCTCCATTTTCAGTAACAGATGACATCTAACAATAGAAGCTTAAGTTATAAACATAGTAGTTGCTTTTGAGAAGCAAGTGTTCAGAAAACATCATACAATTTGTTATCCATTTTTTCACTGAATGCAAACATTTTAGAGGACAGCAAGTCACCAAGATCAGTGGCATATCTAGGATATTCCTAGAAGCATTTTGCAGACAGACTAAAGAACAGCACTGCCCCAGGAATATGTCCAGCATATGACTGATTCTACAAAATCCTCTACTACTTCTTGCCCACACCAGTATGCAGGTCTGTGGGAAAACCTTGCAGTGAAATCTTGCTCCTCAGCAGATTGGATGAGATGATCTTGAAAGGTACAATGACAGGCAAAACTATGAAGCTTCTGAGCCTGATATTCAGTGGCGTGTCTCAGATGTCCAAGGGCTTTGACTGCATTGACACACTGCATCTCCTCAAAGGAGCACAGAGATAGATATTTGACACTGCATCTTATGTCTGTAAAGCAATGCTAGATCAAGAACAAACTGTTAAGTTCGAGATCACCTGCGTCACACACTCTAAGCGTGGCTGCCAAAGTGAATAAAACAAAAAGCTACAAGGACGTGTTTTAAAATAATTCTAGATTTTGTCAACATTTTCATAATGGAAGCACACATACCCTTACAAAAAACTGGATAAATCATCTGGAGGTGAGAGAGAAGATCAAGCCATTCATTGGTGGTGTTAATGTTTTCCAGAATCTATTAAAAGAAAAATGTTATTGCTATGCCATCACAAATTTACATCTCACAGAATAGTTTTCGATTTCCTTTTTCTACTATTCTTCAGCCCTAGCAAGAATCCTGCTACGAGTGATGCTTTTCGAGAGTCACCTCAAATAACTTGGTTACTTATGGGTCATTTAATGTACTTAGAAACTATCAGTGTTAACACAGGACAGAATCAGGGCAGTTTAATTTTGCTTTGCCCTAGATATTTCACTATTGTGCACAAGCAACCCCACAATAAAATATTTATGTACAGCAGTAGATATACATGCCCTGAAGTGTGGAGTAATTACATGCTCTCTTCCAAGAGGGCTTCAAAACTTAAATACTAAACCTTATAATCTCCATGCACTTGGGATAGCCCATATTTTAATTCCACCAAAGCCAAAAAGATAAGCAATAGGAGACAGTTTGGAGGACTGCACACTGAATAGTCATAAATAAAAAACTCATTTTGGAAGTTTTCCATAACGGTAGTTACTATCAGCATAACTTCTGCAAGTAGTCTTGTTGAGGTGAGCTATTTCATAGTTAAAATGGTTGACTAAAGACATGAGGAAAATATTATATAATCAGATATTATTTGATACCTCTTTAGAATCAGCTCTCCCTCCCATCCTCTCTATCTGTTTTAAGCCACATCAGTAAAGTTATTCTTGAATTTATTTTCTCAACCACATCGGAAGAAAAAAAAAAATCTCATTTGTCTTTAATCAGTATATATACACCAACTTGTACCCAACTAAAAATTGTTTTAAAACCAAAATATTCCCGGGCCTCACTCACTGAATTTAATTTTCCAGTAATCTGAAAAGTATACTTCACACCACTAAGAAACCTTTCCATAAAATGCTTCAAAACAGTATTTTCCTCTTCTTCAGGGAAGCAGACTATTAATTGCACCCAAGACAAAAAAAAAGGTCAGATAGAAACCCAGATTTTCTGAGAATAAAACAACACCTTTTTAGAAAAATCTCTAACGTTGCATACCAGTATTTTCCTAATGCAGCTAGCTACATTCTTCATTGTAGCCTTCAAGCAATGAATGTATCTTAATCAATAATTCCTTTACTGGAATGTGCATTAGCACTATCCTACATCAGACTCCTACTTAGAGGCAACAACTCAGTTTCGATAGTTTTTAAAACTGAGTGTAGTTTATTTAGCTTACCTATATTCCCACATATAATATTCATTAATACTGATCCATGCTTATATCTCTATCTACACAAACATAGACATCAAGAACTTCTGTTGAAAAAGCTTATGTAGGGAAAGAAATGTCATTTTAATCACTAGTAGAAGACTTTAATCAACTGATCCCTGGGTAAAACCACCAAAACCCCCCAAATTGTTGTTCTCCACACACCCAAGCCTATTCTATTCCCAGCAGTTCTACTACTCCCAAAACTTACTAAAATATGATCATACATACTCAGCAAACGCCAGATACGAATGCAACATGAAAATCTTCTTTCAGTAAGAAAACTCATGCCAGACATGGAAGAAAAGCTTGTTTGTTCCCACCATAGTCAAATTATTCACAAACAATTCATTCATGCAAAAATACACCCCTGTAATACTGCCAAGGATAGGAAGACACACAACAAGGTCTCAAGTTCAGTAATTACCAGGTACAAAACCTCATACTCCACAAAGAAGGTAAATTTTTTCCTGTCTATGCCAGTTTATTTAATTCCTAGAGGCATCAATAGAATTATTTTGGTTCCTAATCTTTTGAGAATCAGAGCACACAGCTCTAATCTAACTGGAGTTGTGTTAAACATCTTTCAAGATCTTTGCTGTGACAACCATCTCCTATTCCACACTAATAATCTTTTGCAAAGCAAGTACTACTTCGTGTATTTTCTCCCTGCTCTGCAGCTTCTGAAATAGTACCAGGTGCCTTCTCATGTGTTTGATATCATGCATAGCAAGAGCTACTGCCTCAGTTCTGCTGAGGTTTATCAGTGCAAAGACAGGTCAAAACTTACAGTCTTACATCCACTTACAGGCTAAACTACAACTATTTATATATTTATTGCAATAGCATGAAACTACCACAACTAAAGCGTTGGATCTCTGCATGTATCTGACAAAGGGCAGGCTCACAATAAAGTAAGATTGGTTGAGGGGTGTGGTGTGTTAGGTGAGGAAAACATTTAGTCTCAGTAATACTGTTGATATTCAGTGAAAGACTGGGCTATGAAGATCTCCTGTTCAGCTTTTTAGACAGCACACATCCTACCTGATGACAAAAAAGAGAAACATTAAAGTCCAGTAGAAATCTAAAGATTATTTTTCCCAAATGCTCTTGAATAATTAACATTTTGTTCCTGAGTCTTATTTGCAGCAAAAACTAGCATGACATGTTCAGATCCTGAGACACCAGTCTACAGCCTTCAGTTTCAACTTTCTGCTCAGAACATCTCCATGTCCTAAATAGCTGGGTGTGTTGGTCAACAGCAGGTTGAATGAGAGCCAGCAGTGTGCCCAGGTGGCCAAGAAGGCCAAGAGTATCCTGGATTGTATCAGAAATAGTGTGGTCAGCTGGAGGAGAGAAGTGGCTGTCCCCCTGTACTCAGCACTGGTGAGACCACACCTTGACTACTGTGTCCAGTGTTGGGCTCCTCACTACAAGAAGGACATTGAGGTGCTGGAGCATGTTCAGAGAAGGGCAACGAAGCTGGTGAAGGGTCTAAAGAAAAAGTCTTATGAGGAGCAGGTGAGGGAACTGGGGTTGTTTAGGCTGGAGGAGACTCAGGGGGGACCTCATCTCTCTCTACAACTACCTGAAAGGAGGTTATAGCAAGGTGGGGGTTGGTCTCTTCTCCCAAGTAACAAGTTATAGGATGAGAGGAAATGGCCTAGAGTTGTGCCAGGGGAGATTTAGGTTGGACATCAGGAAAAATTTCTTCAGTGAAAGGCTTGTCAAGCACTGGAACAGGCTGCCCTGGGAAGTGGTGGAGCCACCAGACCTGGAGATATTTAAAAGATGTGTAGATGTGGTGCTTATGACATGGTTTAGTAGTGGACTTGGCAGTGCTGGGTTGACAGTTAGACTGGATGATCTTAAAGGTCTTTTCCAGCCAAAGCAATCCTATGATTCTAAATGCAGACTTAAAAGAACCACACCTATTCAGTATATGCTTCAACCTTTAAACAAAAAAAAAAAAATCTGTGTTTTACAGTTTAGTTCCTTGTGTTGAAATTGTTAACTAATGCTTAACTAACACAAACTGCAATTTTCATGATTCTAGGGGAAAAGTGCCATATGCATTTTCCTCTAAAGCTACAGGGGAGCCTTTTTAATTTGTGTTCCTGGCCAGAAACCCGCTACATCAGCATTGCCTTGCTCACCACGAAGCCAGAGCTTTGAGATCTGAGGTGACAGATAGCAAATACGAGCTTCCTATCCAACTTCTCTTTTTTGTTCTTGTTTTTAATTGCATTTTCCTTATATAACAGAAATTCACTTTTTACTGACAGCATTTTGGCAGATAAATAACTATCTGTTTTTACACAACCTTAACGGCTTAGGCCCAGCTCAGAGGAACAGATACTGATACTAACACTTGAACAACCTTCAGCTCAATTTCAAGTGAACTTTAGAATTCCTACCAAATTCAGTGAAAGCCAACATCCATAACAAATAGTGTCATTAGATTCTTGCAGGCCTCATGCATGAATTTGTCCAACCAAAAATAAGTTCTGCATTCTTACCATTATCAAGAAAACAATATTTGTTTGAAGAATGCATTTCTTAGCAGCTTTAAATAATTTTCTTAAATGATTTTTTAAAAGCTCTGATAAAACATGCTATTTAGGAATCACATTCCAAATACAAGCCATGTACCTTCTCACTACGACTGCACAGCTGCTGCCTTGTCCCAGCTCATAGTTAAAATTTTCATTTTTCCTCCCTAGCTTTTTTGACAGACACCTCCGCAGGTGTACTGCTGGCAGGCTCCTACGGTGGCTAGACATTCAGAAAGAAAAATCTCATTTGAAAGAAAATGTATTTCTCTTTTCACCTGGCATAACCTATCATTTTAAATATAAGAAGTAAAAAACAAACAAAAAGCAAACCATAATGACAACTAAAATTTTCCAGTGGGCACAGAGAGAATAGTAGAAGTTAAAGAATACAAGAAGCAATTATGCCTGTTTAAGACCAATAACATACAAATAAAATAGACTGTTTGGTGCACATTTTTAGTCTTTAGGAGTCTGAAACACACAACTGTAGTTTCAGGAAACACTTTTTTTTTGGGGGGGGGGGAGGGGCTGGGAACGGTAAGTGAATGAATTGGGATGGAATACACAATTTTGGAATTAATCCAGAAATTCAGTTCTCATTCTTCCATGCATTTCAATAACCTCTTTATTAGAGAGCGCCACTTTCTAATCCTTAAACAGTTCTCTTCCTTCAGGAAGACAAACACCCCGCAGAACGGGGCAGCTGACTCCTCAGAAAAGCACACAAAATCTCACATTAAATTCATACCAAGGACATTAAGTCAGTCAAAAAATGGAGGTGATCAACTGTTCCTCACCATTTTATATGTCCTAAGTAACTGGAAGTTTTCAACACAAGATTGCATTCTTGTCAGCATATGTAAAGGTGTTACCAGGCATTTCTAATTCTATAAACAGCATTTATAGTGTATTCCATTAAAAAGAGTCATCAAGCTAAATTCCTTGGTAGCCCTTGTTACTTCTCTGTTACGACTTTAAAGCAGCATCTTTTAACACAACTACAAAAATCACAGCCATTTCATTTACTGCAAAACTCACTTTTACTGGCAAGAATTGCCCAGTCAGTTTAACTGATGGCAGTTGTGAAAGTAGCTTGACAAGTTGGTTCCTCCATTCAGTAAAAGAACTTGCAGGTCTATATGGCAACATGATTCCACAAAACCACTTAGAGGAGAGTCATACACTGCCAGATTTCAGCTCCAGTGTGGGAAATCTTTGCTATACAGTGATGCTGGAAAGGGAAAAACTTCTAAAGCAAAAATGCTCCACAGAGGAAGAAATCCATCAACACACATTCATTAATGAGAAATGACTTGGCAATTGTCCTCTTGTGATCCTTGCCCCAAGTACCTCAAAACCATTCACAGAACTCTTGTAGTTATGGGAGAGTAGCTCCAAGATCAAAAGTCACTAATAAAGCTAACTACCATAACTCCTTGGATGATCAAGACCAGGGCTCACACCTTAGGCACGGAACAAACTTCTCTTGCAGATGTTGCATTTAGTCTCCCACCCGTCTGGAGCTTCTGCCACCTAATATGATACATACATAAGCACTGGTTTTCCCAATTAGATATCATCTTGTCTTGTCAATTTTTTCATGAAACTTGCTGGTACTCTGCATCACTATCAAATTTATTTCAACCAAAACTGACAATAACTTTCCCCTTCCCTCTCCCATAGACTTTGAACAGTAGGATTATTTATAAGATTATTTGCAAAGGAAGGAGCTTGGTACACAGAAAACATCCTCTGACACATACAAATTGCATACATAAATCTTATTTCCATAAGAAATCAAGTTTAAAAATATCAGTATACTTCTGGGTGCCCCTGGGAACAGGAACTGAAGAAGGGACCTCAGAGGTTTGTGTCACACTATTTTCAGAATGCTCAGGAGGCAGCTGAATTGTTAACATCAGGTAAAAAGTGTGATCTAAATTGGTTTTATTGCATTTTAGCTTCTTCACAGAGCTTTTCTTTACGCTTTAAAACAATGTTGACTACAATTTTCATGATTTAATTGTCTTCATTCTGAGGTGATGAGGCAATGCAGAGGAATGTTTAAGAACATGCAAGCATTGCCAGGAAGTGTGCCAATAAGCAGATGTAGACAAGTGAAAGGAATCATGATTTGGTGCACTGCACAGAGAAGGGAGGCAAAACATCCTACAGCTTTTTCAACAATCATCACAAGATAATCCCCTTTCCAAAAACCTTCTGCCCATCTGGCAGGAAAAAAAAAAAAAAAAAGTGCGAACTGCTGAAGGGAGTAGAAAAAAGAATGTTTAGGTCTGTTACTTTGGCAAGTTGTCCCTGTCCCCATTTGGATATAGAGGTTTTAAGATGATCGAAATTTCACCTTCTTGGTGAAATTTTGACAGTACTGTGGTTGCATTAGTGAAAACTGGAGGAGGCTGGTCTTGCTAATTAATGCCAAGATGAACAATTTCAGAGTGAACAGCTGCATAAGCTAAAAAAAGCAGATCAGAAATTGTATGGCCTCTTATGCCCAGCAAAAAAACCATATTCCTAAAACAACCCTGCTCCGGTGTTCCAGTTTCAAGCCATATAAAGATAAATACCTTTTTTACTTTGCCTCACAAATAAGAGTGAGATAGAGATCACAATTAGTATGCAAAGTGATGAAATTAATATCTAAAGTAAAATGGAAGAAAAGATCTCCTCTTGCTCATGGTCTTCATGATAACACCAGGACAGTGCAAAGGCTACAGAGAAAGCAGCAAGCAAAAAGCATCACAAAACTGCCATTCAGTCAGTTCACCTAGTCTAAGTCATCTCAGCTGATCACACCACCTTTATTTACTTAGCTTAATAACACACATTAATTTCAGTGTCCTGACAGATCTTTCAGGCTTTCAGTAACTAACACGAGTACAATGCTAAGATTGATACAGTTTGATTTCTACAGTGATCCCCCATTTCTAGGAATATGGCACATTATTTGAACTTTTTTTAAAAAAAGTAGTAATAGGAATACCTTTTTTTTTTAGTTTGCAGGCTGAATTTGAAAAGTAATTTATCAGTATTAAGTATATTATAAACTATATATATATATTATGATGCTTTGATTGACTGCAAGAAGCATCAGATCATCTATTCTCTTCCTTCAGCTTTCAGAAAGGGAAAAAAACAAAAAGGTAGAACTTTAGCAAATACCGCCTCCAAAATTTACAAATACTCAGAGTACAGTTTTATTACCTGAGAGATTTGACATTTAAAGTGGTAATGCTAGAGCATTAACCTGTTCTGAAGTGAAAGAATTGTAATATCCAGTCACAGAAACAGCCACAATAATAGCACAAGGCTATAGTTACTTATTTTATTTTCTGTAACAAATCATTGTTTTGAAAATAATCTTCTATGATTTTTCAGATGGAAACAAAACTGCAAAATTAAAGGAATCAAAGTTTAGAAGTCCTTGGAAACAAACCATACTGTGCTCCTGCAACAAAACACATCCCTTTCCAATTGTAACTTCTCTATTTTTTAAATTCTGCATCTCACAGATAACTTAAAAGTCCTCCAGGAAGAGGTGGGGTTTCCCCCCTGTCTCCTACCCCCCATGAATTTCCAAATTCAGAGCTTCATTCCGAGACTCTTAAATCTATCTTGGTCTTCTACTGCCTATTAGTCTACTTAACCTCTGCTGTCAACTGCTGTGTCTTCTGTTCTTCTCAGAAGCACTGAAGGATCTCTTATGTCTTTCCAAACACCAATTGTAAAGACAGAGCAAACTTTCTACTGCATAGTAGATGGTGTTCACATATTAAGAACTATGAGACTTTTCTAAATAACTGATCCCAGACCAGCAATCCAAAAGAACAAACATTTGATCCCTGATATAATTGACGTCACATTGTGTATCTTGCAGAAACTAACAGGCCCTCCTTTTACAAAGTGAAATGTCCTCATTAATCTCTCATCATTTTGTAACAGATTGAAAGCATACAAAGTAGAAAGGCATATTTGTACATAGCTGAAGAAGACTTCCCAATTGCTACTCACGTTTTCATACCTGATACTTTATGTGTCTACAACAGTAGTTTTTAGAAGACTAGCAATCTTGCAGTGACAAAATCAATCAGTTACAAATGAATAAAAATTGTCAAGGTAGAGTTTTCGTTGGAACAAGTGAAGGAAGGAAATGCACTACATACAACTGTATGCAACAAAAGAAAAGAGAAGTTACACAGTGAAAGGCACAGGTAGGAGACATTGCAGAACCCAGAATCAGAACCTCCTTTACTTTGGCAACTTTGATTAGGCAATGGTACTAATGTTGCTAACGCATAGCAGACACTGTCCTTTTGAGACAGCATCACCACACAATATATGCTGTCCAACACAATACTGCAGCATGGTTGATTAAGAAAGCAAAAAGCACAATCATAGAGAAAACTTTTTACATATGCCTTTGACAGTGCATGCAGAATTGAATGATTTCATAACACCGTGGCCATGATTTTTGGAAGTGAGGCAAACTTGTCAGTCACGTAGGTAAGATCCAAGGGGAATGAAGTCTCATACAATGGGAGAAGGTAGTCAGTGGAAATGCTACTTATTTCTAAAGGAATGACACAAAACAGAGGTGCAAACAATCCCACCTTGCTGGTTGGGGAATATATATGAAAAAGGAATTTGGTCAAACTAACAGTTTAGTGATCTGAAACTCCAGAAAGAATCATACAAAAAAAGGGAAAATAGGTCAAATGGATAAGGCTAAGTAAAAAAGCACAGTGAACACACAAGATTTAAAGCAGAAAAGCACAGAACAAATTACTATGGTGAGAAATATAAACAACAAGAACTTCACAACAGTTGTAATGCTCCACTTTGAGACCTTTACTTTTTCCCTACTCAGTCATGTTTTTCCACCTTGACAAAAGGTCAGCTATACTATATTTTTCTGCAGCAACTCAAAATCGCTATGCAAACAGAAGCACATAATGAAGAAAAATAATAGAAATTATTTGTTAAGAAGAGCATTCCAAAAAGATTGTTGAGTGGACGACACAAGTAATTCACATGCACTAAAATAATTCATATGCACTAAAACAGATGGCGTAATTCATTCATTGGTTCTCCACAGGCAACTTGTAAGTGAAACACCACTGGGAATTATTCAGTCTATTAGCAAATTAGAAAGTGATCAATCACAACAGAGTTTGCTGAAGGATATGCTGTGGAAATGCTAGGCTCAGTGCTGCAGTGGATTATCATGATCTTCAGTTCTCTATGCTTTCTTACTCTGGGTCCTGCAAGTATACATGTTGTACATACTGCTTTTACTGAATGATAGCTAAGATAAGCTTTTCAGCAGCTAGGTAGGCTAAGAAATCAAAGTCTTTAAAATCCTGTTTTTCCCTCCATTTGAGGGCCTTTCCATACAGCTGCAAAAATATAGCTTGAAGAGTGGAATAGACTACCCTGGAATATGAGGTAGGTAACACTGAAGATTTTCTGACAAATTAGACAACTGATTTAAATGTAGTTGGTGCTGTCCTGAAGGAAGGGAAAGGTCTGGATACACTGTCATGATTCCTCTGGGTTGCCATAGCATCACCACGTACAACTCAAGCTGTATGTCTACAACAATTTCCGTTGATCCGAGCTGGTACTGCCCTGCTCCTGCCTTCCAAGCATGCATTCACAGGCATCCTTATTATGGTGCCAATGCTCTTCAGACCCCAGAATAACCCGCCTAGAAAATTAAACTTACAAAAAAGTAACCTACTAAAGAATATTAATAAAATGGAACTCCTTGCAATTGCGAGCACAGCTTTTACATGGACTCCCCTGAGGTCAAGAAGAAGGCTGGAAGGGGATGAGGAAGGTGATGCAGCCCATGTTGAATGAGAGATCGATTGTCTCAGTCGTTTCAGTCACTCACATATTTTCACATAACCTTGGAGTTGCAAATCCACTTGTGACAAAATCAGGAAGCACGACTGAGACACAGCTAGAAATAAGTGTTGGCAGCAGTGCCCAGTGGGCTGGGCAAAAGCACCAGCACAAAGCTTGAGACTAGTTTGGGGGAAATGCCTACAGAAACACATGGCTAACATTAGGTTCCCAAATATATATTTAAACAGCAACTTGTTTTTCAGGTGCCTAGCTTGTGTGAAAAATAAGGTCCCTCAAGAGTGGATATAGAAGACTGATGTAAGCTCCAAATCAGAAAATTATATTTAAATTCAGATGAGAGACACTAAGTTACTGTACTGAACAATAAAATCTATTATCATAGAATCATCGAATGGTTTGGATTATCTAACCTAACCCCCCTGCAGTAAGCAGGGACATCTTTAACTAGATCAGGCTCCTCAGAGTCCCATCCAACTTGACATAAGCAATCCAATTATGACTATTTAAAAGAAAAAATCCCACAATTTTCTTTCAGGAAAGTCAAAACTGCAATCAGTAGAAGTTTTTCTCGGACACCTCCAATTTCATTTTAGTTAGAATTTAACAAAACTCACTTTATTTTTGAAAACTATTTTAAAAACCCTTTTCTCATGCCATTCTCAGCACAGAACAACTCCTACAACATCAAAATTTCTTTGATTAGATTAAGACCTCTTAGTTTCCTACAGAGCAAAAGTTCCTCAGATACCTTTCCCAAATCACTTGCAAAGCTATGGAAAGGAAGACCATTATCCCATCTTATGAAATGCCCTTTAAAGCACAAAACCTGGAGTCTTCTTGGTTTAAATGCGTTTTCTACCACGTTTCTTTTTAAACTACAGAGAAATCTTCAAGGAAAAAAATAATTTCAGAAGCTGCATCAGAGAAAGAATAGTTCAAAAACCAGGAGTAATACAATAAAATGAAATTCTGAAACCAATTAAGAAAAGAATTGCTCAGCAAGTAAGGAGATAGCTGCTATTTGTCATAGTTTGACAACTAGACAGCAGCTAAGACAGGCATTTTACAGACACTAGAGCAGAACGGCACCACTAGTGCGCCAAAAGAACCACTAGTATTTTTAAAAAGTAATTCAATTCTCCGTGGCTGCTTAAGTGTAAATGTTACTACTGCTCATATAAGAAACCACTTTTGTTGTTCAAATTGGTCTTTGATGGGCAGAACAGAATGAGCAACTGACTACTTTTTTGCCTGACAGTATGCTGAATTTGGCATTCATCTGAATTTATGAATGTTTTTTAATGTACACTACAAATATAAAAAACACATCAGCATACATACCTATCCTACTGACATTAAGCAACATGAAGTATATCTTGGGAAGAAATATGTACAGCTGTTTTAAGGCATGGAAACCTAGCCACACAACTTTTAAATGGGAATAATAATATTTATTTGAAAACATTTGTAAGTAGTCACTTACAGCCAAATGGTAAAAGCTAATTGTTTTCCAACAGTCCTCCACTCACCAAAAAAGATTGAAAAACCTGCCCCAGAACATCTTAAGCAGCAAGAAAGTATAACACAGTCATTAAATTTTTTTGCCAGATCTGAAACATTCCATTATTTTTTAGACATGGTTTTATTCCACATTAATTGCATCAATACGAACATTTTTATATAACCAAATTGCAAGTTCATAAGCCATGTATAAGCACCACCAGTCTTCCTTCCCAGGAAGTTCTCTGCAAATGGCTGGATTTTTTAAATAACCTAGCTGGAAATACTACAGGAAAATTCAAAATCTAAAGCTATCACTAAGCAAAGGACACATCTACACATAAATCAGCCTTTTTCAATTAAAAAAAAAAAATATAGCAAACAGAAAGGGACTTAAAACAAAAAGATGGCAGTTCTACACCAGCAACAAGAGCAAGCAGTGGGTGAGGACTTTGTAGCAGAACCACACACAGCCTGACACTATTGAAGTTTAAAGACAACAGTCCAGAACTTGTCAGCTCTTCCAAGGAAAATGAGTCAGAGTTTTCCCACAAATGGAGGAGGTCTCTGAATTCTTGAGAAGCCTGACTAAGAATCTCCTTCCTTCACACATAAGCCCTCTAAAACACAGTCTACACCTCTCAATATATAACTAGGTTAGAAGCATCATTATGACTAGCTTAGAAAAGACATAAAGGATTATCTGTAAGTCAGTTAATGGCCTGCACCATGGTTTTTAAAAGGTAAAAATACAACTTTCAGCAATTAGAAAGAAAAAATCCATTAATCACAGTTTTTGCGTAATGCATACTGCTTTACAAATCGTTAACTAGAAAGAGAACAAAATTCCAACATGGTAAAATACAGTCACTGGCTATAAACATTATAAAATTTTCATAAAGTGAAAAAAAATAGCAATTACATCATATGTTTTCACAGGAATAGAGTTTCTTATGTTTTAAAGCATACAATGTGAGATTCCACTTTCTGATATGCCTTAGCTGGCATTAATTAGCTGGAATGTCTGATTACTTAAATTAAATACTTTTTTCAGCTTATGAATTTCCAGGTTATTGGGTTGTTATTTTTTTAGCCGGAGGTGACAAATCTAGTATGCTGAACTGCATGTATTTAAATGAGTTTACAGAAAATTGTGTTTCAATAGTTGCTATTAGCAGTGTGCACCTACTACACCCTAATCTCTCAGGTTTGTGTCTAGTTCCCAGGAAAAAAGCAGCCTGACGATTAGTTAGGTTAGAGAATAGGGATACTCATTAATATTTTTAACTAGCTAGCTATGCTTGTATTTTATAGCAAATAAGGGTACTGGTCTTCCGTATTGCTTGCAATACCACTATAAGAGCACTGGACTGCAGCCCTGCACAGTTACCAACATCCTCCAAATAAAGAGCAAGAAAACAGTGAGACAAGCAACAGCCAGCCAGACTACCCTACCTGCTTACCCCTCCTCATCATTCTAGCAGCAAGAATGGCCACAGGACAGAGAGAGACAGCCCCTTCATTGCAGAAGCAGGTGCAGCAGCAGGTCACAAAAACAGTGATGGTGGTGTGAATGGTTTTCTTGCAGAGCACTGCATTATCCAAATACTTTTAAGACAAGGCCGTTAGTTTAAGGAGGAGGATTAGGAGATCAGCTAAAAATCTTTACAGAGGTGCTCCGGCTGGTGTGTTTGTGTGAGGTGTGCAAGGCAGTGTATGCACATGAGAGTGACAGAGAGGAAGGCTAGACACTGTAAGATGCCTCACAATGCCAGACTGAAGGTTCTGTAGCGCATTAAAAAAAGCTGCTCTTAACTAGCAGTGACTAATGCTGGTCTGGCATAAGGACAGAAAAGTTGGACACTATCCAAATGTCCTTTCAAAGCAAAAAGCACTGGTTTGGAGATACAGGTCTAAGTTGCACTTTCACTCAAGTGGATAAAGTAGTTGCTAGGGTGATGTTAGGAGAGGCTCTGATGGACAAAGGCTCACAGCCTTAACCCAGCAGCTGATGGCAAATCACCCTCTCCTTACAGGGGTAAAGCAGAAGCCCTGTATTGCTTTTCAGTAGACGCTTCACTGGGAGTTTCTCTGACACGTGGAACTAATAATGAGGTTTTCTAATTAAATAACCCTTGAGTACTTGCTGTACCAAACAATTTGCCTGTGTTGCAACATCTGTCTCTGAAAAACCCCTTGTATCAATGGGCCCAGCAGGTCACTAACTTGGACAGAGGGGTCTCTGCAGGGGTTTGGAAGGATCTCCTTCCATACCACCAGGTTTAAGGTAGCATGGGTACTCCACATCACAAATACAGCTTCCAAGAGCTGACATGTATCAGGATGGGCAGATGGAAGAGTAGTCTGAGGTATTTCATACCTGCATGGCACCTATCTCCATGAGGGTGTACACCCTTTGCTCAGACAGCAGCTGAGGCTATTGAAACTCCATTCCTCTGAGATAGCCTTCCCTTTGCTCATTTCCACTGCAGCATTTATGTCCTCACAGCAGGAAGAAAACTAAAACTACCTGAAAAGCATACTTTCTTTCACTTTGAAGACTTTCATACATAGAACAGACAGGAAGGGTGCAAGTAAACACAGTGAGTAATTGGGATAAGGGAATAAAGAAAAGAAAAAAACAAGGGGAGGGAGAGACTCAGCAAGAGATTGTGCACACTGGAACTGGGAGGAAAGAAGGAATGGGAAGAAATAGTGGGTGAAGAGCAAAGGAGCCAAAGTAGAAGGGAACTACATGTTAATACATCAATAGGAGAGGCTTCCTGCTTTGGTCTATTAAAAACAGGCATTCAGTGCCATTAACTTTAAATAGAAGGATACTCAGTGGAAGGGAAAAAATAAATTAAAAAAGTCGATAAATAGCTGATAGTATAAAGTTATGTTGTAGGAAAGAGAGCAAAAAAAAAAAAACTTGATTTTTATCCCCAGAACAATACCAGTATTTTTATTGCAACATACCATTTCACCATGAAGCACAGATATATACATTTATCTTACAGTGAGGGCTTGAAATATGAGATCCTTCCTCATTCGCCTTTTTTCAGGTGACTAGTACCTATATAAAATGTCATTAATCCACGGTCAGGGATCAAGGAGACAGATCAAAACAAACTAACGAGCCAAACCCAAAGTGCAGTAGAGCTTAGCTGAAGAGACAACCGTTGTAAGTTGCTCCTGTACTGCAGAAAAACTTGAAGATATATATCTGCAAAGGACCACTGGAGGGGGCCTCTGCAAACCACCAAGAGCTGGCTCATGCAGAAGCCTGCTGCGGGTCAGCAGACCAGAGCAGCTTGCCACAGTACATCACATTTGCTTATATCAAGATACTGTGAAAAGAAGTATTGTCCTGCCTTGGCTTCATTACTTTCAGATATTTACCGTGAGCTATTATTAGGTGAATCACAAACTACAGACAGAAATTTAGCCTTCAAATTCAGTGAAAAATTATATATTATATACACACACATTTCCTCCCCCCCCCCATTTTCTTTTACTACCTGGTACCAACCTGCAGCTGGTGTACCTGTGTGATGTGATTTTCATTACCCTTAAGTGTACACATCAGTACACAACATTGTGACTCCAAAATCTTAAACATAAAACTTAGCCACCTTGTATAGGTAAGGTAGACAGGTGTAGTGCCTTTATGAAAAATAGCTGCAGTTTTAGACAGAAAAAACAGAGAAAAATCAGTCCTACACACCTGTCTCAGAGTCTGGAGTCTTTAACTCTTCACACCTCGAACTATCAAGCCTCCTAATCTTCTTTCAGTAGGTAGTTGAGTATCACTGGCTTGAAGACAACTTTATAACGCTTTTCTGTTGTCATTTCTTTAAGAAAAAAGCCCCAAACCAACCAACCAACCACCAGGTATATGTATCTCTTAGTCACTGCATAGTTTGATGCATCTTTGTGAGGAACACTTCAAGTACAGCAATATTTGCAGATGAATCAATCTATATGGATAATTTTGGCTAAAACAAAAGCAATGGTACAAAGAACTGTAGTAGCAGGAAATCAGAGCAAATGGAGATAACACTTCAGTTTTATAGCCTAACAAACAGATGAAGCCTTTACAAAAGCAAACAAATATATTAAAGAATTCAGCAAGATTTTAAACATTAATTATATTTTTTGCAGTATTAGCTGTCAATATTGGGAAACATCCTCCTGCATGGTTATTTCAATTATATCGGTCTTTAGGAGCATGCGGGTAAAGCATATTTTCAAATGCTGTCAAGCAATTAAGGTTGCATTACTGTCCACATTTGTGATGACCCTCCAAATGGTGTTTTACCATGCAAAACAAATGGAATTGGAAGTCTAGGTGCACAACGTTCTGCAGCAGGAAGGAATGTTTGCATGCAGAAAAGAGTTTGGTTGTTGGTTTTTCTCATTTTGCAAAACTTCTGTATTATGCTGTTCTTGCAAACTGAACAAAGACAAGTGTTTCAGCTCCTTTCCCACCTCTGTTACCAGAGTCCAAAATTAGCCTCACAGAGATAAGAAGCGCAATTACAACAAACCAAAAAAGGCTCAAATGCGCCTTTTACCACAGACATCTAGGCCTCACACACCCTTCTTTTTCCTCTGTCATTATACCAGGCAAAATAGATCACAGATTAAAGAGAACGGAGAATGTAAAGGTTGCATGCATGGTATTTCACTTCTAAGTCACGCAGAAGTTTAACTGCAGGCCCAGAGAGAGAAACACAGGATATGACTGTTGTGATTTACTTGCATTTACATCTCATGGCCACAATTTCAACAAATAGCATTCACGTGTGAATTTCAGCAGAGAAGTTTATAACTGCAGAAGAAGCCTACCTCTTGTATTTTTGCAGAGACCTCAGTCACAGGCTGTCTGTTGCAAGGCCTGAACATGAAGTGCCTCAACATGCAGTGCTTGAGGCCTCTGTTCCTTGTCCCACAGAAGAGGAGACACCATGCAGAAGTCAAATTTTTCTCTCAGTGCCTCATCCTGGACATGATAATTCCTAGCTACAAATATTAACCAGGTTTGTTCCTTCATGTGCTCACTGAAGTTGATGAAAGGTGATTTTTCAGAGTGATATTGCCTACTAACATCTGGACTATCTTGTAATTTCAACTGATCCACATTCCTGCTAGACAATTTCTAGCTTAATCTCCAAATTCAACTACTAAATCACACTCATACTCTCAGAATAACTTGGAAACACATTTGTGTTTCCCATTTTGCAGCTCATTGTTATATAATTCTTACCAGGAAAACATCTGATAAAAGAAAAAAATACAGCATTATTTTCCCTCCACCCCCAACACTGTGTCAAATAACACGTGTTAGTATTTTTGAACACAACGATAGTCCATAAATACATTGAGTAGGCTTTTTGCAGAACACACCATTTTATCAGCACACCAGTGCTGAATTTGAGATATGAGTCCAAGAACTGCCTTTGCAGCTCATCAAATCAACATCATTTTGACTGTACATGTCAGTATGTGCAATCCTGTATAAGCAAGCTTCACCACTACATTCTTACACTCTAACATTGACACTGCACACTTTTCCCAATATATTTTCCTCCTATCACTTGGCACAATGAATCATTTCCATGGGCCTGCAATGATAATGCAAAAAATGCAATGATAATGCCAAGACTGACTGACAAACAGTCCACATCCACTGCCTGGAGGTGTTTTTCTGGACAGCGTTTATAGAATAATTAGGAACAAGTTTATGTATCACAAGAGGTGGCTCAGAAATAAAAGAAGCAATATTGTTTCTGAAGAAATTGTCTTTCTTACTTCCTGCGTCACTATGGCCTTAGTCAAATTACTCTGAAGCTTAGCTGCTTGCAGAAACAGGCCCTGTTTAAAAAAAAAAAAACACAAAATAAGTGGAAGTACCTATATCACAAACTCAAAAACTTCACCTTTACTGCAATAGCTGCAAAAGTATCCACATAGAATAGTAACAGCAAAACTAATTCTAAGGAGACAATTAGGAAAACACCTCCTCCTGAAATTCCACAGTTCAGAATGGTCTAAAAGGAAACTATTTGTAAGCTTTTATTAGTTTTAAGTATAGAGACAGGCTTACATATGAAACTTCCCTTTAATCAGAAATTCTCAGATACTATGCCATCAACAATTGCATCTTTAGATGAGAAATAGGTCCATCTCCTATAGGAAGAGTCAGTATTTTAGTGGCATAGCCAAGAACCTGGAGCCCACAAAAACATATGTCTAATCATGGAATTACAGAGTTTCTGACATCCTTATTTCCTTTGCAGAAGCATGTCATAAACACTCCTGCCACTTATTTGTAACTTCAAAAAAAAAAAATGGGAATTATATACAAGCCACATTACTGGAATTATCAGCTGTATTTTAAAAGTGCCATTATTCTTGCTGTGGCCAGTTTTGACTTCGCTTAGGTAGAAATTGGACTGCCAAAATTAGGGTGCATTCTGAACAAGCCAGAATCACTGAATTCACAGAGGGCAGCTGATTTATCCACTCTGTTCTGCACCAGGACTTCAGAGTTGTGGTTTCACTCCTTCAGACTCTTGTAAACATTTTATACTATGGAATGTCTTAAAAAATATCAGAAACCTTTTTTTTTCCTCCTACTGTATGTGTATATGTTAACTGTCAGAATCTTTGAGAACAATTACCTTATCAGTTTTCCCCTCTTATTCTGATTTTTCAGATACCCATTTCTGCCTCATCAATTCTTAAAATAGGAGTTTCAGCTAGCTTACCACTATCATGCTACAGAACAAGAGCAGGAACAAAGAGGGCAGCACACTACCTTCAAGTTACAGGGTCTGAGGTAAATGCTGCAGAATAGGTTTTATTTTTATTTATATTAAGCGCTGATGGTCCATTAAAGATCTAATGCATATTAATGCATTACTTTATTCTAAGTGGAAAATCCTTGCAGTATATACAGGGTGCGACTTTTCTGTTCTAAGGAATTTAACAGTCATGAACTTAAATCAAAAAGTGAGACAGGTAGTTGAAGATTAGTTCACTGTTCAACTGATATCCTTTATTCTAACATCTATTTGATGGGGCATAAGCATTACAACTAAAATTTTAGGAAATGCTGCTATGTCCCTGTGCTCTCCAGAGAGATCAAGACAGATTGTATTTCAGAATACATCTTGATAAATGTGTATATTAAATCTGATTTTATTTGAACAAACTTATGTCAAAGTAACTGCATATTCTGGGAAACAGGTCCTCACACTTCAAAAGGTAATTTTAAGTTTCATTTAGATTCATTTAAATTTCATATAGAACTTGGAATGGGTTATAATTAAAATATTTACCTAAAAAAATTGTTCCAATCAGCAAGTGTAAGGCACCAAAAAAAAAAGTTTACATTCAGAAAATGGGGTAAGAGGGGGGCACTGACGGGACTAAGTGTTCTGGGAGAATCAGGCCTAAACAAAGTAGTTCTTGCAACAAAAAGCAGTTAAAAATACCATGTAGTAGCTAATCATAGGCTACTTAGAACAATAGTAGAATATTTACTTTAAGATGCCCACAAAAAGAAAGATGTCAAGTTTGAAGCTGCGAACTTTCCATCGGACTCTGTTATTTTCCATAATATATGACTTTCTTAGTAAATGCAAATCTCAGTTTTGTTTCATTAGTTAAGAACACAATAAAGTAGTATCAATTCAGTGCTTTCTAGTCTGACAGAATTCAGACCTCATTATTCCTTGTAAAAGTTCCTTTTATTATATATTCATGTATACATAAAACTAGCATTTATTTTCATATATATAGTGCCCCTCTTCACCAATTTAGAGCATAAATAGTGAAAGTCTAATATATTTCATATCTAAACACTGGAGTCAGAGTAGTGAGATTTCTGTGAATGTCATCCCAAACAAGTATATCATGCAAACCTCAAGAGACTAAGGAAAACGCAAAGAAAAACACAAGACAGGAGAGGCAGAGCCTTCAATCACTCCAGATCACCTTGCTAGCTAAAGAGCACGCAGGTGACTTACGGATGCATCTTGCTAAAGTGGAGAAGAGACAGAGGAAAAAAAACTGTGGTCCTGCCACAGGTTAGAAAATGGAAAATCTTTACAGCCACCATCCTCAGCCTGACTCTCTTCTCTGAGATGTTCCACTGCTAAAACTCTTTATTGTCAAAAGATTTGTATGAGTTACCAGCAATGTACAACCCTACAACAGGGACCTCATCTCTCATGAATGGTATTTAAGGAAACCTTGAGAAAGAGAACTGGAGCTACCTCACAATTTTTTTTTCCCTTTAATTGAAATAGTAGTTTTTGAAACTGCTTGTAGCATGGACTCAGAGTCCTGGAGTTAAGAAGTATGGTTTTGAACAGCTGAAAAAATACATAGTCCTGGAGGCTGTATTTGCAATATGCTTTAGGTCCAGACAGGCCTAACTTAAACTACTTTTTACAAGAGAGGCCAGCAATAAGCACATAGAAGGCATATTTAAACTGACAAAAGCAGCTCAGTTTCTTATAATCCTGTATGAAAACAGTGTATTTTGAAGCTTTAACTGTACTTACTAAAATTAATTCAGGAGCTGAACACACTTCCTGAAACACCATGAAAGAACAAGAATCTTTTTCTCAATTTTGTTGGTCACTTCGCACTGCCAGAATTCTACACATTACCAGATAAGTATCTGTTTACAGTCCTCATTGGAGGCTGGAAGCGTAGGGGGAGCATTGAAGAGAAGTGAGATGAAAGCAGGCTTTACTGAAAATAAACCAGTTGTTATTCTAGGTCACTGTTCTCCTCATCCTTACAGTTCGCTTCAGATTTTCATTACACAGATGTATTGTTTAACTTCACAGGTAGATAGCAAAGATAAACTGTCATTGTTCTCCAACCTATTGGCAATACAATTTGCAGATCAGCCAGCAGAGCAACTGACAAGCATATCACCTGTTCAGGTCCCTTCCTGGAATGACAGAGGACAACCATAGCCATAAACACCCCACCCACCCAAGTATCCATACTTCATTAATGAACTACAAGCATACCACTTCAGAAAAGGTGTGGATTGTAAATCAAGTGGGATTTGATGCAGGATATAAGTGTCTTGTAAATTCCACCATCCAAAAAGGAGGGCAGACTGAACTGCTGACAGGCTTTAGCCTTCCCCTTTCTGTTGTGAAAAACAAATTTTCACCAATCATCAGCCGGAAACAAGCTGCTATGGTTTTGGTTTCTAGCCATTCTCCTGGCCCCTGGCTATGGGTAGCAGGAAACATAATTCTGCACATTTTCAAATGTAATAAAGGAGTACACTATACTTTCTCATATTTAGCTGGCAATTGACCTGGGAAACACTTTCTATCTTAATTCTTTTTTTCCCAGCATAAAACATTTTGTCCAAGCAACTCAAGACTTAAACATCAGTTTTTGCAAGCACCTGGGGTACAGTTTTTTCCCACTTTGCTTGATAGCTAAGAAAATCCGAGAGAAGAATGCTTACTGGTGTCATGCCTGCACAGCAATGCTTCAACAGCATGACTTGAAAGATTTTTCAATTCCAGTGTCTGAGTTGCACAAGAAGCATAAGAGGTCTAACTTGCTTACAAGAAGCTCTCAAGTTACAACTGCAGGAGGCCCTATGCACCTTATAAAACATCTTCTAGATTTCCTTCTAGCAGCGGACAAGTAGCAAGTGACAGTCACCCATGTGAATGATAGTATAGATATCTATAACCTAAGCAACCTGTGAAGCTTCTATTTTAAAAACTCTGAAATCATGCAAGATCTGTTCAAGTTCTTACAGAGTCACAATAAGACTGGGGGGGGTGGGGGAAGCCTCCCTAATAATTCCTGTATTTTCATAAAAAAATGCGGCTTGAAATTACCTTCTTAGCAGCCCCTTTTCTCCTCCATAATGTAATTCCAGACAGAAAAAAAACTATACTGTAAGTATTTACAGCTTATTGTCATTACTTCCATTTCACTAGAAAAAAACTTTGAGTTAAAGAATATTGCTTAAGAATATTTAATCTCTGTAAATGCATGTATTTAAGCCATAGGTAGATTCATTAGGCTGAAAGGAAATGCACAAAGTATAAACACTACTTGAGTCCAGATAGGCCCTTCAGAAGTACGTTGAAGAACACAGTCTACATTATGTATATATCTCTCTGTTACATATTATACAATTTTATAATACTATGAAGATGTCATACATATGTATACTGTACGTATATTACACACATGCAGATAAAAGGTTATAAAATACAAACAATTTGCTGCTAACATGCAGTGACTAATTGAAAAATATCCTCAACAGAACATAATATCAGAACTGTGAAACATCTAAAATGTTAGGAAACTAATGCTTTTGTACTACATAATGAGGTTACATTCTTCCATATGAGAAGGTACGTTCTTACAATATCTGAAATACAAAGACTATCAAAGCAAGTACCTGACCCTATATGTTAAAAACACTGCATATTATGAATCAGAAAATAACAGGTTGCCTCTACAATATTATAGCTGATGTGGGAAGTCTATAACTTTTTCATAAAAGGGAAGTTGTTTTAACTTAGCTTTAGGCTGTATGTAAAATCACTTACAATTTTATTGTGTGGCACTGTAACACAGTATTAGATCTAAGTAACTCCTGGCTTTCAAATCTCGGTATCTTTATCATAGCAACTAAACAGACAAATTATTTTGTGTTGCATTTGTTTTGTTCTTATTTAGCCAAATTTGCCGTCAATTACTGGCATTCTTGGGTGGTATTTCTACACAAAAAAGAAAAAATTCCATGTCAATTGAAGGAGCAGAAGCTGCAGAGCCAAGCACGTTTCATGGTCCACATCCAAACCAATCCAATTCTGGCTGTGCAGGAATGGAAATTTCTTTTCCTCTTGAAACCCAGATAACTGGGTATACAGTTTGTTTCTGTACACAGATTTTTAAAGACCACCTTATTAATTTCCTTTGGCGCTAACTCAGCAAAATGCAACACAGTAGAAATAAAATAATCTCACACATACCATTCCCAGGCTACCTAGAGCAATATTCCTTGCAAGTTGGCTTTTGCTACTGTTGTCACCCACTTTTGTTACCTGCTATCAGCACCACAAAGTTAAAACTGGAACAAATGGTATTATTTTTCTCCCTCTACGCTTAATAGCCATTGCACACATGTGAAATGATAGTTCATTGTCTGAGGGTTTAGTTCACCAAAATGTTTGCTTTTGCTGCAGAGAGGTCTATTCTCTTGAAGATAATTTAAATAAACAGATGGAAGAATCAATGACCTCATAACTTCCCAACATCCTGGCTTTGCTAATTATTCAGTGAATGCCAGACCTGATTCTCAGTTCTACATATACAATGCCATGGGCCAACAGAATACGTATGGCAGAGTAGAATATATTTCAATATTTTACAGGCACAAATAAAGAATCACCTAATAGAATATATGGCATGAAGTACATTGTCAAGGTCCATTAAACAACACAGATGCTTCACAGAGTCAAATCCATCTCTGCGTGCTGCTGGAGTTTTAGAAACACTACAGCACAAGCAGGTTCATGGCCTGCATTTGCTTACTGTTTGCATACAGACAGGTAACAGGCAGAGTGCACCGCTCTACTGCGATACAGTGATAAACCACAGGAAACACACAATGTGGACAGCAGCCCTCATCATAAGATGTTATTCCTTCCTATACTTAGTACACTGTATTCTTCTTAAAGGTATGACTCTTAAAACTTTTTTGTTTAGTCCTTAAGCATCTCTCAGATCAAGAGCTGAACCTTTGCATCCCTCACTTCTGACAGAAGAAACTGCAGGGACTCAACAGCTCTCATAGGGTAAACCCTTGTTTTCTCCTCATATCCCAGGTTTTAAGTGACAGATTGTTGCAGAATACTGAGTTGAACTTGACAATCTAGAGTGGAAGTTTTTAGTAGTAAGTAAAAATTATCCTAGGCCTTATATACTGAACTTCATGAATTGTTTTAATCTTCAGTGCCTTATACAATGAATTGACACAACAAAGAACTGGAGTTACAATAACCAGCTGCAGATTGCTAAACTACTCATTTCCACATACCAGCTAGGTTTAATGAAATTCTTCAATAAAATGCAAAGTTGCATTAGGTGTGCTCTACAAAATTTGTGTTTGTAACTTCATATTTAATTTCAACGGCACAACCACAGCACCCAGCAAATCTCACAGAAAGTGATAGCCCCTTCAAAGTTTGTAGGGTCCTCCTGCAAATCCCACCCACCTTGTACATTACTGACTCACTACCATTCTCTTTGTAGAATACAAACTATATAGTATTTCTCAAAGTTTGCAAAGCACTTTCTAAGTATCATTTAGAGTTGACAGGTGGAAGCAACAACTTCACAAAATCTATGTTAATACTTACTATTTCTGACATCCCACAGAAAGACTCTGACCCTCCACCTCCCTGTGGAAATAGCTGCTTCTCGTTTCAGTTGGCAGAAGTACCACCAAAACACCTAAGTAAAAAACTGATTGCTGCCAACCTTTTCTGTCTTGGTTTTACTGCCTCTAAACAAAAGAGACCCAACTGTTTCAAATCTATTCTGCATAAAAACATAAGATAAACAATAATAAATGAGCAGGCCAGCATCAAAGTATCTAATGTGGTTGCTCCTGCAACAAAGTTATAACCAAGCAGTTACTAAATTCTAGTCAGAGGTTCAACACTCATGTCCCTAGAGATTCTTGCATATGGAAACATTTAAGGCTCATTTTTCATTATGTCTACTTACCCCCTCAAACTACTTCACAAACCCCACACATATTTGTAGAAGTTTTCATATAATTAGTGATGTTTAGCACAATATTGCAGTGTTGCAAACACTGAGAAAAATGTTTACATTTCAAAAAACAAGTTAAGATCCCGAAAGAAACTATCCCTGTAATTATACCTGAAGTTTCAAGTTAACTCCTTTCTGCTTTGAAGGGCTATGTGAAAATCAAGACATTGGTCAATAGCAGCCAACAAAAATATCCTAAGGCAGTTTTTGTTTTTAACTCAAGTTTTATAGACCACACTTCTCATCATGCACTTTATCATCATTTGAAAGTAACGCAAAGCAAAACTAAATTCTTCTACTAATGTCCTGCTGCGACAAAAAAAACCCAGCAAACAAGCAAACAACCTATAAATTACTTCCTACCACAGACTGTTTTTACATATCTAGCTTCAGCTGAAGGCAGCTGAAATTGCCACTGGCATATTAACCTCCATTTTAACCATTCCAAACAGTGTATTCAAGTGCTTCCACATTTGCTATAGTTAACAATGCAATCCTGATATTGCACATTAGATCAGACATATACGAGACATTAAAAAGATAGGTCAGGCTTGCATGGGCAAATAAATTAGAAGATGAGAGTATTTCATGTCATATTTATTAGATGCATAAATTAAACTCAAAGTTCTGTAATACCTGTATGAACAACGTACAAATAGACCAGATAATTTCAGATTAAAATAAACTGAACGTGATGATTTTACATTTAAGTTTTTCTTTGAGCACCTCCCAAACAAGGAGGAATCCCTCTGAGTTCTGCAGAGTGCTATGAACTGCTTGACACTACCTCCTCCCGCTGACTTCCAAGGCCTTTCTGATCACGAAATGAGCCTGGCACAGGCATGCAGTCATAAATAGGTAAGATTCAGCTTAAGTAAGAGCCACAATAATGCCATACATGGGAGAAATTTTAAAGAGATTTTATCACAATTGCTGTGGTGTGTATTTCTGAAATAAACTAGTCCAGTGTTTTGGTAGCCTGCCTCAGGGCAAGGGAAAAAATAAATGTCAGTCTACATAATCTCCGTTTTGAAAGGCAAAAGTACAATCAAACTTAGCAAATATTGCCAGGTCATAATCTATTGTTTTAAATAATGACGTTAAGCAATTTAGCTTCCAATACACAGTTAGTACAGATGCTTTCTTTTTATTACCACAATTCTCACTAAATGCATTAACAGTAAGATGTTAGTTTATTAGTAATTTTTTTTCCAACAGGACTTAATTATTCAAACACAACCTGATGAGAGGAGAATAAAATATGCAAAGCTACACTTAATGGTATAATACCACATTGTGACCAAAGAAGCAGTCCTTCAAACATAGGCAACTTTCACAATTCATTTGTGAAATTCATAGACCCAAACCAGCCGTAGATTATGTACATGCATCAGTTCTTTATGGTAATACATTACACATACCCCAGATGCACACCTCCTCACAGTCTGCATCAACATTGCACTGATGTCAGACCTCTGACAGCTGCGTCCTGGGGCACAACGGCCCAGACCATTGTGCCACAAGGCTAATTCACGGCACCAGCAAGGCTGCCATTGGGTAGACCGCCAGTAAGGGCCAGGGTGGTGTTTGCCCACAAGAAAGAAATATAGGCAAGTATAGAAAAGCTGTGAACAGGTAAAAGCCTCATTTCAATCTCTGCATCAGGGCACACACCTACCCCAGACAGGGGCCTCCACTGCTCACCCAAAGAATACCCAGACTCAGATCTCACCCCTTCAGTTTCTACATGTGTCAGAGGGAGAGGCTGTGGACAGGAAGCCTGTGCAGCAAACTAACGAAGGGAACACCAACAGTGGGACAGCACAAAAGGGTCCTGATTAGGTTCTGACATTCTGTGGTGGCAGATCATACCTTCATCCCAAGCTTGGAACCACAGTTCAAGCAGTGAGATGCAAAGGGCAATTCTGAATGACAGGTAGTCTCTGCAGTGTGCATGTACGAACTGGGAGGAGTCAAGGTGAGTGCTGAAGGTAACTGCACTTAGTAATTGTGCAGATGTTCATGGCTGCCTACTAGTTAATGATTGACCATGACCTAAGGACAAACAACTGTTAAAAAACTATCATTCTTACATCACAGGTAAATAAATTCGAGCACCAAAAAACCTAAGGTAGTATCCTCCTATGATGCACAATTGCTTGGGGTTGCACCAGAGTCACAGTCTGATCACAGACGCACTTAAACTACAGTGATCTTTCTTCAGCAGTTTCAAAGATGAGTTCTGCAATACACAATCACTGTAGGGATCCTTACACAACTTTTCCTCTGGAGAAACTAAAGAGGGTACTGCTCTCTGACAGTCCGTGTGACATGTCAACCTTAGATGCATTTTCCACCCTGTGCAGCTCCTGTCACCTCTGTGACATGAAGAACATGAAGCAGAAAGAAGCTGAGTAGGTTCAGACATTGAAAAGACTTGTCAAAACAAGCTCAGAGGTCAGTAACATGCAAGACATGCTCTGGGCTTTTGTACAATGGAATTAAGATCCCAAAGAAATCCAGCTAAATCCCTCTGTTTCTGGGGACTCCAGTTTCTGAAGTCATGGCTCCCTCTTCCTTTCTGAACAACATTTTTAATTATTCATATAGTAAGAAAATATTGTTAATGTACATGGCTGAAACAGAGGTAACAATTTTCTTTCTTGGTTGCATGGCACATTCATCTTACAGCACAATCAGCCTTCCCAGAGCAAGCACAGTATGTTTTAAAATTAAGAGTGAGACAAGTGCATATTACAGCCCCACCCCCCTTTACAACCACACTTACAGCCAATTGAATATGAGCCAGCAGTGTGCCCAGGTGGCCAAGGCGGCCAATGGCATCCTGGCTTGTATCAGCAAGAGTGTGGCCAGCAGGAGATGGGAAGCGATTGTCCTCCTGTACTGGGCACTGGTGAGGCCACACCTTGAGTACTGTGTCCAGTTTTGGGCCCCTTACTTCAAGAAGGATGTTGAGGTGCTGGAGTGCGTCCAGAGAAGGGCAACAAAGCTGGTGAAGGATCTAGAGAACAAGTCCTATGAGGAGCAGCTGAGGTAACTGGGGTTGTTTAGCCTGGAGAAAAGGAGGCTGAAGGGAGATCTTATTGCTCTCTACAACTACCTGAAAGGAGATTGTAGAGAGGTGGGGGTTGGTCTCTTCTCCCACATAACAAAGTGTCAGGATGAGATGTGCCAAAGGACATCTAAGTTAGATATCAGGAAAAACTTCTTTACAGAGAGGGTTGTGAAGCATTGCAACAGGCTGCCCAGGGCAGTGGTGGAGTCCCCATCCCTGGAAGAGTTTAAAAGATGTGTAGATGTGGTGCTGAGGGACACGGTTTAAGGACCCTGGCAGTGCAGGGTGAACGGTTGGACTTGATGATCTTAAAGGTCTTTTCCAACTAGATGATCCTACGATACACAGAAAAGGAAAAGTAAGAGTACTAATTAGCAATGGAATAATTAATTTAATGACCTACTGGATTGCTATTGGAAAGAGAAAGTTGATTGATCAGCTGCTAACAGAAGGCAATAATCTCAACTTGAGAACCAGCAGCTCTAAAGAGTGGTTCCAAATGCGTTTTGTCTTTTATCCTGAATCTTTGTGTGGTTGCTCTTGGCAAATTACAGTGAAACAGGAAGGTCTGTGCTCACATAATAATAGTAACCTAGTCTGCTAAGGTAAGGAGACATAAATGAGAGAAGGCTGTAGGTGACTCAAAGTATTCATTCATTGCTCAAAACCTCTGGTTTTGTTACTCTGCTACAAACAGCTAGTCAGATAACATAGTCCTAGGTGGGGTCTGTCTGTCTGCACGAACACTTCAGACTCCAACATAAGCATATGCAAAGCACATGACAGGTTACACTTAGGTATACACCAACACACAAGAAAAACTGGTATGTTCTCTAGCACGATAGTAACCTAAAGAAAGACAAGCGACCTTGTAAACCCTAAACAAAGACATGGGACAGCCTTACAAAATATCCAGTCCAGCTCAGGCTGGCGTTTCTTGATTATTTTCTACTGTGATATTCTCATGGAATGAATCTGCTGTTTAACACACTCAGACCATTAAAATATTTCTCTACAGACAGGTCAAAATTAGTTGCCCAAGTTCTACATAATTCCAGAGAGCTTGGGACTGAGCAAAGATGACAATTTACAATACTCAAAAGACAGAATTAAAGTTTTGAGGGCTAACAAGTAGGACACTCCTCCTACTGTTTGAGTTCCTTTTTTCAAACACTGAAGCATAAGATTTTGAATAAGACATTCTCAAAAATACATTTCAGATGTGAAGCAGACCATGAACTATCTTAACCTGAATATTTATAGTTATAAGCTACTCATTCTTTAGTCCTGGCTCTGAAAAAAAAGTATTAAAAACACACCAAACAAATTAAATGTTAATTTAACAGTGAACATTTTAGTAGATATTCCTACATAAAACAAAAGCAATTTGCACTCACATTGCTATTTAACAGCTTCTTCTAAGTTCCTATGGATTATTTTACTGAAGAAAGCTGAAACTCTTCCTTCTGACCCTTGCCATTCTGTGATTCTCAGAATCAGTGCCACCAAATTTTCCTAAACTCATTGGTTTTTGAGGTTACAAGAGATTTTTAAAAGGTATCTTAAAGTTACACAGGTATTTATCTTATAGTTTTAGGTTCTTTAATATATCATACTTAATTTCCATTATTTGCACACCAAGTAATAATATTCTGTGTGTGTTTTTCTGACTGGAAATCAGTTGTTAAACCGTCTCTTTGACAACATCATCTCTGTTTTCTACCTATGCTAAAAATCACCATCTTGACATGACTGAAGATTAAAGGAGTCCCTGAAGCACCCCATCTCTTTATGGGATCACGACCACATATTTCAGTGAAGTCTAACAACCAGAGAAGGAGTGGTCATGAAAGACTATGTTCCTTACTCATCCACACTCCTAGCTGTTTCGAACTATTTCTAGTGTAAGGATTGGAAAAGCCTCAAAGCAAAGAAAGGTTCCGATTTAGATTTCTACAGCCACTCAAATATACAATAATGTTCTTTCCATTTGCAATACTTCAGTGTGCTACTATAATTATCTGTGAATAGCTGGCAAAAGATTTATAGTGTAAAGAAAACCTGATAACATGAAATGCACAAATATCATTATTTAACGAGATGACTTGTTACATCATCATGTTTGTATAAAAAACAAAACCAGAAGCTGTGGACTCCCATGAAAAGGTTTTCTGTGCCCTAGCCAAAGAACTCTTCATAATACTTCCTTTGTTTCTGTGTTGAACAAAGTGACTGAACTTAGTAGGACATCTCTCTTCCCTCCCAGGACCTTTCACTACCATTCTGAATGTGAAAGTTTCTTTTCCTCAAAGTGTGTGCAAGGTTGAATGGGTAATAAAGGACTAAAGTACTAGTCCCTCAAAGGCTTCTGTGTGTGCCTGCCTTCATGCACTGTGATATACCTTATACAGTTATCCATACTGACTTCATATCACTCAAAATCAAGCAAAGGCACCAGGTTTGGCAGAACGTGCGTACTCAAGTTTAACTTAAGGGTGTGCGCCTCTGTGCAAGGTAAGCTACACGTGCCTTTTTCTTTCCAGTCTAGCTGTCTTGTGTATTCTTTCCAGACTAGGCATCTTCTGTAAGACTATGGTCTTATACAAGACCACCAAGAGCCACAGAAACACCGATTTATCTCTCTGCAGCCTAGTGACCAGGAGCTGGGTGAGTTGGGCAAAAGGCAGTCTCCGCACTACATAAATCACGATCACTCCCTCTGCTCTCTGAACAGACTCACATAAAACATGTCACAAAGAAAAATGGAGGACATCCTAATTGGCACCTATAGGTGTGGATCTGCTGATTATGCTTTGCACTATGAAGAGCATAAAGGTGCAGTAATCGTTACTCCGACTAACAAGCCAAAAAACTACACTGGATTGCAACCTCTCCTTCAGTCAAGAATGAAAATTTTCACTTCTCCATCCTCAGGTAAAACTCTACTAATATGGTCAGCAGACACATCATACAAAAAAGGCTGAACAGGATTATTTAATGCCTCAGCGATATATTTTTAGAACTATGCATACAAAAATATTTGTATATTCAAATAAATCCATATACAAGCTCTCTCATTTCTGTAAGACATTAGAACAAGAGAAGCGACACTAAAGACAAAGGTGTGTGACACATGTAAACATATCCCTTACTGCAGCTCTGAATGTCAAACCTGACACTAAAGTAACTTTAAATAATACAGTGATTCAAAAAATTTAACTCAGATAATAGTATTACTGAAAATAAAGTTCAGTGTTCTTACCTGAGATGGTTTTGGTTCTTTTCCAGAGATAAAAAAAAGTCACAGTCCTACTGTTATCAGTGATTGTCAGACAAGCCAACCACATAACCACTGCACGCACACGCACCTTTCTACTGAAAAGGAAGCACCAACAAGCCGTGTAGTGCTAACTGCCACACTGTAAACCTGGGCATGGTCTCATACAAATACTGCATTACTTTCAGGCAAAAAACACTTGACTCATGACACATTAAAACTGAGACTTTAAATACGTACAAAGCGAAGAACTTCTGCAGAACCTTTCAAGGCAGGAAGTTATCTTAGCAGTACCCAGAGAATCCCAGAATCTTTCTATTTAGTTCAATCATTCTCTGAAGACTTTCATATATACAGCCATAACAGGAAGCCCATTCTAATAATCCTATGACTTTACAGCTTGGGTTAAAGAAGGTATGTAACAATGAAGACCACTATATTGACCTAAAAGAAATATTTTCATTAATATTCTGATTAGAGATAGGCAGCAGTGGTGGCTGCAATGGATTTTTACATTACTCCCTGCTCTCCCAGCTGCTGATGCTGCTGGGACTAGCTATGCTGAGACCTGGAGAGTGACAAGCACACCCCTGCTACAATTAAACTATCATTTAGCTGCATGGATGTAACCTCTGACTCACTCTGGTACTCAGGCCAAGGACTTCTCTTTAAAACAAACTCAGCAGGAGAAAAAAGCAAATTACTTTCCCAGATTGAGAGGGACACGAAGTTTTGGATACAAAACAGCTCAAGGAGAATCCAGCCCACTCGCTCCCTTTGCAGACACAGGTCTGATCATGGGCTCTGCTACACTATAGCTTGCAGCAACAAAAGAAAAGCCCTGATGTGCACAGAAAGTGATATTTGGACTATGATGCAGATTGGGAATGTGGTGGGGGCAATAGCTGTTGCAACCAAGCAACAAATTTCTCTCTCTTGACTAGACTACATGAGCACCAACATCAATCTCACATATCATTCTCTCAGGAGCAAAAGAGCTAAGAGGTCTCACTTTACTATTTCCACTTCTCTTTTGCCTCTCTACTGCCAATTACACACCCCCACAGCACAACCACACAAATGGTTGTACCAGTAAATTGTACCAGTTAGAGTAAGTTGAAAAATAGCTGCCCTCCAAATAGATTTCTTTTGTTCTTGCAGTTATTTTTAACCGAGATCAGTTCAGTGATCTGATGTTATCACAAAGCCTCCGCAAAGTTGTGCAACCACAGCCAAAAAAGTGGCAAACTGCCTAACAGTTGTAGTATTTTTACATCAGCTTTGGTGCTGAAGGCAACATCACCTTGAGCTGCACTGCTCATCAAGCTTTAAACTTAAATGCTAGCAGTTTCCTTCAGTTCAAATGGCATGGCTATGTTTCTGGAGTTTTGAACAAGACTTAATAACTGCCTTTGTAAATTACAGCAATATTTCTACTATTGAATGGTATTCAGTTTTTAAAGTATTTGTGTAATTGAACCATCTTTGTATTTGTGCTCATTAATATAGTTCTGATCATAGACAAGCAGCTCGAGTCAAAGAACACCAAGACAGGCTTTCCATTTTATATCTTCAAGTGCCAGAAAACTGCCAACTCAGTAAGTTTGTACAGAGACAAAATGAGCCAAGTGGAATCCAATTCCAGATCCCTGGTACTTTTTTCATAGGACAAGTTTTATGATTCACATTGAATTGGTCTCCACTAAGAGAGGATAAAAATCATCTTATTAACACTGGGCCATGACCTGCAGTCATGTACTTCTTAGACAGCAGTGGATGAATCTTTCAGCTTCTGCATCTCAGTTCCAGGGTGTGTAATATATGGGTGTTCCTTGCCCTCAAAGAGACATTTTAAATGGCATGTCACTATCTAAAGAATTTGAAATACTGCAGTAGCAAGGATCACATAAAAAGCAAAGGGTACCAAACCCAGTGGCTGGCTGAGTGGCATGCAGTCACACAAGACATGAATCTCGAGCTAAAAGAGCTAGCAATAAAAATGAGCACTGTTAATAAACTGGCCATCATCCAGCACCCACTTTACTAAACAGAAGCATCCTATGACTATGCACATACACAGCTCCCTGTGAAATTTTACAAGTAACTTACTTCTTGACTACGATGCAGATCATAGCCGTTACATACTGAAGAAACTAATTCTAGCTTACTATTACTTCTGTTTCCTAAAAATCTCTTATTTCTAAATACAAAACACAAGCATGACTGGACAACGGTGAAAATACACAATGCAATTACAACATCTACACCTTCTCCTTACTTTGCTGATCACAAATAAAACAGCTAATTTTACAACAAAGAGGAAATAACAGTAAAATGGTAGCTATTGTACCTTGCAACAGGCTGGTATGGTTTTCTAGTTCTCAACTGGAGAATCAAGAGAGAAGGTAAAAGATGTAATTTCCAGCTTACTGAGGGAGGACTTGAAGATTCTTCCTCACAAAGAAGGAGAAAAAGCTCTTTTTGGACTGTACAAACATGGAGAATAAGACAAGATGCATGACCTCATAACTACAGCAGGAATCTGCAATGACAAATCATATACCTGATCTATTAAGGGAAAATAAAATTCAGAATATCAGTGGTGTGGGCCCACAACAAGTCGGTACAGTACAAGATGAATTAAAACACAAATTACTCTCAGAAGATGAAGAATGGTCCAAGCTGGATGGCAGGAAAGCATGAGGATCCTATTCACGATTCCCGCCTAGCACTGTCAGTAAGACTTGATTTAGAAAAGCATTTCATTGCATTTAACTTGTTCAGAGTTTGCTATTCAGTTCTACATAGTGTGGGGTTTTGAACACTACAACATATACCAAACTGTTCATCTATATGCTTTTAAGTGCACATTTTATTTTGCCTGATTAGTGAAGTTTGCTTTTTAGCTTCCATAGTATGTAAATTTCAACTATAGCACCATATAACTACCAGCAGCAACCAAAGTAACCACACTGCAACACCAAGTGTAGATCCTGTGATCATCATGCTCAGGCAGACTTTTGGCAATTGTTAGCACAGCACCATGTCCTGCAGGGTGCTGAAAACTGCACAGCTGACAAGGGTCAGCTCATAACCTCCCCTTAAATCCAAATGGGAGCTGGGGGGAGAAGGGGAGGCACTGCCTTACCAACACCTGTCCAGGTCTTAAGGAAAGAGTAGCATAGAAGCTGGGAACAAAGTAGCCAAGAACACCAACATATTTAACCTGCCTTGGATACACAGAGTAGACACTGTACACATGGAGCCTCAAGAATCTGTCACCAGCTGTGTGCTGGTGTCAAAAGTAAAAAAAAATAGAAGTCCCTTAGCTACCTATAGGCTAGATAAGAAACAAAACTGAAAAAAAAAAAAATCAACACCATTCCACAAACACAATTACAGTAAACCATGTAAGCATATGCTTATTTTTAGGCACATGTTTCAATTCTCCCAATACCAAGAAGACCTAACTATAAAGACATAACTAAAGATTATAAACAGCCCTAAACTAGCATCAACTGAAATCAGGGAAAGAAACCTCCTGCTGTTTTTAACAGTTTAAGGAGCAATTCCTAAACTTAGAACACGATTTTCTACTCCCTGTTTTATCTAACTGAAGGAGGAGAGGAATCCAGGAAAATAAAGAGTGAAGAGGAACATTTTTATAATTGTGTTGTATTTTTCCCTCATCTATATTAATTACCAGAAACTGACCTTTAAAAACAAAACAGATTTAAAATTTGTGTTCAATTTTGTTTTTCGTGAACCAATTTTGAGATGGCTACAAGGCAGAAAAGTATGTTAAGGATGGAAGAAAGTATCTAGGTGGAAAAGACATGACAAATTAAGAATTTTTTTATGGTTTTTTTTTAATGTTTTTCTGGTTCTGGAAGATTATTCTCTGCTTTGAAGATCAAAGCATTTTGAGAGACCATTTTGAACTTTATTAAAAAGCATCTCTACCATGAAAAAACATGGGATAAACATTCTACAAGTTTACGTTAAGACATAAATAACCCAGTGGGTGCTACAACATACATTCAATAACTCCCAAACTGTCCTTATGCTAAGAAGAGTTTCCGAGCTTTTAATTTTGATCCTAGCTGTCCTCCACCTTAACATTTGGATAATGTAACTCAAAACATTTGCATAAATACATAACCTCTAACAAAACAGAAGGAACAAAACCACTGTTTCTTCACCTTAAGCAACATCCTTTTAGAAGCAATGCCAAACAAGCATATTTACATTTCCCTTGGGAGAGTGAACAAAACATCCGCACAAAGTTTTCCTAAAGCAACAGTATGTACCATAGCTCTATTTTAAACAAGCAGCATTAAAAAGGAGCGGGGGGAAAAAAACAACAACAAACCTCTGATCACCTAAGCAGTGTGTTGGAAACATTGCTACTTTGGGAAAGCCGCTTTGCAGTACTAAGAGGCAAGTTTACTATTTAAAGTTTCCTGCTGTTGGGCGCTACTCAGCAAAATGAGTGTCTTGGACAGAGAGGTCTCAGTCCACCCCTGCTCTCGCAGCAGTAGCGGCAGCGGGAGCGAGCAGCCGCCCGGCGGAGCCCAGCCGGACCTCCACGGGGATGGGCTATGCGCACCTGAATAAGCCCGATCGGTCGCAGCAGAGTTTAATCCTGGAGTTGCCAGCGCTTGAGGCATGAACCTACCCTTCCCAATTCCCTCACACATTGCTGGATATATTTTTTTTTTCCTTAAAAAGCTATAATCCCACAATTAGGAGACGTAAAAGTCTTTGGTAGTTCACAGGAAAATCCCCCCAAAACAAACACCAAAAGCCCAGAAACGAGACGCGTTTTCTGTGAGTCCTTCTTGCTGCAGCCGGCATGGTCTCGGGTGCAGGCGGGGCTCCTCAGCGGGGTCAAGGGGCCAGTCGCGCCCGGCACGGCTCAGCACCTGCCCGAGCCGAGCTCGGGGCGCCCACCGCCCCCAGCGCTCAGCCCCGCGCCGCCCGGCTCCCCCCACTAGACCTGCTCCCTGCGGGGAAACCAAACAGCCCTAAAAATAAAATCAGAAAAAAAACCGGACAGCATGGGCCGAAGTCGCCTACGCTCCGCGGCGAGGCTGCCCACCCCACAGCGGGAAAAACACGGCAAGAAAAAACAGTGGCAGTGCACCCGGCGGCTGCCCGCGGCCAGCCTGTGACGGTCTCCAGCGATGCGCTTCCCCCTACAAAAGGCCTCTCTCCCGCCTCCGGCGCCCCGCTGAGCCCTCCGAGGCCGGAGCTGGGGACCAGGCTACCGCCCCCGCTGCCCCCGACCCGCCTGGACGGCAGCGCCGCGACTTGCTCACCTCCAGCGCCGGTGTGTGCCGACTGTGTGAGGCGGGGCGGCGCGGAGTGAAGAGACAGGCCGCAGCCCTGGCCCCGCCCGCCGGCCGGCTCCTCCCTCCCCCCCGCCCCGGGGGCCGAGGCGGCCGAGTCCGGCCAGGGTGTTCCCTGCGTGGCTTACCCACCGGCCCGCGGGCTGGTGTCTTCGTGGCCGTGGCTGCCTGTCCTTATCGTTCGCCGCTTCTTGCCCAGTGTTTGTGGACGCTGTGAAGGTTGTTTGGGGCACAAGAGGTTGTTGGAGGCACCGCGGTGGCGGGTGAGCTGGTGGTTGGGGGTCCCGGGACCCCAGGAGACGCGGCTGCGAGGAGTGATGCAGGGCTGCCTGCGGCTTTGACGGGCCAGGCCGTGGTGGCGCACTGACAGCAGCTGTTGGCCCGTTTTTAGCAGGGGAGATTCTGCCTCCCCGACCAGCCGGCCTTTTGGGCCGAGCCTGTCAGCCTGGACCGAAGGGTCATCACCTGGTGGCACGTGCCCTTTCTCCAGGATTGCGCGCGTTCATTCAAGTGATCTCAGAGTACTGCTTCTCACAGAACCGCTTTTGGACTGGCCACCAGGAGAACCATACACCCTGAGCAGGACCGCACAGGAACTGCCACAGCAGCATCTGCCTGGGCACCCCTGTCTACAGAGAGAAGGCCAAAAATCCAAGTTGTTAATGCCCCCAATGTCATGTACTTTCTATGTTTGAGTTTTGCAGGCCTCAGGGAAGTACTGAGGAGGAGGACGGTGAGGAAGGATCAGTGTAGATGAGTGAATGTGGAAAGGAAGCTTGGAGAGCAAATGTGCAAAGATTTCCTGCTGAAGAAAATGCGGGGTTGGGAGGATGTCATCCACAACACTGCTGCATTCAAGAGAATGACTTCTCTTCAGGGGCTTGAGCTCTTCTCAGGGTGCTGGGCCTGCACCCCTGCCACGCGATCCAGGGCTGCACAGGTGGCTGTGCCTGCTCACTGCTCTAGCTGTGCATTTATATCTGTAATTACTGATATCAGATACGCTGACTCATGCACATTGAATTCCAAGTACAGAAGGAACTATTCTATGTGTGTGCATGTGAAAGAAATCTCATAGCATTCTAACATGTTACTTCCATTTTGTTCCATTTTGTTCAAGGTCCTCACTTCACTCTGTTTTTTATCTGCCATGGTATTTATAACAAATGATAGCAGAGCAACTACATTGTATGTTTACTCAAATCAATGTGCAATAGTCACACCACTTAAATGACAATGGCTTCCCTAGGTCAGAGCTGCAAGAAAGATCTCTGGTAAACTAGCTTGTGGTCTCATCTCCTGATGCTTCAGTTTCTGCTTTTCACACCAGTATTAGTACAGTGGCTCATATACACCACGGTCAGATAGATATGCCATCTGCCTCAGCTCTGACCCTTTAGAGTGGATGACATTTCCTTAATGTATTCAAAATCTGCAGCATTAACTAGCTTGTGGTGATATAAGTATTTGGAAGATGACAGAATAATCTAATACTGTCAGGGCTTCTCAAAATTTCCTTTCAGATCTTTAAGGTGGACTGCTTCACATTAACATTTCACCTCAACTAGCAAGACTGAACTTAGACAGTTCTGTCTTACAGAACTCTTGCAAAGGCCATTTTAATAACTGCAGATAGCAGTGACACTGGTGATATGTGGCGAACAGGCAACACCACGTTCCAGGCCCAAGAAGAAAAGCAGACAAAACCTCTGATTTCTCTTTCTGCAAAAGAACATCCTAAAGTACAAGAGACTTCCTTCTTTCTTCCTTGTGAAGGTAAACCAAGCAGGTACCTGAATGTTTTCCTTTCCACTCTTGCATGTGCTCAGTAACAGTGCTATATGATGTAAGTAAACTGTCAATAAATGTCAAGTTAGGAATCTCAATGATCATTTTCTTCTCCTCATGCTGCCAGGGTGGTAACTAAGTGCCCTGGGGTTTGACATCATCATCCTGCACACCTATGTGAAAATCAGCCTGGTAAGAGTTGGCACTAACTGTAGTAGTAGATTGCTCCTTACAAACTAATTTTCTGCAATTATCCTTTTGGTAGATTGCCCTGCACTGAATTCCATGCTAACACTTTATGCTCCTTACACCAGATGAGCTAGTGAGGTAACGGCAGAAAATCTGGAGCCATAAGTGGTAGTCCAACACGTTTTTCCTATTCATGTGGGATTGATGGTGATGTTATGTAGAGGGCATTTATTTTCATGGCTTCAGATTATTATATCATCTCACAGACTAGGTACTTCTTTTACAGTATGTCTGAGATGAGAGAAATACTATCATGTAGTTCTATAAATAGGTGACTGAAGTAATGTATTGACAATACACTAAAGTCAGTTTTAAGACTCATAGTTCCAGATAAAAAGTGCTGTGGCAGAGTGATGATCTGGTATAAACTCACTTAGCTGGTTCAGACTCCTCCAGACAGTTTATATGAATTAGCTTTATGCTGATGAGTTTTTCACCTTTCTTCCCTCAACAGCTTACATTCTTGACTGTATGTATTTGTGTGCCATGCCTGTGCCAGCAAAAGTTTATGCTACTGGGAGAATGAGTGGTGCACAGGTCCAGGATGAATTTTGCTGAAACCATCAGCAGTTGCAGCTGGATAATCTTGCCAATGCAGAACATTTACCTTTTTTATTGCATCTGCACATTGTCAAACTATTTGCATAAAGATGGCAGTAGAGAGTGCTCAGTCACTGCAGAGTGCTTATGTGAGTTCCAGTTGTGTCCAACAGAGGAGTGAGATCAAAGAAATTTTTTTTTTTGTCTTGAAATCCATGAGTCAGTGAGCTACCGAGTAAGCCCAGCATGCAGAGTCCAGCATCATGATCCAATAGAATTTTAGGCCCACATTATATATGTTCCTTTGCTTTTACATATCCAGTAACCATGGACCGGTTTTTGAAGAAAAGTTGCACATAGAAAGATTTACTTTCCTCAGCATTTGGGGGAAAAAAAAAAAAAGGGCAACATAGAAACTTCGGAGTTACAAAGACTTTTGCATCAAATCCTTCCCAGAAATTAAAACACAACATACTGTCTCAAGACTGACAATTCTGTGATACGTTAATTTGGAGAGAGAAATTTTTTTTTTTCCAGTAATACATAGAACTACAAAGAGTTTTATTTCTTCTCTTAATTAAAATAAAAATACACAGAACTACAAAGAGTTTTATTTCTTCTCTTAATTAAAATAAGCAATTCTATTCCTTCTCCTACATTACTCTCCCACTATATCTTTGAAGAGTATGTAAAGTTATATTAAAAAAAAAAAATCCAGACTGTTTTCCAGTTCTACTGCTTTGATCATCTTGTGAAAATAATAAAAAATGATATATATTAAAATAATATTAAGCATGGTCATTAAGGATGCACTTTACAGGAAATTAGAATTTATTGGTCTCATACTTGTCTGAATACTCAAGAGCAGTTTCTCATTTCTGTCTAGCAGTTGCAGATATCATAATCTTCTCATATTCTTACATACTATCAAGGAGATATGAGCTATGGCATATCAGCATGTCCTCACTAAGCCTGAGTATTCTTTGTTGAAAGCAAGGGCAGGAGAGAAGGCCTTATAAAAGGGCCCTGAAAGCTTTTAAGAAAGCAGACCTATTTCAGTAGGGTTTACCTGGACTTCTGATGACTGCTTTCAGAAGAGCAGAAGTCTTTGGCATCTGAGAACTGATTGCTTATTCCCCCTCCTCACCTCCCCACCCCATCTTTTTTTTGCTGCTCCATAAGCAACAGAGATAATTGAGCAGAACTAGTTACTCAGCTATGCTCTAGAAATCAGTGAGTTCTTCATGCTGATACTCACATGAGCCATGGTAATTCAAACATTTGCATACAAATCGGCAAATCAGTCATCTTGATCCCTTCCTTAGAATAAAACTGCGGTCTTTGTACTGTTGATATCATTCTGACCAAACAGGTGCACTTTTCTGGAACCAATGAAATATGGGAAACTGTCTCCTGCAGTTCAGCTAAGTTTACAAATAAATTCAGTCTTGCTGGATTCCTCATTCATGACTGCATCCTCTGAGCCACCCACATATCCTTGCATTTGTCCTAGTGAATGAACAGTTCTGCAATAAGCTGGGTTTCTTTGGTTGCCCTTGTAACTCTGAGGCTGCACGTGCTGACAACATGTAGACAGGACTTCCAGTCTAAGCGTTATGATTATTTCCTGATTTTCGGAAGGTGATTACATAGTCTACGCCAAGTCCACAAGAGAAATTGCATGTAAGAGAAAAAAGGTTGTCTATAAGTGAAAAGAGGGAGAAGCATCTGAGTGAATTGAAGTGCCAGCACTGCCAAGAAGAAAGCATGCAAAGTTCTGGCAATTGATTAACTAAAATAAGTTAATTGACTAAATTAAGTTTTGCCACATGTTCATTTGAAACCTGAGCAGTGTTGAGCTCTCCTAGCTGTTAAAAACTACTTGACATTGATTCTGTTTCCCAGTTTAGGACAGGTATCTGAAGTGATCCTTAGGAATAACTGTCATGGAGAAATTCTAAAATAGTATTTATTTTCCTGTTGATTTTACTGCATAGAAAATATAGATGCAAACTGGTGCAAAATCTTCAGAGGCAGGGAAGAAATTAGTAAAATGTCATAGTACATGTCTGAACGTTTTTATTGACTAGTCTTCTAGTTTCATGCTTTTTAAAATAACATTGCACTGACTATAGAGCTGTCATTGTAGATAAAAGGACATTTTGAACTCACCCTTTTAAAGAAACATCAGATTTATAGTGAGATTGGAATTGTAAAGATTTTACATGTTCACTAATGATACACTCATTAATTTACAATAAGCTCTGTTATTGGAGTATAAGAATTCTGCTTCATATCTGAAGCAACCTGGAAAATGAAAATTCCATTTGAACACAAACTAGTATAAATGTAGGTATCTTTAAATTCTACAAAATCAATAATTGCACAGAACGAACAAAAATGCCTGTAGCATGCACCCTACAGACTTCAGCTGGCTTTTGTGCCTTTCTCCTTCTCAAAGCTATGCCTTCGCTTTGAAATACTGAATCAAAGTACACTCTGGTCTGAGTGCATGCCTCCGATTTCTCTAACAATAGACTACAAAACTCCCCGTTCCTTGTCTGGTAGAGCAAGATTGCCTTTCAGGGAAATCTAATGCCAGTGCGACAACTTCCATGTAGCGGGATGCCTTCTCCCATGCTTAGGATTCTGCCCTCTCTGATAAGGAACCAATTGTTCTTAAGTCTTTCAGTACTATTTTATGTTTTTCCCTTTAAAGAGTATCTCATCTTTAGAGAAAAATATACTCAGGATCATGTCAGGGAATTTAACCATGAGGTGCAGTGCATTTTGAATGGGTTTTTGTCCCCTTTTATTGACAAAATCCCGCTCTTGAGGTGCTGTGCACAAGGGTGTATAGCTGTGCTCACATACGTCACTGGGGAAGAGAAAATTTGGTTTCTAAGAGTATTCAGAAGTGTATGTATCAGTGTGATAGCTTAGTATTTCAAACCAAGAAATTGCATCTGGCTTTTGCACGTGCAGACAGTTACATGCGAGTTTTATTGCACTCATTTCAGAAATCTTTTCAAAGTATAGGTCATGAGTAGTTAGTTACTGGTCAAGAAAACATGGTTTTATTCCCTAGCTAAACAGGAGCTATAAACTCCGAGAAACCTCCGCTGCTGGATGCAGGTAGAGACCAAGACCACATGTTTTTTCCAGACACGTTCCTTTATAACTGCGCAGAAACAGTCCCAGCCTGTTTCTCTTTCTACCGTAGTATCACTTCATCATAAAGAAAAGTGAATGCTGGTACATACTATTCTCGTGCTAAGTCTAGCTCCTATGGCCTGTTTATAGGGCACAGTGCAGTGCTATGCAAATATACTGAAGAGAACTCTGGGACCAGATGCAATAGAGTTGCATTAGCAACTTAATTGGGCCAGACAAAGGGTGATACTAACAGTTACACAGCTAGGGCTCCAAAAACAATGACTTTCAGCACTACTTCTAAATGGTGATAATTAGTCAGACTGTGAGTCTCTAATGCTATATGGGATGCTGTATTAAGCTGTGTGAGCAAATTAAGCATATGTTCCATAGTTAACATGCTGCTGCTTCTAAGTCTGACATGAGTAAGCATGCACTACTGTGAATTTTCTCTTAGTGGAAAATGCTAAAAAAATTTTTAGTTATTGTTTCCAGTCACAAAAGAAAGAACAAAATAATACGCATAACAGAGAACAAATGAAAGGAGGACCACATGAAACAGAAACTTGTAAGGTGTTCAGAATTCCTTCTCCTCCACCTTCAAAACCCAAGATATTCAGAATTTCTTTTGGAGTGTCTGAATCTTCTCAAGATTGCATCCACTGAAAATGTGTATCTGGAAAACCTTTAAAAACAGAGAAGCAACACATCTATCATGATGCTTCAAAAGTTTTTGCAAGTGTTCACTCCCTCAGTGAGCTCTCTGCATTTAGCTTTTGATATCTGAGCATAAGACTGTCAAAGGCAATAAGACACTGTGCTGAAGAAGAGGTGTTCCTATGCAGACGTCAGCAAAGAACTATAAAGTTCTTGACTGTATGTTCCTGAGTTGCATGTATGACATAATTGCTAACTTTTATCATGCTTCTGTTTGGGTTTATCTCCAGAAAACATGGCTATATAGGATTGTTTGAAGAAATTTTTTTCCTTCACCCACTAGTTTTGCTGTAGATAACAGTGTAATTTCTGACTCAACATTTCTGCTGAGCTTCTCTCTGTTATCACTGTATACTGGTATTCAAATGTTATTTAGGAATAACTTTAAGAGAAAAAGCCAAATAGCTGTTTTTTGATTGCATTGAAATGTGGAGAAAGGTTCCAATGTTGCTGGAATGAGGAATTTGAAGAAAAGGCCAGGAAAATTTGATAGGAAATAGATCTGTATGTCTGTAAAAGATTAATGCCCTTCACCTAAAACCACCTGGCTATTAAGGATCCAGTATCTGCCGAATTTATTGCAGAGATGGGAGAGAAAAAATATGATAGAATCACATTCTTGTTAGTGCTCTTGCTTTCCAAACCTCATTCAAGTTCGTTATGCATTAAAAGAAAGGCTGTTGTCATTTGATGTGCATTATACCATCAGGAGAAAAGAGCCGCCAGGGTAGGAGGAGACAATTTTTAACAAAATTTATAAGGAATAGAAAGCCTGTTTCTTTCACATATATGCATGTTTGAGGTGTCTGACTTTATTAAGCTGCAAAGAACTAAAATAACAGAGCTCTCGCAGTTGTTATTCTCTTGGGTACAGTAGTTTATGTCTTTTTGGTAAAGTTTCCACCTTTCTACGGAGTATTTCCTGTAAGTACATGTATGGGCTCAGCCAAATGAGAATTGGGGTGTCCATATGCACCTCAGGGCAAGGTTATTTTGATCCAGAAATTCTTTTCTAACAAAGTGACTAACTAGGACTGAGTTTCATTAGCAATGAAAGGGCTGTTTTCTGCTTCATAATAACATATGATGACCTTCAAAGCTCATCTGTACAGTTGATTTCCCATCTGTTTGTACAGCCCCACTAACTTGCTGTGGGCCTGTCACAGAGATACACGCCCTAACCCCATGCATGGGACTGCAGGAGTTTTTCAGACAAGATTTATAATTGACCAGGAGGAATATGATTGTCATTATGATCAAATGGCCAATATTATTAATTATAGTACTTTTGCACAATCAAGATAAATCCAAACTTTGCTACTGACCTGCTACTACATTGCTAAACTCTGAATTTGCAGAGCTTTTGTACATGGGTAGTCCCAAAGATATTCTTTTCCCAGTGCGGTGAAGTTGGCTTCCTACAGCAGACAAGCAAGGGGAGAAGCACACTTGAATTCAGGCTGGTATCTCAGTACAGGTCTCATAGCTATTTTACTTGCTTGGATAAACCATGGTGAGTATATTACCTGTGTTCAGTGAGTCTGAATAATGTTGAGCTTCTCATCATATGTGCCTATAGACTCTTGAAGTTTCTCTCTTGAATTGTAACTGCTTTTATGAAACAGAGAATGGATTAATTTTTGTAGCTGTGGCAAATGGAAGACAAGTCTTTGAAACAAAACCACACTACCACTCCCACATACAGAGCACTGAAGAATTAAGTATCAGTAGATATACTTCGAAAGATGTACATAAAAATTTGAAAACCTTACATCACTGGGGTTTTTTTTTATATTTATCATCAGTATTTCAGTTTTTGCAATTATTGCCATTTTAATTCTTTTTTCTGTCCTTAATGTTTCTTATTTTCTCAGTTGATACATGTATTCCCCTCAGTTTCCCCTTGCATTCTATTTTTAGCTGTGAATAAAACCAGAGGATTCAGGTTTTGTTTTGATTTGTGGAAATAGAGTCTCTTAAAGCTAGGTGATATGGATTCCTGCAATTTTTGCCTATTCTATGAAACACTCATATTCTATTCTCTAGCAGGTTAAATGTGTGCAAGTTTATTTGTGTTACTTAAACTTCATAAACTGTGTTGGCCTTCTGGGTGGAGCAGTGATCACCAGCAAAATGTAAACTAGTCAGGGGCTTTTTCATTGTGATTCCCTTATTTGAAGGTTGGATTTAGAAACACTTCCTGTCAGTATTTTACTTTCCCACTTAAAGTGGTCTTCATAATTGGAAGCCAAAATGCTTATTACTTTTACTATTAATAATAGTTTGTCAGCTTCCCCTTAAGAAAAGTCCTACAAAATTTATCTTAAAATTCCTGCTGCGAAATGCCAGGCACTGTATAAAAGCTGGAATTCATACAAAAAGATAAAGTCCTTGCCTGGACAGCTGTGAAGTCAAGTTGCAGTGGTGCAGCATATCTGTTCTTCCCAAAGGCGAAGAGAACATGCACTGCTCTATTACCTGAAACATCATTACCTGAAGTTCAAAGGTGTGCAGCCTTCCATACAACAGGTTGCTGAATCTGTAGTAATATGGATATAAAAAAACCCTCACTTTTTTGTTTGTCTGGGTTACAAATCATCATGTTGCTCTGACCTGGTGTTCAATCAAATGGGACAATGAATCCAAACTGATCATTATTTAACCTTTTGTCATGTACTTAACATTATGTTAGGTTCTTTAGCATTGTTGATTGTGTTCACAGAACTGTAGAGAACCTTTTGGCATGTACTTTATGTTAGGTTCTTTAGCATTGTTGATTGTCTTCCCAGAACAGTAGAGAAATTTTAAGTTGTTTAACCTTGAAATAATTAAAACATTAGACAGAGCAGTTAACATGTTTAGCAATAGTTATTTTCCTTGTATGGGGATCTTATCAATAAATTGTATACCCATGTGCACCCAGTGAAATCCATAGGAAAACCGATTATTTTAAATCCTGTCTTTAAATTTATAAATGAGTATCAGTGTATAGCTGAGACATGCATCCCAGGCAATGAAAAACGGGGCACGGAGTTGGTAGGTTTTTACCTGAAGTTATTAGTTTACTTATTTTAGGTCAGTGTTCCCATAGATTGAATTTCCATATTTACTTACCCTTAAGTTACTAGCCATTTAATACTAAGTCTGATCTTTTCAGGGAAGGGATGAGGTATTTTCCTCTCAGTTCTGTAGTGATAAATGTAACAGGAATTTAGTCTTGTCATCTACAAATTTACTACAGTGTATTTCAGAGCATCAATTTATTTTAATTTTATTTTTTAGGAAGTTTATTTTATTTCATATAGTCAGTCCTTAAACATTTTTATGATAGTCCCTTAGTGCAGGAAGTCAATAAAACTCAACGCTCAACTGAAGGTAAAAAAATATACCCAGAGTCACAGCATTGTTATAAACTTTTATTTATGAGCATTTTGTATTTCAAAAGCAATTGATGAAGTAGGCAATGGCTTAAGTGGTTTGGATTGTTTCTTCGACCTTGTTATTAGTTATTTCACTGTCACAGCAATGGTGAAATTATTATAATTTGTAAACTCCCCTTCTTAACTGTATTTGAATTGCATTACCATGTTAAATAAAAACATTACTTTAGCATACCCTCAGTGTTTTGAGTCAGCAGTTTGTTTGGTGGATAGAATGTTTTTGGTGACAGATCATATTTGGAAAGCTGACAAATTCTTGGAGACCCTGGCTCAATGAAATCAATGTCTTCCAAGCTTTTCAGCAAATGTCTAAGGGAGTTGGGGTGGAGCAATGTTATGTGGCACACCATTTATTGCAAACCAGAAAGAACTTTAAAAAAAAAAAAAAGTTGCCTTTTTTTTTTTTAAGACAAACCAGAGACTCAAATGCAAAATCCAAAATATAGCCTTATTATGGACTTTGCCACAGCTGAAAGTCTTGAATACAGAACTAAGAACACTGATTACTATAATCTATAAATGCATTTTCTTCCATTCCCCAGTCCTCTTCTGTGAGAGACATTAGTCATCAAATAAGTCTTTGAAGGCTAAATTTACAAGATTGCAATTTAAGCACTCAGTATGTTTCCATTTGATACAATTTCAGAAAAAAGGTGGACAAAAATTGTTATATAATGTCTAGAACTGCAGGTACCTCCTGGCTTTACACAGTCAGAAGTAGAACTTTGTATTTTTTCGGGCAAAAATGACACGTTAAAGAGAGTCAGAGTACTGTACACCAGTATGCCTCTGCCTTAGTGTTATCACCCTGGAGGATTTAAGTATTCTGAGCAATGAACTAATCATTTAAACTGAACAAAGGACTAGGAGTTTTCCATAGAGTGTCTTTACAGGAAGAATCAGAATACGTACGAATAGTGTCCATTCACGTAGTAATCAAAAGCTATTACATGTTTAGGAATGGATTTTAACTGCTGAGCTAGAAAGAAATTATATCCCATTAATAAACCATGACCTCATTAATTCCCAATATTTCTGATCATTGGAATTAAAAAGAAAGTGGTCAAGAGAATTCCGCGTGAGAAGCGATGTGTGTATCTTGAGGAGAGATTCTTACAATTAGATTAAGAAAAGACTATATATACAAACATGAAGTGTTATGTGGATTGAGATAACCCTGAGAAAGCATGCAAATAGTGCTATAGTCTTTAGTTTTGGGCAAAATTCCTTTTGATTATATAGTAGCTATTAAGTCTTAGGCTGCACAGCTGAAGAAGTAGAATAATGCTTGCAACTGTGCTTCCTAAAGAATTTTACATCAGTAGCAAGTTTTCAGGAAGCAGCCTTCATGTGAGCACTCAGAGTACGCTAATGTCCTGTGAGTATAGTTAGCATCATCCCCATATTGTCTCCTTAAGAGTGCAGAATCAACAGAGCACACATGGCAAGCAGGTATCCTGTCAAGAACTTACTAGCTGCAGCAGCTGTTCTTGCAGAAATGCACTGTCGCTTTTTAAAGTAAATACTAAAGAACAGCAGTTTTGCAGTGTGACATGCAGTGTCATAACCACCAAAAAAGACTCTTAGTCGAACCTCCTCAACAGAGTCCTTCCTAACAAGCTTACTTTTGCCAAGTGTTCATCTGCACAAATTGTCTAAATAATCTTTTGGGAAGAAATATGGGCCACATACTGTCTTCATTAAGAGTCTAACTTAAGGCAGCCATTGAAGTCACCTAACCCTTCAAAGTGCCTCAGGAAGTGAGCTCAGGCCACCCTTCTATTCCACAAGAAGTCTAGTTCTCTGCCACATGCTCCCATCACCTATCTGCTAGTCATACGTGAAAGAATCAAGGAAGTCTGGCCCTAGGACCATCTTAAAAGCTCACTCAACATAAGACAAATCTTTTGACAAAGAATCCCTTAAGAATTTTTTAAAATGTGTACACATTTTATCTTCTATTCCTGCTTTATCTTCTCATAGAAAGAATGTGAAAATTTAAGAGTTTTTAATGGGTTGTTGTTTAAAACAAAATTAAAATAGTCATTTGTCTGGATGCCAGTTTTATCCTATTGCATTATTAACCCACATTTTATAGTACTGGCCATAAATATTGGACAGAACTGAGTTATAAACAAAAGGGAAATTGACAGGAGAATTAAGGCAAATAAGAGAAAAAATAGTAATAGGGAAAGTGAAAATGGAAGTAGAAGAAGAGAAAGAAAAAGAAGTATAGGTATGTTGACAGGGGAAAATAAAAGCAGAAGCAGTCTATCTTTGTCCTTGTTATCCACAGCATACTGCATCCATCCCTCAACACCTCAACTACAGAGAAGCTGGGTTGATTTCAGCCTACTGTTTCATACCTCCACCACTTGGCAGGTATTATTAAGTTCAAATTAACATGACAGAGGAAAAAAACCCCTTTGTTTCTGAATGCCTAGGCCTCACATAGGACAAATACAGTAGCTAGACAGATGCAAATAAATTAAGAAAATTGAAAAGGAACTGGAAAGGCTGGAATGATTTCTGCCAGTAATCTGATTAAAGGCTTGAACCTGCTCATCTTGTTCATGTAAACTTGTACCTTCACTCAGTATGAGACTTGTCATCATTTAAGAGCTATGTGATTATATAATTAGCCTGAATCTTAATAGTACTGATGCTATGTCCTCCTTAGTGCAGAGAGAGTTTCATTCCAGCAGCATTTTGACAGTGAGGGAGCTCTCCCAGAAGTCTTAGCTCAGACCTTGAAGCCCAAGAGCTGCTCTCTTCAAAACCTGGGCAAAGTTCAAACGAATTTAAAAACTGATTTCTCTGCTAAATTGTTTGAAGGCCATGTGAAATATTTCTCTGTACTTTCATGTCTTTTTTTTTTTTTCAGATACACAGTTGGTTGTTATTAGGTGGCGGGTGCTCATTACTGACATGCGTGTGCAGCCCTGAGCCCTGTTTTCAGAAGGGTAAAACGCTATCAGTTTACAGTATCATACAGAGTTTCCAAGTGATGACATGTATACAAGGAAAAACAAACAATTTTGAGATTGATTCTTCAAAAAAGCAAAGGTCAGATTTTTCTGTTTGATATACTCCTGGCACTCGCAGTGAAGTAAAGGGAAGGTACATGTTACATCAGAGGACAGAACCTCAAAAATAGCCTTTTCCCTCTGCTTACCAGTACAAACAAAATGAACTCATCTCAAACTAATACCCTTTTAATCAGACTGGTATTTCACTCCTACACGTAGAGGTAAACACATAATCTCAAATTCTTAATTTGAAGAGCAACTCGAAAATCACAGTATTTTGGTATCCGAGGAAACAACTCCAGGCTGTAACTTGCATCTGATTTTCTTCTCCACTCCTTCTCGTGGGGTCATAAGCTGCATGCAAGATGACTACAAAGAGTTCATGTTTGAACGAGATGGCCTTTACACCCTGCTTTGCACAGGCACATGGAAGTACCTACAAGGCAATCTAGCCTATCAGAAGAAACTTAACCTTGGAAACTTAGCCTTGGAAAAGCAGAAAATATGTATGTAAATAAAGGCAGCTTTGAGATACTCAGAGCTTATATTTCTCTTGTCCCCCAGTCTTGGATAAAAATTTCAAAAGTATCGATGCCATATTACATTTCCCAAATGCTCAGCAAGTGTCATTGTCATAGAGTAAGTTTGCTAGTTGATACAGAGTGCAGTGTTCCTGAATTATTTTGTCTAACACATTTTCCAATAAATCTCATGATTGTCAAATATTAATAAGGACGGTACTGAATGCCACAAAGGAGAGAAGCAGCTTTCCTAGCAGGGCAAAACTTTGGCAGAGAGGTGAGTGTCATTTTCCTAACACAGAAAGTAAACAGCTGGGAAATGAGCAGAGGAAACATCCACTTTTACTGTCAATATAAGCATAATTTAATGTCTTCTGGAAAAGCACCCCAGTCTAGTATCTCAGTCATCAGGTGGAACTTATCAGCAGAGGCTGCTACATAATTTGAAACTCTTAATATTTTTAGAGACAACATTTCTGGAATAGTACTCAGGTAGTCTGGTTACCTGAACACAGAGGGACTCAGAAGGATGGACATTTTCAGAGCAGTGATTCATTTTGTTTTGCAGCACTTGGATCCCTGAGGTTAGATTTCCCCCCCAAACGCACACAGCAGTTCCTGAGGGTGTAAGAATGAGATTTGTACGATAGACTATAGGAATAGACTGTGCAGGATGTTCTGCCTGGTGTGCACTGAAGCTTCACGAACAGAACAGCAGGTGTTCCCCTCGGATGCATAGCCTATGTAAAATCCTCACAGAACTTTCGTTCTATGTGGCACTGTACAAAGAGGTAGAGGAGAAGTATGCAGGAGAAATGAGGTGTGGGAGAAATTACAATGCCACACATTGTTCATGGTCAGAAGATTGTTCTTGCTTGGATCAAAAAGGCTGACAGGCAAGCGTGTGAAGCTGTGACTGTGTGTACGCAGTATGTTACCTGCTGGGGAACACAGGCAGTAGTCTGGGCTAGAGGCTGCAAGAAGGGCTGCTCAACAGATCAAACCCCAGTTCTAGTGGGCAGCAGTCCATCATGGCTTAAAAGGTGCAGATAGTACGACACTGAGCCCAAGATGTTACTGCTTCTGAAGATGTGATGCTTTCATGGTTAAAAAGATAAGCTGCAAAAGTTTGTCTGCAGGTACCATAAGGAGCATAAGCTTGTACCTTCTTCAGTCAAGTCTTTACTAATACAGAAAGGGATGTATATAGTTGTCGCAAAGTGTGTTTCTCAGGTAGAACCGCTATGCTATCAGCAACTGTGTGGTCACCAAGAGCCTCAGTAGTGTGACAGGCATGGATAGAACATGTCAGGATTTATCAAAAGATAATCCAGTTGACCTGCAATCTGTAAAGCAGTTATAACCCTTCCAGTTTATAAACTATTCCAAGAACATGATGCACAACCACTCCTTTCCCTTGCAGAGGAGACATCCTGTTGTCTGAAGCAGACAGTTATCATCCAAATGTTAAATAGCTTGTTGGGAATCATCAAGCACTATTCTGAGGAGGTTTATACAATATTAAGTGTCTGTTACATCTTCTTTGCTGTCAACAGAGAGGTGTCTTGCTGCTGCAAGGTATTTTGCAATTACATTGCATTGTCTAAAGTGTCACTCAGTACTCCAGGCTTTAATGTAGTTATTACAGAGTGAAAGTGTTTGTCTTATCTAATGGGAAATTGGATTAGGTAACTGGAGTAATATCTCTGATCTGTCATGTAAAGAGCTATGTCCTTTACCCGCTTCAATACATGGAATATATACTCTGGGTACGTCCTGCAGGAATCTGCTTCACACTTTGGTACAGTATTGCTCCATTGTTTAAAATGTTACATTTAATCAAGTATTTGATTTAAACACTGGATATTTTCTCTGTGAGACTCTCTTGCCAGCTCAGATTGGCTGTTCCTTTTCCTATGTGCCATGGGAAACACAGCCAAAGAAGATGTAATGTTTCATTAGATGATGCCATGATCAAAGCCATAACCAAACCACTGGAAACTCATATAGATTTTGGTAACAAGTGCCACCAATGTCCCAAAAATTCCAACATTACAATGAAAGTAAAAGGCTTGGCATTTTGCCCTGTCACATTGATGAAGATAATTCTCATGCAGGTCTGAAGAGAAATAGCTGAATGCCTGTTATTAATGAATTTGTATCAAAGTCGTAGGTTGGATTCCACAGGCTTTATGTCCCTCCATTAAAAGCAGTAGGGTATTTTCTTTCACTTTCAATAAGCACAGGACTTAGGCCCATGTGACTTTTTTTCCTGTTTTCTAATCACTAAGCTACCTCATGTGTTGAGCAAAGCAGTGCCTTACCCTGCCTAAGTAAGCTGTGGGACAACTTAAATGGAAACTGCTTGGTCAGAAACTGCCAGATTAACTGCTACTGCTTTCTGTTGCAGAAAAAAAAATATCTCAGATACTGTCATTACTATCACTGGTGTCATAACTGATGTTCAGCACTGCCATTACAGGAGCATGATTGCTGTGATTTGATTGCTGCAAAGTTGCAGTACAAGAAGCATGGTGGTGCAGGCTATTTGGCAGTTCTACTGTGTGTTGTTACCTTCTCTCTGACACAGAACAAGACAGCACTCATAGTGGTATTAGTGTCAACACAGCTATCTCCAATAAAGGAAGCATACAAGTGGTTAGCAGACCGGCTGCACAAGGAACTTCCAATTTAAGGCACACAGGCAAATAAAGCAAAAGCCAAGGAGGCATGTGCTCACAAGCTGAGCACTTCCCAGAGCAGATGGGTTGTCAGGACCATCTCAAGGAAGGAAAGGAAGTTGGCATAAGCTTTTTTTCACAGTTTATTTTTAAGTGGCATATACAGTATTTTTATGAACAGAGCTAGAGTACAAAGTAGAAACTGGCTACCTTTTATTAATCTCTTTCAAACCTCTGAATATGGAAAAAGATGAATAAAATAAACAAGCAGATGTATGGTGGCAAGTTGCCAGGTTCCGGTGAATGCTCATGTGAATATGATTAAACTTCAGCAGTGGCTCTGGCTCCCACACTTGCCAGTTTATTTAGCAGTCTCATAGATTGCTCTCAAATTCTGAAATTGATGGGGAAAACAAACTATTTCACTGACTTTAGAACGAACAAATCAAAACTCTTTGGGCTTCCTGTAGATCTGCTTCCGTAACAATCACTGATTGAGATTCAGGGGTGCTTCTATCCACAAGGGGTGAGAAAACATTGTTACTTGCCCATTTTATCCTCCTAGTCAGGCAAATAGTGAACCTCTTACAGAGGTGTGAGGACAACACATTTAGAAAATCATTTCTCAGAGAAAAGGGGGAGCGTAGGGGTTCCCAGCCAGTGCATCATTTAGCTGGGCTGGATAGCCAGAGGTGTCCGAGGAACAATAAAGATGAGCTGGGGCATGGGGACTGAAGTGCAGCCCTGCCTCTGGCATGGGTGGTTTAGAAGGAATAGCCATGCCCTTTGTTCTTTGGGCATTGTGGCAATTTCAGGAAATAGTCCATCTGCTGCCTGCATGGCCTTCTGCTTCGTCACAGCTGGAGATCTTTGAACAAAGAGCATAATACATGGTTTTGGAAGTATGGCAAGTATTTCTATTACTCTTTTTCTTGGGTGTTGCACCTAAAATTTCACAAGTGTGAAGCAGGCACAACATATTACTAGTACCTATTAAAATGCCACAAAGAATAACCTTGTACTTTATTACTTAGAACACAGCACTTTCCAAACATGTTATGTTTGTAGGTATGCTTACTACCTGTGGAAAGAGGGGATTCCCTGTGAAATAATTCCCTGTTCAACATGACATTGCTTCTGTATTTAACCTATAGTTTCTAGTTAGGGAGAGGAGGACACAGAGAAAGCATAGGAGAGAGGGAATGATTTTTTTCTGTTTACTTTGTAGAGGATTTTGCATTGTCTTTTTCAAAAGAACAGTTGTTCATCACAAACATGAACTATTTAAAAAAGCTATGACTGAAGATCTCAGCCATTTTCTCAAAACGCAACACATTTAAATAACATTCATGCTGCTACTGATTTTAACAGACACAATAACTAGTTCTGATGGGTTAACCAAAGAGTAAAACTCTGTACATGGTGGTGAGTATAAAGTTTGTCCACATTTCCTACTGAAAACTTATCTCATTGCTTATCACACAGACCAAATAAAAATGGAATTTAATTGACGTCACTTCGTGCTAGAATATTAGCCAGAAAATATCTGCCTAAGGAACTTGCTGATCTTAATGACCTCTGTGATATCTTATCTAGGGGAGAATTTTATACATGCTCACATCAAGGTCTGAATAAGTAAAATAAGGAAAAATAAGGAAATATGTTAGATCATAATTTCCAATGAAAATTTTGCCTCATGAAAGCTGTATGTATAGAGTAAGGAAAATTAGTTTCTTTCTCCTAAACAAATCTGTAGATGAATAGGTAGGTGGTCATACTATTCATGGCTTATTAATAAAATCTCCCTTTCTTTGCTACTATTTTTAACATATTCATGTGCTAAAGTAATAAGCCTTTCTGCTGTAAAATGTTCAAACCTTTCTTAAAAGTTGCCTTGAAATTAACATAAGAAATTTTATCCTGTCATTAACCCTCATTAGCTCAACAGTATTTCTTACTTGATTGCTTTTTCTTGCGCGCATCTTGCAATTACAAATCCCCTGCTAATATACAGATGTATCCTGCTCTGTAGAGTGCAAACCACAGAAGATCTCATATCACCCTCAAAAACCTACATATGATGCCATCTGCTTCACTGCTTTTCTCAGGGAAAGCACTGCGTCTTCATGGCTCAGGCAGTTTAGAACTGGGAAGAAAGGGCTGCTTTGGTTAAGACACAAATCCATATAAATTTTCAGCCTAGCATTATTTAGATCTGCATTGATGTGCTAATATTTATCTTTACTTTCCTTTTTCACTCTTTATAATCAGTCACGACACTGTACTTTCTTGTTTTAGCTGAGAAGCAGAATTACCAACAGAGCCTGAGAAAAGTCCTTTCTGCCTTTCCAAGCAGTCTTTTCCTGCCTTCCAGGGAAGCAGTCTCATGAGAGAGCTGAGGCCTATTTTGGTCTTGTAACAAAAAACATTTAAATAGATTGGGAGAAGGTTGTATTTCACGGAATGAGAGACTCGAAGACTGGTTGACACTGAAAGGGATCTCTGAAGATCATCAGGTCCAACCCCCCTGCTCATGCAGGGCCACCTGGAGATGGTTGCACAGGACCATGTCCATATGGCTTTTGTATATCTCAAAGGCTGTAGCCTCCCTGAACAACCTCTGCCAGTGCTCAGTCACCTGTACAGCCAAAAACTGTTTCCTGATTTTCAGGGGGACCCTTCTGTGTTTCTGTTTGTCATTACCTCTTGACTTGTCACTGGGCATGACTGAAATGAGCCTGGCTGTCTTCTTTGCACCCTTCCTCCTGCTATTTACATACATTTATGAGATTCCCCCTCAGATTTCTCTTTTCCAGGCTGAACCTGATTCTCTTCCATCAAGGGTACATCTTCCATGCTCCAGACTTTCCCCATGGTCCCTGTGGCCTGGGATTCCTGAAGGCCAGCCTTGCTAGTAAACACTAAGGCAAAGAAGGCATTCAGTACTTCAGTCTTTTCCATGTCCTGCATAACCAGGTCCCCTGTCTCATTGAGCAATGGGCCCACATTTTCCCTAGCCTTTTTGTCAACTATGTACTTATGACATCCTTCTCATTGTCTTTGACATCCTGGCTTGATCGAATTCCATTTGGGCATCAGCTTTCCTAACGTCCTCCCTGGATGTTTGGACAATGTTTCCATATTCCTCCAAGGTTACCTATCCTTGTTTCCACCTTCTGTATCCTTCCTTTTTGTGTTTGAGTTTGGCCAGGAGTACCTTGTTCATCCATGCAGTACTCCTGGTATTTTTTGCCTCACTTCCTATTTGCTGGGATGGACCGCTCTTGAGCTTGGAGAAGGTGTATCTGGAATATTAGCCAGCTTTCTTGGGCCCTCTTCCCTCCAGGACCTTATCCCATGAGACTCTTCCAAGCAGATCTTTGAAAAGGCCAGAGTATGCTTTCCTGAAGTCCAGGGTTGTAATCTTGGTTTTTACCCTCCTCACTGCCTGCAGAAGCCTGAGCTCCACAATCTCATGGTCACTGCAGCCAAGGCTGTCTTTGACCTTTGCATTCCCAACAAGTCCCTCATCGTTTGTTAATATGAGGTCCAGCAGACCACCTCTCCCTGTTGGCTGAACCGATTTCAATTGAGTTGTATTCAAATAGAGCTTTCAAATACTGAAGTTGCAAACATGTTCTGATGATCTACAGTAAGTTTAATTTCAAAACTTTATGTTAGTAGATGATTGCTATTGTTGAGGCAAATCAAGTCATGGGGGGGTGCTGGGGAAAGCAATGCCTGACATGGAAGAACTCACCAGTGGCACTGCTTGTCATAGGCAAAAGCTGCCAATCCCCAGATGACATCTTGCTTCTGCAGAAACTTAGTTCCTAGGACCTACTGGGCTTACAGTCATCTTTCCAAAAAGCCATTTTTAAAAACACTAGTCCAGTTACTCCTCAATGAAAGATAGTAATTAAATGGCAAATAAATCTAGTAAAAAGGGGGCGGTGTGGGGGGGTGGAATGTCATTTGTCTAACACAGGAGTACATTATGACTACAGAATGCAAGAATTGCATGGGAATCAAAGTTGGATGTGCTTTAAAATTTGCTACCAAAATGATTAGCTCAGCAAGTCTGAGCCTTTTTCAGTGGGTTCTGGTCTGCTTCCTTGAGAGATCACCAGGGACCAGCAAGCTTTCATTAAATACAACACTGTTGACCTGCGGACAAGGGTGTCATATTTTACAGGACTGTTAAGCTTGCCAGGCATTAACTACCCTAGCTATGTAGGTGCCAAGCAAATACAGTAGGTGAGCAGCTCTTTCTTTCAGTGAAAGCAAAGCTGGGCCTGATGCCCAGATCATGTCTATCAAGATGCACAGTTGAGGGCTTTTTCCCATCAGGCCTCCAAAAGGCTATTTCTACAGGGGAAAAAGTTTTTTAAAAAATTAGCATTAGGAATTTGTATTACTATTCTAGTGGTTATTGGTTTTAAAATAAATACCCTGCTGAGGCAAGAAATACATCTACACAGTGGTATTTCTAGGAAAGACATTCCCCCCACCCCCAACGTCCAATATTACATTCAATCGTAATTTCACATCTGTTAAAACTGGTCAATTACAAACTATCCAAAGGATTGTGTTCCTTGAACTCAGGAGGAAAATGTATTTTGTGCTTGCAATAAAAATATTTTATAAATTTTTTTGTCTAAATAAAAAAAGAAGACGACTTTTAATACAAAAATTGAGAAATGCTCATATTATGTTTGTAAGTCAGATTGGATTAAAAGAAACCTTGAATGTTCTATAAGCCTTAAGTATGACTCAGATAAAGAAAAATTTAGATCAGGCAATTTCAAGGACAACTTACCTATTCTTGTTAAGATAAAAGTGAGTTATAAATAATAAAAAGAATTTACAATATTACTTTATTTGCCAAATGCTGTTATCAAGATGTTATGCCAAAAGATGTTACCAATATGATATGTGAAGGAAGGGATTTTATGGAGTAGCCTTACATTATGATTAATTTTTTTGAACAAATAGCACAAATGCAGTTGTTTGGCAGCATGAGTAAAAATCTAGGCCACAGAAAGTACTGTATTGGATCAGATGACAGTTTAAACTCTGATCAAGAAAGGCTTCAGATATCTCAAAGGGACATATCAGCATGGATATTTTTGGCACAGCCTATTTTAAATCACCTTATTCAGCAATCTGACTTGTGCCCCCAAACCATGAGGGTTCTTGTGTTATATTTTTAATACTAACTAATCTGCAACTGTGGATGATCACATTATTCATATAAATGCATAAAATCCACTGAATCTAAGGCATTTTCTCGACAATCATTCCATTCAAATCACCAAGTGTACAAGACAAAATAAATTACTTGGCAGAAGTACTGAATAACTTACTTTATTTCAGTTATATATCTAATTTGTGTTTCGGCAGAATAAATAACCCCCCCTTTCCAAACCTTGTTATGATTTGTAAGCAACATCTTAAGATGTCTCCTGTTCCTGTATGTCCTGTTAGAGATAAGGGTGTCTGGAAATGGTAACAAGTAGATCCATGTCAGAGCACATTACTGATATTAACCAGACATAGCAGCGCTAGTGATGTTTCTACTGTGTTTTGTACGCAGCTGGCTGCCCACTAGGCTATGAATGGCTTTGACATGTAAGCACAGAGTCATGCTCAGCACACCATAGGTCAATGACATACCAAAATCTGTATTTTGAGAAAGAACATTACAACATTATCAGATAACTTAGTTGATTAATTGTTTTCAAGCAGTTTAAGAGTTATTGTATGAAGAGGAGAAAACCTAGGTTCCTTCTGTTTCCTCTGTGTTGAACTGGTTTGTAGGTGGCTTTGTTCCTTGACCTCCGCATGGACTAGCTGAGGCAGAGCCAGGGCACTCCTGCTCTTGGAGCACAAGCTTCTGTTTCCAGAACATTCTGCTGAGATACCTGGAGGCAGCAAAAAAAATAAATATACTAATTAAAAAACTAGTTTTCAGAGGATTACCCCTGTTAAGATTGGAAATCTACAAAAATTTATGGTTTTGGGTAAAGACTTTCTTCCTCCTAAGGGAGAAAAGATTTTGAAGGGCCCAGTGATTCCCTTTAACTTGGAGAGTAGGCACCAGGCTGGTAGAAGAAAGAAACCCTAGAAATACAAGGGTTGCAGTTTTACAGGCAAGCAGAAGAAAAAACTTGCTCTCTTAAAACTTGCACCACTAACATAAATGAGATAATCTATTTTGCTATGAACTGAGTAGTTGTGTGTGTGGCTGCACACCAAAACAACGCATGGGAAAAAAGTGCAAGTGAAGCCCCATTTTGCGGGCTTTCCTGTGTGAACAGGAGCTGCCCTTTAGGTGGTGCTCGGACCGTTCATTCTCCCGTGCACCATGGCAGAGGCTCCCTGAGAGGGTGTGCAGTCCTGTTGTGCAGTGCTGCACTGTGAGGGGGAAGAGCACCCTTCCACATGTGCCATCAGACAAATTTTTATCATTTTTAGCTTCCTTCTCATGATAGATACCTATCATGGTCCTTGGTAATAGCACTTGCCAATCTTTTGATTCAAGTACCTCGTTACCAGATTTCTACCATGATCAGTGGTTTAGTTGATGCCTCATGTATTTTTGTTGCTGCAAGTCTAACTTCCTCCTCTCCCACCTGCTGCAGTGCTGATGAGTAGGGGAATAAGAGAGTCTGGAGACAAGGAAACTAAGGAAATATCTCTGTGCGGTGTGGTGCTGTGCATGACACTTCTCTGAGTTCCTGGTTGGGTCCTGGGATGCTGCCTTAGCCATTTGCTGGACGGGGAGGGAGCAGGGAGTAAGAAGGAGGAGGGTAGCCATGTATTTTTCATCTCAATACATTGTGTTTCTGAATTATTGGTATAATTTTCTGTGGAAAATAACTTGTTCTGTCATCACGATTGTCAAGTTTATCCGCTTTTTGCCCTCTCACCTTTTTAGCACGGAAATTCTCATGAGTTTCGAGGAGCTAACTTTTTTTGCAGTGTTCTTAGTGCTTGCTCACACTGCTGTTACATTGCAAAAGCAGGAAGTGTCACATGTGTACAAAGGGTGTAAGAATACAAACAGTTCTCTAAACATTCTTGGGCTTGTGAGAACAATAGCATTTCTCAAGACTGATTGTGTTGCGTATACACAGTGCTTTCGTTCTCTGCTAAATACTTGTGAGAAGAAAGAGAATGAACTGTTTATTTGTCAGCTGAGTCTATTTTCCTCTGGCTACAATTTGCAAAAGTTAAGTGTTAGTATAGTAATTTTTAACGTGTCAGAGCAGAGCTCTAGCTGATCCCACAGAAACATATTCATGCCCACACTTGTCAGAGAAACTCCCTAGCCCAAAATTAAGCCGCAGGTTACAGTTTTTCAGCATGGGCCATCTCTGTAGACCAGTTGGTGTCAGCTGTTTAAGCACTGCATTAGCTAGAGGATGTCTAATTCTCCATCAGGACTGTCCTTCATTCCAAGTGTGGAAAACAGCACTAATGCTTTGACCTTTTCTGTGTAGTTTTCAAGTCTGTCAAAATGCCTACATGTGCTAATTACTCTCATTTTGTCATACAAGATTCTTTATTTCCTAATCCAAGATTTTTTCAGTGTTTTGTTTTTTTCTTCCCTCTTTATTTCTTCTTTCCTTTCTCTCCTTCCAGTATCGGCAGACATCTAATGCAGTAAAGGCTCATCTGTTCACCCTGATTTATACTGAATGTGGTTGTTAATTGTCTTTCTTGATTGTTTTCTCTAACAATTCTGATCTCACTTACAGTGGCATACAACATGCTTCTAAACATTTTTTAGTGTGTCACATTTATCTCCCTTGAGGGAAAGGACTGAGCAGTAATACTCATTGTGTACTCCTGGGAATGCCTTCATCTGCTCTGGAATGCAGTGCATTCAAGATTTTTCTTGTTTCCTTTCCATTGCCAAACAACCCGCAGCTCTCAAATTATCTGTAGGCACCTCCTAACAGGACTCTATAATCAGCATGACAATGACTAAATGAGTTGATTTTTTTTTTTTTAATTGTGGTACAGTTGTTCTTCATTACTCCTGAGAGTTTGAATTTTCAGGTAGGACTGCCTCTTCTTGGTTACATCAAGAGCCACCCTTACTGCTGGTTGTTACAGGTAGCACCACACACGACAGCTTGACCAGAACAATTCTGGCCCCCTGCAAAGCTGGGCATGTGCCATAGTAATTCACTTTTCCTCTTACACAGGTTAACGAAGAAAGGACTCAGACCATTCCCTGCTTCAGCTTCCACATATTTCTCAAGTGTTTTGTCATAAAAATTTACCATCTTTTTAAAGAGGACTAGATAAAACACTTCCAGGAATTTGGGGCAATAATTTAACCTCTATGCAGGACAAATATTCCGGCCTCTCCACAGCTTCCCAGTCTCTGACTTAGCAGTTTATTACTTATTACAAGTGATTGCTTTTTTTCCCTATGAACAAATTGCTAAACCCTCCTGTTTCCCATCTGCTGAATTCTTGGTTCCAAAAAACCACAACAGAAGCAGCACAGTGCTGCACTCTTTGTTCTTCAGGCCCGCACAGGCAATGTCTTGGTAGTGTGGGTGCATGGTGGTCTCGGTGAACCGGCCAGCCTCTAAGCCAAGGGAGACGCAGGAAAGCTTCTGCTACACAAAAACATTTAGCTGAGAGGATCAAGTTTTCATCTTGGTTTTAGGCAGCAAGTCCTTTTGAAGTTTATGGTGACCATCCTGGACTGCCTTTCATAGCTGGTTTTTCATTATTTTTCTGACTTTCTAAAAGGGTCTGAGAATTTTTTTTTCTCCAAAGACATATTCCTTTGCTCAAGAAAGTCTGTATTTCAGTATTGTGTTATGAAGAGTTACACTACTCATGCAGAGGACATTCTTATTTTTGAAAACCAGTAATTATTGTACCAATAATTACTCCTATAACTCAAATGATAGACTATCACCTTTTGTATGGGAAGGCCTGAGCATCAGACATTGTTCCTGACCCTTTCTTAGCTGTAGGGGAACCTGTGATACACTCATATAATGAAAATGAAAACTATGCAAAGAACAGTAGTATGATCCACTTAGTCCTGTGCTTTCCAAACTAATAGGTGTGTAATGTTCCTGTCTTTCCTTTTACCATTAAATGTATCACAGGATATTTTGTCTGGCAATTGTTATATTGAATTCAGGCAGTTTTGCTAAAGCCTGAAAGTTATTTCCATGGCACAGGTGTTTTATATCCTTCAAAACAAGTTTCATGGGTCTCTATTCCATCAGATGCGTGAAAAAACCCATCAAGTATGGTTCTACTGAATTCACCAGTGAGGTACGTGGAAATGGACTGGGAGCTGTTTCAGGCCAGGCTGATAAGCCATGCAGGGAGGCTGTGTAGGCCTGAGGTGGTTATAAAAAACAAAAAGATGTTTTTATTTTCTATCATTCACAAGTTACAGCCTGCCATGAACATCAGTTTTTAATCAGGTTGATGACTGTGGGAAGTGTATGTGCAGTTGAACATGTTTGTGAGCTCTTGATCATAAGCTGTGCTGAGCTGAGTAGCACAAACCTGACTGTTTCATCATCCTGATGAGTATTTCAGCATAACGGAGGTCCTGAGAAGGACACTGCTTACCTGAGAAAGCTTTTCAGCAATTAACTGATGGGTTTGCTGCCCAAAAAGTATTTTAATTGTCAGGGGTTTTTAATACACTGGACTCCGTTACTTGAAACAAAACCTTGAGTTGTTTACCTTTTCAGATTAGGTTCTGTAACCCTCTAGGCCCTAATTGGGAAAGTAATCAGACTTCTAAGAAGTGCTGAAGAAGCACATTCCTTCTCTTTCTCTGAAAAGGCAAATTGTTTTTCATTTCTGCTTTACTACACATCAACCAAAGTAATCGGAAGATTTTTGTTATTGTCAGTGGCCTTAGACGAGGGCTATTGCCTAGATGGTAGAACTGGTTTTCTGATCTTAAGCCTGAAACAAGAAAGAGTTTCTGTGTGTTTATGGTTTTATCTTGCTATCCAATAGTAACAACTCTTCTTCTTCTCCGCCCGCCCCCCCCCAACCTCTTCCTTGCTGACTGTGATGACTGTGATTTTTTACAAGTTTGAAAATACAGACTTTTCAACATATTGTTAAACCAAGATAACACTCTGACTTTCAAAGATCTGAGTGCATTCAGAAGAACATGGATTCAAAATAATGTTCAGGGTAGCATTTAAAGGAATTAAAACTTTATTTGGAACATAAATATAAGTCCATTTTTAAACAGTATAAAAGCATTGGAGTGGGCATGATGTCTAAGGACAGAGAAAAAGCTAAAGGACATGAGGTAACACCTTTTATTAGGCCAGTGTGAAATACAAACAGAAAATTACACAGGGTTTAAGCAGATTATCCACAAGCTGATCATCTCTGGAAGAAAATGCATGTGGTATATGTGAAGTAGAGGGACCATTAATTTGTAGTAAAGCAGAAGTAAAAAGGAATTTGCCTTTTCAGAGGAAGAGAAGGAATGTTTCCTTAGCTTGTTTAAATTTCTAGTGTAGATGAAGGCAGATCCTAAAGTTTTTTTTTTTTTTCAGTTCATTTGTGGTTGGAGTGAAGTTCCACCTCTGCCTAATTATCTAACTCTTTCCTTGGGCTGTGCTTCTCTTGAAGATGTCCCTCATTGATTCAGTCTTAAAAGGAGCAGTGAGCAAAGTGAGGGGTCAGCAGCTTGTGTCACAGAGCTAGCTAATTACAATAAATTCATAAATGTGCAGCCGGAGCCTTCACAGGCTTTGAGGATAGGACCGAACACCTCTCAGACAACTGTGCTACAAGATACTGTGAAACTCAGAAGGAGCAACAGAAAGGGCCAGAGGGTAGCAAGACACCTTTGACTTGGAGCTCAATAAAGAAGAAATTGATCTGCAAACGTGCTTGCTTGCCTGTGTAGTCATTGTGGGATGCAGCACTTAATGGGGACAGAGGTTCAGCTAGTACAGCGGTCCCACCTGTCCTGGAGCTGGGGGCTGCACTGTGGAGAACTCCTGGGAAACAGAAGCACTAAACTCTAGCATCCAGAGTGATGGTTCTACAGGATTTCTTTTCTCCATGTACATCTAGATTGGATCACTTCCTTTGTATGCTAGGGTGCAGAGTGATTTCTACTGTCCCTGCTCCTCTCTGGGCACAAGGAGAGAGAGAAACTTAAATTTAACATGGCAGTGAGGATATGTGATACATGCCACAGCCTGTCTGTTAAATGGAACTATGCTAACGGTAATTCTCGCTTTCTCTGTCCTCTGTGACACTCTACTGCAGACAGGGCAGATTTTCCTCTTTCTAAGAAAATAAGTTTTCTTTACAACAACACACCCTTTCTGTATTTCACACGTTCAATAAACTTTGCAAGAGCAAGAAGAAAAGGCAGAGAAGAGTTCCAGTTCTTGTTTGCACTGCAGATATGCTTATTGGCAATAGGAAGGAGCTTTAAAATAAGCTTACATTAGTCTTAAGGTGGTTTTAAGCTACCAGATTGATGTAAAAACTACTAACTTAGTATGAATTTGTCCTGCAGAGTACCCATGACTTAATTGTGCAGACACTGTACAAATAGAAAAGCCCCACATTGAGTTCTGGCCACCTAAAGACAGTATGACAGATTCTAATCTCCTGCAGAGCTTGTCCTTCTTACCTACAGAGAGGCATGACTTGTGGCAAAACATTAATATACAGATGTGAGCATGCTGCTGTAGCAGATGGATTTCCATTTGGATGTGTATCACTGCCATCTGCACTAGATGGCCTGTTTACAGTAAGGGAAGATGCAGAACAAGGAAACTGCATAAGGGTGGGAGGATCCATGAAGAAAACGTGCCAAATATGCTGAGTGCTTTTACGCAAGACACGTGCAAAGCAAACTGGCCTCAAATCATTAGTCCTGTATGAAACTACCACATGCCAAGCAGAAGTATTGCTGACAGTGGATTCTGAAGGACAGAGCAGCGTGCTGAGAAGGCCTGTGCCTTCCTCTGATGATCAGAGAGATACACCCTCGGCCTATGCACTGAAGGGAAAAGGTTTATCACTGATGATCCAGCGTGAGACAAGAGAACAAATGTAGCTGACCTCAGGGACTACTTCATAGAGGGATTCCCTTATAACACCGATGGTCTTTACCGTACTGAGGGCTCCTGCTGGCACACACATTTTAACCGTGCTGTAGCAAGACACAGACATACTGTTTTGGCAGATGATACCACCAAGTGCTAGAGCATAGGCACTGCACGTAGGCTTGCTTTGCTGAAGGAGATGCTGTTATGAAACATACTAATTACCCTTATAAGTGTTTGGCCATGCTATGTATTTTTTTCTGCAGTGCCAAAACAAACTAATGGCCTTTGACATTTTAAAAACATGGATTAACTTAAAAACCCTTCAAACACAGTTTTAAGTTTTTCTAAAAAGAATTTGAAAAATGAAAGGAAACAGAAATAAGAACAACCGAATGAAGAACTGAATTTTAACTTTTTAGGTGACTCTGTTTCAAACTGAAGATGCTCCTGATGATGATAATGCACCACATAGTACTGATGTCTCTCTACAGCTTCCACTTGAGATATCAGCTTTTTTAACACAGAGTCCCCTAAGGTGTACTATACTGCGTGCATGAGACCTGCACATGAGCAGCAGCTCGTGTGACTGAAAAGATCACCTGCTACTTTATTTTATGCTTAGGAGTAAAATTATTGTAACCAACTGTGTGTAATCAAGAATTTTTCATAGCAACATCAATTTTAAAGGAATGAGTAATATAAATGTCTTTAAATAGTTACAAGATTAAATATTAAAAAAAACTGGGCTGGTGGCACCCTGACTCATCCACTTCCATGGGCTGTGTGATGAGACCCATTGTTTTAGTGCAACAGTCATCTGAGAAGGAAACAAGAAAGGCCATTATTTCTTCCAGCATATCCAAACAAATTAATGCCAGTGTAGGACCATGGAGCTAAAGAGCCTTTCAATATTATTAATATCCACAGCACTAGATTGTCTTTACTTGGCTCCTTCATTGTCATCAAACATCCAGCATCTACCCAGATTTCACCATCTCTTTTTTGTGATTCATTGCAACTTTGTCAACTTTCTGTGAAATTGGCAGTACTTCTGTTATTTCTTATTTTTCATTCAGTGACATTTTGCTGTACATCATTTATCTTTGTGGATTTCATTTTTAATAGCAGGGTTACTGGGATCAGCAGAACATTTTTCAGAAAGTCATCTATTTTTTTTACAAAATTTCTGGGCAGTCTTTATGTACAGCACCTTGATAAAAGTACCCTATATAATATTCCCAAGAATCTACAGAAACATGGTAATTGAACACACGAATTTTCAGGCACTGCTGTGGGCGATCTGATGTATTATGTCAACGCTGAGTAACATACTTGGACTGATATTTTCTAGTACTGCTCTAAGTGGAAGAGGGGCTGCTCTTCTGCAGTTGGGTGCGTGGGGAGGTGAGAAAGAGAGAAATGGTGTGGGGCTGTTTCTGGATCTCTGCAAGAAAGGCCCAACAACACATGGCTTAATAAAACAGCTGTTCTAATAAAATAGAATAAAAAGAAGAATATAGGTAGTGAGTAAATCTCATGCCCCTTCAAAAGCAGGGTACCCTGCTTTTGTGCAACACCAGAGGGACCTGGATGGAGTGCTCCCACAGCACACTGTGCAGATTCTGCCCTTCCTTCCATGCTGCAGTAGCTTTTCTTTTGTGTAACAAAGAGGATCATAAATCTTCTCTTGACAGGTTGTAGTATCATTTCTGTCCCAACCTCACCAGTGCGTTGCACATGCCAGCACAGCTCACTCCTGCAGGTTCCCTTATGGCATCTACTCCTGAGAACACATGGGCCTCAAGTACAAGGCCCAATAGGCATGGCTGGCTTAAGATCACAGACTCCTCAATACCTTCTGCAAGGCTCCCAACACTGTTGTATAATCACCTGGTAGTGCTGTCTGTTTGGACATTGCGTAGTGTGGGAACAGGGCTGTAATGGCAATCTCTGTGGCTCCAGGACTCCTTGTCACATTGAGGTACAGTCCAGGGGAGGTAGGAAGAGAATGAGCTTAAAAGATAATAACGAGCAAGCAGAAAAAAATACTGCAGCCCTTTCCTTTGCTATCTCCTCCCTGCAACGTGAGTCACTAGGGCCACCACTTTCATCTTCTCTTTCTAATGCTATTGCATAGGTCAAAAAACTTTCTCCCTTGCAGCTTGAAAATTAACAAGGCCTTTTCAGTTTTCTACAAAGAGGACAGAGTTGAGGGCTGATGCAGGCTATTCCTGGAAAAAAAGAAAGCCTACATAGATGACACACAACACTTGGTCTCCTTTCTTTAGGTTTGTATGGCTATTATGTACAGTAGAAAAAATGCTTGAAGACTTTTCACTAACAATAATAGCTGTAAAAAATGTAACATCAGCACAGAGCAGAACTTTGTTTCCAGCTGTGTGATACAGTGCCTGAGTTTTCTAACCACAGGTATAAGCTACCAAACTATTTTTCTTGGCATACACATTTGTGACAAAAATTCAACTATACTTTTTGAAGAAACATGTCTGCTCGAGTTGAATACAGGTAATTAAGTTCTACTTGTACAAAATCCTCCCTCCAAGGTGAACTAAGTACAATTTATTACAAAAGAAAAACATGTCCAGTAGCAAGGATGACTAATTTTTACTGTGGATCACAGCAACCCATCACGACTGAGAAAAACGATGAACATTAACAACTATTTGACAGAATGAGATACAAGTCGGCAGTAAGACTTCTGTGAAATTACTAGCCATGTGGTCCTTAAGCAAGTATTTATCCGACTTACTGCTTCTCAAGATCTGTTCTAAGACTGTAAACCCCCCGCCCGAAGTCTCTGCCCAAACCAGGAGACACTAGAAAAGAGATCGAGTGCCATCTTGTGGATGCCACAAGCACATAAAAATTTGTTCCGGAAGGAAGCATTCCCTAAAAAATGCAAGTATGCCTCTGCTGATATTCGAACTATAACCAAAGGCATAATTCATTATTAACAGGTCAAAACATAGTTTGAACAATGTAAATGCACCTGCTTCACGGTTTTTTTTTTTCTGGTTTTGTTTTTTTTTTCCCCCTCTATAGCAGAAATAAACTAAAAATTCCAGGGGTGAGTGGTAGCATTGTTTTCTGTTAGGGCCTGTCATTAGTTAAGCAACTAAGTAACAGCTACAGTATTTGGGCTTAATATCCGGGATACTTCCATTACTAATATCATTAAACAAAGTATTTTGTAACATCTCTCTCTCAATGCTGTCAGAACAGCAGAACAGAATATATTCACCAGTACTCTATTTAGGTCTGCCTTTTTCTTCCACTTTTTTACATATATATATAAAACTACCACTCTTTTTTGCTCAGCTGAAATTACTTCAGCAGTGAATTTGTAAGTCAGTCAAAGTTACTTAAACTGAAACAACAAATTGTTAGCATTAACTGGCTGGTGGCGAAGTAGGATGAGAGAAAAAAGAATTAGAATGAGGGTAATTTTGAGGTGGAATAATTTTTTAAAATAATTTTGGCCTTATCCTATAAAACAGTAGTGCTCACAGATCCGTGAATTGGTAGCATTCAGCATTTTGTGGTGTGACACAATCAGTTTCTCAAGACAGTTCCCCATCATCAGAATGAACTGGTTACCATGACCATCGACTGCAATTAGATATGAATATCATAGGCGCTTAGGCTGCTTTTCCTTACAAAAAATTAGCCAACAAAATTAGAGGTAACTCCAGCAGCACTTTTGTTAACTACAAAAAGCTAGCAACTGTGCTGTATAGCAATCATGGGAAATGATTGGAAACTCCCTTCAAGGATTTTCATGGTCTTTTAACATACTAATATATGCTTTTATACAAATATGCGTAAATACACTATTGCAGTCCCAAATAAGATCCCCAAGACTTACTCGGCATACATACCACTGACTTAAACAGACCAGCTTAGGCTGTCCTCTAGGAAGTGGAGACTGCGTACACACATGGATCTGCCATCTTGAATGGCACATACGCGAACTCAGTTTGGATCAGCCCCACAGAAAAGACAGTGTTCATCAGCTGGGCATATGACAGCAGCACAGGGACACCAATTATTTTTCATGAGCAGACAACTATAGTTTGTCATAATTACATAACCAAAAAACTCCCAAACATCTATTTTCACATATTTCCCCAGATGTCTGCCATATTCTGAAGCATTTGAGCTTTTCTGAAAGAAAAAGTAAAAATAGAAGTAGCGGGGAAGAAACGATCGCTGTTTCTAGGCAGGGTGAAGAGCACAAGGTATGACTTGTCAGGTCAGAGGGCTGACAAAGCAAGGTCTGGCAATGCCTGTTACGGTGACCAGGCACTACTAATGCACCGTGTTACACGCAGGCTGCGGGACTGGCCAGATCCAGTCGCTCCCCAAGAGCGAGGTTTAACAAAGCCTGTCGGCAGGAGTGCAGGACACCCTTCGGAGTCATCCCTTGGTGGAGCTCCCAAAACCAATGACGCACTTACACACCGCCCAGGCTTCCCCTCCTAGGGTGAGCCCGCGGCCCGCGGGGAGCGGGCGCCATGGGACGTGCTGGCCCTGCGGCCCCCCTTCCCTCCGAGCGGGGTCCCCCTTCCCTCCGAGCGGGGTCCCCCTTCCCTCCGAGCGGGGTCCCCCTTCCCTCCGAGCGGGGCCCCCCTTCCCTCCGAACAGGGCCCCGCGGCGCGGCCGGCAGAACCGGCGGGCGGCTGTGGCGCCGCTCCCGGCCTCGGCAGCGGGGAGGCCTGGGAAGCGCATCCCCTCAACCCTGCCTGCATGGGTGGGGTGGAAGCGAGAGTGTGAGCAGGTCCGTTTGTGAGGGGAGCCGGAGAGCGCTGTGAATTGCAGGCTGGAGCGCTCCACCCGTAACTCCTCCAGCTCCTGGTAGAGCCCAGAGCAAGGCGGGGGCGAGCGCTGCGGGCGTGTGGAAGTCGTCTTGGCTATTAAAGACGCACCTGCCGTGCTTCTGGGGAGGTGGTCAAGGCCTTCGGCAGAGGCTCCAAGGAGCTAGGTATCCCTACCGGTGAGCGGTGTGCGCCGGGACGATGGTCCGCACCGGTTCCTTGTCCCGGGCCCGCGGGGTGGCTGGAGTGTACCCGCCGGTGAGGTCCCGGGCCCGCTGAAACCCTCAGCGGCACGTGAGCGGAGACGCGCCGCGGGGGCACGGGCGCCGCAGGCGGGCAGGGGTGTCTGGTTCTCCTGCCGGGTAGGTGTGCAGGAGCTCGGTTGCTGGTGACTTTACTCCGTTTGAATTCGGGAGACCCGCTGCGGTCCGGCACAGCTGCGCTCGTGGCGTGACTTGCTCTTTCTGTGACTAGCTTGTTCCATGTTAGGTTTTTTGGTGACTTTTGCTTTTATTTATTTTTCGTATGGCCTATAGTGTTGTTCGATGGTTTGTGTTATTTTCTGACCTTCTGTTAAACGATTTTATTCTGTTTGCTCTTTTTCAATGTTTGGTTCATCTGATGATGGTGATGATGATTTGCAGGATACTGAAAAGTGATCGTGTGCACTGTGCATGGGGGTGTGATGTGGCACTTTGAAAACGTCCGTTCTCATAAACTTGTTGGACCTCAGATGAGGGCAAGAAAGAGAGCAGGTGCTGGGAGTAGTTTTAAGGAAGGAAATGTAAAGCAAATAATGCAGAGATTAAGAAGGAGAGCAAGTGCAGTTGTCCTGAAGAGATGTGTATTTTCCAGTTGCCGTTCTCTGAGTTGCCTGAATACAATAGCAGTGTCATATTCTAAGGGATTTCAGTCTTTTCTAACAGATAGGCTGAAGTCAGCAGGCGTTTAACACAAATCCTAACAGGCAAGAAAACTTCCTATAACAAACCTTTACCTACTGGAGATGTGACAACATCTGTTAATATGGTCTTAGGTTTTTTTTTTTCTCTTGATTGTTTATGTATGGCCTATTAGTATTGGGAAGTATGGGAGGAAGGTTTTTTCTGCTTATGAACTAGAATAGAAATCCACTAACTGTAAATTCTTTAAAATTGGCTTGAAACCTTACATGAAGAGGTCTACACAAGTGTGAAGTTGAACAGTTTTTGGCTAAAGGCTTATATTTATTCCCTTTAGTCAGAAAGGAACCTATTTTATTTACTATTTGTAGTTTTCTAAGAAAATCCAAGAAATCCCCAAATATGAATAACCTAAAAGGCAACATGAAAAAAGTGGCGAGGACTAAAATAATAACTCCATTTATTTTTACATGTTTTGCTTACTAAAAAAAAAAAATTACTAATACTTAAGTTATTTTAAGATGCTACTTTACAGTGCAAAAAGAAACTTGATTTTTCTGTTCTTTGGCTGTACTAAAGCAGTGATAGTCCTAATAGTGAATCGCATTCAGACTGCATATTTTAGTTTATTAATTTTAACTATAGAAGTAACTACTTAACTATAGAATAGATTTTATGTAACTGTTAAATAGTATGTGTGGTAAATGTGATGACTGGTGTTACCACAGAGACTACATTTTATGAGTCTGTTTTAGGGTTTGTACTTTGCAACTGGCACGTTGTATTACTATCGTCATTGGTGTTCTGCTTGTAAACAGCATGTGAACAGAGCTTGGCTTTTAGGCGTTTGAGAATTCTGTGATGCACTTTCCTTACGAATGTACACTTTCTAGAATTTTTGCAGCTGACTTTCCTGAGAAAGTTTTCAAAATCTTTCCATCTTGTATCTCTACTGGTATATACTATGGATGGGCCTTGGAAATGGAGATGTGCGTAAAATGGTTTTGAGTGTAGCATGCAATCTTTGTTCTAAGAATATTAAGAAATCAGTGGTAAGAATTTTGCTTTGTGTGGTATTTCGATTATAGTAAATGAGCCAGACATTGACTTTGAATAAAATAAGCAGAATTCGATCCATAAATAAGATTGGAAATTCTCTTTGCTGTTAGAAACATGTTTGTTATCCATTCAAGAGTTTGTATTCTGGGGAGGGAAAACATCACCCAAAAAACTCTGACTAGCCACAAAGTATGCAGCTGTAGATAAATAAAATTTATTTTCATTTGCCTCTTTGTCTATTACTTAAATACTTCTGAACTCAAAATTCACGTTCCCAGAGTGGTTGTTGCTTATTGTGCTGATAGTTAGATAAACATAAGCTTAATAGATGTATTCAGTTTAGTGATTATGAGAACCCCTAGAATGAGCTGGGACATACTAATCTCATCCTCTGCAATCCACCCACATTTAAAGTATGAAATTCTGGGACATCTTAATTTGTAATGATTTTCCAGTAATTTTTCTCTTAAATGGTAGACTCCATACATATGGTGCTATGGCTTAATATACAGAATCAAGATCCAAAAATAAGTAGTAACAAGACAGAGTTAAAATCGTGAATGGTGGCATCTATGTTTTTCTTTCTATGAGGTGCCAGTGCTTTTCCTGAGTCTTGCAGAACTTTGGTTTTAATTGCTAATACTTGAAAGCATTTTTATTTTGACATGAACCTGTGCTTTGAAGATAGCTGCCTTCACTCTTTTTAGACTTTTATTGTTCAGTTACTGTTTGTTACTTGTAAAAGTTCTTTTTAATAAAAACAAGCTGTTTCAATCGAATTCATTCCATTTATTTGGACTCAGCAACTTAGTGATCAAACAAATCTAGGCATTATTTGTGATTTGCTGCCTTGAAAATCTTAATGTTCTTAAATGCCATGCAGAGTGCAATTCTCCCTACTAACATAATCTAAACACTCTAGCCTCTTAGTCTTGTGTTATACATTTTAGAGTGTCTCAGTTTTCCTGATGTGTGTGGGAGAGAATTCGAATTAGAGGTGTTACCTCAAGGGAAATAAACACTTCATGGTGATTGTCAAAATATTTTTCTGCTTTTAGGAAACACTATCCGCACTTTCAGAGAGGACTTTTAATGGAGATATTCTTAGTATAGTCGTTCTTGGATATATTTGATCAGAAAAAAACTTCAGTTCTTTAGGTCAGTATTAGGTCAATATTTAGGTCTCTTAAACTGATGTTTTATTTGTGATGTTCTTGCATATTGAAAGTACTGTGTCATTGTTCCCTCTCTGTCTTCATAATCAGCTGTTTCATGTAGAGTAGCTGTTTCTTGGTATCGGCAGTTCCAGGTAGCTATTCCGTAAGGTCAGAGAGGCCTTACAGAGAGATCTGGAAAGACTATAAAAAACTGGGCAACCACCAACCACATGAAATTTAAGAACAACAGGCACCATATTCTCCACCTGAGATGGGGTAATCCTGCTTACACTTAGAAACTGGGGAACGAGAGGCTGCAGAGCAGCCCCACAGAAAGAATTCTGAGGATTTTGGTTGGTGACAAGTTGAATATGAATTGACAGTGTCCCTGGCAGCCAAAAGGGCCAACCATTTCCTCAGGTACATCAAGGCACTCCTAGCTGGTCGAGGGAGGTGACTGTCCCATGCTACACTGCACTGGTGTGGCCTTACCTTGAGAGTGCTGTGTGCAGTTTTGAGCACCTCAATATAAGGACATCAAACTATTAGAGGTGACCAGAGGTGAGTGACCAAGATGGTGAAAGGCCTTGAGGGCAAGACTCAGTAGGAGCAGCTCAGGTTACTTGGCTTCTTCAGCTTGGAGATGGCTGAGGGGTGCCCTTGTGGCCAAGAAGGCCAATAGTGTCCTGGGATGCATCAAGACTAGTGTGACCAGCAGATTGAGGGAGTTTATCCTCCTCCTCTGCTTTGCCCTGGTAAGGCCACGTCTGGAGTATTGTGTCCAGTTCTGGGCTCCCCAGTTCAAGAAAGACAAAGAACTGCTGGGGAGAGTACAGTGAAGGGCTACGAAGATCATCAGGTGACTGGAGCACCTCTCTTAGGAGGAAAGGCTGTGAGACCTGGGTCTGTTTAGCCTGGAGAAGAGAATACTGAGAAGGGATCTTATCAATAAACATCTAAAGGACAGGTGTCAGGAGGATGGAGCCAGAGTCTTTTCAGTGCTGCCCAGCAACAGAACAAGGGGTGATGAGCACAAACAGGAAGTTCCATCTAAACATGAGGAGAAACCTCATTACCTTGAGGGTGGTAGAGCACTGGAACAGGCTGCCCAGAGAGGTTGTGGAGTCTCCTTCTCTGGGGAGATTCAAAACTCACCTGGATATGTTCCTGTACAACTTGCTCTAGGTGGACCTGCTCTAGCAGAGGGATTGACTAGATAATGTCCAGTGATCCCTTCCAGCCTCTAACATTGTGTGATTGTGTGATGTCATGGCCATCTACAACTTCCTCTGAAGGGGAGCAGCAGAGGGGAAGGTGCTGATCTCCTCTCTCTGGTGACCCGCAATAGGACACTAGGCAGAAATGCAATGAAGCTGTGTCAGGGGGAGTTCAGACTGGACATTAGGAAAAGGTTCTTCACTGAAAGGGTGGTTGGTTACTGGAACAGGCTCCTGAGGTCGCCAAGCTTGTGAGAGTTCAAGGAGCATCTGAATGACCCTCTTAGTCATATGGTTTAGTTTTAGGTAGTCTTGCAAGGAACAGGAATTTGGACTTGATTCTTAATGGGTCCCTCCCAACTCAAGATATTCTGTGATTCTATGTCTTAACTTTGACATTTTGTTAAAATGTTTTTTTAAGTGGAATCTACTAATATGTAACTTGGTCATACTAAGAAAGGCAAAACCCTGACAACTTCCAGACTACCAGTGCTTATTTCAGTCTAAAAAGTATATTGTCATGTCAGTTATCTGAGGAGTAGCTTGAAAATCATGAGTTTGTTGTAGAAGCACTGGTTTTTGTCCATTTCTTTTAAAATTGTATCTGTGTTAAAACTGAAACAGTTAATGAAACTCTCTTCACTTTTTTGATAAAATGTCATGGAACAAGACAAAAGTAGTGTTTACAGCAGTGAAAAGTGCAACACATGTCAAAGGCATGTCACTTGTATATACAGAGAATGTTGGCTTTCTGACTTCCTAATAATAAATATATTCTGCCTCTGTTTTCTGGTGTCCTGTAGCACACCCTTTTCCATTTGCTATTGTGTGTTCAGAATTAAGACCGGCTTTTAAATACTGCTTTTCTTACTTCTTTTTTGCAGAGGCACTCATTTCAGCAATTTAAGAAGACATTGCAGAGGCAAAAAGACAGCTAGATTTACCAGAACATCTTAAACTCAAAGAAGACAACTTCTCTGATCTGCCAGAAGGCAAAACAGTAAACTACTAAGAAAAACCATGTGGGTTTATTTTATCTCTTGGAGCTCATTTTTTAAACTACCTTCCAAATCTACTCCCCTCACCCCAGTACAGTTTTATAAATTTCTGCCTTGTCCCATCGCAATTTGGTCCTGCATTTTGCTGTAGCAATTCAGAGAGCTCTGTCAAGGGAACCTTATGGGGATTCTCTGTGGTGGGCAGTGTCAGCCTGCAAGGGTTCTAGTTCGTAGTGTTTTAACTTGCAGCCAGTCTCATGGGGTATTTGGGGAAGAGCCTTGAGCAAGTGAAGGAGTCCTTGTAGCTGTGCTTGATTATTGTTGTCTTATTATAGCTGAAACTTGATTATCCGCATGAATTGCTCATCATCATCATCATCGTCCTGTTGATGGCCAAGATAGAAGGGATATACATCTCTTGAGGTAGGAAAGAATGATTTCTGTGAAAGCACTTATTAGAATAAGCATCATCTTGACCTATGTTGCTAAGGTCATTTATAAATTTAACTCTTCAAAGACACTGACAGTTTTGTCCTAACTGTTTCCTGGACATTTTCAGCATGCTTTGACCTTTCTAGTAGGAAAATACTAAAAGAAAATTAACTTACCTGCTGTCAGAAATACTTAAAAAAAACCCCAAACTCACAGTGTGTGCATACTGTTGGAAACCTGTACAAGAATTTTCTTAAAAGTGAGTTTTGTTTTTTTCTGTGCACTTTATTTAAAATTGAGGGATGATGGGAGAATTTTTTCCAACTTTTTGTCCTCAATGTAGGGAGGCAGTCTTGAATTTAGAAGAGTGTCAAGGCCTTGTTTTATGTTTTACTTTTCTGGAGGAACAAATTGTAGCCTTGTTTGTCAATGTAATATATTGTCAAGAAGAAAATTAAATAATAAATCTTTTCTGATTGTGGTATTATATAGCTAAGTTTTAGCTGCCTTTTAAAATTACTTTTTTAGTTATTTCAGTGATTTCATGTGTCTGTTGAGGAAATCATAGAGTTTTAAGCTGATCATCTTAGTAACACTATTCTGTAACTGCTGCTATGCATGAGGTTAGAGAACAGTATCAAAGGGAAAACTTGAGAAACTTAGTTTGTTCATATCTCTCACCTGAAGTGTGAATTATGTATACAGTAAGATAATAAATTTCTCTTTGCATGTTTTCCTGCAAGTTAGAGAAAATGCAATTGCATTCGTTTGGCTGAGTGTACCTCTCTCTGTGCATTACTTAACAGCAAATACTATTGATTTTTTAAGTTCAATACATGATTCCTAGCAAAGTATAAACTTTATGAAGGGTTATATTTTTGTATTATGTGCAAATAACTATTTCAATTTACGTTGTGACACTGTGCCATTAATAAAAGAATGTGAGAAGGTAGAGATGCTGCTTATTACATTTTCTGATTGTATTATATATGATGCAAATCATCTGTGCATATTCCTTAGCGTATACTGGAAGAGATGCTGCAGAGTTCTTTCATTATGGTGCTTAAACTTCTTTCAGTTTTGGAGAGCTGGGGAGAATTGTTGTTCTTGCTTACAAAGTTGGTGCTACATTATTTGTGTTCCAGATGTTTGCAGTTCTTTATTTGTAAGACAATATGTGAACACCCAATGAGGATAAAAGTCACTGAAACTGCTGGAGTTTAAGCAATGGAAGTATTTCCACAGTTTCAAATACTTTTTAAATAAAGCCTGTGGGGTATTTTAACTGACTGTCTCCTGAAGTCTATTACTGTTCTGAAATGGAGTTTTTTGGCAATGTGAAAATAACAATATAAGAATTGTTTTCAACTGCATATAGGTGGTGATGGTCTTAGTTTAATGTCACAGCTATCCAAATATCTGGTGTTATAATAGCCTAAAGAACCCATGCTTAGCAGATCTTAAAATGCAAGATGTCTTCAAATTTAGAAAATGTAAAGGCATAACGTGCACAGACCAATAGTCTGCAATAGTTATTCATACAGGCTTCTTGTCTGTCTAGCTACGTTTTGAATTTGGAGCCTACTTAGACACCAGGTGCATGGAACCAGTGTTCAGTTGGTATCTTTTTTACTTTAGAACAGATTCCTTATGTACACAACATAACAGTCTCGAAATCTACCTGAAAATGAACTCTAGCTTGCTAAAACTTGAAAATCAATTTTAAAAAAACTCTTTTTTTTTTTTTAATATATACCTATAAAATTAGGGTAGTTACCATGTTAAAATTGTTACTGTTGTGAATATAAATTTATTTTCAATAACTTTTACATATTATGGACATAGAAACTGTCAAACATAGTTTTCCAAATGAATACAGGGAATTAAAATGCTGAACAGGAAATGTCATTAGCAGCATTTCTACTAAAGAGTGGCACTAGTGTGAAGTCTAGTTTACTGGAAACTCCATGGATGAATGAGAATAGTAAAGAGGTGCAAGGGGAAGGAAGGGGAAAACAGAAAGACCTTGAGATGGAAAAAATCTTAGAAGCAAGAAGGTGAGAGAAATATGCCAAAAATAACAAGTGAAGTCTAGTTTACTGAGTTTTTTGCCACATCTGTGTTGAGAGGTTGTACTGAGCCAAAGGAGATGGAAGTTCTTACTCCTTTGACTAATTGCAGGTGTGTATCTGGTAACTGTGGCTATATATATTGGCAACCTGAATTACTTGAAGACGTCCCTGCTAACTGCAGGGGAGGTTGGACTAGATCACCTTTGAAGGTCCCTTCCAACCCAAAGACTCCAACCTATGATGCTATGAAATACAATAATCACAAAGCTGCAGCAGGTGAATGTCTCAGTTTGAAATTAGAAAGGCTGGAATTCCCAAAAGGTTTGCGACTTTCTGTAACGTCGGGGAGAATATAAACGCACCCGAGAGCTACACAGAAGAGGTTTAAAGTGATTCGGTTGGGCTTGTCTAAATTTGTTTGGGCTTTTTAAGAACAGAAACCAAGAGGAAACAGGTTTTAAATTACAAGGGTGGAACAAAAGTGATATAATGGACAAAGCAATTAAAACCATGAATCAATCACTTTAAACAGGACAGATTGATAAAACAGAGAGAGAGAGAGAGATGTCAATAAGTACATACGCAAGTATATACAAGTAAATATACATCCATCCCACATCCCCAGTTTACAAAACAAAGCCCCCACCTTTGGCTACTACCCGGGGAGGGGAGTGGGTGGAGAAAGAGAGGAGAGTCACAGTCTGTTAACCTCAGAAGTTTCAGTCCAAGAAACTCCTTTGGGGCAAGCTTTGGTGCAGTAACTTAGTCCTTCTTCCTCCGGGGTGGCTGAAAGAGTCTTGAGTTTACCAGTTTGCCAGGGGCTACACTCTGACTTCTAGCTCTCCCCGTGTGCGGAACGGGACACAAACCGGATCCCCAGGGAGCACCATAGGTCTTCTTTCCCCTCGCCAGTGGCTGTTCCCTTAATGCAGGATGTTTGGGTCTTACAGCCAAGTTGCCCCTTCCTTCTGATTAAAACTCAGTCAGAAAACCACCCCCGCCAGTAATTGGCGAAGTGAGAAGGTCTACCTGTGTGGCAGAAGAAATCTTTTACTGCTCCGAAAATGGAGGCAGCTGCAGTGTCTCTCCAGTCAGAAGTTTTTCTTCTCTCTCTCTCGGTCCTGAGCAGAAATCAAATATATGTGCGCCCGAAGAATGTCGCAGATTCCAGCTTTTTATATGCTTAGTCACAGAGGCACTTCACTGACATGCCTTGGCTCCAATGAGAAGCTGAGAGAGTAGTGGCATCCCCCCTCCACAATAATTGTGAGAGAATTTTCATGGGCTTAGGGAAGAGGGAGAAGAGGCGGCTGGGGGCGCTTAGCCCCACCGGTGCGATCTTAACCCACTGCAGTGAACTTTGAAAGTTTGCTTCAAAAGACTTTGTACTATTCTGATATCTTTGATATCTTGGTAACTTTGGTATCCTTAGAAAGCCATTTCTAAATTGCTATGTAGAGATAATATTTGGTATCCTTTTAAATTCTTATTTTGCCTTAGACTTCTATGAATTCTTGAAAATAGTTTATTCAATTTCTCATCTGTGAAAATCACCACTTTGTTGTATAATGGTAAGGGTTATTGGCAGTAGCGCTGTTTGCTAGGCTTTGTGTCTAAGGAGACTTCTGACAATGACTTAGTTCTTAGGGTGCTTTCCTTTGCTGTGTCGAGCACAGATAGGTGTCTCAGTCCTATGCAGAGCTTCCAAGGGTGATTGCCTGAAAACTTTGACAGAAAAAAGTGTTCAGAAGTTGTTTAAACTAACTAAAATTAAAATATGTCTGAAAACCATTCACTCTGGGGATTTTTGTGCTTTACTTAGGACATAGGCGAGGTACATCCTCAGAATTCTATAACCTGAAAATAGATTTGTGTATACCCCTTGTTTCAAACTTTAAACTACTTTGTTGTTTTAGAAGTCAGGTAGAAAGGGTTGCATCCTGTTTTTCTGATCTGATTCAATTGCTTAAACATTGTTTAAACATTCATGGGTCAGGGGAAAGGTCTATCTGCTACAGCTGAAAATGAACCAAACCTGTACATTGAAACACATTAAATAGGCTAAGGCCTTTTGGGGAAAAGTTTTCTTCATCATGCTGTTTGTAGGTAGACCTTTATATAATCTCTATGAGGCATCCCCAAAGCTGCATCAGGAAAGAATGTGTTACACTGTGGTGGAGTGAGTGTGTTGTAAGGATTGGGTTTTGTGTTAGATGCAGTGGAATCTTCAGTGTACTTTGGTATTTGTCATGGATTGTGCTGTTGTTCTGACAGCACAGTGTCCACACCGGAGGCATGGTTTTAAAAGTTAAATCCTCAAGCACCTTTGTTCTTCAGTTTTCTGTTTAACGCTCAAGCACTACAATTTCCAAGGATTTAGATATTTTACTAGTTTTCATTCTGGAACTGAAATAAAACTAAAAAAAAAAAAAAATATCAGATTGCCTTCAAATTTTTTGGGTAATGAATATGGTCTATATAGGGCCATAATTTTTCCCCCTAATTTTCTTGTATTTTTCTGAAGGGAAAAGAAAGATGTAAGAGAAATTATAGACAGAATGCCCTGCTTACTAGTGTGGTGCTTAGAGAACTTACATTATCTGTTGCTCTGGGGGTGTCTTTGGAAAGATTTGTGGCCTACTCAGGTTTTAAGGGGACTAGAACTTTATAATTCCTGCCATTGACAATTAATATATAATTAATGACATAATTTAAGGTACTGACTTTATATAATGGTTGTCTTCTGTGATGACTCAGAATTTAATTTTCTTTTTTTGTCACTCTGAGCAGCAAAGTGCTTAGTATATTTTTTTTAGTTTGTTCCGAAGTTATGATTAGCTTGCTTTTCCATAGTGTTAAGATTTTTCAGTGAAAGAAGGTTGAATTCAGGGCAATGAATACCGTAAGATTTATATTTGGCACCTTTTTCTTTTAACTAATGCTGGGATACTTAGTGACAAAATTGTTTTTTGCATAAGAGAAAAAATGAACTGGGAAATGAAGATGATGCTGGGTGACAATAAGGAGGAGACAGGATACAGAAAAATAATTGATTGAGCATTTTAGACTTGAGATGCAGTCAGCAAGGATGGAGGAACACAAGAAAAAAAATTGATGCCAGAAGAGCAAGAACTATTTAGTGTAATAGTTGTTAGGTAAGTGTAGCACCTGAACTATTCCTTAAAAAGATGTGCTCATCTAGATGCTCAACAGACAATATAAACAAGGAAAAGTAAAAGAATATTTATTTCTTTTTTTACTGTTCAATTAAATGTGTTAACAAACCTGCATAGTCATGCAAAGAGATAATTACTGCAACTGTTTCATTTGTTAAGGTCTGAGTTCTCCCTGCAGTGTAAGCCTAAACCTGAAAAGGGATGGGGTAAAAAAAGTCATAATTACTGCCTACTTTGTAACATAACTTTTCCAAGGGGAAAAAAAATCTTTTGTCTTTTGACATGTTATCAATTAATAAAATCAGAAGAGATATGGTTAAGTCACCTAATGTGTTAGGCTACTTCCTAGATATTTCTGATCAGTAGGAACACAGGGTACCTACCTTGAAAGGAGAACAGAAGTTACATATGCATTTATCTCCTATTAATTTTGCATCTTAATACCTATAAATATATCTAGTTCATTGCGAGTATGTCTGTGTATGGTCAAAATGTTGAGCCATCTGTTGTTCGAGATGGTATCTTATTGTCATGTATATTTACTAATTCGGAAAAAAAGATTGGAAGAACTTCTTGAAGTCTTTCTGTTCAAAAGTGCTTTTGAGCCCTTAGAATATCTGTCTGTTCCTCATCAGGATGCATGTTTGGTTACTCCTTAGAGTTCAGTCAGGAACCCACAAATACACATAAAAAGTTGAGGGGAGATGAAAAAGAGATAGTTCTGGTATATCTCTGAAAGATGCTTTTCTGCCCCCACGCTGACAGGGATTCAAATGAACATAGGTGACCTGGGTAAAATAGCAACTTATTATGGATAATCAGAAGTTTTGTATAGGTAACTTTTAAAGTGGGAAATATGATTGCTACTTTTTTATGCATTTGTTGATGCAAAAATATATATTTCTCTTGAAATGCATGTTATTTTTCATGACAAAACCAAGTGCCTCGAAATATCCATTTGAAAGCTTCTGTGGTAACTTAGAAGTTTATCGTATTTTCATTCCTATCTTTGGTTTTAAATTTCAGTCTGCCTTCTCAGCCTGAAGTCCTGCAATTGTTATACAAGACCCAGAGGCAAATATGTGGTGTAGTGTGGGAATGTAGTCTTATCAGAGAATAGCCTGTTGAGGAAGGAGTCTTGGGCCTCCAGACACTTGAAATGTAACTTCTACAATCTACTTTCCTCCACCTCCTTCCTAGTGAAACTTCAGGGTACAGTCACAGAAGAGAAAAGTTTCCCCTATTTGCATAAGCTCTGGGGGAGGAGAGGGTGAAGAGCACTGGTACCTACACTTCCCTTTGAAATCAAATTACTGGATTACATGAGACATAAGTGGGTGGTAAAACTATGTAGGAGATGTGATTTTTATGAGATATTTTTGATCTTATAAAAGAGCATTCCTACTGAAAGGGTAATGAGAGTTCCCTAGGAGAAGGAGAAAGAAAATACAAATGATTGGTGAAGACTAAAGGACTTTTGAAAGTACCTGGATGAATTAGAGGTGCAAAGAAAGAGGTGCAGGGTGAAGGAAGGGCCTTGAGATGGAAAAAAGCTTGAGAAGCAAAACTATAAGAGAAATTTGCCAAAGATAACAAGAATTGGAGGCTGATTAAAGGAAAATTATTTAGGGAACAGGTGAATGGAAGAGTTCCCATTGCAGCTTTGTTTTTGAAAGGGATTTGTTTTCATTCTCACTGATGATGAGTGGAGAAGACAGGAGAAAGAAATTGCTGCTGCATACGTGCTGCCGCCTCTTAAGAATTGGCTTATATTTTTGGCAGTCATTCAAGTCCCTCCTAAAAAGCACTGCTTATTTGGGTGGAGGTAATTTACCAATACCGCTTCTCTCCTAACAAATTGTGTCTCAGCTCTGTCTGTGCAGCTTTAGCACTACAAGAAAGTCCCCTTCTGCTTGTGACATCCAGGATTCCTGTCTGCATGTGACAAGCTCTGAAAGCCAGAAGGAGAGTCTCAGACTGCAGAGCAGGAAGAATCAGAAGAGAAAGAATATGTAGCTGATAACTCAAAATGTGGTTGAAATTTTGTGCCCAAACCACAACAAAAAATCTAGAACCTCTGAAAATTGGCATGTGAGAAGAAAATTATTTTTTAAAAGTATACATTGAAATGAAAATTCTTTTAAGGATCAGCTTTTCCAAAATGACTGCTTATTTGCCTTTTTTTTTTTAACCATTCAGATTATCTTTAAATGCAATAAACTGTTTTCATAAAATGATGATGAAGTTAGTCTGAGAGCCCATAAACAAAATGCTCATTACATCTATCATAGCAGTTTCAGACTGCTCAGGCATAGCTAGGATTAAGCCTTTGAAATGTGAGGAGAGATTTGAGGTCAAAGCAAAGTCTTACAGTTGTGTTTATAAGCCATTAATAACAATAAAAAAACATACTGTTAATCCAAACAAGTTTAGGAGAGCAAGGTAACACAGTCTCTTTCTTTCAGTATGACCTTTCAAATTGTTTTTTCACTCTTCGTTCCCTATTCTGTTTTTTCAGGACTTCACCAGAGTAGAACTTGACTTAAAGTGACAGACAACATGCATCTTTCTGAGGCATCTTGCTATCATATAACTTCTGATAAATATAGGTCCTTGTTTTGGCTTTTGTGATGTCACATGACTTTTAATTCTTCTCTCTTACTGAAGGTACAATGATTAAAAGGTTAAAATTCAAGGTGGAAGCAATAAACCTCTCCATAAACCATCTTTAAACTGTGGAGCTATTCTGGGGATTAGGAATACTTAATACAAAAATTCCACTGAGGAATTGAGCCGTAAAAATTAAGTATTTTCACACAGTTCCTTTGTAGACACTAAATCTAGTTAATTAACTTGAAGTTCTAGAGCAGCTTCTTACTGGAAGTCTAAAGGAACTCTGAGAGTGAATGAATCGACAAATAACAGTACTTGCAAGACAGTTTTGTGCAAAGTGTTTATTCTTTCACAACAAAGGGCCATAAAGAGCATCTTTTTATTACAGAAATATATCATACTAATAATTAAAAAAAAATTACTGTGTTACTTTAAGTTACATTACCAAATAAGTGTTAATTATTTGTATTGCCATTGAACATCCTGAGCCATTTACAACAGAAATGAAACAGCTGCTTGAATAATGGTTCTGTGTTTAAATCACTGAGAAGGTAGTTAAAAAGACAGAAGGACTGTATTTTCCTTGCAGTAAACCCACGAGTTTATGTATGCAATGAAAGATTATTTGACGAACACCACAGTAAAGATTAATCAGAGGTTGATGTATAAAATATTTTACTTACGTATCATTCAAACTGTGAATTCAATATAGTTACTTGGAATAGAGTCACAATCAGAAATTTTAAAACATTGTGTCATAGATAGACAACTTCACTTCGTGAAGTTTGCTATAGGGTTATGAGGAATGTGTTGGCTTCAAGGAACACAGACGTGCCTGATGATACTACCGAAGAAAATCTGGGTTAAGCCAGCAAACTTTCCTATTCTGTTACGAATTCCTGAGTAACTATGATCAAGAAGTAGTGAACTACTGGCACCCTACACTACACATTCCTTGGAGTGATTGGCAAGGTTCTCAATAAGCGTGTGTGCATGGTTTGAAGCCGATTTTGTATTACTTATGCACACAAATACATATTACTCCACACAAATGCACAGAAACGTAATGTCTTAAACAGCCTCCTTGGAGTGCTACTTAAAAACCTAGCAAGGATTTTTGCAAAGCTTTAGGAAAACATGTTTTTAGAAACCATTCTGCTCTCACAATAACTGTTAGCTAAAAACTTGAGCTCAGCAGAGCTAAGTAACTAAACATACTTAACTAAGTTGCTGTAATTTCATTGGAAAAGCAACAAAGCAGGAAATTCATAAATTAGTAAAGAGTTATCTAAATGAATAACTTTCATCATCATATTCAAGCTCATCTTCCTCATCATCCTCCAAAAGTCCATATCTAAATTTGCGATAGACTGTGCCATCTTGGCCCATATATACAATGTCATCTTCTTCGTCATCATCTTCATTATCTCGATCTCTGTACTCAATCACTTGATCCTCCTGGTAACTGGGACTCTCATGGTGGTTGCTCACATAGGAAGGAAAGGCTTTGGAATGATTTGTCAGCTTCTCATACCCACCTTTATTGACAGTTTGGGTTTTGACTCGTGATTTTCTCCAGATGAATACAATGGCTCCAATGACAAGGAGAAGCAAAATGCAGGTAATAATAAAGAAAGTAGTTTTGCTTTTGCTCTTGGGTGGTAGAGTGGTTCGTAATACACAGTCATCTACAACAGCAGTTTAAAAAGAAGAAAAGATTAAATGAGCTTGTGTGCGTGTGTGTGATGGTGGTCGGTATTTATCTTAAAAAACTCAGCAATATGTATAGGTCTGCTAACATTTTAAAATGCATTTGACTAAATACCTTACTTTTCCAGTACCACAACCGTGTTGTTGTAGCTGTGATGGTATAAAGATGTAAGCAAGGTTGCTGTGGTATTGTGTTTCTTTATTAGGTTAGAGATAATCAGAAAATCTAACAGGCTCACAAACATATTTTGATACGATGAGCTTAAAATGCAGTGATTCAGGTGGCCATCCATTGAAGCAAGCACTTCCTAGTCATCTTGTTTATGAAATACCTGGCCGTTTAACACCATAGCTGTAAGTGAAAGAAGGTGCCATCTCCTGCAGCAGTCATGATGGGTGTTTTTTGTGTAAAGCCCTTCCTGTTCTAGTGATGGAGAAGTAGAAATAAACTGTATGCCTGCAGCTCAGCAACACATTTTTGCTCAATTCCCCTTTTGATTTTTAAGTATCAGCATAGTCAGTCGTGAAGCCCTTCAGCACCAATAATGCTCTTTGGCATCGTCCTACCTTGTGTTTCACTGCAGTCACAGCACTCTGGGGTGCCTGTCAGGTCAGAGTCACTGCAGCAGGGCAGGCAACGGCTCTTGTCCAGGTAGAGCTGCATGCTGGCTGGACAGACCGTGCAGTTGAGAGGTCCAGGTCCTTTGCATTCGGTGCATGAGCTATCACATCTCTCACACTTGGGCTCATCCTCCTTCAGACACAGAACACAAGCAATGCATTCAGTCATTCACTGTTTAGGTGGCCATGTCTGGGCACCATGCGTGTCAATGGTAAAATACAGTAGGGAATAGGAAAACTAAAATTTGATTCATATTTCCTGGGTTCTCATTGATCTGATTGTACGGAGAGAAGAAACATGAAATATTCTGGGGGGAAAAAAAAGGAGGCAGTTGAGAGAATAAATTTCCTTTCTATCTTGGGAAGGAGCAGAAATAAGGTATAAAGCTGGCTGGAGATTTTCTAGCAAACCAGATTTTTATTAGATCGTGTTGGTTCTGTTTTACAGAAAGCTTAGAATTCAAATGTGCTTCTCAAATTCCAGATAGGCTCCTGGGACCCTCTGTGTACAAAGACTACTGGAGATCATTGTTGTTGTATCTATGCAGAGTGCTCTGAGCTTAGCTATTTCAGGGTTTCCAGTGTTTACAATTCCTGGTTGATTGGGAAAAAATTGCTATTTTTCTGCCACGGGACCAAGACCTCATATCCACTGTGCAGACCTGGAAACTGTAATAATCTTGCATTGAATTTGCTGTCAGACCCGTGAAGCTGCTTGTCCTGAATTGGAGAACCTGGGCAAGAACAGAGAGTCATAGCAGAAGGTCCAGTTTCTCAGAGTCAAAGCTCTTGCAACAAACTGTGGACCTCTGTGGTCCCCAGCTCTTACACAGTTTTCTCAGGCTCACAGTTAAGGAGCAGCACTGCTAAGGGGATATTCCAGGCCAAAGACTCAGGGGTATGCAGCATCTCAGGCCAGCTGGATTGCCATGCTGCTATATTCTTGAATAAACATCTTTGGAAGGCAGTTGGTGTGGAAATCTGGAAGCTGTATTGCCCAGACCTGTGGCACAGACCCAAACCTATTTGTTGTCCTACACTACTAAATATAAAGCTCTATTAACTTCAGCCTGTCCTTCTGCTGGAGGTTTCTGCCCACAGAGCTGTCAATCCAGAATGCAATGTGTTTTATTACAGACAAAGCAGCAGAAATCAATGGAGGAATCTCAATTATATTGGAAGAAAAAGAATGCGGTATTACTAATATAGCTAATTTTGTTCACATGGCTTTGGTATCATCACTGACAACGTTGTGCCTTTATATTTACTGGTAGAGGATTACTCTATACCAGACAACCCCAGCAAGAGAAACAATGCTTCCTCTGCCAAGAGGAGAAAGAAGTAAGCATATTTAAAGATAAGCAGCCTTGAAAACTCAGAGAAGAGCGTTTTATGTTGTTTGTATTGTGTTCAGAAGTTAAAGTTCAGCATACAAATCACATGAGAAAATGCCTACGGATAGGTACCTCTCGTGTCTCCTGGACTTTGTATTCACCTACAAGACAGTCTGAGTTGCACATTCCACCTAATAAACTGTAGCTCCATACACAAGATGTGCAGCTGAATGCTCCCTTCCCTAGAAAAGCAAATAAAACAACAGTATTAAAAATTGTCACCTAACTTCCTTCACAAATTTTACTGATCACTGCTACCAAAGAAAAGGGTATTTGTCAACAGCAAGAATCAGCAGTGAGGAGTTCAGCATGAGGAGATTTCTATTAGAAAGAGCTTGGGTCCAGTCTTGAGGTTTTATCTGCCCACAAAATGTATTTCTTATGTGTTACAATATTCATGAAAAGCTGAGGGAATCAGTTGAATAGGGAAGCTCCAACACATTCAGGAAAATCAATTATGTCAGTGCACTAAAGTAAAATTATGGGGAGCCTTGGCCAAATGCTCTCCTTCACAACACCAATACTTACTAGGCCTGCTAGCTAACCATTTTCAAACCACAGTGTATTAAGTTGTGTTTATGTTTGAATAGAAAAATAAATTCTTTTGTTGCATAGGAAAAAAAAATCTTCACTAGGTGCAAACAGAGCGTCATAGGCACTTTGTGCGTTGAGACTCTTTGAAGACAGATGCTGCATGCGCTATTTCCGTGCTACACTGAAGGGAAGGATTTGTCCGATGTGTGTAAGATGCACATGTCCATTTCCCTGCAGCTAGCCATTTTCTGCCACTGTCTGGGTGGAAGAAAATGGAAATGCAGATGCTCATGCCAGCAGCAGTTAAACAGCTGAAGTTAGCATCTTTCTGTAACCGAGGGTATTTACTATATGATTTCTCGGGAGTAGTGCAGGGTTACCCTTTCTGCTCTTGAGAAACAAGACACCAGAACATTTCATTGCTCTTACATCAGCAATGCAGATGCATTTCAGAACATCTATAGGTTTGCTGTTCAGAAGGCCTGGTTTGTGTTTCATCCTTATGTCTCTGTAATTATGATAGAAAATCTGTCCTGTAGTATTTATCCCAAATAAAATAAAAAATCAATGGAAGTAGTCTGTAAATTAAAATGGCTATCTTTTTGTCCCAAATCCAAGCCAAAATATTTCTGTTACTTGTTATATTGTTACACAATTACATTTTAATAGTTCTTGAAGCTGGCTTCACTCCAAGAGTTATTTCCACAATTTTAGATATTGTTATGCTGCAATTAGCCATCTGTGCTACCCAGTACATCCACTATTGAAAACAGATTTTTAATGTTATGGTATGATATGGTCTAAGCTGCAGAATGCTGCCTGTTAGGTATCATCTGATGCCTTTCAGATAGAAGAGGATACCAAGTGGGTCCAAACGGATTAATGCTGCTTGCTTCAGAATTGGATAAATTAGGAAAAAGAAGAAACTGAATATATGTCACAGAACAAACCAGATGGTCTCTCAAAGTTAACTTTGAAAAATACTTAACTATATTAAAAGCAACAGATATCATTGCGGTTTGTTTTTTTTTTTCCCCATCCCAAAGATATACTCTGTGGCTGTTCCTACTCTTCCCTTTGCAGACTGTGAAGATGTGTGGTTTAATTTAGGTTCCTTGGCTTTCACAGAGTCACACATAGCAGGACAGCTGAGTGAGTGACATATTATTTAGTCATTATTCAGTGTTTGTGTGAGAAATCAGGTACACCTTGGTAACCAACAGAGCTGGTCTTTTGGAAGTTGATGAATATAATTTTGAGAGGCCTGGCTAACAGAAAATTCATAACTCTTGTCCTGTTGTTTCCCTTCACTGACTTGGCACCGGGACTCACTCCTAGTCCTCCCAGTGAGCTGCTGCTTTTACGCTTGTGCTCTGCGGCTGGAGGCAGCCCTGTGGGGAGCTTGGCAGGAGTTCATATCCTTGCTTTGATCTTGATGAACCAATACTCTAAAAGTAAGGTAGCAACATGGAGCAGCCAGCGCAGCAAGTCACCCAGGACCAGGGAGAGCCTGGCAGCCCCAGCAGAGGTCTGCATCACCCACAGCAGCTACCTAGTCATGGACAGGTTGGTAGCGCTGCAATTAGTATTTCTGTCTCCTTGTGAAGTGTTTCCAAATCTTGGAGCAGAGAGTTAAAAAAAACACAGAGGAGATGACAGCTCTTTTGATAATCCTTGGCAGGTGTTTTGAAACACTTCTTTGGTCAAAGCAAGGCGTATGATTTTACCTTTACAAGTTCGGCACGAAGGGTGGCATCTTTCACAGACATTGTCCTTGCTTTCGTAGAAATACTCAGGACAAGAGCTAATACATTCATTCTTGGAACGCAACAAGTAGAAATAAGTATCACAGAAAAGACAGTCTGTGGGTTGAGGTCCCATACATTCCTTACAACCCTTGTGGCATCTCTCACATGATCCAGTGGTGTTTTGTGCAAAATACCTGAAATAGATCAGACAGTCATGGCTTTGCATAAAGCCCAGCAGTCACAGGAAAACCAAAATATCCTTCATCCTTAGCTTTTACTGTGATTACATCAATGCATAAAAGTGATATTGTTGTGATTACAGTAAGTATTTGCAATCTTAGTGAAAACAGAATTTCCTTTAATTCCCCTAGGCCATTGGGATTCAGCTATAAAGCAAGGCTTTGTAAATTGAGGATGTATAAAGCGAGGCTTTCTAAAATCTAGGATGAATTCAGACACGAAGTAAGTATATAAATAGGCAGGGCTTAGAAAACCGCAACTCTGTTTTGGTTCTGCAGGAGATATCCTGCAGATGTTGAGTACACACTGAATTCCTCACTGCTTCTGGTGACCTGCTGTCAGATGGAAATTCAGAAATTTCGTATTTCCTTTCTGTGCACAAACAGGCTTAACCATAGAATACCAGCAGAGGAACAGCATTCACCTAAGTTGTACTGTCAGGGAAAAAGAAGAATTGTTGCACTGTGGTTTTGTTGAGATGTGGTCGTTACAGACAATTTAGTGGGATGATAATGCAATGTAATATCCAACGTGATCATACTGTAGTGCAAAATGAAATAGACCTGAACCAGAAATCATAGGTCCACTTCCCAAATTTGAATTTCTGAGACATAGACACAAGCACACATTGAATTCACATTTTGAAGTTAAATGGACTCATATTAATGAAGTTGCTGTCTAGAATTATGAGTCCTCAGTTGAAAGGTGTTTTAAAGTTTGGTTTTATTATCATCCATTATAAACATTCACTCAATGTAAAAAAAAAAGTAATGCCATCCAAACTTCAGGTGAAGTGGAGGTTGCAAGGGTGCTTGAAGGAAGTTACACCGCTTCCAGTACTCAAGCTGACTAACAGATAATTTAGTATATTTATTCTGCTTGACACTCTTCTGTATAAACATAACCTAAGAACAGCCTTCAAGTGTAAGAATGGCTACACCACATCAAGCTGGTCCCATTTGGGCACCAACTTCACAGTTTTCTACTGTGAGGAGAGGTTTTCCACCACCTTTGTACTGGGACGATGTAAGAATTTTTCACTTGAAAATAGTGTTCAGTTCTATTTCACTCCGAAGTAGAATAGAGCAGAGTGATTTAATTTCTCAAAGCCCTCTCTGTGATGTAGCTCTTAGCTGACGATCTTGAACCTTACCCTGCTGGACACTCGTTTACACATCCTTTTCCTTGTCTGTACCAGCCCGGTTTGCAGGAAAGGCACTGTGAGCTGTGTTTTCCAGTGCAAGTGACACAGGCGCTGTGGCACAGGGAACATTGTCCCTCATTGCTGTCAACATAATACCCGTCTGGGCATGTTTCAACGCAGGTTGTATCTGCATAGACAACAATGCAGAATAACACATCATATTCAGTATTTGCTGTGGTAGAGCAAATTCTCCAACAGGAAATGCTGTTGGAGCGTGTACTGGAACAAGAAAAGAGAATGTTGCAATACAGTAAGTATTTTTTGTTTCTTCTAAATCTTGTCAGTTAATTAGTCCTCATTTCTGCATTTTATGTATATTAGCAGGCTTTTCAGAACAGATAATTTTTTTCTTTAGGAAATATAAATGCATAATACATAATAATGAACAGCAGCTATGATTTCTTTCAGAATATACAAAAGAAGAAATGCTAATTAGGAAACTTTCTGTCTGCATTGCCATTTTTCATAGGTTTCACTCTTAGGTTTCACTCTAGGTCTCACATCAACCTCACTGCATTCTGTGTATATGATGAATCTGATGGTAAATTAGAGATTTAATGACATTTGGTCATTGGTCTTTACCTGGCTGTGGTTTCTGTGTTGTGTTAAGGGAATAAACGCCTGTAATGCTGCCAAATGTACCAGGAACATCCCACTTTTAAACTGAGATTTCAGAGTGTCATTAAGCTAGTGTCTTGAATGAGAAGTTAGGATTGATGCAATTAACTGCAAGTGCATCAAGCTAAGAGAGTAGTGGTTACTCATTAGTAGCTTGTACTCATTACCTAGTCTTTGTAGTTTTGCTGCTTGGGTTGCAACTGGGCAAAGGAAGATACTTCCCCTTATTTCTGTTTTTCTTACAATTCTTTCTCCACTCCAGGCTATTTATTTACATACTTCCATCAACTTTACCAGTTGTAATGGTGCAAAGCAGCTGAGTGTGTTGATAAAAAAGACAGGTCTGATGCAAGACCCCAGAAATTTAAGAATGCAAAATGTGTATCAGATTTAAACTCAAAAAGCTCAGGTTCAGTTTTAATTTGAACTCTCGCTACATTTTTCCTGCATGAAAGGTAATTTAAATAATTTATTTCTCCCAATGATTTCCTAAAATTTTTGTTTGCTTTTTAAAGAATATGGAAAGAAGTAAAGTTTTAAGTTCTGAGATTTTTTTACTTGTTACCAATTTGTTTCTGAAACATTACAGTCTTTGCCCCAAAGTCAGAAAAGTAGTTTTGCATCTCAGCCATCCACTAGGTACTAACTTAGTGATCCATGAACAACTTTTTAACAGCTCTGCTTAAGTATTTTCTTGCTCATCAGATCTCTGCAGGGAATAAACAAGCCAACTTAGAAATGTGAACTCTGTGAGTATGTTAAAGAAAAAAGAAAAAGAAAGAAAAAGCTAAGGATATCCCTCTTGTCTTTTTCAGTTCCTTGTAGGAAACGACAGGAACAGTACATACCAGGTAAAGGAAACAGGAAGTTTTGTTTAGCCATGTGGTTTGTTGCTGCTTCAAGGTCCTGCTTTGGCCCCAGTAAGTGTCAAACTCAGTCTCTCAAGGAGTTTCCAGGTGGCCCAGCAGAAGTAATTATCTCTGCTCAAGTATGTACTTGTCAGGTCAACTTTGCAATATTTAGATTGGCTGAAGCAGCTCTAGATGTTTCATAAATGTGACAGAAACTTGCCTATTCATGCTTTTAGTGTACAATAAAATCTGGAGGCAGGAGCAAGACACTTACTGAGAAGATAGTGGTTATTTCCACAGCTAAGACACTGGTGTTCAGTAGGTCCTGAGCAGCGGAAGCATTTCTTATGACAAGGCTTGCAGGTCTGAGTTTTCTCAACGTAGTACTCAGTGTGAGAGCAGTATCCAGGTGCCACGCAGTGCCCGTCATGGTTCAGGATCAGGCCATTTCTGCAAGTAAGGCAGGTAGTGGAAGAAGAACAAGTCTGGCATGTCCTGTTGCATGCTGAAATGGATAAACAACAGGAATGTCACCATTTCTTGTTGCATTTCAGATTATTATTTCAGCTTTAATTTTGCAAGGATGAGAGGCTGTGGGAAACACAGCGATAGCGCTGCTTTGGCACAGTCAAACATTTTACTATTTTCACAAAATGAATCACAGAGTCATTTTGGTTGGAAGGACCTTTAAGAAACATCAAGTCCAACCATTCACCCTGCACTGCCAGGGTTCCTAAGCTATGTCCCTCAGCACCACATCTACACATCTTTTGAACACTTCCAGTGATGGATACTCCACCACCTCCCTGGGCAACCTGTTCCAATGCTTGACCACTCTTTCTGTAAAGAAATTTTCCCCAATATTCAACCTAAATCTACCCTGGCACAAGTTGAGGCAGTTTGCTCCCATCCTATCACTTGCTACATGGGAGAAGAAACCAACCCCAACCTTGTTACAGCCTCCTTTCAGGTAGTTGTAAAGATTGATGAGGTCCACCCTGAGTGTCTTTTTCTCCAGATTAAACAACCCCAGTTCCTTCACCTACTCGTCACAGGACTTGTGCTCTAGACCCTTTACCAGTTTCATTGCCCTTCTCTGAACCTGCTCCAGCACCTCAATGTCCTTCTTGAAGGGAGGGGCCCAAAACTGGACACAGTATTCAAGGTGTGGCCTCACCAGTGCCGAGTACCGTACTCCTGCTGGCCACACTATTTCTGATACAAGCCAGGATGCCATTGGCCTTCTTGGCTACCGGGGCACACTGCTGGCTCATATTCAGTCGGCTGTCAACCAGCACCCCCAGGTCCTTTTCTGCTATACAGCTTTCCAGCCACTCTTCCCCAAGCCCATCTCATTGCAGGGGGTTGTTGTGGCCCAAGTGCTCTTGGCCTTGTTCATACCATTGGCCTCGGCCCAGTGATCCAGCCTGTCCAAGTCCTTCTGTAGAGCCTCCCTACCCTCAAGCAGATCAACACATCCCCTTAACTTGGTGTCATCTCCAAACTTAGTTGAGGGTGCACTTGATCCCCTCATCCTGATCACTGATAAAGATGTTAAAGAGAACAGGGCCCCACGCTGATCCCTGGGAAACACCACTTGTGACTGGCTGCCAACTGGATTGAACTCCATTCACCACCACTCTTTGGGCCAGGCCAGCCAGCCAGTTTTTCACCCAGCAAAGCGTACACCCATCCAAGCCATGAGCAGCCAGTCATGGCTTTGACAGTGTCAAAGGCCTTACTAAAGTCCAAGTAGACAACATCCACAGCTCTTCCCTCGTCCACTAAGCGGGTCACCTTGTCACAGGAGATCAAGTTGCTCAAACAGGACCTGCCTTTCACAAATCCATGCTGACTAGGCCTGATCGCCTGGTTGACCTGTATGTGCCATGTAATGGCACTCAGGATGATCTGCTCCATAACCCTCCCCGGCACTGAGGTCAGACCGAGAGCCCTGTAGTTCCCTGGGTCCTCCTTCCAGCCCTTCTTGTAGATGGGCATCACATCTGCTAAACTCCAGTTGACTGGTACCTCCCCAGTTAGCCAGGACTGCTGATAAATGATGCTTAGTGGCTTGGTGAGCCCTTCTGCCAGCTCCATCAGAATTCTTGGGTGGATCCTATTTAGCCCCATAGACTTCTGCACGTCTAAGTGGTGCAATAGTTTACTTACCGTTCCCTCTTGGATTGTGGGGCCTTCATTCCGCTCCTCATCTCTGTCTTCCAGTTCAAAGCTGCACGCTCAGTGAACTGGTCTTACCATTAAAGACTGAGGCAAATGCAGCATTCAGTATCTCAGCCTTTTCCTCATCCTTGGTCACTATGTTTCCCCCCAGATCCAGTAAAGACTGGAGGTTCTCCTTAGCCCTCCTTTTGCTGTTAATGTATTTATAGAAACATTGTCTTTTATGGTGGTGGCCAGACTAAGTTCTAGTTGGGCTTTGTCCTTTCTATTTTTCCCCACACACAGCCTCACAAAATCCTTGTTGTCTTTTTGAGTGGCTTGACCCTTCTTCCATAGGCATAGACTTTCCTTTTCTTCCTGAGTTCCAGCTAAAGCTCCCTGTTTAGCCAGGCTGGTCATCTTCTCCACTGGCTTGTCTTACGGGACACCAGGATTGCTTGTTCTTGCACTTTAAAGATTCCCCTCTTAAGGAGTGTCCAGCCTTCCTGTAATCCTTTGCCCTTCAGGAGTGCCTCCCAAGGGACACTGTCAACCAGTCCCCTAAATAGATCAAAACCTGTCCTCCAGAAGGCCAAGGTAGCAGGCCTACAGACCTTCCTCCCTACTTCCTTAAAAACTGAAAACTACTATCTCATGATCACTGTGGCCACGTCATCCACAAGTCCTTCTCTGTGAAAAACAGGTCCAGCAGAGAACCTTCCCTGGTTGGCTTACTCACCAGCTGTGTGAGGAAGTTGTCTTCCACACACTCTAGGAACTTCCTAGACTGTTTCCTCTCTGCCGTATTGTATTTCCAGCAGACATTTGCTAAGTTGAAGTCTCCCACAGGAACAAATGGCAGTGATCATGAGACTTCTTCCAGCTGCTTATAGAATATTTGATTTACTTCTTCATCCTGGTTGGGTGGTCTCCTGCTATGATGTCTGCCTTGTTGGCCTTCCCCCTGATTTTTACCCACAAACATTCTACCCTTTCATAACCATTGTCGAGCTCTAGACAATTAAAGCTCCCCCTAACACACAGATCCACTCCCTTGCCTCTCCTTCATGGCCCATCCCTCCTGAAGAGTTTGTAGTCATGCAACGCATCACTCCAGTTGTGCAAGTAATCCCACCATGTCTCCATGATGGCAACTATATCATAGTTTTCCAGCTGCACAATGGCTTCCAGCTCCTCCTGTTTGTTGCCCATGCTGCATGCATTGGTGTAGATGCACTTCAGCTGGGCTATTGAACCCCTTTCCTTTTTTTGGGAGCAAGGCCTAATTCCTGCCTGACCAGCCCCAGGTGCTACTATCAGTAGTACCCTTTGCATCTATACTAACACTCTGCACAGTGTCCTCTATCTTCACTGGTGTGGCAGACCTCACTAGCACACTGTCCCACAAACGCTTATGTGCAACTTTCAGGCTTATCTCCAGCAAGCCTGGTTTTATCCCTTTCCCCATTCAAGTCTAGTTTAAAGCTCTTCTGATGAGCCCCACCAACTCCTGAGCAAGGATCCTCTTCCCCCTTTGAGATGGGGTACCGTGTCTGTCGCCAGCAGGCCTGGTGTCATGCAAACTGACTGACCCATGATCAAAAAACCCAAAGTCCTGCTGCTGTCATCAGGCTCAGAGCCAGGTATTGACCTGGTGGGTCTTCCTGTTTCTTTCCTCATTATCCCCGGCAACTAGAGGGATAGAGGAGAGCACCACTTGTGCTCCTGATCCCTTAACCAGTCATCCCAGGGCCCTGAAGTCTCCCTTGTTTGCCCGTGGGCTTCTTGTTGTGAGATCATCACTACCTACCTGAAAAATCAATAATGGATAATAGTCTGAGACCATACCAGGGTAGGAAGCTCTCTCGCCAGGTCCCAGGGAGGCAGCAGGCTTCCCTAAGAAGTGGGTCAGATCTGCATATCGGGTCTTCTGTTCTTCCCAGAAGGGAGTCACCTATGGCAACGACCTGCCACTTCTTCTTTGCAGAAGTGGTTTCGATGCTGGGCTTGGGCACACTTAACCTTGGTGACACTTCTGAGCTAGACAAATCATCGTTCTCATTATCGATCGATTCCTCTTGCAGGGCCTCCTACCTGTTATAGAAGGGCACCTGGAAGGTGGGGTTGTTGATGAGAGGACACACGTGCTGCGTTGGGCAGGAATTTGTCACCATTGCCCCCTGTCCTTCTGGTCACTATGTTCAGTCACATGGAGAGGGGACAGGGAGTCCTCCGTGTTATGTGTCTTGTGTACCTGCTGGGCCTGTCCCAGGGACGGCAGGACAGGGTCCCAGTGGGCAATCTCTCCCTCACACTCTCTGATACTCCTCAACCTGCTCACCTCCTCCCGGAGCTCTGTCACTAAGCAGAGGAGTTCCCCCACCTGGGCTCACTCCCACAGGGGTGCTCACGGCTGCCGTCCTGCACCGGTGCCACAGCGGGGCACACCTGCAGCCCCACGCCTGGGTGGCTGCGTGTCTCCACTGCAGCTCCATCTGGGCAGCTGCGTCAGTCATGGTGGGTGCAGCTCTTGGAGAGTCCGTGGCCTTCTGCTGGGTGGAAACCATCGCTCCCTGGTCTGAGCGGGCAGAGCTTCCAGCACCCTTCCCACGCGCCCTTCTGTTCAAACCGCAGCCCCTCGCGCTGCCTGGCGCACCACGCTCTGTGTGCCGCTCTGTTCACAGTGCTGCTGGTCACTGCGCTCCCAGAGGGCTTCTTTTATAGGTGAGGCTGTGGTAGCCATTGCTGTGGCAACGCCCTCACCTCGTCCACCTGTCCCAGGAGAGTTGCCGGTTTCTGGCTGATCTCTCCCCTTTCCCCTGTCAAAGGAAAACCTCAGGAACCCCCTGTGCTCCGAGATCTATTGCTCTGCTTTGGGCTGTGCCGGCTCTGGAGCAGATTCTCTCAGCAACACTCTTAACAGTCCTATGCAGGCAGCTCCTTAGGTTACATTTTGCGCTGGCACTGCTTTCGCTGAGCAGTAGTTTTCAACATGCTGCCTCCAGCAATACTCAGCACTGTACCAAAGTGGTTGCCCATAATATTAACACTTCTAGCTTTGCCACTTCCCTCTCAGCTTTCTCTGATTTTTGCTGTTCTAAGCTGCCTTGTTATTTTCTCTGTGTTAGCTATCTGCTCTGTGTCCAGAACACTGACAGCGACGTCGGCTGGCACACCCGGCCCTTTTGGGATGGTCTTTAACCAGACCCACTTGTATCTCAATACCGCTCTGGGGAAAACAACAGCTGCCAACCTTGACAGTCTTTCGTGTCTTCTTCATAGTAAGCCCCTTCAGGGCACTCTTCAAAACACATGCCGCTGTAGAGGACAAAGGAGTTGATGGAGCACTCAGTGCAGTCGTCTGAGTCCGGCCCATCACAATCCTGGCAGTCTGCATGGCAGGGGAAGCAGTGCTTGTCTGCAGCGTAGAAGTGAGAAGGGCAGTCTTGCACACATTTACCCTCATGCAGGAAGAACTCGTCCATGCACTCTACAGAGGACAGCAAACAACAGGTAAGCAAACAGGCAGCGAATTCTGACCTCTAGTAAGTGAGGGAGTGAAAAATCCTAGGAACCCATAAATCCTGCCGTGCCTGGGAACGTAGTGCTTTCTTTTTTAACTCTTTCCCCTCTAGGCTGCCCATAGTAGCCCAACAGTCACACAGCATCTTTGTGTTACATCAAGAGCTTAAGAAGCAAAGTCACCTGTGCAGCTTTGCTGATATTAACCAAACCATGCTGCCACTTAATATAGGTGGACTTCTGCTGAGATAGTGATCTGCATTATGAACTTCCTGCAAAATCAGAGTTGTCCACATCTGAAGGTTTTTTGTTTCTTTATTAAAATACGAGTTTGGCTCAGATATATGGACCTGAATATGTATCTTTGCATAGAGCTGGGATTCAGATGCTAATTTTATTATGAGTTCTTGGTTTATAGCTCTTTTAATGTTTGTTTTTTGCTTGCTTGTTTCATTCGTGTTTATGTTTCCAGAATGGCTTGCTCAAGATTAACTGTCCTGGAAATTTTTGTGGGGGCATTCAAACTTACCAGGCTATCCAAGGCTTTCCTAATATGTTTCATTACAGATTTCATTCTCTACCACGAGTAGTCATTTGCAAAAATGGTAAAGAGATGTAAAGCTCAACCAAGCTAGGAAAGAAATATTCTGGGTTTCACATTGGTGTAAATGTGTATGCAAGTGTTTAGGCACACATACACTAGGTCAGAAATAGAATCAAACCAGTAGTTATCTCTGAACGACAACAGGATCAGGGAAAACAATGTGAAATCTTTACAGATTAATGGTTTAGACTGAGCCTCATCATAAAGCACTGATTGCTTATACTCTGTCTTAGAGATAAGCAATGGTATAGACATCTCTTTTTTAATTTTTGTTCATTACAGGATTTCTTCAGATAAGTGTTTCTGTCAGTCTGTCTCTAGTCAGATCCAGATGGATTTTAGCCAAGTCAGGACCAGTTCTTTGGAATACCTTTGCATATTTGGTCGTGAATGCACTCTTGACACATTTCAGGGCAGTGTTTGCAGATTCCTTCAGAGGCAAAATGCTTCTCTGAACAGGCAGGTTTACATTTCCACTGCTCCAGAAGCAGAGGGCTTTCACAGGACAGGCATTTGGTTGGACTTCCCATGCATGTCTTACAGGATCTACTGCATTCCTTGCAAGTCTCAGAATCATTAAAATACCCCCTATTGAATGAAAACAAACACAAAACAAACTGCTGGTCAATGTATAGTTATCAAACAGTCCAGGCTGTAAGAATTATGAGTATATATGAGACTTTCCCAGCACACATATTTCACTGGATTGAACAGGTTTCTCACACAATTAATTGCCCATCCTCCACTTACATCCCCTCTGCCTGTGAGCAGAAACTGTGCATGGTTAGTGCTATGAAAGGAGTCTGCCCTTCCTTTGTTCTTGTACCTGCTCTGTAAGGGATGTTGGACTTTCTTATTCATTTCTTGATTTCCCCCTTACATAAGATAAGAAGAAAGATCTATAATGTTTGTGAAAAGAAAGAGGCAATCTCTAGTCTTGCACAGCTGACCCTCAACAGTGATATCAGGGAAAGACAGAGAAGTATAACCTCACTAGAGAGGGGGAAAAGGAAACTGTGGAAAGTGTGAAGGCTGGGAAAAATAAGGACAGCTGGAATTAAAAAAAACCCCACAAAACCAAGGTGCTTAAGTAGTACCTGCATTTAGTGACAGCAAGATGGAGACACTGAAGAGGGACCATGTTTTACTGCTATCTGTGGTGTGAGAGCAACTGCAGACAACCATAAAATATAGCAAAAAATTGTGCATATGTTTCAGGAGAAGAGGGATAAAAGGAGAGGCTGGATGCAATCCAGTCTGCCTACACTCTTAAAACCACAATTATAGAATGTTAAAGTACAAGCAAGTCCATATTTTGAGATGATTGCATATGTATACAGACATTGATGAAAACTAAGGAAGAAGGTGACGCAGAAAGTATTCCCAGAACACTAATAAGCTCATTCTTCCCTGTAGAAATCCCTTTCCTTCCCTACAGGGTAGGAAGAGCTGTGTCTGCCATCTATTCTCATCTTCTTTTTTTTCTCCTAACCTTTGTCATGTTCTTGCATTGATTTCTTACAGTCCTGTCTTCTGTTGTTCCAATCTTGAGTACTCAGCTAGCCCAGTCTTTCAAAATCCTCTGTCAGAAATTATCTGGGCAGCAAGTCAACCCTTTCCATCCCCCTACAGCATGTCCCGAAGTTCAAAAAAACCCTAAAAACTCCCTCTGCTCCAGTGGAGAGAAGCTATGCCCCAAGAACTTTGACTCAAAGACTGAAATCAGAGTTTAACTCTGGTGGACTTTTGCTGAATGATATGTCAGGGAAGCCATTATTTATAGCCTGGAATTTGGAATAAAGGGGAATAATAACAGCTGGAAAGACTAGTAATATATTAAAAGGTTTAATTTTGTTAAACAGACCCTGTGTGGGATAACTGTGGGGAATGAGTACTGAGAACAAACATATTAATGCCAAAACATTATCTTTGCTTGTATGCCACAATTTCTCATATAAAACACAATTTCTGATATGCTGAACTAGACTAGGCTTTAGTGTAATTATTTTGCATTTATACTGTCATTTGATGATCAGAATCTGTTCCACTGGCCCTTATTAACTTATTTGACAAAATTCGCAGGAAAGAAGCAGAGGATTTGTTCTTATTGTAGCAAAAGCAGGAGGTGCACATTTTTCTGGAGAAAAAGGTTAACCAAGCAAGAGTTTCATACTGCACAGAACAGATTTTATGTGTATATATAGTTATGATGAATGCTGATATAAAAAGCACAGAAACAGGAGATCCTGATCTACTCAAGTGCCTGATCTAATATCCATCACAGTCAAATGGGAATCTTTCTTTTTAAATTCCATTTATTAAAGGAAAAAATAAAGAATATAAGCCAAAGAGAGAATTACATCACTAAGCACTATATTTCTGTTTCAGGATTCTGATACATCCACTTTCTAGGTTTACACCCCTGCTCTGTACTACTTTGAGGAAGGAACAACTTACGAGAATGACCAGAAGCTTATTTTCAGTCACCATAAAGAACTACCCTGAAGTACCACAGTCCTACTGAACTCAATGGGAGCTATACCATCTTTTATAGGATTTCATGTCTATTTTTGCCTATTTTTCACTTTTTCTTTAGGCAAGAGAAAATGCCGTTTATTCAGGCCAGCCTTATGGTGGTTTCTCGTAGCTTAGGTTACATTAAAGTCTCCCTTGAAAGGTTTTGTAATGGATCTGAACTTTAAAGAGAAGGAGCACAGCAGAGAAAATAATGAGCAATCATCCAACAGGAGTTACTTACTCAGGGCATTCCTGTAAACATCTGCCTTTGTGGAGGAAGAGTGGCTCCTGTTCAGCCTGACACTTCTGACAGTGCCAGTGGTCAGAGCACACCTCACAGCCATCCATGCACATCTCACATTTTCCACTTGCAACATTGCCAAAAGTTTTTTGAGGGCACAGAGAAACACAGGTATCATGGATAAGAAATTTTCCTGCCAAAAAAGCAAACCAGGTGGGGAAAGGCACCAATTAGAAATAAATTTTAGAAATTCCTGCCTTGAATGTCTATAAAAAATGCTTTCAGCTTCCTTGAAATTTAACTTTTTGATGCTTAAAAACATCAATAAAACTTTCTTTAAGCAATTTCCCAAATCAGTTTCCTCAACTTTCACTGCAATTCAAGGCTAGAATGAATAATCAGGATTATCTAGTACATATTCCTGAATAAATTCCTATTCAGTAATTCTTGCATCATGTCTACAACTTTTGATTGAAAAGAAAGAGAAGGAAAAACATCCACCTAACAATTTTTTTACCTGCATTGCCAAGAGCGTGTGCTTAAATCCTACCTGATGCCTGACTTCAGCTGGCGATTATCTGATTACCTGCCTATGCTTTAAGCTGTCAAAGAACTTCCTAGTGACCATTGATGAAAATATTTCTTGGAAGTGTGTAGAATGCAGAATATTTTAGCTTTGTGCAAAACTTACCCAAAGAACCTGAAGTCTCTTACCTTCTGGACACGAAGTACACAAGTCAGCAGATTTCTTACAGGTGCTACATGAAGGGTCACAGGACTGAAATTTTTTTTTTGCATCTGGGATGAAAGGAAAAAAAGTCCAATTTTTTAATGTCTTACAGGCTGGTTTTGTTTATTTCCCCTCCCTTAGGAGGGCCATGGCTTTTTCTAAGTTGTTTCGAAAACATACCTCTGTGAATTGTTTGAATTCTCAAAGTTGAAGAAATTGATGATTGTGTTCAACTCCATTCTCTTAAATGGTAAGAGTTGTAATAAAGAAAAATATAAATATTCTCTTGAGATTCACTAAGGCACTGTTCTGGACTACCCATCACAAATGAGAACAATCTAGCTTAATAGTGTTAGTTTTAATATAGTGCTTCAAAAATAAATTCAGATCTGTAAACCTAATAGATTACAAACAGGAAGAGCTAGAAAGTATGTAAATTTGGGGGACTTGTAATGAGATTTTTCATGGAGATTTTGCACTAGCTGGTTCCAGAACTTCATTACCCTGTATCTAAGGGAGAAAACTCTGAGTAAGAAGGAAAGAGAAGTGAATGATTGAAAAGATGATCTGTTAGATAGTTCTCCCCAAAGCTATTGCCTGTTATTTCCCTCCAAAAGAAACAGTCTGATGTGTATCAGAGTTTTTATGCCTGTGGAAAACTGAGACTTTGCTATGCTTTGCATAGACTTTATTCAGTGTGTTACTCTGCTCCAAAATGACAAGGATCATAATACAGAGAAAGTCTGCCATGCAATGTAAAAGGTCCCAGCATGCAGCTCTGTATTTTGTTCCAAGCAATTATAATAATGGGTAAATGGATGTCTGATGAAAAAGTAATTGTAGACCAGTGGACAGAAGACAGTAGCTTTTTGATGTTGCTGAAAATAAAAAAACCTAGCAGTTGGTTGCAGATTGAGCTTTGCACCTCTGTTAGCACATCCAGCTTATCCTGCCAGTTAAATATGTATGATTACTGTAAGTCAGTGGACTGGCTGACTATCCATTAGCCACATGCAGTATATCACGACACTTTTTTGTTCTGCCTGTTCCAGCAAGATAGTTTAAAATGTTGCTATTTTGAGTGAAAGTCATGAATGAAAATGCTTCAAGCAAAAAGAGGAGGAAGGAGAGCAGGAGACTTCTACAGAGCCCTTTCCCACAAGCGGAAATAGTGAGCATTTTATTAAGCAAAGAGACACTTAGTAGAGAAGTGGATATGTGCATAGCATGGCACAGGAGCAAAAGAAGGAGGAATAATAATAATAATAAAAATATTAATAATGATTATTATTTATAACTGGCTTGTGGAAGGAGAAGAGGTGGAAGCGACGTATAAGCATTGGGAGCCCAAAAGGTGGAGTGGTTTACTATTAAGTAACCTCTGAAGTTGCAGGAGTGGGAGGATAGCACAGGGGTAGGTGTTGATGAAGAACTGGAGAGGCAGAGGAGACCTAGTGTGAGAAATAAGTTCAGTGCTACCTAAAGCAGCAATGAAATGCACCATCTTCCGGTATCACCTGTATAATTGGGGCTTCAGTGCTGGGGCTCTTTGCAATAAGTTTCCTCCTGCTGGGGAGGCAGTTGTCAGATTCATTGAATATGTAGGGAGATTTCTTGAAAAATCCTGATTAGGCTCTGTAGTTTGCACTATCTATGTATCGGTTATGTATTTATATATAGATTAATAGCCAGGTTGTTTAGGGAGTGATGAGCTAGAATTACAAATAATTTTAAAATTCCATTTTTGGTTGCCTATAATTCTTCTTGAGGAGAATGAGCATTTTGTTCCACCTTTCTTAGCCCTTTTAAGTGTGTAGTTGTGGATATCTTGTAAGGCTTTCTGTAATAGCAGATCCTGTGAGTTTAGATCCTTTCTGTCTCTTGCTGATGTGTTTTCTATGGCTTGTTTTTCCTGCTGAGGACTTATTTTCTGTATATTAGGTTACAGTATTCTGCGCCAAGAGGATTCTAGTCGGTTTAAGTGCCCCTGAGTGTAGAAGGCAGTTCAAGTCTCTCTCAAGCCTCTAGATTTACCTAACCATATAGCACACAAGCATTTTCAGTTTGCTTATCCAAATAATCCTCAAAGTAACTTTCTGGTGACCGTTGCTTACTCTTGTGAGATGCAGATTTTCAGCATCACAAGATTTTTTTTTTTTTTAAAGACTACTCCTTATCTTCATGTTCTTTTCTGACTCTTTATTATTGAACAAATCCTTAAATAGTGTACTTCTTGACGTCATCTGTAAGAAAATAAGGAATACTCCAGAAAAGCTGCATGTTTGGTGTTAATAGATTTTCTATTCTATCCTTAAATATGCAGAGCTTCTCTCTTTTTCTGCTCTTAAGAGAAGATCCCCACCGGCCTGCAAATCCTAAGATTTTCTGTTTTAGAGACTAATCATCTGTCACTCTCTGTAAAAGAACATTGAATAATTGATGATATATTGCACAGCCTGGTAGTTTTTAATTAATGTTTTTCTCTTTGCCTCTAGAACCATGGCTGAAAGAAGGACCATCTGTTCCTGGTGTCTGCCTGCAGTTTTTCATCAACCATCCCACCATCAATTGCTTTGATAAAACTTCAGAATTTGTCAAAGGAGAGAGTTCTGATTTTCCCACTGAAAATGTCATTGGCCTTTTTCTAAGTATGCAGTAAATAACACAAATTTTCATTTCCCTTTTCAGCGGCTTTGCATCCAGCTACTTTACCGTAGCTTGTGTTGTAGTCTTTTAAAGCCCTTACTGGGTAGTTTTAAGTGCCATAATTTAATACCAGTTATGTGTGTGAAGAAGCAAGCCAGAAATATTACTGAAGTTGTATGTGTTACCAGCAGTGCAGGACCTTGCTCCTGGTAAGAGAGTTGGTGTAATATAAAAAATAAATAGCAGGAAGGTAAAGTTAAGCAGAAAAGTTAACTACTGCTGAATAATGTTTAAACGAGCTCATTGTTTCAAAAACATTTCAAAAAATAAAGATCTTTTCCGGTTGAAGTAGTTTTTATTTCCATTTAATCCTTGCCTCTTTGGCAGCATTTGTTGTTTTCTGTAATGTTTGCTAGTCACCACCAGAGGGGAACGTACACAAGCAATTGGGCTTCTTGTAGTTGGCACAGGAGACAACCTCTAGCTTTCCAGTCAAATGTAAGCACTGAAATGCCCCAATTTCCTTTTTTTTTTTTTTTTTAAATTATGGACAGTTAAAACTAGTTTTTCCTGTGATAAAGGTCTTACTGACTGGAAATACACTTTCATTTACTAAAAAAGATCCCAACACATGCTTAAAAACGTGTTCATAAATGTAATTTTCTTGCATAGCAAAAAGTTCCCCAAATGGGCAAATGTAATGCAAGAGATTTGTTTATGGGTACTTGTGCACACTACTTCCAATAATTCCAATAATGTAACTAGAGCTTTCCAAAGAATAGCCTTACAAGGCTGAAAAATGGTCATGCAAAATGTATTTCCTTCATCTTACTGATGGTAAATGGAAAGCTTGGAAATGACTGTTTTTAGCGGTAGGGTTGTATTTTGCTTTCCCCATAAGGATGCCATTCTGCACCTGAGGATTCCTTTAAAATTTCAGTCTGTAGCTCTTATTGTTCAAAATGAAACTTGTAAATGTAGCTGTAGAGTTGTAACCACCCATATTCTAAAAGTGGGACATTGGTTCTGAAAAAAACCTACTGTATTCTACTATTATAGTGTTCTGCTCTTCTTTTTATAAAGGCCAAAACATATGACCTTTTCAGACCTACTGAGCTGTTTTTATCCTTATGCTTATATTCTTTCTTTTTCTTTTTTTCTTTTTTCTTTTTTTTTGCCAAATAAAATGCCTTTTATTTAAACTCTGTTCTGGCCAGAATCTGACTCAACACACGTTGACTCTGTCTTTGTCAGAATGAGTAACAACTTTGACATACATTCAGCTAAGTCTCTCCTGTTCTTTTCTAGAAACTGAGAAACTGAACCACACTGTGCCATTTCTTGAGCTAAGGTTTACTGCAAGTCTGAAGCTGCCATAGTGCTCTTGCCCATTCAATCTATTCAAGGGATTATCAGACTGGAAGAGTGGGAAGACTGAAATTTTTTTTCTATATTCTTTTCTCATTTGAGCTTGTGCAACATCAATGAGACAATGGCAGAGTTTCTTGAAACCTAGTACTGTTTAACTGTGACCTCTAACTGAATTAAGAGCAAGATGACAGAATTTTAGCTCCATTTAACAAAATGTCCCCATATTTCCTTTCTTTTTGCCTAAGTGATCTTTGAGTTCCCAGAATTTTTCTGTCTGATTTTAGCTAATATCGAAGGAGTCCTCAAATATAATCAAGGTTGAAAACATAGGTCTGTATGGAAAGAAGTGTGGTTTTCACATCCTCACCACTTGCTCAAAAAATGTAAAGTTTATTTAAAAAAACCTATGAAACCCTTTACAAAACCTGAAGACATATGAGTGGAGATACCTCCATATCTAAAGAGTCATGCCTTTAAGTATAATAGTGTTTGAAGTACCTTCTGGTCTCTCTTTAACTTCATTTAAATGCAAACTGCATTATAAGAGTTCTTACTAGTATATACTCATCCTCTTTGTGCTGTCCATCTTGCTCTTTCTACCCACTTCTTATGGACAATGGATCTTTATGCCAGATAGTGCAAGCAATAAGTATTCGTATTAACAAAAGATGGTTTGTTTTCTTCTTTTAAAATCTTGTTTATTCATGCTTTTCTATGAGTAAGAAAAGCTTACATTTTTAAATTGCTATTGAAGTAGTTCCCTGTGTACATTTGTAATACCCTTAGCTTCTACAGATTGACTTCTACGAGGAAAGTATTTTTACAGTATATTTTATTGTCTGACCATGGCACAATTGCTGCAGCGAGGAATGCAGAAGGAAATGAAGTGCCATAGCTTTTTGTAACTGCAGCCTTTTAGAAGGTGACCTGACTAGCTTTTACACTGTGTAAGATGTGATTTGAATGTGATCCAGTTGAGATGCTACTTAGTTTGTTAGATTTTATTCTGCATGTGGCACTGATACAGTGTGAAACAGATACCGTCATGAATAAAATCACAAAACCAGGTTACATATCCCCATGAGGTAATTACAATTACATAGACGCGGTAAAACGTAATGAAAACAATATATATATGTAATAAAATACTAGACCTAACCCATTTTGAAGACTTATGTGAACTGTAAATTTAAGGAAACTATAAGAGTGCTGAGAAGTAAATCACAATCCTCAATAACCATTAATTTCCAATCTAGTTATCTTGTAACAACCATAGTATTGCATTACAAACAAATAGCTAGAATATTAAATTGGCATGCATAAGAACATGTGGCATAATGGATCATATTTGCTTGCCTTTAGCAACCAGAAATTTCACATATGGATGATCCTTAAAAAGGTCTCTTAACTCTTCCCATGATGCTTTAACTCTGCAGTCTAAGTGTCATAACATTTTCACATTCAGAAGACAATGACCCATCCTCTCTTGCTACTGATTTCTCTACTGTCTTCTACCCACCCCATTCCTTTTTTTTTTTTCCCCTTCCGTATTCTGAGATCTTTATATGCATATCTGCATAGCTGCATTAAGGTCCTTTTCAATAATCTTTTTAAAGCCTGAATTGTTTTCTCTCAACCAGTACATTTTTACTGTTTTTATTTCACTCTGTATTTAGGAAAAGGAAAATACACAAGATGGATGCAGTTGGTCAGTGGCTGGTTATGGGAGATTGCTCTTATTATTGGGGGTGGTACGTAACAGTAAACAGAACCAGCTGCTATTTACTTGTGTAGTTTACTACAGCATATATTATCTGCATGTAAAGAAGCATAAACTCCATTTTGAGTTTGCATCAGAAACAGACCTCATTCCATACCCGTTTTTTGCTTTTGTACTTTTCAGAAGAAAGTGGTAGACTAAACTGTGTAACTGAGGAACCAAAGAGTTTTCAGGGTGCGGTATGTAAAATGAACAGGAAAAATGAAGACCTGGCCATAACTTCCAAAATGTCTAATCCAGTTGAAAGGGTGTGTGTATTCACTTGGTGAATCAAGCTTACACTAGTGTGTCTCCTGGCTTCCAAAGTCATTTCATCATCTGGTACATGAGATAAAATACAGATGTTTCACGCTAGAAACACAGAGCTTGATCTCTCTCTCTCTCTTTTTTTTTTTTTTTTTTCCCCTTTCTTGGCTTGTCCTGTCTTTTTAAAAGCCTGGATAACAGACATGGCCTGTTTCATTATTTCAAACCTGAATATAACTTATTAATGATTCCTGATATGAGTTGAACTGTTTGCCCAGCAGAGTATACCCCCAAAATAAATATAATTTTAGAAAGTTGTTTTTTATAGAATGTTTTGCTTGTTGTGTGTGCTCATAAAAATTCCTAAGATTGGACTATCATTTATCCTTGCATAAGAAACAGAAGTAAAAGCTTAAACATGGAAAAAATATATATTCCACATTCACAAAGGTTTTAATCCTCACCTAGATGGACTAATCTCAGATTGCAAAGAAAGTAGGACTCTGTGTTGGTTTCTCTGTGTCAGGCTCTGATGTGCAGCCCTTTAGTTTTTGTTAGCCATGGAACCAAAAAAGCCAAGTCTTTGTTTCCCCAAACTCACTTTGTCCCATATGGTACATCAACATAGTCACTAAAACCACAATGGAATCCACTGAAACCATGTGGCTGGAAGACCCAAGGAGAAATAGCTTCATTATTTATAAATACAGTTAGCAGTCGAATACCTCAACTCTCTGTTAGTAACATTTCTAGAGAAAAAGAGTAAATAGAAGAATAAAGGGGACGAAAGCTGACAAACTACCAGACTTGGAAATTTTAGTTATCTTTCTAGTTGTGCTGTCTTTCTGCATTCTCTGGAGCAGGGCATGTGCTGAGGATGAGCTTGGTGCGATCATATCTTTATTCCCATTACAGGAGCAAGACTGTTCATTTAGTACTTCACTCCCTTGCACAGCTTAATCCTCTGAAGTGGGAAGAATAATAATTGCCTGCCCTGCATTCTTGAATTAGATTCTTTAATTCATAGAATCATAGAATGCTTTGGCTTGGAAAAGACCTTAAAGATCATCTAGTTCCATCACCACTGACATGGGTAGGGACAGCTTCCATTAGATCAGGTTGCTCAAAGCTCCATCCAACCTCGCCTTGAACATTTCCAGGGAGGGGGCATCCACAATTTCTTTGAGCAGCCTGTTCCAGTGTCTTGCCACCCTCACAGTAAAGAATTTCTTTCTAATGTCTAATCTAAATCTACCCTTTTTCAGTTTAAAGCCATTACCCCTTGTCCTATCACTACACTCCCTGATAAAGATTCCCTCCCCATCTTTCCTGATGGCTCCCTTTAAGTATTGAAAGGCCACAATAAGGTCTCTTTGGAGCCTTCTCTTCAGGCTGAACAATCCCAACTCTTTCAGTCTGTCCTCACAGGAGAGGTGCTCCAGCCCTCTGATCATCTTTGTCATGTTTCTCTGCACCTGCTCTAGCAGGTCCACGTCTTATGATGGAGGCCTCAGAGCTGGATACAATACTGCAAGCGGAGTCTCACGGGAGCAGAGTAGAGGCAGAGAATCACCTCCTTTGACCTGCTGGCCATGCTTCTTTTGATGTAGCCCAGGATGCAACTGGCTTTCTGACTGCGAGTGCACATTGCTGAGTCATTACAGTTTTCCATCCACCAACACCCCCAAGTCTTTCTTTCTCTGCAGGGCTGCTCTCAATCCACTCATTGTCCAGCCTATATGTGTGCCTGTGATTGCGTTGACCCCGGTGCAGGACCTTGCCCTTGGCCTTGCTGACCTTCATAAGCTTTTAATGGGCCCACCTCTCAAGCCTATCAAGGTCCCTCTGGATGGCATCCCTTCCCTCCACCATGCTGACCACACCACAGATCTCAGTTTGTTGACAAATCTGCTGAGGGTGCACTCAATCCCAATTCCACTGGCCATGTCCTCAACAGAGATGTTAAATAGCACCAGCCCCAATATCAACCCTTGAGGAATGCCACTCCTCTCTGGTCTCCACTCTGACACTGAGCTGTTGACTGCAACTCTTTCAGTGTGACTATGCAGCCAGTTCCTTATTCACTGAGTTGTCCATCCATCAAATTCTTTCGTCTCCAATTTAGAGACAAGGGTGTTATGCAGGACGGTGTCAAATGCTTTGCATGTGTCCAGGTAGATAACATTATTTGCTTCTTTAGTTCAGGCCACTGAAGCTCAGAGGCAGCTCTGCCATGGTGCTGCACCAATGTAAATGTGTTGAGGACACTGAGGACCCAGTGGAAGAGGCATATATTGAAAAACAAGCAGAGCCAAAAGCCAAATCACAGCCACAGTTTTCCCACACTGGTGAGCAAACATGAAAGTATTCTAATATCCTCTGCAAAATGGACAAGCTTCTTGAACCATGCCCATGCTGCATGACACGCTAGCCTTAGAAACTGACTTGCACAACAGATAAAATGGAAGATCCTTATATTTTACCAAGAAGAAATAACCCTGGAGAAAATGAAAGTAGCTATAAACTAGCTAAAGAACAACAACAGCAACAAAAGTAAACTGGGATAAAATATTTGGAGATCTGTCCAGAGGAAGCAGTGAAAAATTTGGAAAGATGTCCTGACTTTGTCATGACTCAGGTATGAAAGAAAAAGTATTTTCCTTGTCCTCATAATCTTCTTTAAAATAAATAATGGAAAAAAGGAGGCCCTACAGAAATGCTTAAGAAGATTCGGATAGGGGTCATTGTTCCAGGCCCAGGGAGTTTTTCTGTACAGGTATGCCAGCCCTCTTTCATGGGCACCCCCTTGCCGTGGGGAAAGAGCTTGCGTGCCCTTGCGAAGTTGAGAGCTATGCTGGTGGGGGCATATGCCTCCGGTAGGGTCTCCCAAGCCTGACAGGTCTCAACTGAAGGGTCAGACAAAGTGTGTCCACGGGCAGGATGGGCTCACTAGCCTTCGGGCAACCATCCTAGGAGAAGGACAACTCTAACTGCAAACCCGGGCAGATGGAGCTCGTTTAGCCCTGTAAGGCCATCCATCTAAGAGAAGGATACTCTAACCAAACCTATGACCTGAGGACTTTGCTGTCACCGTCCAAGCTCGCTAGGCCCTGGCAGATGAACCTCAGGTGTAAAGGGTGGGGCCAGTCTCGCACACGCTGTGCCTCACCTAAAAAATCCACCGCGCAGGCTTGAAGGGTGTACTCACATTTGCAAAGCCCTGTAGCGACAGGCAAGGGACGAAACGGCAGGTGGAAAGATGTCACTGGAAGCCGCAGACCCAACCCTGCATGCAGGCGGTTCAGGACATTGGTCGCTTGAGACTGACCCGGGAGATAACAGTCTCGTTCGGCAGCATCCTGAATGACCAAGCAGCCTTTTTCAAGGAGAGCACTGCTTGCTCCGCATGGAGAGGGGCCTAGAAAAGGTGGCCTAACCAAAGCTCATCTCCCCTTCCAATCCGGTTGGCTAGCCGCGGCCAACAGGCATCTTCTGTTGCGGTCAACCAAAGACAAAGAGACAAAGGCATACACCTGCCTCCAAAGGTGTGTCCAGATTGACACTCGCATGTTGGAACATCAGAACCATGCTCGATACAGCAGACAGTGGGCGTCCTGAATGCCGTTCTGCTATAATTGCTCACGAACTGTCACGACTCAGCATCGACATTGCTGCTCTCAGTGAAGTTCGCCTTCATGAGGAAGGCAGCCTTCAAGAACATGGTGCCGGCTACACACTGTATTGGTCAGGCAAACCCAAAACCGAAAGTCATCATTCCGGAGTTGGCTTCATGATTAAAAACTCCATCGCCTCTAAACTTGAAAATTTGCCAACAGGTCATTCCGATCGCATTATCTCCTTACGCCTCCCGCTACACAACAAGCAACATGTTGCTCTCTTCAGCATATATGCCCCAACTCTCCAAGCTGACCCTACAGAAAAAGACAAATTCTACACCGATCTGCGCCGCCTTACTCAAAAGGTTCCTGCGGATGATAAGATCATAATCCTTGGTGACTTCAACGCCCGAGTAGGTAAGAACTCTGAAGCCTGGAAAGGAGTACTAGGCAAGCATGGAGTTGGAAACTGCAATGACAACGGTCGCCTCTTGCTAGAGTTTTGTGCTGAGCAGCAGCTTACCATCACCAACACTATCTTCCAGCAGAAAGACAGCCTGAAGACAACCTGGATGCATCCTCGATCTAAACACTGGCACCTCATTGACTCTATCTTAGTGCGCCAGAGAAATGTTCGCGATGTCTGTCACACCCGAGTGATGCCTAGTGCAGAATGTCAAACAGACCACCGCCTTGTGCGCTGCAAACTTAACCTCCACTTTAAGCCCAAACCTAAGAGGGGCGGCATTCTGAGGAGGAGGCTCCAAGTTAACAATCTTCAAACAGCTGCACTGAGAGACAGCTTCCAGGCAAACCTTCAAACTAGGCTTGAAGACTGTCCCATAGACTCTTCTCCTGAAGCGCTTTGGCAACATATTAAAAATAGCATCCTGCAGTCCTCCGAAGAATTCTTAGGGTTCTCCACAAAGAAGAACAAAGACTGGTTTGATGAAAACAATCCAGAGATCCAGGAATTGCTGGCAAAGAAGAGATCTGCTCACCAAGGACACCTCGCTCAGCCATCTTGCCATGTAAGAAAAGCAGCCTTTCGTCTTGCATGCAGTAAACTCCAACAGAAACTTCGAGACATCCAGAACAAGTGGTGGCTCAACCTAGCAAAAAAGACTCAACTATGCGCAGATTTGGGTGACCACAGAGGATTCTATGAGGCTCTGAAAGCAGTGTACGGACCCGCACACCAAGTTCAAAGCCCCCTACTCAGCGCAGATGGCCAAACGCTTCTCACAGATAAAACCTCCATCCTGAATCGATGGTCTGAACACTTTCAAACTCTCTTCAGTGCCAACCGTGTAGTCCAAGACTCAGGAATCCAGCTCATCCCAAAACAAATGGTGAAAAATGAATTGGATATAGCCCCTACTATGGGAGAGACCCTTAAGGCCATACAGCAGATGAAAACCGGCAAGGCAGCTGGGGTCGACGGAATCCCGCCTGAAATCTGGAAACATGGAGGCCAAACGCTCCATGCTAAATTTCACGAGCTAGTTGTGCGCTGTTGGGAACAAGGCGAACTACCACCAGATCTCCGTGATGCAATCATCATCACCCTGTACAAGAAAAAAGGAGTAAAGTCAGACTGCTCAAACTACCGAGGCATAACTCTGCTCTCCATTGCTGGAAAAATCCTCGCAAGAATACTATTGAACAGATTGGTACGCGCTATCGCAGAAGAACTTCTACCTGAAAGTCAGTGTGGTTTCAGAGCCAACAGAAGTCCCACAGACATGGTATTCGTTCTCAGACAACTGCAAGAGAAGTGTAGGGAACAGAACAAGGGTCTCTATGTAACTTTCGTTGATCTCACCAAAGCCTTTGACACTGTGAGCAGAAAAGGTCTGTGGCAGATCTTGGAACGATTAGGATGTCCCCCCAAGTTCCTCAAAATGATTATCCTGTTACATGAGGGGCAGCGCGGCCAAGTCAGATATGGCGATGCACTCTCTGAGCCCTTCCCAATAGCCAATGGTGTGAAACAAGGTTGCGTTCTCGCACCAACTTTATTCACAGTTTTCTTCAGCATGATGCTCCAAAGGGCCACGGCAGACCTCGACGAACAAGACGGCATTTATATCCGATATCGTACCGATGGGAGCCTTTTCAGCCTAAGGTGACTGAAGGCCCACACCAAGACCCTGAATCACCTTGTCCGCGAGCTGCTTTTTGCTGACGATGCCGCCCTTGTTGCCCACACAGAAGCAGCTCTGCAGCGCTTAACATCCTGCTTTGCAGAGGCGGCTGAGCTTTTTGGGCTGGAAGTCAGCTTGAAGAAGACAGTAGTTCTCTACCAACCAGCACCACAAGATGATTACCATCATCCCCACATCACCACTGGCGAGTCAGAGCTTCAGTCAGTCCAGCAGTTCAGCTCTCTGGGTAGCATCATCTCCTCAGATGCCACGATTGACAAAGAGATAGACAACAGAATAGCAAAGGCAAACAGAGCTTTTGGAAAACTCCATAAAAGAGTCTGGTGCAATAAACACCTGAAGAAAAGGACAAAGATCAGTGTCTACAGAGCCGTGGTACTGCCTACTCTTCTGTACGGGTCTGAATCATGGGTCACCTACCGCCACCATCTGCGACTCCTCGAACGCTTCCATCAGCGCTGCCTCCGCACAATCCTAAACATCCACTGGACTGACTACGTGACTAACGTTGCTGTCCTTGAACAGGCAGACGTCACCAGTATTGAGGCCATGTTGCTGAAAACGCAGCTGCGTTGGGCAGGGCACGTCTCCAGGATGGCGGATCACCGCCTCCCTAAGATCGTGTTCTAAGGTGAACTTGCCACCGGCTGCCGCAAGAGAAGAGCTCCAAAGAGGAGATATAAGGACTCCCTGAAACAACACCTCAGCCTAGGCCATATTGACCACCATCAGTGGTCCACCCTGGCTTCCAATCGGGACATTTGGAGACACACCATACATAATGCTGCTGTCTCCTTTGAGAGCACGCGTAGAATCAGGCTCGAGGAGAAAAGACAGCGCAGAAAGAACCGTGCCTCGACTATACCACCCAAGGAGACCCTCCGGTGTGCTCTTTGTAACTGGTCTTGCCTATCCTGCATTGGCCTTTTCAGCCATCAACGCGCTTGCAACAAGCGTGGGCAAAGCCCTTCCCAAATCTTCGTCCGCGAAGCCAAGCCATGATGCCAGCCAAAATCCTCCCTGACAGTAGGTTTGAAGGAGCACAGATATGTTTTCATTTTGTCCATTCTTGTACTGATGCTACTGCATTGTTGAACAAATCAGTAAAAGACAGTGGCTGCCTCTCCTAACTTTTATTGGTTTTTAGAAAGGTTTTGACAAGGAAGAAAATGAGTGAAACTCAGTTTCTTTTTTTTTTTTAATTTTTTTTTGTTTCTTTATAAAATTGTCCACATATTTTGAATCATTATCACAGTGTGAAATGTACTGCAGTCTCTAAATAGAAACTACCCTGTTGGTGTGATGTACTGCTGGGGTTAAATGTGGTTTGGTCCCACTTGAATCCTTTATTTTTTGTAAAGGATCTTCAGCGTGGAATAAGAATTTCAAATGTAGATGGCACAGTTGGAAATCTGGACTCAGCTGATACCTACTTCTCGCATCATCAAAAGAAATGAGTGAAAGAGTGGTGTTCTAGTCAAAACCTCAACCATTTCTATTTTGCTGTTAATTAGCAAATGAAAAAGACTGTTGTAAGAACCAGATGGCTCTACAGTATCTGAGCAAGAAACTTGACAAACTGTCCATAATTGTAGTTATTCAGTGAGTAACTTCAGTAAAGACAGTGAGAACTTCAGAACTGTTTGGAACCATACTTTGGTGAGAAAAGGTATCTCCAAGTTCAGCATCACTTTCTCAGCAGTTACAGGGCAGAGTTGCCACCACACTGCTCCAATCCCAGCAAGTATATCCAAGAGAAGGTGAAGAGCCTCCAACCAGGTTCCCTGTGCCCTCATCACCAGCTGCAGCAGGAATCTCGTGACTTTGGAGCAGTCATTAATGTTCAAGCCAATACAGCTCTGAGAGAGATGTATATTACAGTTTGAAGTACCCTTAAGTGAGATATATTTTAACTACTCAAAGGAAGGAGAAATGGTGCACAAGATGGACAGAAAGAGGTTTCACAGCACAGCAACACAGATATATATAGAACTGCATCACTGCCTACTCAAAAGGAAAAAGCTGACAATGAGTCACCTTATTTGACAGTGTGAGAAATAAATAACCAATAGATAGTCAAACTACAGATGTGCTCTTTCCATGGCACTGATGTAGAAAGTCTCAAACTGAAAAAATACTTTTATGGATGAAACACAAGGAAATGCATGGAGGAAAACAACTTTCTATTAATATTTCTCATTTTTAGGTCTCTCTGATCTTTTGCTGAAGAGAAGAAATGTTATTCATTTTGATACAACATTTCACCATAGATAGGCAATAAATAGAAATGGTCTATACTATTTTTCTGAAAATACTTGTTAGTATATTTTAATTTTTAACGCAAGGTCACATAAATATAAGGGTAGTCATTCCTTGATTTGCTTGAGTCAAATAAAGACATAGGAATCAGAAGGAAATTTATAATTGATAGAAAAATAAAGCTGGAAGAGACCTTAAGTAATCTAGTCTCTCACTCCACTCAGTAGACATCCCTGTCAGATGCTTTTCATCTGTTCTTAAAGACGCCTAGTGATGGAAAGCCCCAAACCTCTTTGAAGATTCTATTACTCCATTGTTCCATTTGAAAGTCTCCCTTTTTTCAATGCCAAATCTAAAACTCTTTTTCTGCATTTTAAGTCCTGTTTAACTGCATTTACAGAGTCCCAATCTATTCCATACTTCTTCATGATTCCGTTCCTCTTAGCTTTCTCTTTAGCCCCACATTTATTTCAACATTTCATTGTAAATAATTTCCCCCCTAGATTTCTGGTAGTCCTCACTGTTTCCTCTCTAATCTGCCCATTTCTTTCTTTAAACACTGTGCCCAAAACTGAACATGTTATTCCAGCTGATATGTTTTACAAGTACAAAGAGAGTGAAAGAATTATATGACACTGACTTTTCTATTTGTTTATGGTGATCTGCAAAGCAGCTATTGAAACTCTAGAGGAAATTTTACCCTTTGTTTTAGGGTATGGAGTACATATGATTAAAAAATCCCTCTTGCAATCCTAACTATTGGGATTCCATGTGCTACACAGGTTTCACTTAAAAAAAAGAAAGAATATTCATAGCAAATGAGTTTTAATTTGTGTGCTGGGTGATAAATTCACCTTTAGCACTGCCTCATTTGGTAACGTAACCTTCTCAGTTTTACTTTATATAACCGACATAATAGGAACAAAAAATATTCTACTATGCACTTTTAATTTAACACTTTCTTAACAAGAAATTTGTGGCAGTTCTGGGATGGATTTGAAGATGCTTATGAAGGAAAATAAGTTAAAAAATAATACAAATCCTTTGCTTCAACAGCTTTAAATTTTAAAAGCATTTTCCTTTCAAATCCTTTTTTTTTTTTTTTTAAACAGAGAATTGTTTTTCCCATGCTATACATGAGGGCACTAAGAAAGAACTGTTTATTTTGTGAAGGTTGTGGAAATGGCCAATGTAGGACAAGAATTCCAGCACGTAGTTCTACATCCTGTGTTTGGTCCCTTAGGCAGCAGTGCATGCCTACACTGGGGGAAGAAAGGAAAAGAGGCCTTGCATTTAAACTCACACTACGTACACAGAGAGACACATATTTGATTATTTTTCTTTTCGTCCAACTTTTGTTGACTTCTTTGTGGGGAATCAATAGCCACAGAGCTGGTCTAAAACGTAGCCTATAAGGCATATAGTATTTTAGATAAGGAACAAACAGTACCTTAATCTATTATCTATCTTTTATCTTAATCTTTTTTATACTTTAGTTTTTAATATTTTGTAGATAAATCCCAGATAAGGAACACCTAAGCTGATTCAGATGTTATGCTATTTATAGGAAGATTAATTTTGCTCTGTAAAACCAGTGGTTTTGGTCAGCATATTTTTAAAATGACCATGAGCTTGACAAAAGTTGTGTTTCACACAAGCTGCAAGATCTTGATTTCCTCTTTCTAACACTTCTAGTAGTCTAAAGAGAAACAGAAAACATGAAGTGATCTGTTGCAACTTACCACTCCAGAACTTCCCATTGGGTGGAGAATTTCTTGCATTCAGACACTGCCCATGAGATAGCTGGAAACTGTTTTTGCACCCAGTACAGTTCTCATAGCTGTACCCAACACAAGTTGCACAGCTCCAGTGGCAAGGTTCACATTCTCTAGAGATGTCATCAGTGAAGAAGCCATCTCCACACTCACTCACACATGTGTCACCTGCAACAGCAACAGACACTGTCATCATGGTGTCTGCTGACCCCTGTCAATCCTGACAATAGAATCCTCACCTATAGCATCTCTCTGTCTCCAGCAAGAAATGGTTAAAGAAAAAAACAGTATATACAAACCCATGAAACTTTTTGTAGCTATGTAAACTCTACTTTTTTTCTACCTTGAAACCTAAATGCAGCACAGTTGCTGAAAACTTCACAAGCTTCAAACCAATCTTCACTTAAATTTATATCTAGATGGGTTTTGGTCCATATCCTAAATTCTGGCACATACAAATCTTACAAAAGTCCAAATCTGGACAAAAATGTTATGATTGAGTTCCAATTATTATACTGGCCCAATATAAAATAAGTCGAGGATTCCCTAAGATTGTTAGATATATGCAAATTTTGAGGCGTGGATGAATGTCTAGTTTCTGGTGACCATAAAGATAAACTTAAGTAAATCTGATTCAATTTAAGAGTTGGCATACTGCAGCAAAGCCCCTAGAAGTTATTACTCTGATAGCTTTTTGAGCTTCCTCCAATTTCAGTTAAAAAGAACGTAGGTCACCTCAGATTGTGAACACGGAGTACTCTATGCGTGTGATGCTTTTGTAATCCACTACTTCACACCTTCAGCAGGCAATGCACAAATACCATAACCTCAGGATTTCCTGTGATTCATATTTGGCACCATGACTGGAAACAGATCTGCCTGATTATGGCTTCGTAATAAAGCTAAGAGATTCCTAGTCTTGTGCAAATCTGATGTGGAATTTAGTGCTTTCAACTGAACTCATTTCAGAGCGTTTAAGGCTCTTTACATGGACCTGAAAGTCAAAGTAAAACTAGACTTGCAAATTGTAAGGACATGTTTCTGTGTCTTTCTGTGAGTTAAAAGCCCCTCCTTTCACAAAGTCTGAATCAGATACAATATCCTTTGTACTTGCCCAAAAGAGTGGAAATGCATTACCAAATAAAAAGCAAAAGAAAACACTCCCCACCCCCTCCAAAAAAAAAAAAACCAAAACCAACCCAACAAACCAAACAAAAAACCAAACCAAACCTAAACAAAAACCCAAGTGGAAATACGTAGTAAAATATATGGAGCCTTTGAACCAAAAGGCACCATTGGCTAACATAACCACCTTATGTTAATGCAAAGAATTCAGTTCTCCAAAACACTCACTCCCCTCATCCTCCACCGTCTGATGTAGAAGAGATTTATGAAATTGAGAAGTTGGATCCAGACTCTTTCTTTAAAGAGAAAGCCTAAAATACCTTTTTATATATGCCATACTTGGTACTTTGCTTACCTGAGAGATAAAAGCCTTCCTTACACGAGTCACACTTGTCCTTGTCACAGCTATCACAGTTGCTAGGACACTCTATACACTGCAGAGAACTTTCATCTCCGTAGGTATTTTGTGGGCAGTATTTATAGCAATGCTGCTTATACCTATTAAGATAAAGTAGAACAACAGTAGTAAGTTTCTTTTGAAGTTGTTGAGTTTGTTTACTGTATGTTTCTGCGTATGGTAACAATAAAGCTCTATTCTCATCCTGATGAACATAAATTATTCCTTTAATGAAACATTCAAAGTGCATTTGTTGTTACGTAACTTACTCCACTGGCAAATATTAACAAATCATCTTTTCTAATCTCAGGGTTCCTAAGTATAACTAATTTTATTTTCTTTATTAAATGTAGGCACAAAGCCAAATTCATGCTTAATTAGAAATTACTATGTTGTGGTTGTAAAGAACTGATCCCTTGTAAAAAAAAATAATCCAATGCCACTATTTATAGCTAGACTGAATAGCCTTTTTATCAACATTTTCTTATGTCATGGTAAGTTTTACAGAGATCTCTTAATTATCTCTCTGAAAAGAAGTAGAATTCTTCTTTTCCCACTGTTTAAGTTAAACTTCAATTAATCTGTATATTATTTCCTTATATTTTTAAGTGTGCCTTCTGAATTGTAAATACCAGAACTGGAGCATACGAATTCGAAATCCAGAGGCACTGTTTAACTTTTAGATCCTTTCTGTTCCATATTCTTCTCTTCACATATACAAAGTTCACATGAGTCCATAAGCTTTAAAAGGCCTTGATAGTGAGAGCTGGCTAGTTTTTCAGCATTTCCCAAGCCTTTTTCCAACGTTACTTTTCTCAGATAGGCAATACTTAGAAGGAATAGGATAACATACACGGCACGGATCTGTGTAGTGAAGCAGACACATTTGCTTTAGAAGAATGTATAATCATGAAAAGCTATACAGGTATACTTACATATAATAGTTCTGAATACATGTGATACAGATTCTTGGGTCATCTGAAATTAAAATTGTGATATTATGTAAATCACACCCAGAGCTAAAACCAGAATGCTAAAGAGAATTGTTGCTACACCATTTTTATGTTAATATTTCTTACATTAAAATCACTACAGCCAGAACTAGAACATTATTATCTCTGAATCTCTGTTTCTATTTTTTGGAGACAAACTCTTCTACAGTCAGATCCTGGCCCATATTTTCACCATGACTTGTTACTTCTGAGTCCTCAGCACCTAGAAGGTGCTGAGTGCTTAGGAAGTGCTGTTTTGAAAAACAGAACCTCCCCAGGAGCTCAGGTTGGGCAAAATGAACTCTTAAAAGGAGATTCTGAATTATCAAATCTGTAGTTTCATCCTTTTCCTTTATTTGTTGCAGAGATAAGTTAAAAGCATTTGGCATCTCTAAGAGCAAACTCTTCTAAAACATGTAAGTAACCAGTTTAATCTTAACAATCTTGTGCTAGACAAACACCTTTCTATATTGGGGGTGGTGGGGTGGTTGGGTGAGGCAAGGCTTTCGGGTAAACTTTCTCAGAAAATTAATTCTTGCATTGAAAATTTTGTTGAATGAGTAGAAAAAGTATTATACAACTTCTTAAAATTGTTACAATTATGGGTATCGCATTATGCTCACACAAAGTGAAGAGTATTTTCTATAACCTTCCATTATCTTCTGTTAGCTTTCTATTTCTTTTACCTTACTCAAATGTCCCAGAGGGAGCAGAATGGAAGGAAACAGAACAACCTGGGCAAATGTATTTATAAACTCTTCTGCTATGAGATGCCTATAAATTATTTTTTATATTAATAGTACTCATAAGACAAATTTTTCACTGAGTCTGTTTGAACTGTATCTACAATAAATCGCACATTACACATACAAACTTATTAGGCAACATGCTCTTGGTTTTGCAAGCAGTTCTAGGAATTTATTTGTGAGGTGTAAATTTTACCCAGAAATGTTGCAGATCTGTGAAAATACTCTCTTTACAAACAAAAACAGCAATCACCTGATCTAGCATTCTTTGCATTGGATTTTATGTTAAGACAGGGAATACTCTTAAAATATGAAAGTATTTTCTATGAAATCTTCCTTTACTTCTAGGGAAAAGGCATTTAGTTTGTCCAGGGCTTCTTTTTGAATATTTTCTGAAATAATGTTCAAATATTGTTTCTGAATAAGGACACTTCCTGTAGGGTTTTTCCCCCATTAATTTGTGTGCAGTTCTTTTCCTTACAGTGTTTATAGCGCGTTATTAGGAGCTAAGCTGATATGATGATAAATACATGTCTTAATACCTTTTGAAAATTATTATGGTATTGGCACATACAGTGCTTATGTTTTGTTGACAGAAAGAATAGACTACGCATCAAAGAGATGTTGTTAAAATTGCTGGGTTGCTTGTGGGTTTAGTTGCTAAGTGTCCATGTACTTTCTGGCTTTTATGAAGAAAGCACTCTTTCCTCTCTTGCCTGTGGGAAGTTCTGATGACATTTTTCTTTCCTAACTGCCTTCTCAGTTTTGCCTGTATTGATGACTATCTATGTAGTTCAGTTTGAGACAGATCTCAGCAGTAACTGCAAAAAAAGTCATAATGTCTGGTTGTCCTCTGGAAAGTCTTAAGTAAGTGACTGTTAAGTAAAGACCATGTATTTTGCATTGGTTTAGGATGTAAGAGAAAGTATCTAGGAAAAAATGGGTAAAAATAGTTTGTTTGGATTGTGGAATGGAATATATATTGTGGAGAAGGCAAAAAAATTGTATCACAAATAGCACTTGCCTTCTGCTGCTTACATGAAGTTTTGACAGAAGTGCTAGCAGTAAATACCTTGTTACAAGGCCACAAATTTCAAAGGAATAGCTGGTTTGCTGTATTTCTGGTCTTCCTTCAAACCGAAGATTTTGGAGGGGTGTGGGGGGGGAGAATTTCCTGATAATTTTGAAAATGAAAACACACAGCCATTGGGCTAGTGCAGCCTAAGTTCATTTGGCAATTTGCCTGCTGTATTGTGTTATTTATCAACCCTTACTGAACCATTGTTTTTTCTCTTGAAGACATATCCTCTAAATAGAAACTCCACCACCTTCTATACTTAGTCATAGTTTCTGAATTTAAACTGTTGAGGAATAATGAACATACTTTAGAAAGGAATGCAGAGAGGGCAACCGTCTGATAGCAAGCAGAGAGAAACTAAATATACAGCTATTTCTGCAACAGTGAATTTGATATTTAACACATGCTACATTTCCAAAATCTTGGAAATGAATTTTAAGAATGAACTAAGCCTACAGGATTTTACGGATGTATATGTGCAGTTCTTCAACAACGACTCCCTTAAAAACTGGCACAATCAGTTCTTGGACTAGCAGTAACAATCTTTAGTGTTCACTGAGACAATAAAATAACAAGATCTCTGTGGTACAAAGTAGATTTGTTGGTATGTCATGCTCCAAAAGACTTGTCATGAGAACTGCTTATGTTTAATTTGTATTTTACAGTTTCCATTTACAATGATTTCCACTATGGTGAGCAGACACCACTCTTTTGAAGACGGAAACAAAAGTGATCTTGATAGCATTGGAAACAGGATTCCACCAATTTTAAAATATAAGGCCTCAGACATGAATAAGTCCTTTGTGACCCCCTGGTTTTATTGCAGTTTTCATAGATAAGTAAAGAACATCTAGAGTTCATAGAAAGAGTCATTTAGTTTCTTTCCTGGTCTGCCATAAACTGATACCCGTGTTCTCTCTTCCACCCCTACACCCTTCTTAAGTATAATACATTTGGAGTGCAGCTATGTTATAGTACAGAATAGGTACACACAAAGATTAAATATTGGTCAAAAGCCAAACATTCATGCATTCTGTTGGAACTCTCTGATTTGAAATGAATCAGTGGGTTTTTTCTGCTCTAGGAGGGAAGTATGGGTATTAGCATTACAAGCATAGCATTGTGCTCAAAGGGTATTTTTGTTCAAATATGTAAAGGAACACTGTAAGTGATTTTTTTTGCAGTATTATTGTCGAGGCTTAATGAAATATTTAGTACATAAGTTCATCCATATGAAAAACGATCTCCAGAGCATTTTGGAAATTCTTGTCACTGTTTCACTACGTTTGAATGTAACAGATCCTAATTCTGGAAACTTTGCATGGCTAGTCCACTGTTTTCTGAAGTAGCGCTTACTCAAAAGTAATCTATCTAATTAGACCCAGACCTTGCAATGACTCGTATGCATGCTTGACTTTATCTATTGTAAACAATAAAGCTGGGAGTTGAAGTTGAGTGCAAGGGTACATTTTGCAGTATCTGTATTTAGACTGTAACCGTTATTTTACTTCCTGTTTTGTTTATGCACTTTTTTTAAAAATTAGATTTCTTGAACCATTTATTGGCTCAGCCATGAACCTAGAATGTGTTGAATACACTCAACATTTTTTTTTGCATTCAGAAGAAGTTCAATGAGATTCACTGCCTGGGACTTAATGCCTAGTTTACCTTTCTTTTCCATTTTAGCTAAATGTAATGACTGCAAATGATTTTATATTTGTCACCGGTTGGCTGAGGCAAGCCAATCATGGGGATGTGTCCTCTCCTATCCCTAAAACCCCTCTCCCCTGTATCGGGAGAGAAAGGGTTAAAAAGCAGAGATAGGAAAAGGAAGAGGAATTTGTGAGACTTCTGAACGTTTGGAAAACTGAAACAAAGTTTAATAACACCAGAAAAAAATATATCATATGCAGGGAAAAACCAATGCAATATTGGAGGGTTTGTACGGGATGGAGCAGCGAGGGTTAAATGCGGGTGAGAGAAGGAACAATACCACAGCAGTGTCCAAGATGGCGCCGGCCATGTGGGCGCTGTCGTGGAACAAAGGAGCCACGGCTGTTACAAACGCCGCGATCCCACATGCAAACCGCGGGCTGCGCTGTCCTACTGGTCTGGTCGTGCAGGTTGAAGGAAGAAAAGCAGCAAAAGCGGCGGCGTTGCAGCAGGGAAAGGGCAGCCCTGAGGCATGGCATCTCCAGCAGCGGGGGGTCTGTCCCAGGCGGTGTGGGGGTTTCCGCGGCGACGGCTCTGCTCCGGCAGCGCGGGGTGCCGTAGCCGCAGGCAGGCGGGCAGGCGGGCAGGCAGGTAGGCGAGTTCCTTTGAAGGTTTGAGCCGGGGGGACACAGCCTGTAAGGTCCCCAGAGACAAACAGCGAGCCTGGAAAAGCCTTTTCCCGGAGAGAAGCTGCAAGTCCGCGGCGCCCCTCGGGGTGCAAAAAGAGGAAGTGTACGGGGCGCCGTCGGAGCACAAAGAGGGGTGTACAGGAAGTCCTGCGGAGTCCCAAGAGAGAGAGGCGAGGGTGATACGCAACTCTTAAAGGGACCGGGACGCTCGCAAGAAACTTTTACAACCAATGAGAGGTGCTAAATGTGACATGGGAGGGAATAGTCCAATTGGTCAGTTTAAAACAAACCTTCCAAACAGGAGAAACTGGGTTTTTTCCCTAACCTGGGACATTCCACTCCTTACTCCATACCATGTACGTTATGTGCATCTCTAAACATTATTATACAGGAATTAACAGCATGAGACTCTGGTTCGGGTGTTTCGGCCAGGGTTAACTTCCCCTGTGGTACACAGTGGACTTCACCATCCTCCTGCATTACCCACCAGGTGTGTCCAGGGCCTTGGGCTGAGACAACACCACGGATGGGTCTGTCTGGAGTTGCAGCAGGGGAAACCCAGACAACTTTTCCCAGCAGATTACTTTCACATACCACAGGGACTCTATCCCCCTCTACAGTATGTAAAGGGTCTGATTGGGCAGAGCCGGCTCGATTGATTGATCCCCTCGTGTTCACTTGCCAGGTGGCTTCTGCCAGATGTTTATCCCAGTTTCTGAAAGTTCCACCACCCAATGCTTTCAGGGTGGTTTTCAGCAAGCCATTATAGCGTTCTATTTTACCGGAGGCTGGTGCATGGTATGGAATGTGATAAATCCATTCGATACCATGTTCTTTGGCCCAATGGGCCACCAGATTGTTTTTGAAATGAGTCCCGTTATCAGACTCAATTCTTCCTGGAGTCCCATGCCGCCACAAAATCTGCCTTTCAAGGCCCAGAATAGTATTACGGGCAGTGGCATGAGGCATGGAATAGGTTTCCAGCCATCCGGTGCTTGCTTCAACCATTGCCAGAACATAGCACTTACCCTGGCGAGTTCGAGGGAGAGTGATGTAATCAATCTGCCAGGCCTCTCCGTACTTGTACTTCGACCACCGTCCACTGTACCATAAAGGTTTTAACCTTTTGGCCTGTTTAATTGCAGCACAAATCTTACAGTCATGGATAACCTGGGTAATTGCATCCATGGTTAAATCCACCCCTCGGTCACGAGCCCATCGATAGGTTGCATCTCTTCCCTGGTGACCGGAAGAGTCATGGGCCCACCGAGCAAGGAATAGTTCACCTTTATGTTCCCAGTCCAGATCTATCTGGAACACTCTGGCTGCTTTGTCCACTTGGTGGTTATTTCTATGTTCCTCAGTGGCTCTGCTTTTTGGGACATGGGCATCTACATGCCTTACCTTCACAACTAACCTTTTCAGCCGGGCAGCAATATCTTGCCACAGAGTGGCAGCCCAAATAGGCTTACCTTTATGCTGCCAATTGTCTTTCTGCCACCTCTCCAGCCACCCCCACAAGGCATTTGCTACCATCCAGGAGTCTGTGTACAGGTACAGCTGCGGCCAGTTCTCCCTTTCAGCAATGTCCATGGCCAGCTGGATGGCTTTGACCTCTGCAAACTGACTCGATTCACCTTCTCCTTCCGCTGCTTCTGCAACTCGGTGCATAGGACTCCATACGGCAGCTTTCCACTTCCGTTGGTTTCCTATGAGGTGGCAGGATCCATCGGTAAAGAGAGCATATCTCTTCTCCTGGTCTGAGAGGTCTTTATACGGGGGTGCTTCATCGGTATGAGTGACTACCTCGTTCGGTGGCATCCCAAAATCTTCTCCTGCAGGCCAGTCTGTAATGGCTTCCACGATTCCTGGGCGACCAGAGTTACCTATCCTAGCTCTCTGTACAGTCAGGGCGGTCCACTTACTCCAGGTAGCATCTGTGACATGGTGGGTAGATGCTATCTTCCCTTTGAACATCCAGCCTAGGACTGGCAGTCGGGGGACCAGGAGGAGCTGTGCTTCAGTGCCAATTACTTCTGAGGCCGCTCGAAATCCCTCATAGGCAGCCAATATCTCCTGCTCAGTGGGAGTATAATTGGCCTCTGAGCCTTTATATCCCCGACTCCAAAATCCTAGGGGACGACCACGGGTTTCTCCTGGTGCCTTCTGCCAAAGGCTCCAGGTAGGACCACAGTCCCCAGCTGAAGTGTACAGGATGTTTTAATCTCTGGTCCTGTTCGCACAGGTCCCAGGGCCATAGCATGTGTTATTTCCCTTTTGATTAATTCAAAGGCATGTTGCTGGTCAGAGCCCCATTCTTCTTCCGGGTAACAGTATAGAGACGTTTAACAATCTGACTATACCCGGGAATGTGCATTCTCCAGAAGCCTATGACTCCTAAGAAAGACTGTGTTTCTTTCTTGTTGGTAGGCGGAGACATAGCTGTGATCTTGTTGATCACATCTGTGGGGATGTGGCGGCGTCCATCCTGCCACTTAACTCCCAAAAACTGGATCTCCTGGGAAGGTCCCTTGACCTTACTTCTCTTAATGGAGAAACCAGCATCCACCAAAATGCGGATTATCTTCCTACCTTTCTCATAGACCTCTTCTGCGGTATCACCCCATACAATGATGTCATCGATGTACTGAAGATGTTCAGGAGCACCACCTTTCTCCAGGGTAGCCTGGATCAATCCATGGCAGATGGTCGGGCTGTGCTTCCACCCCTGGGGCAATCGATTCCAGGTATACTGGATACCCCACCAGGTGAAGGCAAACTGTGGCCTACACTCTGGTGCTATGGGAATGGAAAAGAAAGCATTAGCAATGTCTATCGTGGCATACCACTTTGCTGCCTTGGACTCCAGTTCATACTGAAGCTCCAAGATATCAGGAACAGCAGCACTCATCGGTAGTGTCACTTCGTTCAGCCCACGATAGTCCACTGTCAGTCTCCATTCTCCGTTGGTCTTCTGCACAGGCCATGTAGGACTGTTGAAAGGTGAGCGAGCTCTGCTGATGACATCTCGTCTCTCCAACTCTCGAATCATTTTCTCTATGGGGCGCAGAGAGTCTCGGTTGGTTCGGTATTGCCGGCGGTGAACTGTGGAGGATGCAGTAGGCAACTTTTGATCTTCCACCTTCATTCTGCTAACAACAAAAGGGTCATCCGAAAGTTCGGCTGATATGGACAACTGGATAGTGCCATCGGCTCCCACGGTTGCTATCCCAAAGGCCCATTTATAACCTTTTGGGTCCTTAAAATACCCTTTCCGGAGGAAGTCTATGCCTAAAATGCATGGAGCATCTGGGCCAGTCACAATTCGGTGAGTTTCCCAGTTGTGTCCAATGAGGCTGACCTCAGCTTTTACCAATGTAAGCTCTTGTGATCCTCCTGTCACACCGGAAATAGTGACAGACTCAGTTCCTTGATGATCCGATGGTAGCAAGGTACACTGGGCGCCTGTATCTACCAGGGCCTTGTACCTCTGTGGTTCTAATGTGCCGGGCCATCGAATCCACACAGTCCGGTATACTCTGTTATCCCTTTCCTCCCCCTGGCTAGAGGCAGGGCCCCTCTAATGCCTAGGGTGTGGTCCACAGTCAGTGGAAGGGTCTATCTGGCTTGTGGTACCTTCTTCATAGGAGTTGCTCCTTGGGCTGCAGCACTGTTCGCCAAAGACTGAAGCGACAATTCTTCGATTGCAGTCGTCATGTTGGTGTGGTCTGCTCTGCAGCTCATGTGCTGGTACCCCGTGGTTAGCGGCAGGTCGTTGTTCCCATCTCCTCGTGTCTTCACGACCTCTCGAGCAGCACTGGCGGTCACATCGTGGCCTGTCCTGTCTGTTGCGGATTGCTCTGGGAGGACGATTTCTCCTAACAGCTGACACATGGGTATACACAGGAGAGGAAGTGTTTTTTTGTTCTAATCTATTAATAGAGTCCAACACTTTCTCTGCCATTTTCTCCACTGCTGCAATGAAGGCAGAGGTATGAGAAAGACTGTCCTCATACTGGCGAATCCTGTTAGACACATGTTCTATGGTGAGTGGCCGATTTTCACCTGGTCTTTCCCACAGCATTGTGGCCAATGTATGGGCATATGTCTGGGGTGCACTCTGCACAAACTTGCGCAGCAAAGGCTCGTTACTGTGCACTTGTTCAGGGTTGACATTAACATTCCAGTCACCATAGATGACCTCTTTCATAGCCAGCTCTCTCAGGTAGTTAATACCTTTGCTCAGGACAGTCAGTTTGGTAGGGCGGCATTCGATGTCATCTCTGAAGGGGTACCTGCCCTTCACGGTGGCCAGAAGTCTCCTCCAGAGACTGAGCCTTTTTGCCTTTTTGCCAATTGCCCTATCAATAGCTCCTTCCTGGGCCCCGTTCCCTAGCTGCCTGGCTTCTTTACTGGTTAAATCAATGTTATCAGCTCCATTGTCCCAGCAACGAAGCAACCAAATCATAAGTGACTCACCATCATGCTTGCTAAATTCCTTTCTGAAACTTCTCAAGTCCTTTCTGGACTGAGGTTGGGTGTTTACCTCTTGATCTGATGACTCGTCCCGCGATGAGGATCCTTGGGAGGGCTGTGCTGTTGGAGTCGCTGAGGCAGGAGTCTTTCCTGAACGCTTCTGTGAGGTGCTTGGTCTTGCATCATCATCAGAGCTGTCTGTTGCATAGTTAGTGCCAGAGGGCTGATTTTTCTTTTTCACAGGGGCAACTTGCGCTTGTTTGGGTGGAGAGGTGGCAGTGGCTGGTTTGGTGGCTGTAGCGCCCATGTGATACATATTCTTGATAATAATCCACCCCTGGACCATGTTAGAGATAACGAGTAACAAAATTATCAAACACAGGAAAAGAATACCATTTGTAGAACACCCAGTTTCAATTGCCATTGGTCCAGTATCAAATGGAGAAGTGTTATTTTGCATCATCCATTTGGTAGTGGAGTTATAAGCAGCCACTATCATGTACTGTGCAAAATATACTGGGAGCATTATGAACTGACTGAATACAGACCAAAACACTGAAATTACACATGCCAGGGTGAACACCCTCTTTGCTAAATGCCCCAGACCAGCAAACCATAAACCAGTACCTATTAGAAACAGGTAATTTGACATCACGGTTGGTGTGCCAGGCACCAGATCATAGAGCATTTTTATACTGTACTGCTTAAGAGCTTCAAACAGAATCTCGCTTACCACCATCCTGGAAAAAACCTTGTTTGTTTCAGTTTCCAAACTTTTAATAAAAATATGACTATTAAATATGAAATATGAAATTTTTCAGGGCCCCACATTGGGCGCCAGATATGTCACCGGTTGGCTGAGGCAAGCCAATCACGGGGATGTGTCCTATCCCTAAAACCCCTCTCCCCTGTATTGGGAAAGAAAGGGTTAAAAAGCAGAGATAGGAAAAGGAAGAAGAATTTGTGAGACCTCTGAACGTTTGGAAAACTGAAACAAAGTTTAATAACACCAGAAAAAAATATATTATATGCAGGGAAAAACCAATGCAATATTGGAGGGTTTGTACGGGATGGAGCAGCGAGGGTTAAATGCAGGTGAGGGAAGGAACGGTACCGCAGCAGTGTCCAAGATGGTGCCAGCCATGTGGGCTCTCTCTCTCGCGGAGCAGAACAAAGGAGCTGCGACTGTTACGAACGCTGGGACCCCACATGCAAACCGCGGGCTGCGCTGTCCTACCGGTCTGGTCGTGCAGGTTGAAGGAAGAAAAGCAGCAAAAGCGGCGGCGTTGCAGCAGGGAAAGGGCAGCCCCGAGGCGCAGCATCTCCAGCAGCGGGGGGTCTGTCCCAGGCGGTGTGGGGGTTTCCGCGGCGACGGCTCCGCTCCGGCAGCGCGGGGTGCCGTAGCCGCAGGCAGGCAGGCAGGCGGGCAGGCAGGCAGGTGAGTTCCTTTGAAGGTTTGAGCCGGGGGGACACAGCCTGTAAGGTCCCCAGAGACAAACCGCGAGCCTGGAAAAGCCTTTTCCCGGAGAGAAGCTGCAAGCCCGTGGCGCCCCTCGGGGTGCAAAAAGAGGAAGTGTACGGGGCGCCGTCGGAGCACAAAGAGGGGTGTACAGGAAGTCCTGCGGAGTCCCAAGAGAGAGAGGCGAGGGTGATACGCGACTCTTAAAGGGACCAGGACACTCGCAAGAAACTTTTACAACCAATGAGAGGTGCTAAATGTGACATGGGAGGGAATAGTCCAATTGGTCAGTTTAAAACAAACCTTCCAAACAGGAGAAACTGGGGTTTTTTCCTAACCTGGGACAATATTACATTACAGTTTCTCTTTAGGGGTCAGCCTGCAGTAATTGTTTAATTTCAACTGCTAGATTTTATTCGCCTTTTACATTCCCCTCAACAATAATTTACAATAATATAAATTAAAAAAAGTACTATAAATTGTAATGTATCACCAACAATTATATGTTTTAACTAAGTTAGACCATTTTTTCTTTAGTTTTTGTAGCATCTCAATTAAAATAACTGAAATGTACAATCCCAACATAATAAGAATTTTGACTAGCATGGCCCCAACTGTAACCTCAGCTTTCAGTAAGTTTTAAAAATGAAGATTTCTTGTGGAACCAAGGACTCTGGTTTGATTCTTCCAGTTTGTGTGAGAAGGTATTTGTTTGTGTCTTTTTTGTTGGGTTTTCACCTCTTTTTTTTTTTTTTGTGTGTGTGTGTGTGTGCATGTGTGTGTGTTTGTGTGTGTATATGTGTGTTTTATCAGTAAATCAGCTTTGTCCTCGTTATTCTCATTTCTAACATTATAATTTATTTTGACAAGTCATATTACTAGGAAGTGAGAGAAAGAAGAGATTGTGAATTTAACCAAGGAAGAAGCTGAATTCTTAGATTTATATGAGGCGAAAATGGCATAGGTATTTGCTTTGGCTAAAAACTATAACTTTGTTTCAGCCAAGATATTTGATGAATTAAAAATATACATATTTTTAAGGCATAAAAGGAAAAAAAAATGGAATAGACATCATCTCTTCCAAAAATACACTTGAGCTAAAATTACCTCCATTTAGTTTTTGTAATTGTTTTTTGGTTTTAAATTAAAGTTGCCTTTAATTAGGTTGACAATGAGACAAATAAAACCAAAAAATATTCTGATTATTACTTTTGCTGTAAAGCTGGTTAACTGAAAACTTCACATAGCTCTAATCTCAATTACCTTACTCTAAAAAGTGAATAATATCACTTGCTGTTATTGTATTTAATTGACAAAATAAAGGGAATGAGACATATTTTCCTGTTCAATTAAGGACTTCAATATGTTGGAGTTAGAAGCAGAAATTAAGGGCAGATAAGATGAAATGAAATCAAAGATTAGCATTATAATATGCATTACATGAAATAGTTCCATGATTTGTATGACTGAGGTGAAATGTTAATAAATACATAAATACATGTATGTGTGTTGATAAATGCATCAAATTTGGGGAGAGATTTCACTGTGGGAAAGTGATGAGATCACAAAACTTGAAGGAATACAAAATTTTAAAATGGACTTAAAAAAATATTGGGTAAGAATGCTCTAGTCTTTCACAAACCATAGTTCACCAGTGCTCTAGTGGCTTACACACTGCATGTGAAGCTCCAAAATGATAGCAACCAGAGAAATTACTGCTTACAGAGCTAAAAAGAACTAGTGTTTCATTCTTACACCTGCTGAAATAAAAGATACTTCAACGGAAATGAAATCAGGACATCAGCAGTATTACCTAACATTTAAGAAAGGTCATTCAGTTTATTTGTCTTAAATTGTATTCTATCACTCTGATGTTATGTTAACTTTTTTTCTTACTCTACTGGCCATTTTTTCCACCTATCAAAATCTCAGTGTGATCATTTCAAGAATCATGAAAGCTGCACATTACAAAAATCAAACATTCTGTGTGTTGAGGTGCATTTTCTGAACACATTTTTTATGCCAGATGTTTTCTTATGTTGAATAGTTTCTCACTACACAGGTAGTTCCTCTGAATGAATAGCATTACCCAAAGAGCACTCTCCTACAAGAAGGAATGCACACTGCAGGCCAGAGGTCCTAAGTTTACACCACAGAAATCAATGCAGGTTTTACCACTAATTTGAACAGCTGGGTTCCATTAGTCTTCCGTTAACAAAACATATTTATACAGGCAGGACTCATATGGGAAACATCTTCTGTCTATGGGGAGAATCCAAGATTTGCACTACTACACTCAATAACTGGTTCCGTAATACAGTTTCTTATTTGAAAGATCAAGACCCTGAACTCTAGGCTGGGATAAACCCAAAGAATTGAAACAAGTACCTATTGAAGTAGGGTTGCTTTATAGAATAAAGTATGTTATTAAGGGCATTGGAACATGCTGCCCAGAGAGGTTGTGGAGTCTCCTTCTCTGGAGAGATTCAAAACCTGCCTGGACATGATCCTGTGCAACCTGATCTAGGTGAACTTGATCTACCAGGGGAGTTGGACTAGATGATCTCCAGAGGTCCCTTCCAACCCCTACCATTCTGTGGTTCTGTGATTCTGCGATTCTGTGACCTTGACATCCTTCTTAAATTGGGGGGCCCAGAACTACATGCAGTAGTCAAAGCCAGGCTGCACCAACACTGAATGCAGTGGGAAAATCACCTCTTCTGACTGCTTGGTTATGCTGTTGTTTGATCCACGCCAGGATGTGGTTTGCCCACTTGGCTGCCAGGGCACACTGCTGACTCATATTAAGCCTGCAGTCAGCCAGCTCCCTGAGATCCCTTTCTGCAGGGCTGCTCTCCAGCCATTCATCTCCCAGTTTATACCTGTTTCCAGCATTACTCTGTCCCAGGTTGCAGAATCTAGCATTTGTTGGGGATTATGAAAAAACAAAGTTCTGGCAGAGGCAACAGTGTAGGAGCCAGGTGCTGATGTCTTGGCCTCACCTATTTCTTCCATTCTGTGCTCCTGAATCCTTCAATATTCTTCTCAGGATCCCAAAAACTCTTTTGATTGACTGTGGTCATGTTGAAACATCACTGGTACCCGCTTGAAAGAGCAGGAATGGGTAATAATTCAAAGGCTGTACTAACCTCATCAATTTTCTGGTGACATCTGTGATCTAAGCACCCGGGAGGCAGCAAACTGCCCTGAGAGGAGGGTCTGGTCTGCAGATGGCTTAGATTATATTTGTTTTAATATATTTCTTCTTCAGTAATTCCAACAGAATGATTCAGCAGCTACATTTCTTTACTGTTTTGATTCATGAAGCTCCTGAACCACAAATTGTTGAAGGAGTAGCAATACATGCTTTGATTGTCTTTGTAATTTTAGAAGTACATTCAGAGGTTGGTCAGTGGCTACTGAGCTAGATGAACTTTTTGTCTGATCCAGTACTTTTCTTCTGTGCTCTTATTTCCATGGAGAACTCTAAAATCTGGACTATTCTCTGTTTGCAGAACTCATGGTTCAATCTCATCTTTTAAGTTTTTCCAGTGTCTTGCCTCAAGTCTGGATTTTATTCAGGAAGTTATTTTCTTTCTCAGAGAAAGAAAAATTTCTTTAATACATACATCTTGTATCTTCAGTGTGCAAGGAAATTCTCTTTTACCTATACTCTAGGAAAGACAACATCCTCTAATGTAATGTTCTGTCTACACTGAAATGTCAGTACTGAAAATCAGAGAAGAACAGTTCCAAATCTTCCTGGGTATTTTTTTTGCACAGATTGCATATTCTCACTCCCCAAGCCTGTGGAAATGGATCCTATTATCTGCAAATCTAAAACCCATTCTGCAAGATTAATCTCTTGAGGAAGATTTACTTGGAGATAAAAAAAAAGATCCTTATAATAATTTTGTCTGGTATTTTGAAAGCCAAGGACTATTCATCATCAGGGAAGGTTTGAAGAAATGAAGTTTTCCTTTATATTTCTCAGGTTGCTATAGGAACCAGATCACTTTTTACTCATTAATCATAAGCGCGACTGCCAGAATTGCACTCTGTACCTGTGAGCTTGAGTCTGTTCACAAGTGCTGCCCTTTTACCTATCTCACAGGTTCCTTAAATCTTTTCCAAATACCTTTTCTCTCACTCCCACTGCCTTATCAACTGTATTTTTCTCCCATCTCACTCTGTATAATAGATCTTGTGGAGTATTTACATGTTATTTAGTCTCACTTTCTGCCTTTATAGCTCTATGTTTGTACGCTAGTTTGAACAACTAAACAGTTAGGTTCTGGATGACCTTTGAGAGTTGCTCAGGCTTTACCTTGCTGAAAACTGAGTCATACTTGGGCCTAAATGCCTTTTATTCTCAGGGACACTGCTCCTTGGGGTTTCTTTGTGTTTGCCTCTTTTGTAAGGTATCTTTGAAAGAGAAAAGCTTGATGGCTCTTCTGAACATTCTTTGCTCTGGATCCTCACTGAGGAGCACTTTATTCTGTTTAGCTTTTGAAAATAGTCCCGGTGCAAAGATTGGAAAAGTCACATTGCGCTGCTCTCTGCAGAAACCTGGATGGGTCAAAAGGCGATATACAGGGTATTTTGCTACAATATACATGGTATTTTGCTACGTGGAGATCAGGTAATATCTGCTGTGAAAAATATTCATATCATAACGTGTTGTACTTCCTCAAGCTAGGCGAAGTGAGTGGAAGTGAATGAGCACGTAGGTGTGTAAGAATTGGATCAGGAGTATGTGGCTCCATGGGAGCACACTGGCAAGAAGGGAGAATGCCTGACTTTAACAGTCCCTTCTGAAATGAAGATCTAACCTGTTGATTCCAATGAATTTATCAATGAGCTACTTGATCTCTATGTGCTGCAAATGTTTAGCTCCCCAATGAACTAGGTGCTCATATTTAGCATTATTGGTTAATGGTGTGGCAGTTTCTGCTTGTGAGGTGTACATATACAAGTCAGTAGATATTGCATATCAGCAAAGCTGGTCACCTATCACCTTTGTAAATACTTGTATTTTGTGTCTGTTCATTATGCAGGTGCAAAAAGGCAAATGCAAACTCTATTATTAGAAAGAGAGTGAGAGCTAAAAGTGTTTAGAAAACACGTTGGTCCATGTGTTGTATTTTAGATGTATCAAATAAAAGCCAGGGTTGTTATGTTCTTGCATTGCATTGAATCTGAAATTCTCTTTGAATAACTACTTTAAGTGGCTCAGATTCTGCAGTTTTACCTTATTTTTTTTTCTCTTGTCCTGAGTGTCAGTTTATAGCTAACTGCTTTCTGAAAAGGTAGGATTGACTCTGAAGAAAGTTTCTGAAACCCATTATACTTTTAAGAGTCTGGAAAAAATATGGATGGTATTCTGAAGTGACCTAAATCTGTGAGTAAGTGAACTTACATTGAGAGGTGGAAGGAAGGTAGATGCTGCAATGGCACAAGGAAAATACTCCTTTTTAATGACAGTTCTTCAGCAGAACTTTCTCTTTCAAAAGCTCCCTTTGTTGAGGAAACTGGATTTAATTTTCTAGACTTCATTGTGATTTCTGATGCCCACCAGAAGTTCCCGTGGATCTATCTGCATCAGAGGGAGCAATAGCTCATTGCTGCTCTAGAAAGTAGGCCCAGGGTGTTCAAAATTGGGTTACCAGACCAGAGGTACCAAAGTCATTATCTTGAAAGTGTGGACTTGAAATTTATTCATCTCACTTTCTTAGACACTTTGTCTGTCCAGTTTTGTGTTTACATTTGTTTGCACAGCAGTAGAAATATATTTAAAGCTTGTAAGAATTTAGGATTAAACATACATGTTGAGACTTGAGTCATAAAGTCTTGTCTTAGGATCTCACTTCAGATGTCAATGCCTGTACAAGACTCTGACTCTCAGATCTCACGGGATGCTGTGTGCTTGAGCACACCAGTTGGGCTAGTAGCAAGCAGTTAGATGTGTTTGAGAGCATGTGGGCAGAAGAAGGTAGGGAGGTGAACCCTCCTGTGCATAGCCATTGTTTTGGCACAGTGTACATGAAGCCATAGATCCTTTGGGGATTAGTGCTGTCTAAGGCAATTTTACTATCACGTATCCCAGGACTTGACAGTGTCTGCAAGCAGAATGCTGTCTGTGAGCGTGAAAGATACTTTATCTCCTTAAAATAAGAGCAGCCTCTGAATTAATGAAGTGAATCAGAAAGTATCAGCTGAATTTAAAAGTATGCATCATCTGTGTTTAAACTACAAAGACTTATCTGTCCTTGATTAAGCCTCTCTGACAGTTCCTATCTTTGATCTTAGACCTCGACATAGATATAGTAGATATGGCGACACTGTGGCCAAACTTGCAGGAAAACAAAATCCCAGAAAAATCTTACACTGTCAATCTTCCACCTCAGTATCCTCACACCTGGTAAACAATAACCTGCAGTGTTACTTGTTGAGTGGGTTTTACATTATTCTCTGAAATATCTGACGTGGGATGTAAAGTATCAAACTGATATGGAAGTGTGATACTTGTGTCTTAACTTGTCTGTAGGGTCATTACTGATCAAGATGAGAGCTTTCCCACACAGCCTATCTCTATTACTTGCTCTATTCTTCTGGTACCTGACATCATGCCAAAAGAGAGTAAATCTTATTCATTTTCCTGCCTGCACAAAGAAGGACAACATTGCCCAAGACTGTAAGCAGCAGTTTAATCTATTCTTTGGTGCCCTGTGAAAAAGGTTTTGTCCAAAAATTGCTTGTCCTTCCGGCTAGTAGGAAAACAGGCAGTTCAGTTATCTTAATTAGCATTTATGTCCCTCCTTGAAACTAGATCAGTGTCTAAAAAAAAAAAAAAAAAGAATTAACCTTTGTAGTTTGTAGACGGTAAGAGAATCACTTGCATTTCGTTGCTCCTGGTTTAGTGTAATGTCACTATGGTCTGCTAGTCTTTTTAAAATTCATACAGCTTCTGTAAGTGACCCTGCACTCAGTATAAACCAAAGAAGTAATTGTTTTTATCTCTTACAGTTTATATGAAAGGATCTCAAGCCACTTCAGAAAGAGCAGGTGCCTGATTATTTTTTGTGAGAATGGTCTTGCAACTTGCAGATCTATAAGTATGCACAAATTGTATTTGCATTTGTGTATGAATAACTGCTTTTCAGTATGTGAACTGTATAATTTTGATTGCAATTGCTATGATTACTACATTTTGCTTCCTTCCTTTTTTTTTTTTTTTAATTATTTTAGTAGAGCATTTCCCAGAGTTTTCCACTGCAATTCTGACAGAAATGTTTATAACATTGGAATGCTTTTCCTACTCCTGCTCTACCATTCTTACTCAGATTAAATTCCTCAGTGGTGTTGCCTAATTTTAAAAAGAGACTCTGTAGAAAGTCCATAAAGATGTGAAACTAAATGTATCACATTCCATATTTTCTCATCTTGACATTTTACTATTTTAAGCTATTTTTATGGCAGTGTAATTTCTTTGCAGCTTTCAAAATAATCCATTTCTTTTAAGAGACAGGCAGTTCAGCTTTTTTTTCTTTTTTTTTTAACAGAAGACTCTAAATATATCAATTTTATGATAAGACATGATACACTTATTACTGTGCTCATCTTGTCTATGAAGTAAATTATTGATATGCCAGAAAACTCACTGAATATTAAGAGCAGAAACACAAGCAAACACCATCTTTACCATCATTTTAAGTTTGAAATTTACAGGTCATGCCTGATTTTAGGAGCACGTGGTAATTTGCAAAAGCCACTTGGGATCTTGCTTTTCACCTACTGCTGTTCTTCTATTTCAAATAGAGTTAACAATAAACCCATATCTTTGACTCTCAGTAATATATGCATCATAACTGCCAAAGAGTAATGTATGCCCCTTACCAAACTCTGGCATCTTAATACTTCTGACTTTACTCAGCAGTGAAAGTTAATTCAGTCTTTTCTTTACCTGCATCTGTTCTGTTGATCTTTGACGCTTTTGAAAAGCCTATTTTAAATCAGAACTTTGAGTGCAAGAACTTGAGGGTAAATATGCAGTGAATATTATGATTGATTAATATTTAGGAGATGAGTGATCTTCTGAGGACAAAGCTAAATGAGCACAGCCCTTTTTTTTCTGTATGCCAGCTGCCTGTGAACAGTCTTGAAGTCTCCTTATGCAGGCTTATTAAGGTATATACAAAGAAAATCAGCCTCTGAGTTACATGCAATGACTATTTTTAAGATAAGTCTCTTCATAGTAAATTTCACCCTAATTCAAAACAAGGATTGTCACTAGAGTCTTGCAGAAGAGATACAGAGAGTTTTAAGCCACTAGTATTGTGAAGAGCACTGAAGACATTAACATGGGAAAGCAACATCTGATAGTAGCAATAACTATTGGTATTGAAACAGATTTTCTCTCTTAACAACTTCTTTTTTTCTCCCCACAACTAAGCAGACAGCTGACATGAATCCGAATACCACACCATATAAAAAAAGACCACAGTGAAGTTGCAATCATGTTAAAACTTGGTCCCTCCAGCTCTTCCTTCAGCAATATTGAAAGCCACAGGTGTAAAACATTTGGCTTGACTGCATTCATGCAGAATGTCTGGTCACCAGAGCTGCAGGGAGTCTTACGGTATGACAGACTGGATGACTGGTAAAAGGAAGAAAGTAGTATGTGATGAAAATCCTTACGTAAGTTTGGTATGCATGAGCATTCATGATAGTCCTGCTTCCCAGGGAAAAATGTTATTGACACAAAACCAGAAAGAATGTTGAAATGTTTGTGACTAGTGGTGGGAATTAGTTTCTGATTTTGGTTGTTTTTCTTTATGAGGTGCATTCACAGTTTTCTTTCCTGGTATTCACTCTCTGTATAGCAACTTTCAGTCTCCTGGTACCAGGGGCAGTGCCTCTTACACCAAAACACGTGGAAGAGCAAGTGGGAGAAAGTAGAGGACCCAGCATGAACTCCTCTGTCTGTGGAAATCTGTCTGAATTCAGGGAGGAGATGGATAGTCCTTGTAGTGTCTAAGTTTAGCACTTTCAAAAATGGTCTTTGGAAATATAATAAGCCAGATTTGTTCCTTTCTTTTAACAAGTAATAATTCCAGATAACTACTTGCAGATCAGCAACTTGCTCTAGATTTGCCCCAAAAGAAGTAAAGCTTAGGTCTATATTTTTCTTCCATATAATCCTTCAAAGAGATTTTATCAAAGTCTTACTTTCTATGATGTAGATTTGTCTTAACGGAGTGTCTTGGTATATCAGTACTCATCTGGGCACTACTTTACCTAAAGTCTGTGCTTTCTTAAGACGAAATTTATCTAAGAGTTCATAAGTGAATATTGCCTTTCTGATGGGTCACCCTATTGCCTCTCAGTCTTGAGTAATACTACTGTCTATATAGCCACTGGAAATAAAACTTTCTTTATGTAAATACAGTGGAAACAAGGAATTGTGATGTCTTTTGAAGATTTTTAATCCTTTGTGAAGGTGAGCTATTGAGATACAGATTCATTCAAGTTCAGTAAGATAAATGGCATTTATCTGAAGACATCCAAATCTGCCAACATCATATTACGTTGAAAAGGATCTTACTTTTTAATCCAGCAGAAAAATGAATCAATGTTTTAGCACATTTTTAGGACAGTAGCATTGCTATGAAGTGACTTGTCTTGAATGAAATTTAATGTATGTCCTTACATCTGTTTCCTTAAAGACATAGCACAGGCTAATGATTTATTTTCAGGTCTAGAAAAATTGAACAACTATGTTAAAATTCTGTGTCTGATAATGGCTTCAGAAAGTTGGTAAATCTCTCAACCCGGGTGTGTCATTCATGCAGGGGAAAAAAATGTTGCAAAGTTTAATAGCTAAATACAAAAATTATTCTTATTTATGCTGGAGACAGAATTTAGGAATGGTGTTAAAAATGAATACACTGAGGAAAATACAGCTTACTTGGAGAGAAAATGCAGCAGTCACTAATTGCTCAGCAGCATGCACAGAGGAAGAGAGGGAGGAGGAATAATTTTTCCCTGCCTTAAGAATAAGGATAAAGATTCATAAAGGGAATATTTACCCAATCTACAGTTCTGGCATCCATCTAAACATGGTATGCAATCTTCAGAGTCAGGATCTTCCACTTCACCTGTGTTTTGCAAATCACCAATTTTGGGTTAATTCTAGATAATGAAAGGACAACATTTGGAAGCACTCAGCAAGGTTTCTGGGAATAAACTTTATCCAAATTCAAAAAGGAGAAAGATTCATTGTGATCTCTTTTCTTGTTTGTTCTTGTAACCCCAGTCAATCTGAGCAAAATACTCCTATTTTACATTATTAGAAGACAATCAAAGCTGGAGCTTAAGGACCTCAGGATCAGGTGTGATTGTGTATTTCAATCCAGGAACCAAGACCCTTAACCAGATTTCTGTAACATATTAAATAGAGTATTTGTTTACTCCTACTAAAGGTTGCTTACCTTTTATACAACTATGCTTCTGACATATGTTTTGAGTAAGGTAGTAGCCTCTGAAACATTTTTTGCAGTGACTGGAGTTCAGACACACCTCACAGTGGCCAGAGCAAGCCACGCAGTTGTGCTCTGAATGGTAGTGACCTGGAGGACAGCTCTCTCTGCATTCCCCATGGTACAGGAAACGTTCGATCCCTCTTCTATCTGTGGGGCAAACAAATAGGAAAAATATGTCAGAAACAGAAGACATTTGGGCATAAGAAGCAGCTTTATGAAGCACCTGTGCTGCAGCTGATGAGAATTAATATTGTTCATTGACTGATATATTTGTACAGTTTTACAGCAGATGAGCTAAAATGTATAAAATTTTCAGGTCCTCAAACCATCCACGTTCCTGGAGATTTATGACGTATGAAGATATCATGCTAGTGAATGATTACTGTTTACATCCATCAGTCTAATAAAATAAAGATTGAGAGATTTCCATTACTTGGTTCCCTTGCAGTGAACATATAAGTATTTGTACTGTATTGTACCTGCAGTTGTAGAATTGCCATTAGGAAAGCAAATCTGCCCACTTCACCTTTGGAAGGGATCAGATCTTTAGAATGATCTTTTACAGCCTCCTCAGGGTTTGACTCACATCAGCATCTTCATTTCTTGATACACAGAAATACAGGAATTAATATTGCTGTCCACCATAGGGAGATCATCATCATCATGGCTTGGCTTCGCGGACAAAGATTTGGGAAGGGCTTTGCCCACGCTTATTGCAAGCGCGTTGATGGCTGAAAAGGCCAATGCGGGATAGGCAAGACCGGTTGCAAAGAGCACACCGGAGGGTCTCCTTGGGTGGTATAGTCGAGGCACGGTTCTTTCTGCGCTGTCTTTTCTCCTCGAGCCTGATTCTACGCGTGCTCTCAAAGGAGACAGCAGCGTTATGTATGGTATGTCTCCAAATCTCCCGATTGGAGGCCAGGGTGGACCACTGATGGTGGTCAATATGGCCTAGGCTGAGGTGTTGTTTCAGGGAGTCCTTATATCTCCTCTTTGGAGCTCTTCTCTTGCGGCAGCCGGTGGCAAGTTCACCATAGAACACGATCTTAGGGAGGCGGTGATCCGCCATCCTGGAGACGTGCCCTGCCCAACGCAGCTGCGTTTTCAGCAACATGGCCTCAATACTGGTGACGTCTGCCTGTTCAAGGACAGCAACGTTAGTCACGTAGTCAGTCCAGTGGATGTTTAGGATTGTGCGGAGGCAGCGCTGATGGAAGCGTTCGAGGAGTCGCAGATGGTGGCGGTAGATGACCCATGATTCAGACCCCATAGGGAGATACTTGGGGAACAATTATACAAACTTCTCCCTCATATTGGACCTGAAGTACCGTTTGAAAATTTTGTCTACTCAGTCACACTTTCTAAAGTGAGAAAGTCAATCTCATCATTGGTATGACAAATTAATGCCAGCCATACTAGTGTTTTCTTGTAATCTAGACACTTACTACCAAAAAAAGCCTGGGCCATTAATGAATAGGACTGAAAAGGAATTAGCAGCTAAAAAGAAAAAGGCTGTGAATCCATTGTAAACCTTCAGAAAAAGCTCACCAAAATTGAAATTTAAGTCTTAAATACTCATTTCTAGGGGCAGTTTAGGGTAGTTAAACATAATTGTATGTAATAGCCTCAAGCCCTTTGCCCATCAGGTGTTCTAGTCAAAAGGGAATGATTTTTAAAATGGAGCTTCAAAAGGGGAAGAATTGCTTTTTGGAACGAACACATATTTATCTATATTACCCTCTCTCTCAACCTAAGCTCTAGAAATATGTGTAAAAAAGACAAGTTTCTGTGTGTGTTAGTGATAAGCGTTTCTTTGCAGGCCCATTTGTCCAGCTGTAGGGACACAGCAACCTGTGGTGGAACCCACTGTGCTTATTTCCTAGCCTTCCCCAGACAGATGTTTTGGAAAGCAACCTGGCTCCCTGCTTGCTTGTGCAAGCTTGCTTCATTTCATTGTAGCACAGACTGTACTGTATAGAGGCCAGGGGAGACATATATGGAGATTTCTTTTCCAGAGGCAGGCTATGTAAGTTTTCTGTCTTTTTTTTCCTGTGCAGCTTCTTTGTTTTCTGTTAACATAGCTCCCATTCAAAACATACCAAGAAAAAGCATGGACAATGTGAGACGTTTGCAAGACGTGTGCAGGACACATGCAAGAAAACAAGTGTTTTCTTGTACTTTTTAAAAAATTAATTGAGTTCCAACTCTCCCCAGGGTTAAAACAAGATTATGATGCAGATTGATAGCAAAAGCTCTACTGATTTTACTTGCTCTAACAACTGTCCCTGAAAGCAGAGAGAAAAGGGAACTTTTAGGCCAAGGAAGCAGAAAAAGCTGCAAGAGGAAATTTTTCTTACCTGTTCCACAGGCAGTGCATTTGTTGGGTTCACTTCCGCTGCAGTCCAGGCAGGTATGATGGCACAAATGGCATTGTCCTTTGAATTTAAACTTTCCTCTGGGGCATTGCATAACACAGTGACCACCATCAAAGACTCTTTTGAGACAGAGAAAGGCAATTTAGCAACTAATTGTTCTTTCAATTTAAAGGAATCTAACAAGAAACCCAAGATGTTATTCCTCCACTCTATTTACAAGAGTTTTTGCACTTCTTCATTTTCCTGATTTTAGTTATAACATTTACTAAGTGGAAAGTGAGCTGTGATTTTAACCTGGATCTTAGACTTCAGATATTAGATTTTTTCTGAGAAACATCACTCTTTGGTCCTGTACCTAGGTATCCTTCTACCACAATCACTGCGGTAGTCAGTTATGCCTGCTAGAGGGAAAGCAAGACTTGGTCTTTGTGTGTGAAGGCATGATCTGTCTGTTAAAGTTTCCTAATAGTTTTACTTCAAAGGCTTCCTGTGAACAGTGCTACAGCTTCAGTAAAATGACCTTGTACATAAAGTCAAACATCTCTCTGAATCTTGGCCTTTAGGAGCTGTATTTTTAGACTTGCATATCCGCAAGTGCTTAGGAGTGTTGCTGCGAAATGTCCTCCTTTTGCTGAGCATTGAAATATTTGCTACAGAATCCTTTCATGTAATGAACACTTCTGGTCCATTTTTCACTGCTACCTAATGCCTACTGGTTTTAATCTCTTTGGGAGAAAAGTAGAAAAACGTAAGTACAGATTATTAAAAGAATATAAACCAAGCTGGCTAGAATTTGACAGTGTTTTCAATATTAAGAATATAAGAGAGGAGAGCCTGTAGTCTTCCACACATCTGCTTTGACCAGTTTGGTATCTGAAGACTTGCCAATCAATTTCTAGAGAAGCTGAGCACCATTCACATTTTAGTACAATTTTTGAGACCATCAGCTTGTCTGTACCCTTACGAAACAGTAGGCTTTCCATAACGTTAAGATAGTGCACACTTTCATAGAGTCAGCCAATGGCATTAAAGAATATCTGCCATATGCCTTCACTAATTTGAGTTGCTATGGTCATTGTCAGATTTATTCTGAAAGAAGAGACGAAAAATATTTGTGAAGTTTAAAACCAATTTTGTCAAATAGTCTTTGAAACCATTTAAAATTTACCATGATTGGAAAAGTCTAGGCTTATGAAGTGTGAAGATGGAAGAACAAGCTGAAGTGCACATAACAAAGAAAACTTAGAAATTGGTTAAAAAGACCTGTGAGGCTGAAGGCAGGCTGCTGGATGGAATCAGGGAGAAGCTTGTATGGGCATACAAGTTATACAAGGTATTCAGCAAACAATGTACCTCTGCTCTGACAGTAAGATAGTCCTGTGCAGACTGTAGCTCATAGAGCTATTACCTGCATGTTTAAGACCATTATCCAGCTATTCCTGGGCGCTGCAGCCTGCTCTGGCTGGTTTCTGTGCAAAGGGGACAGTATGACAGAAGTACTGGAGGTAGCTGGGCCATGCTTACATGACACACAAATGTTACTGTGTTCCATTACATGAGCTGGCTGTAGTGATAGCCATCCTTACAAAGAGCTCACACAGTGGTAAAGTACATTTTTCTTTCTTTTTGTTAGGTTGCCCCCAGTAGAAGATATCAGCAAGTCAGAGCTTGATGTTAACCCTTGTATCTCAAACAGTAAACAGATGGACAAGGACTTTTGTCAAAATCAGTTTGGCTGAGCGAAAAACTACAGTTTCATAATTTTTTAAAAACAGGTAACACTTTGAATTGTCAAATAAGAAGATGATCGGACAGCGATTTTATTAAGAAATAAGGTGATACCTACTGCTGAATTTTCATAAAGAACAGGAATAGTTAGGTGGTTTTAAGTTTTCACCTTATTTTCAGTAATTCCTGCCCCCTCCACCCCTCCATGTCTTTTCATCCTTTTCAAAGAGAAAAGCTATTCCCCTGCAGGAAAGCAGCACTGCTGAATTTTAGTCTATATTATCTAATGGCCACCTGCTACACATACTGGCCACAATAGACACCATCTGAAGCAGTCAAGAGCGACAAGAGTTAGGATTCTGTTTCAATTAAACAGGTCTATTTCAAGTACATAACAAATAATGTCCATTAGAAAGATTTATTCTTTAGCCTCTGGGTGAGATTTTTCTTTATTGTTATTTCTTTTACTACTGATTGTCCTAATATGACTTTTTCTAAGAGCTTTGATAATATGCAGGAGCACAGAAAGCTTTTGGAAACTTTAGACACCTAAACTGAAAACTGTTAGAGAATTTGTTATGGGGAAGAGAGCAACACCCTTCCAAAAGGTCACAGAGACCTCATTACTGCAAACACCTAGGTGGTTTTACCTAATGGTAGTGTCCTGCGCGTTCTTTGTTTTACATATATCTCTGTCTAAAGCTCACAAAATAGGTGAAGGAAACAGGCAATCTAATTAAAATGCAATTGTGAATTGGAGAAATCCAGTCCACAGTCCAAAATTCTGCCCAGACTTCCTCTGCTAATGCCATTTCTTACGTAACACACCTTAAATTTATACTATTTCCTCAGTTATGAGTTTGTTTGGACTCCATTGGTCCTGGTGTTCTTTTATTGGCATAGTCATGTCATACATATTCACAGGGTAATTTGCAGGATTGCATCTGATTCTAATTTCATACCAGTGTAAATATCAGCTGGTTACAATGCAATCCAGTGCAACAGAACCAGAGCTATTGGTGCAAGAATAAAGCTATTGGTACAACATGACTTTAAAAGCAGTAGACTCCTGGATTAGGTGTGAGATGACCTAAACATAAGCTTCTGACTTGTGGTGTCCTGTGGAAGAGATTCTTTCTAGTTCTGTACAATCCTCATGGCAGGTCAGAAAAATCAGCCTAACTTAAAGTGTGTCAGTTAGGGGATGATGTTTAGGTGCTGTGAATATCTCCCAAATTAGCTGATTTCTAGCCTCGGTGTCCATATGCATGCCTTGTGTCAGACTCCATAGCTGTATACAACTACAGATGCCCTAGACCCTGGTTGCTAAATTTGTCACTGTTGTGATTCTAGCAATTATGATTTTGAAAAGACAACAATGAAGGAAAGACTATTTCACATACTGAAGATTTTTTTTCTGTATCTGTGGGAATCATGCTAAGCAGCAACTGTCTGTGTAGCCAACTGTCTTGTTCACATAACACTTGTTTTCTCACTTGTCCTGATTTTGTTTGCCCTAATCGTTACTAGCTTCTTCAGTGGACTTTGCAAGCCAGTGCTAAAGACCATAAAGCCACTTCTCCAGATGATGATGCGAGGTCTTTGTGCTGCACTGTGTTCAGAGACAATTACCTTGTGAGTGGGCAGCTGATGCAGTTGTCTGGCTTAGGTCCCATGCACTTCTGACAAGATGCTTCACACAGCTGACATTCTTGAGAATCATCAAGATATTCCCCTGGTAGAAAAAAATGTGTTTATTTCAGATCAACATCTCAAGTTAAAAAAAAAACATGCACCAAGACATATTGATAAATATAATGAGTAAAATGAATTAGGTCTGGTTTGAATTACTAAAATAAGCACATTTCCCTGTGTTATCAGGAAAACAAGTACTGGCTCCCTTGCAGAACCAGGGTGCTCAGAATTAGTAGTTTCTAGTGCTAATTTATTTATTTATTTACTTACCTTTATTTTCCATGTGAATCTGACAGAGACTGATTCGTGTTCAGGTTAATGCTACTTCTTTTGTGTCAGTTGAAGTAATAGGACTTCTTAAGAGTCATGGGGAGTAACACCATTGTGAGTTACATCAAAACCAGTACTGCCTAGGAGTATTCATTACCTAATGTCCTTTGGTGCAGCTTCAGCATCGCCCCGGATTCAAGCTGCACCATAGAGAGTGTGCTCTCATGGGTATGGTGTGTATTATGTGAGGTGGAGTAGGATTAGCTTCCGTTAGTCAGAGGCATGTTGGTGCTTCCCAAACCTCTAGCTGTGGCACCTTTTTTCCCCTTCCCAAGCCACTGCTGGAAGACTCCGCACTTAAAAGACCTAGCCTGTGATTTAGGCGGAATGAAAATTGAATATCAAGTGCCTGTTGGACTTGAAAAAAAGAATTTGTATTATATGAATAGTTGCTTTAAAACTGAAATACAGATATAAACACTTCCAGATCATGAATACACTAGTACTACTGTAGCGCTGAAGTGTGAAGTTTCCCTCTTTATTTATTGAATATTAATTAAAGTATTGGTACAAATTGTTAAGCTGCATGCTTCATAATTCTCAGAGCAGAAATATTAAATTGGTAAGTAGCATGGATACTGTATATGTGTGCAGCATTGTGTGGGGACCGAAAATCAGTTTATCAAACAGCTTTATACAGCTCAAGACTGGGTCTGTCAATTTGTTATGGAAAAATTTATTCTAACTGAGTCTATATATTTGAGAGAATTGGCTCTTCCTTCATTCTTAAGTAATGGAAGAGGTTGGGCAGAGAGTCCTATATAATACATAAAACGTGCAGTTTCTATGGATACTTCAATATGGAGAAACTCTTTCCACTTACATTGCTGCTGGGAAATCCAGATTTGGCAAAATACAAATGTGGAATGACTTGGTTTTGGCTCTCAGTTGCAATGAGTTCCTTACATTGAGGAGCAAAGGCACTGTACAAGCAACTATTGCTATAAGTGTAAAACAATGTAGGAAAGAAACATTTTCTAAAATACTGCACATTATGTCTCTGTCCCTTCTGTTTTCCACTCCATATTAATCTGTATTAACAAATTTTATAATAGTTTAAATCCCTGGTAGGAGATACAAGCTACGATAATACTTATCATACGTAAGGAGATGATCCTTAAGTATGATGATCGAGAGTTTCTAGCCAACTGTGGGCGAAAGCTGAGGTACTCAAAATGTAGGTAAAGATACAATTTCCATTTTGTAAAGGTTTTTTTGTCTCCTGAAGAAATAAAAAAGGTAAAAGACAGCCAAAAATGCAGTGACAGAGCCACATAAAAAACAAAGACAGTGCTTCTTAGAGGTTGGTCTGAGATTGGTGCTAAGTGGGAAGAAGTTCAGAACAGGGAGCAAATGAGCAGTCTCTTGGTGAGATCAGGGAAAGAGAAATCTCTGTGTGCATACACATTCACACATTTTGAGAGTTCTTATTATCCAAAGAGCATTTTGTATATATACATTTCCATGCATTTATACAGTCCCACACATGTCCATAAGAGCCTGAACCTTGAATTGTGTAAATTCCACCACCATAGAAGTGGTGTAGTTTTTATGAACAGCAACACTGTATCTTGTATGATAGATAACTTTATTAAGGACTAATGATAAAAACATTATAAATTATATAGCTCTGGGACATAGACTTCTAGAGGATTCTGAATTTATCCAGATATTAGTGAAATAACATGTTGTATTGATGAACAACTATCACAATACAGAGGATTTATAATCCTCAATTTCTAGACAAAAAAGACTGTGGCCTGCTGTCCAGTAGATCATCAGGCCATTGACAGATTTTCTTAATGTTGGCCTCTTGAGTCTTTCTGATACATATTCAGGGGTTATAAAACAGAATACCATGATCTCAAATGCTTTATGAGATTTTAAAATATAATCTGATAAATATATAGATACACACACACACACACACACACACATATATATATTTGGGCACTACACAACCATGAAAAAATTCAGTATCTTCCTTTTGCAGGTCTGGTGGCTCGGTGCTTTATACCACTGGCTTTACATCACTGGGAAATCTGTCAGGGCAACGTTATTAAATAATTGCTTCTCCGATGTTGTTTTGTGTTACATGTTAGAAAAAAATTTTTGTTTCTCCAGTCCTTCAGTTTATTTGCTTGCACTGCCTTTATGCTTAGCCACTGGACCTGAACTACTAATTCATACACCTCAGCTATGCCCACTCAAATCCTTCCCACATGGTAGTAAGTGCTTCGTTTTAAAAGGCTTTTGTTATTTCTTTGTTACGCCTTTCATTGGAAGTGCTGTAATTCATTTCAGCTGTGCTGGAATAGTGCCAGGAAGACCAGCTTTCTGCTTAATTTATCCTCCAAGTTGAAGCATTTTAAAGCACACTGTTATAAGAACGTGCACCAGAAAATACACGTTAGGCCCACGTCTAGAACTACAGATCTGCCACTAAGTGATGATGGAATAGCTTTTAGTCGTTATTCAAAGAGTTAACACTGAAATGCAACTTTAAAGACTTTTAAACTGTTCTACATGTCAGTTTAACTGTTTGCCGGAGTTCCTTGTGGGCAATATTTCTTTGAAAATCTCGCTAGATAAACACTAGTTACTCAACTCTTTCCCCCCCTTTCTTCTACATTAAAATTCTTATCTGTCCAACATATGTAATGGGGGAATACACTCAGCAATGCATCTCAGCTATGGTTTTTTTTTTTTTCAGTCAGACAATGCTCATCAGTTACTTTGGATCATCCCATACTTACCCTTCATTTATTTTTCAATCCTGTTACCTTGTCACTTTGTTTAAAAACATTTGTCACGTTGTTTAAAAAAAAAGGAACTGAAGGTATTATAAGGCTATGTTAACAGATAATGCCTCATAATGGGAAGATTTTAATGTACAATTTTTTGTGTCCCTAGTTAGAAGTGTCTAATTCCACATCTGGGCCACATCAGGTTGCAGGCTGTGTCTTTAACTGCATGCAGGAGCCCTACACTTAACGCTGAGTTCCTATTGGTTGATATGATGCATTTTAAAATGAGATAAGGACTATTATCTCCCATTAAGGAGGCAGAAAAACTGAGTTGCTGTAGGACCAAGTGAGGGTGTAACAGCAAACTAGAACCTGTCTCTCCTGAGTCCTGGACTAGAACGCTATCATTGCTGCCAAGTCGTTGGTATGCTTTTGCATAAGCACTACCAAATGTACAGACCTTGTCTTGTCTCAATTTCTCTACTGCTTTCCAAAAGTTGTGCCATCCATCCACAGCACATGGTGTTTCAAGAGACCAGTTAGATGAGGGTATGAATATCCTTTTAAGTTATGCCTGGAGATACATAGATTCACATGCTGGCGGTCATAAATGAGTCTTTCTCTTGTAGCCCCCCTCCATGGCAGTTAGTCACTGCAAGCCACATGTTACTTCCCCCTTTTCTCAATCAAAATGTCACTTTATCTAATTTAAAAATGTTCCTTGGTTATCTTCTATAGCATTGCCCCAGTGACTTTTCTTTCAATCAATGAAAAAATGACCTTATTTCCTTCCATTTGCTTGTTTACTTTCACAGGAGCCTGAATATGGATTTTGTACTTGGGCTTTTGTATGTTACCTTATGGGTTACAAAGGTTTCACAGAGCAGATAAAGAAACATTGATCAGAATTGTTTTTCATTAATCAGCAGTGAGAACTGAGATGATTCATTCTTAAGGAGCTGTCTGCTTTTGCCATGTTCAGCCTTGATACATTTTATTTTGATCAGCTTGTGGGATCAGCTCCTTGACTTTTGCTGAAGAAGTATTTATCCATAAAGATTAAGTCCATAAGGAACTTGGACTAACCTGCATATAACAAGCCATTAAAATTCACCCTAAGCATTCCTCTTCAAGTTACCTCTCTGTTTAGCCCAAAGACTTAATGTTTGATAGTTTACATCTCTCTGAAAGAAATCTTTTCTTCATCTTGAAAATGTTAGGACATGGAGAATACGGCATTTCCTTTCCACCCAACCTTTGGACAGTCATACAAAACTTAAGCCTGGTTTCCAATTATTTGTCTAGCTTCAGCTTTCAACTTCCTACTAATTACCATTCTCTACTTAGACATTTTACAAAATTACTAAGTTTTTGTCTCCCTATTTGGATGTGCAGAAGGGACAAAGATGATACCCTTCATGGGCAAAACTTTGGGGTGCTATGATTTGAGGTGATGAGAGGGATTCAGGATTAGAAGTCTTCTTTTCAAAAGATTTTAGAATGAAAGAGCCTGTTGTTGCAGGATTAGCTAAGATCTAACCTGAGCCTCAGGTTAGCTTTAATTGTGACAGGCAGGAGAGAGCCAACTGCCTTTATCAAGTACACTATCTTACACAGCCCTCTATTCTTTCCCCTGCAGAACAAAAATATTTACATTAGCCAAAGCTGCCTATTTTGCTGACACAAAGGAACTTTTTTCCCCTCTTTATTCTGTGTGTTTCTTCCCTCATTTCTATGTAGTATTTATACAATGGTTGTTAGAAACCCTTTGAAGAGCCAGAGCCCTCAGGGGTATGGAGTGGGCATAAATAGACTTCAGAAAGACATTTTTTAGCATTTTGAAAATTAGCTTTAAACCTTCAATTGTACTAATTTTTTTTTAGCATTTTAAAAATAAATTTAAATGTCCATTTTTATTAATAATATGGATGCCTGGAAGTAAAACCTGGCTAGGATCAGGGTTTCTCCCTTATCTGTGTAAGCACAAAGGCCAGAGACTGGCAAGGTTTTCTGTTGCTCACCTGGACCCTCAAATCTGAGATCCCCATGAGAAAATGGGAAGGGGAACAGAGCAATCCCAATCTGCATTGCTCATGTTTTGTTCTGCACCCTGAAACACCTTTGCACTCCCAAAATTTTATATTGACAATGGAAAAAAAAAAAAAAAAAATCTGTTTACCCTCTCCATTTCTGGAGTTTCCCAACTGGAAATTTCACTATCTGATCTTGTCAAGCTTCCTATTTGTTGATGAAGCTCTGTAGCTGGGCATTTCCTAAAGGGCAGTGGGATGGAGGCACCTGAATCTCACTGAAAATTATCACATGATGCTGATAGTATTGCTTTGGAAATGTGGGTCATCATCATGGCTTGGCTTCGTGGACGAAGATTTGGGAAGGGCTTTGCCCACGCTTGTTGCAAGCGCGTTGATGGCTGAAAAGGCCAATGCAGGATAGGCAAGACCGGTTGCAAAGAGCACACCGGAGGGTCTCCTTGGGTGGTAGAGTTGAGGCACGGTTCTTTCTGCGCTGTCTTTTCTCCTCGAGCCTGATTCTATGCGTGCTCTCAAAGGAGACAGCAGCGTTATGTATGGTGTGTCTCCAAATCTCCCGATTGGAGGCCAGGGTGGACCACTGATGGTGGTCAATATGGCCTAGGCTGAGGTGTTGTTTCAGGGAGTCCTTATATCTCCTCTTTGGAGCTCTTCTCTTGCGGCAGCCGGTGGCAAGTTCACCATAGAACACGATCTTAGGGAGGCGGTGATCCGCCATCCTGGAGACGTGCCCTGCCCAACGCAGCTGCGTTTTCAGCAACATGGCCTCAATACTGGTGACGTCTGCCTGTTCAAGGACAGCAACATTAGTCACGTAGTCAGTCCAGTGGATGTTTAGGATTGTGCGGAGGCAGCGCTGATGGAAGCGTTCGAGGAGTCGCAGATGGTGGCGGTAGATGACCCATGATTCAGACCCGTACAGAAGAGTAGGCAGTACCACGGCTCTGTAGACACTGATCTTTGTCCTTTTCTTCAGGTGTTTATTGCACCAGACTCTTTTATGGAGTTTTCCAAAAGCTCTGTTTGCCTTTGCTATTCTGTTGTCTATCTCTTTGTCGATCGTGGCATCTGAGGAGATGATGCTACCCAGAGAGCTGAACTGCTGGACTGACTGAAGCTCTGACTCGCCAGTGGTGATGTGGGGATGATGGTAATCATCTTGTGGTGCTGGTTGGTAGAGAACTACTGTCTTCTTCAAGCTGACTTCCAGCCCAAAAAGCTCAGCCGCCTCTGCAAAGCAGGATGTTAAGTGCTGCAGAGCTGCTTCTGTGTGGGCAACAAGGGCGGCATCGTCAGCAAAAAGCAGCTCGCGGACAAGGTGATTCAGGGTCTTGGTGCGGGCCTTCAGTCGCCTTAGGCTGAAAAGGCTCCCATCGGTACGATATCGGATATAAATGCCGTCTTGTTCGTCGAGGTCTGCCGTGGCCCTTTGGAGCATCATGCTGAAGAAAACTGTGAATAAAGTTGGTGCGAGAACGCAACCTTGTTTCACACCATTGGCTATTGGGAAGGGCTCAGAGAGTGCATCGCCATATCTGACTTGGCTGCGCTGCCCCTCATGTAACCGGATAATCATTTTGAGGAACTTGGGGGGACATCCTAATCGTTCCAAGATCTGCCACAGACCTTTTCTGCTCACAGTGTCAAAGGCTTTGGTGAGATCAACGAAAGTTACATAGAGACCCTTGTTCTGTTCCCTACACTTCTCTTGCAGTTGTCTGAGAACGAATACCATGTCTGTGGGACTTCTGTTGGCTCTGAAACCACACGGACTTTCAGGTAGAAGTTCTTCTGCGATAGCGGGTATCAATCCGTTCAATAGTATTCTTGCGAGGATTTTTCCAGCAATGGAGAGCGGAGTTATGCCTCGGTAGTTTGAGCAGTCTGACTTTACTCCTTTTTTCTTGTACAGGGTGATGATGATTGCATCACGGAGATCTGGTGGTAGTTCGCTTTGTTCCCAACAGCGCACAACTAGCTCGTGAAATTTAGCATGGAGCGTTTGGCCTCCGTGTTTCCAGATTTCAGGCGGGATTCCGTCGACCCCAGCTGCCTTGCCGGTTTTCATCTGCTGTATGGCCTTAAGGGTCTCTCCCATAGTAGGGGCTATATCCAATTCATTTTTCACCGTTTGTTTTGGGATGAGCTGGATTCCTGAGTCTTGGACTACACGGTTGGCACTGAAGAGAGTTTGAAAGTGTTCAGACCATCGATTCAGGATGGAGGTTTTATCTGTGAGAAGCGTTTGGCCATCTGCGCTGAGTAGGGGGCTTTGAACTTGGTGTGTGGGTCCGTACACTGCTTTCCGAGCCTCATAGAATCCTTTGTGGTCACCCAAATCTGCGCATAGTTGAGTCTTTTTTGCTAGGTTGAGCCACCACTTGTTCTGGATGTCTCGAAGTTTCTGTTGGAGTTTACTGCATGCAAGACGAAAGGCTGCTTTTCTTACATGGCAAGATGGCTGAGCGAGGTGTGCTTGGTGAGCAGATCTCTTCTTTGCCAGCAATTCCTGGATCTCTGGATTGTTTTCATCAAACCAGTCTTTGTTTTTCTTTGAGGAGAACCCTAAGGATTCTTCGGAGGACTGCAGGATGCTATTTTTAATATGTTGCCAAAGCGCTTCAGGAGAAGAGTCTATGGGATGGTCTTCAAGCCTAGTTTGAAGGTTTGTCTGGAAGCTGTCTCTCACTGCAGCTGTTTGAAGATTGTTAACTTGGAGCCTCCTCCTCAGAATGCCGCCCCTCTTAGGTTTGGGCTTAAAGTGGAGGTTAAGTTTGCAGCGCACAAGGCGGTGGTCTGTTTGACATTCTGCACTAGGCATCACTCGGGTGTGACAGACATCGCGAACATTTCTCTGGCGCACTAAGATAGAGTCAATGAGGTGCCAGTGTTTAGATCGAGGATGCATCCAGGTTGTCTTCAGGCTGTCTTTCTGCTGGAAGATCGTGTTGGTGATGGTAAGCTGCTGCTCAGCACAAAACTCTAGCAAGAGGCGACCGTTGTCATTGCAGTTTCCAACTCCATGCTTGCCTAGTACTCCTTTCCAGGCTTCAGAGTTCTTACCTACTCGGGCGTTGAAGTCACCAAGGATTATGATCTTATCATCCGCAGGAACCTTTTGAGTAAGGCGGCGCAGATCGGTGTAGAATTTGTCTTTTTCTGTAGGGTCAGCTTGGAGAGTTGGGGCATATCATCATGGCTTGGCTTCGCGGATGAAGATTTGGGAATATGTGCTGAAGAGAACAACATGTTGCTTGTTGTGTAGTGGGAGGCGTAAGGAGATAATGCGATCGGAATGACCTGTTGGCAAATTTTCAAGTTTAGAGGCGATGGAGTTTTTAATCATGAAGCCAACTCCGGAATGATGACTTTCGGTTTTGGGTTTGCCTGACCAATACAGTGTGTAGCCGGCACCATGTTCTTGAAGGCTGCCTTCCTCATGAAGGCGAACTTCACTGAGAGCAGCGATGTCCATGCTGAGTCGTGACAGTTCGTGAGCAATTATAGCAGAACGGCGTTCAGGACGCCCACTGTCTGCTGTATCGAGCATGGTTCTGATATTCCAACATGCGAGTGTCAATCTGGACACACCTTTGGAGGCAGGTGTATGCCTTTGTCTCTTTGTCTTTGGTTGACCGCAATAGAAGATGCCTGTTGGCCGCGGCTAGCCAGCCGGATTGGAGGGGAGATGAGCTTTGGTTAGGCCACCTTTTCTAGGCCCCTCTCCATGCGGAGCAAGCAGTGCTCTCCTTGAAAAAGGCTGCTTGGTCATTCAGGATGCTGCCGAACGAGACTGTCATCTCCCGGGTCAGTCTCAAGCGACCAATGTCCTGAACCGCCTGCATGCAGGGTTGGGTCTGCGGCTTCCAGTGACATCTTTCCACCTGCCGTTTCGTCCCTTGCCTGTCGCTACAGGGCTTTGCAAACGTGAGTACACCCTTCAAGCCTGCGCGGTGGATTTTTTAGGTGAGGCGGGCGCAGCGTGCGCGAGACTGGCCCCACCCTTTACACCTGAGGTTCATCTGCCAGGGCCTAGCGAGCTTGGACGGTGACAGCGAAGTCCTCAGGTCGTAGGTTTGGTTAGAGTATCCTTCTCTTAGATGGATGGCCTTACAGGGCTAAACGAGCTCCATCTGCCCAGGTTTGGAGTTAGAGTTGTCCTTCTCCTAGGATGGTTGCCCGAAGGCTAGTGAGCCCATCCTGCCCGTGGACACGCTTTGTCTGACCCTTCAGTTGAGACCTGTCTGGCTTGGGAGACCCTACCGGAGGCATATGCCCCCACCAGCATAGCTCTCAACTTCGCAAGGGCACGCAAGCTCTTTCCCCACGGCAAGGGGGTGCCTGTGAAAGAGGAAATCTGGGTAGTTTGCTGTGAAATACAGCAATGTAAGGTGGAAGCTGAGTGTATACATTGAGTGAAGCTGGTGTAATTTGCACCTGAAGTGAAGTTAGGGTGTTTCAGTGCAGGAGGAAAACAAACATCATGCTCCAGAGGCAACCATGGTAGCATAGCATCTCTCTCCTATGTTATACCGCAAGAAGTACGAACTCGTATACACAGAGACTTGCTCGTCCAAAGGATTTTTGCAGTTTGACTTGAATAGACAAAAACGTGAAGTGGGAAGAGCTGGATGTCTCAGGTCAGTGTTTCAGTGGTGTCATCTGTTTTAAACAGAGACACCCTTGCACAGAGTGTTTGTACTGGAGATCTCCAACTTAATCAACATGTGAACACAGATCTGCTGGTCTGCTGATAACGGGGCAGATTTCAGCAGGTGAACTACTGACCTGACAAGATATAACAATATAGATCCATACTGCTAATCAAATGCAATTTCTGTTTAATTTGTGGAGGTGAATACATATTAAAGACTGAAAGAAATCTGCCAAACAGATAAGTTTATCTCCTTGAAAGTAAGGAGCAGACCAAATTAACTCTTTTAATGAGAGGTATAAAGCAGTAAATATTATTCCTGTTTGTAATTCAATACCAACTCAATACCCTTACATTAGTGATCTCCCCTTGCTTTAAATGTCCCCTGGTTCCTCATCTCCACTATAAGCATTTCAGGAATAGCCAAGTTACTCGCTTTTGATGGTTACTCTAGAAAACACAGTCCAGGATGTTTCTTTTAACAATCCATGTTGCAAGTTGAAGGCGCAGGAACAAGTAAATGATACAGCCCTTCTAAATCAGATATAGCTGGAAAGAGGCTTTGTGGCACCATTTGGCTATGGGAGCTCTTTGAACCTTCCTTTCAGTCTTGGGACGGGAAGAGTTCTGGGAGGCTGTGCGGGAGCCACACCTGGTGAAAGCAGCTTTTACACAACTTCAATTCAGTATGGCCTTTCTCTCGGAGTAAGAAAGGGGGCTACTTGATTTGGGAATGAGTATTGAGTTATTTCTGTCTTTTGATCAAGTCTCATTGCACAGGATGGCATATTAGCATGGTCACAAACATCATGGCTGACAGCAATCCAATCAGATACTAGACTTTCCTTCCAACCCGCATCTCAAAAGAACATCTGCAGGCATCATAAGGAGGGAAGTGGGCAGGTCAAGGGCAGTTGTAAATGGAAAAGACATGCAGTATTATCTGAATTGTAACTAAATCACACTAGTCATGCTCCAGTGAAGATTCAGTGCTATTATTGAGTTTGCATGATGGAGCCATTAATTCTCCTTGGGTAAATAAATATTCACTGCCTGCCAATGCTCTGCCTTCTCCCGCCCAGGCTGTTTGGAAAAATGGGTACTTAATCAGCTCATTGCATAACACCATAAAGCAAATATGTCTACTGTGCTTTGTGACAGGACAGTATTTTTTTGCTTTGAAAAGTGACATTGTTTTCCCAGAAGAACTTCAACATATCCATTCCCCAAACACTGAGAAACACTGAAAAATGATTGTACAGGGGGCATTCTTCTAAGCTGTGTCTTGCCCATCTTTGGCAGCAAATGCATGAGCTGCTTATAAAAAAGACATGTTACAAAAACCAGCCTTTGGTGTGGCACTGAGGCGGCGTTTGTGCTTACTGTGCTTACTGGATTTTTTTTTTTTTTAAATGCTCAAAGCCTTCTCACCATATTATGCTTTCTTTTGACTTCCCATGACTTCCTACACTAGAAGTGAATATTGGGTCTGTTTTTTATGCCATAAGCATTACTTTCCAATCCAGAAAGAAAGTCCTTTCAGGATTGTTTCAATCATATTATGGCTATTAAAATATAATTCTGTGGTGGTGTCTGCTACCCTTGCACAGCAGGTAAACATTACTGCAATCTCTGGCTTTATCCCAAGAATTTCTGAACAGTTTCCCTACTGAGACCCCGTGTTACTGTGCGCTGAGATTTCACAGAAATGTCCCAGGACTTCAATAGATCTAAATCCTCTTTGCTCAACAGTGTAGACCCAATGGTGGAAATGCAAGTGTTGGTCACACTTCCACTGGTTGGAGGCAATCCTAACGTTCAGAGTCTTTGTTCTCACGGACACTGTGTTGCTACCCACAATTCTTCAGGCCTTGCTAATGAGGAGGATTTAAGCCCCAATACGGTCTCATGACAGGTGGTAGTAAATAATCAGAGAATCAATTTCATAAAAAAATTGAAATCTCCCACGCTAGTTTAAGTAAGACAATAAAAATTATGCCAAACAGAAATTACTTTTTCCCCTGCTAAAAAAAAAGTTCATCAAAAATACATTTTCAACGTTTTTTTTTTTTTTCCCATATATTGAAACTGCATATTCTGAACAAGACACACACGTTGTTGTTGGTGTCAGTTTCGTTTTGATGAAAACTTGACTAGGATTTTTCTTTGTATGCTGTAAAACTTTTTTAATGCTTCCTTAAAATATTTTGCACAAACATCTAATGGCAGAACTTTTCTTGATTCATTTTGTACCAGTGACATGACAATGGCATATCCAATATAAATATAAGGCATGGTAATGTATCACAGACAAGTTATTGTTCCGCGAGTTGCACTGCAAATTGAAACCTTTGACTCACAAGCAGTCACTTAAATGTTGTTACAGGAATCTTGAACTTATAACAAGCCTTCTCACAGTCATTCAGTTCATTAAATAATTTCTTTAAAAAGTAGCAGATAGGTACCTACAGTAGCCACTCATGCAAATAATGCTCACGCTGTTTGTGATGTGGCTATTAAGAGAATTTAACTTGGTCATCATCCATTGAAAGGTGTATTTAGTGATGGGTGAAATTGCTGTAGTCAGCTCAAGAATATCTGTACAGAGGTTTTCTCGTCTTCAAGGCTCATACTGTCATGTCTCTTACCATTACTTGACAATGTGGAACAAGCAGCAGCCCTTGTATTACACAACATATTCAGTAGCAGGGGTTGCTCAGAATTTCACAGGACCTTGGAAAATCTGCAATCCCAATACAGACTGGGGTAGTGTGTAAAGTCTCGTATGGAAGTCTTTATTAGAAAACAGTGTTCTCCACAGGGGGCAGTTTGCAAAGCCTGCCCAGAAAGAGGCAGGATGTGCCAGTGGAGATTGGTGTGTAGGTAGGCAGGGTCTAAGCCAAGAGACACAGGAGCTACTGGTCAGAAACATAAGGGTTTAATGACATACCCCAGCAGCTATCTAATTTGCTGATCTCACAAAACTGGTGTGTGGCTGAGGTGGAGAGCTGTGGCTAGAAAGGGGTAAGGCTGTAACCCCATTGCAGAAAAGGAAACTCTTCTATATAAAATGATGCCCTCACAAAACAGGCTTCTGCAGGATGATCTGCAGGTATGAGGCATGCTAAACTTGTTTCTGATTAAAAATAGTGTTAGCACATATATGAGGATTTTTTTTGTTTTGGACCAAAGCTGTCATCATCTTTGAGACTTTTAGTAAAGAAGAGGTCGTGTTGGGTGTCTAGTTTGCATTTAAATCAAGGATTGCATAAGGATTCTCCTAAACCAACATGAACTGGAAAATACTTTACTATGGAAGTAGCATGTCTTAACTAGCAGATCTTCAATTTGTCATTGCTTTTTGACTTGTGATATAAGTAAGACAAAAATCAATGAACTGATTTGGAGTGAAGCCATCCACAGTCCCTCCAGACATGAAGAAAAGTATCATTTTGTTCATGCTTAGCAGCTTCTGAACTTCCTAAAACGGTCCATATCTGTTCTGTATGCCAACAACACGGTGTCAAATACTGAACACTCCAAACTACTCACCATTGAATCAGAGAAGGGGGACTTATCACCTAAGAAAACGCTGCTGCTGGTAAAAAAATAACGTACTTCAACTGCAATCCTGTTGCGGCAGTGATGCTGTTGCTGCAGCGATCCTGCTGTGCAAGGACTAACTATAGTGCTGCTTACAAATTCTGCCTGCACCTGGCCATGCCGTTAAGGCATCACAAATAAAAATGATCAAAGAGTCTCACATGACGGCAGAAAGTACTGGTTTTCAGCCTAAAACTCAGTTCTATGCTTACTTGTTTATGAGTCTTCACAACTCAACATTTACAGATATGCCCTTTGGAGCAGATTTCTTTGGCCAGAGCTATAACAAATTTATTATTAAAATCTGTATTTTTTTTACTCAAAGAACATGAAGTCTTGACAATAAAACCCACCATGATTAATTGAATTTCTCATGCCAGTTGGAAGATGAAGATGGGGTGGGAGCTGAAAGAAGCAGCTCTTCATGCAGTATTGGTGTAATGGTTGGGCCGACCTTTTCTCCAGGTGTGGTGTTACCAAACTACTGCTAAGAATGTGCCCTCCCACATATGCTTGTTGCCAGGAATGATAGGGAAACTAAGAACGATGACCTAACTCCTTGATTTGAAACCAACTTGGTGACAATGAGATGATTAAGGCTGAAAAGTATTTTTTTTCAGGAAATTCTTTACATGGCCTCAGTGAACAGGCTTAAACCATCATCTGAATATATGGCTATATTGCCACTTCAGTCCCCACTCAGGTTGTAGGACTAAGTGGGAAATGAATGAGAGCATCAGCAATGCTGATGGAGGACCTTATCCTGCAGGGGTCATAGATGAGTCTATATGGAGCCCTTTTGATCTATCGGCAAGGACAGGCAGCCTGCTGTTCTCAAGTGGCAGCCTGGGGTTGCTCTCTGAGGTGTGAGTATTGGCACATGAACAGACATCAGTATCTCACTGTGCAAATGGCCATGCATGACTGCAAAGACAAAACCTTCCTCCTGAACTGTCTGAGACAATCGGTAGTTATGCATTTCACTTTTTAATCCCAAGTGTGCAAGAGATTAGACTCATCACAAACTCTTACACGTCAGAGGAAGCCAACATTGTTACCCACTAGGGTTCAGACATGGCTGTACTGCTACTACACAAAAGTGTCCTCCATGGAAACCAGACATTTCTGTAATCATAAATTCCATCGCTTAAAACAAACAAACACAAGATCTGCAACAAAACTAAACACTCTTACCCTCCCAATTTGTTTCAATGACTTGTGCATGGTATCTAACTGCTCTATACCATAAAGCTACCTGTGCCCTTTAACAAAGGTATTTTACGTATGGATTATCAACATGTTTTTCCAGACCAAAAGAACAGGAATTTAGGTTAATTTAATAGAAAAAATAAAATATGGAATAACATTGATTTTGGCCAGTATCAGTTACAACAGAACTACCCTATTTTACAAATAACAACTGAACATTTTACACATGTACAGTATTTTTTCAGTAAAAATGAATTTGGATATAACAATGTGTCATTTTTTTAAAAGAAACAAAGATATTAATTTTCTTCTCTATAATAGTGTTAGAGACATTTGTAACTATCCAAACAAATTCTTTACAATCCATTACATAATTAAATCTCAATTATGAATATATATTTATATATAATATATATAATATTAATTTAAACTTTGAAAGCATTATGTTCTAGTTAAACATGTTATACGGAGAAATGAGGCAGTTACAGACTAGTAGTTAAACTAGCACAAATTCAATCCTTTTAAATTTGAATGTTTATCAGGAAATTTGTAATGGGCACCAAAGGAGCTTGACTGGCCCCCTGTCATACCAAACCAGGTTGTAATAGTTTATCTGCTCTCTGCTAAAAGGTGGCACATTAACTCTATAGGTTTTTATCCGTTGGTTTGTAAAATTTCCACAATAATTTTTGATTCTGGTTTTTTTTTTCCTAACATTTAAATGGTTAAACACCTGCCATCCATTTTCCATTTGTGTGTCCTGGAAAGATAAGATAGACATTTTGTACGTTTTAAGTACTATCCCCTGAAAACAGAAACTTTCAAGTTAAGTTTTCTGTTTTCCGCTAAATGTCTGTCTTTTGAACTGTATGCTAAGTGAAGCTGATGAAGATCTATTAAATAGAAATTTGTACTGGTGGCCATGTGCCTGGGTAAAGAGAGAAAGGCAGAGGCCGCTTCTCTTCACCACCCAGGGTGGTTTTACAGTGGGGTACGTCCATTGGCCTCAGCAGGACTATTCCTGCTGACATTTCTGTTGTGAGCAGTTAAAAGCAGATTCAGGCCCATCACGACACGATTGTTACACCAAGAGAACCATTGATTTATTGCCCTATGTGTAATTATTCCTCGAGATGTATTTGGCACGATTATAAATCCAGTCCTGTAAACACATCCTGCCGCATATAGTCACACTGGCATCTACGTATTGGCACTATAAAATAGCTCCACATATCTGTATGATAATATCCCCTTTTTTCTGAACGTTACAAGACAACAATAATTTATGAATACTTGTACATGTTAGCAATGTCTTCTGACTTCTGAGCATACATATTTCTCTTGCTTATGCAAACCAAGAGAAGTATTATCTTCTGAATTTGTTCACTACAGGAACAATGTTTTTTCTTAAAGTTTATTTGAAATAGCTTTGACAATTTAAAAAAATAAAATAAAAATCCTAGCATATCTCTTAAGCTAGAGTCTAAAAATGAAATCTATATGACCAAAACCACATTTTGGGCAAACATATATACATACTGCATGTGATACAAAAAACAGCACACAGCAGAGGAAGTAAGGAAGAAATGTGTGCAGAAATGTTTTCACTTTTCTTTTTTTAAATACTGTTACAAAAGGGGTAGAACTTAGTCCTGCAGTTAATGATGTTTCTGATCCCCTCAGGAACTCAAGTTCTCCCTGTCAATACACATAGCACAAAAAAGACTAATGCAAACATTTTTGTATTGTTTAGTTTTAATCCATGTAAACTTGTGTTCTATTCTTGAAACACTCTTTAAACATCTTGAAGGGGAAAGAAGCAGGAAAAAAAGGGAAGAAAAAGGCCCTTCAAAAAACAGGAATAATCCTAAGGTTGACAGGAAATCAAATCATGAGTTAAACGTTAATTTTGGCATCAAATGCTTTGGTCACATAATACTGACTCTGTGATCCTGGATGCTCAGCTCTACACACCCAGTTATGAAAGGTAGGCTTGTTGTAGTTTTCCATTTAAGTTCCAACAAACAGTTCACCATCTCCCCAGACAAAGATGGAGGGGAGAGAGAGAGGTGGCTTTCTTTTTTTTTTTCTCTTTTTTGTTTTTTTTTTTTTTCTCCTTTTTTCCTTTTTCAATAATACGGATTAATCTATAAGTCTACAGGAGCACGAGGACGCTGGGAGGTGTCAGTTCACCCCTTGTGCGTACATGTTCTGCAACACAACTGCTGAAGCACTTTCCGCTGGCAGAGATTGTTCTTTTTCACCAGCATACAGAATCCTCCCTCGGCCCAGGACTCCTCCGTGGCTTCCAGAGGGCAGCAGCAAGAGAAGGAGGGGAGGTTGAAGGTTTGGAGAGTATGGCGTGTACAATGGAGGAAGGTTTAATTGGTCAGACAGGCAGATTTGGTTGAAGAGACCATTCAGGAGCAGGTAGCAAGTAGGAAATTTGGTCCGTCAAAAGGAATTTCAGTCAACAGCATTTTTTTTTTTTTCAGGAAGAGATATTTTGTGGTCCGACAGGGAATGATTGGTATCCATTTATGAAAAGGAAAAAAGATTAGAAAGATAATAATTAGAAAACAGTGATATTTACAGCAAAGAAATTTGTTCTCAATTTTTGTAAATCAAAAGAATAACTGTCAAACCATGGAAAAAGAATAAAACATTTTCAACAGAAATGCAAATCCAATAGCGTGAGTTATACTAGTAAACAGTGCTTGATTGTCAGGCAATGCAATGAGACCCTCTATGCTTTGTAAATTAACAGAAAAAAACCCACTTTATGGACTTTCCTTGATTATCCTAGACTGCTGAGAACATGTGCTGTGTGGTGGGACCCAGCATTGTGCATTGCAATTGATGTGTTGCCCTTTCATGGCAGCTGCACTTGGAAGAATGGAGGAGACAGTACTGAGAAGGGGTGTCCCCAGTCTTGGGCGCTACATGTGTATCTGATTGAATATGCATGTGTACAAATGAAGGTAAATTTATCCAGCTATATTAAAGACCACAATGCTATGTCAAATGTTTGTATTGCAGAATTCAACTGCAAACCTCAAAACTGTTAGCATTACCTTTCCTCTTCATTTGTCCACCTATATCTGACCTTCTCTAGACTTGCTCTAGACACTTTTAATGTCCTGATGTGAAAAGGTCTCATGACTGGTTTACCAGTACCTGTAATATAACTTTAGGATGAACAGGATACTTTTCAAAGTTTGAAGGCCTAAATCCCAACAGGAGCTGTAAAGCTGCACAGAAACAGGAATTTAACCCTGCACCCTTTCTGTTTTCTTTTTCTAAAGACTTTGGTAAAATCCTTACTAAACACAGTGGAAATGAGCTGGACCCAAGAGTCATTGCTAGCTTATTGTACATCTGATGTCAGGTATCTTCTACATGACTTAACACTGGGCTTTGTTCTGGTATGATTTTCCTGTGGGAATACGCTTGTTGGGCTGTACCTACAAGTAATTCACAGAGTAACACTTTTAGGGAAGCATGATGTTATCTAAGTGCCTCTGTAATTGTGACATTTGAAAGGAATGAGTATTAGTGAATAATTAAGTGAATCATATGCAATTGCCACAGAGAATCATATTGCCACAGAGAATCTGGAGAAAGTTCAAATCTCCACCACAAACCGAGAGCTCCCTATTTCAGAATTCTTTTGTTCTCACTACCCTTTCACATAATTCAAGCAATACTATAGGCACTTTTTACTTACCAGCATTTTCACAGTTTAAAGTGGCGAAACAGGTAAATGTGACTCTGTTGATAGTACACTAGGGTCTTCAAATAAAAATCTTTTGAAAGCAATGGCTTTTGAAAAACAGATAAGGAAAGAAAAGTAGGTTGCTGGCAAGGGGGAAAACTATTTCAGGAAAATTCAGGTAAAGTGGATGTGACTAATCTTATTAATACATGCAAATGTAGTTTTCTCCTGTTCATAAACCTGAAAAAATTAAGAAATAATGTAGACCTCAAATCAAGACAGTTACAAAAGAAAAGGAACACATCAAAAAAACCCCCAATACATGCAAAAGAAGCAGCTGGCAGTGATAAAATGGGTCATTTCAGAGAACTGCACTCACCATCCTTGCAGACTGTTCCCACTACGCAGACACCAGTGTCTAAGTTATATCCGCTTGGGCAGCTTGTACAGTTTCTGTCTCCGTGACCACTGCAATCCAAGCAGCTGGCATCGCATCTGAAAGACAATGGCAAGAGGTGGTCTTACAGCCTCGTCAAACACAAGAGTCCCTAGGAGACCTCTTCTGTATTACAAAGAACTTGTTTGCTGTTTCCAGAGGTACCAGCTGCTATAACAATAACAATAACAATAACAATGGTAGTAATGATAACAATAATAAGATAATAATAAATAATTAACTCCTCCAGTAACCCAGTTCTGATTCTTTCCTCCAACCACTTTCTATTCACACTTTTTCAGTAAATGGCTGCATTATTCCAGTATTTTGGAACTACGCAGAAGTAATGAACAGAAGGATAAAGCTGATCATGCATATACGCAGCAGCAAGTCATGAGCTAAAGCCACAGGATGGAAAAGACTGACCTGCTGCCCAGTCCTTTCATCACCCTTCTGGCTCCATCATGTTTTCATTGTGTATCGATTTTTTTTTGTGTGTAGAAAACTGTAATACATGGGGATTCCCTTCCTACCCTGAACTCAAAGTGAGTCAAAAATAAATGATTCCAGAGTGCAACAAATGTTACTTTTTAACAAAGAATGGAATAGAAAAAAATGTCTCTTCCTTGCACAGCACATCACAGCCTTGTCCAAGATTTATCCACCCATTTGTACACAGAGTCAGGCGAGCTCTTCTGGACAGCAGTCTGGTAGTATACTTTGGCCATGTTTGTGAATATGCAGCTGAAGAACCAAAATGGTCCTTATGAATAGTAATTAACTTGCAATTAAAAAAACCTGGTCTGACTATTTTCATTTGTTACTGAGAAATGCAGATCCTCTGCCAGATCTCTAAATTTTACATTTCTTGGCGTACGTATTTAGATTGTCATGACAGGCTTTTTTTAAGTGAAGGACACATATATAAGTACAAGAAAAAAACATAAGAATGAAGGAAAAGCAGTGAACATAACTCAGATTAAAATTCTAAAAACTGCTTTTCCTTCATTTGCATAGCATGCAATATAGTTATTCTATTTGCTGAAGTTGGCAGTGTTCAGTTCTCCTAAGCATTATCTTTTTCAACACAGTAATAGCTAATACACTTCCAAACATCAGACACGTATATATTAGCTGCTGATCATACCTTTTGCAGCTTTTGTATCCACTTTCAGTAGAGTGATCAAGGTAATAACCACTACTACAGGACTGCACGCATCTTCCATCTTCCATAAAATAACCCTGTGTACAGTTTATACAGGCATCTACTCCAGCACCTTAATCCAGAGAGAAAATATACTGTGTTACTGGCTAGTTCTTCTTATTGCCTGCAAACACCACCTCTAACTGTAGCAAAACGTTACCATTTTAGAGACTATATTTTACTTGCCTTACTTTCTTTGAAACAGTAACATCAAGCAATTAAGGTACATGGTTACAATAAACAACATTACATAATTTCAGCATAACTTTTTCTGAAAGAAATGGCTGTTGGTAGCTCTAAAGCTTGCACAAAATCTATCAGTCATTATTTCCATCCCAGAAAGAAAATGGAGGGCATTACTGAAAATCAGAATGAGCTCTACTAAGAGAAAAAAAGAACGAAGAAAACAGTGTATCCATACTTTAAATTAAGGTTTTCAGGTTAGCTGAAAGAAGAATGCTGTATTTAGAACACGTATCAAGAGAATTAAGTTTTTTCATGTAAAGAATCAGATTATATTGTAACTGTGACATAGCAGAACAAAATCAGAGCTAATAACATAGCGAAAAGGAAATAATGCAGATAAATGTCAGTGAGTACCTGCACATGTTGCACAGGAACGGTGACATGGTTCACATTCTCTACCATTGTGGTATTTTCCTTCTTCACAGCGGATAGCACATTTAGTGCCATGCAAACTATTGTAAAGAAATAAAAAGCACAGTGTTTGGGCAGATAACAGCAACAGAGGACATCAAGGTCACTTATAAACCAGTAGTTCTCTTTTAATAGAAGAACAACCCAAATAATTCAGATTCACCATTTTCCTTCGTTGCTCATATTTTATAGAAACAGCAATCACTTCAAGTGGGAATGAAAAGCAGTTTTGCTCATGGTGAAATACAGAAGCTGTTTACAAACTCATTGTAAACACTACCAAGTGGTAGGGGACACAAAAACATGAGCAATGCCAAAGAGTACTAAAAATTCATGCATGTAAAATGCAATTACCCATGAGGAATGTGCCACAGGGACAGCATCACTGTATTAAAAAAAATGCTAAGGGACTTGTTAACAAGATCTCATGCTTCTCTTGAAAGACCAGAAGCATCTCCTGATACAGCACAGGTTAAGAATAGATTCACCGTGAGGAAATCTCCACCTCCTTGTGCAACAGCAGTTTCCTTTGAAACATCCTATCTGAATGCCAGTTCTGTGTGGCTGGTGCGATTTGTTAAGATTGCAGCCAGAGGCATTCTGCCTGCAGGCACTTTTGAGAGTGAATGTTAAACAATGAGTAACATAAGAAAAATAAATAGCACGGAGAGTCACATTTCCTTGCTTCCCTCTAAGTAGCTGTTTATGCTTTCATGTTACAAGGTGCCTACAGCAGTGTTTTGTTTTTTTTTTTTTAAGCTAGGACTTCTCTGCCATTTGCCATCTTCTGTGGAACATCAGCTTTCATCCAATTTAACTTTTTCTTCAAAAACGCTCTTCAGCTCTGGCTATTACCACCCTGAGTGAGTGCTAGCCCTCATATACAGATTGGATCCAGCAAAAGAGTGTATATTCCCTCAGTTTAGAAAAATACTAGACTAGCAATTCAAAAAAACCTAAACCCCCCCTCGCTTTCTTATTATTTTTACTCAGTGATACACCTCAAAGGGCTTTACAAGGCAGGTAGCGTTGTCATGTTTTTGTAGATAGGGTAATTAAAATCTGCCCGTTTATTTAAAGGACCAGTAACAGGATCACAACTGGAATCCAGGTCTCCCAAGTCCCACTCAGGGCCCTGCCCGTCCATAACTCTGCCAAGAAAATCCAGCAAGTTTTGAACAACTGAGGAATATGAAATGCATGCCCCGAAAGACTCCATTTATCTGTCACACTCACACAGATGGTGTTTTTTCAGAATGTTAACAAAAATCAATCTCAGTTTGCTAATGTTGCCCAAAAACCCATGAAATTTGGGTTGATTTTTCATATTTCAATTTCTCCTCTTCTCACACTGAATGGACTTGTCTACTTTCTTCAGTGGTGCTACAAGCTGGTGTTTGTTTTAATGGGCAGGGAAACTCAAGTTCCTGAGAAATAAAGAAAATGTGGGCATAACTTTTCTATAGCAACTGTGTTCTATATAAATCTACCAAATCTTTGGTCTCCTGACATATTTGCCCATTGCAGGAACTTCAAAACAGCTAATTTACTAATTTGATTTTGCAGATACACAGAAGGTCATCCTGAGTCTGTCAAAATTCTCCAAAATCTTAAGATGGACTGCAAATTTAGTAACATTTTAAAGGGTAAGTAGACACTTGTATTTCATAGAGAGTGTAAATAGACCAATGTTCTGATCCGATCCCATGCCTTCCTTCCCATTAGATCACACTTCCTTTTCAAATGGTCCCTTTTAAAAATTTAAAGATATTCGTAATAAATAAGCAGGCACTTGGAAAATTGAGATGCAACATAAACACACAAAAATGATAATTCCTTTACAAAATGTAAAGGAATCCAGCTACTGATGTCCTAGAAGCAAACAACATTCAGCTTTTACTACGAGAAGAAAATCTACTTTGATAGAAGGTAAAAGTTCAGTGTTAAAACATTTGCAGAACACTTGTATTCTGCAAGAAGAACCCCTACAGGTACTGAATACTGGCTTCATATTTTTTGTGGCATAAAGCCAGCTCACATTCTGTCATTAATTTTATAAGATTTTTGACCTTTGCTGCTTGGATCAAAAGGTTATTCATTCATAAAGGAGCTTGAAATGTGTACGGCTGTTTTGTAGGTTTTAGCTATCAGTTTCAAGAATGATTAAATCCCCCTATGAAGAAAAAATACCCACTGCTGTTTAAAATATGTGCACACTATATTGTAGTAGAATTGAGCCTGAGGTACTTGAGATAAGTGAATGACTGGATGTATGAAGAAATACAATAATGATAAGAAAATAGTTTCTAACTATAACAGGAATGAATCAGAAAGATTAATATGATTCACCAGTTTTACCTCTAAAATAATCCTTGACCTCCACACTGTAGGTTAAAAAAGTGAAGAAGTCAGCTTTCCACATGACTGTGGCTTTTATTTTTCCCGACGTGAAAGGTCTTTCTAAAAATCCATTGTTAGCCAAACTGGCTCACAGTAGCACAAGAAAATACTATATTACAAACTAAACAGCAATGGAACACATGAAATGAGGGCCACTCAAGGTTAAATAGCTATCTGATGTTCTTTGTTCTGTATCCACAGCCTTGTAAGCCTCTTCAGGTATTGTGTTTAGTGACATCCACCATTTCCTTACCTTAGGCCATGTTTGCATTCTGTGCAGATTTGGAATTCAACACACGTCTTACAGTTTTCACTACATTTTCGGCAAACAATCTTATCTACAAAGGAAAAAAAGAAAATAGCCCAGAAAGCCTTGATCAGTTATGCTTAATGAAACTATGTGGATATATTATTATATGACTTATTGCTTTCTAGATTCAGGAAAGGAATCAGCAAGCTAGACTAAAATAGCTGAATTTTGCCTCTCATTAGCTTTTTTCCATCAAACATCAAATAGTTTAATCTATTTCTAAACATTCAAAGTTATAGTTGTACTGTGAGAAAAATATGCTTTGAGGTCATTAAAAAATCTTCATACACATTTTAAATTTACATTAACTAGTTATAATATGGACTTAAATAGTCTTTTCATACAGCAGTGATATGCAGTAATGATTGCCATGTGTTCTAGAGACTGTTCAGCAATTTACCTCTTACACTTTCCATGCAAGCAGCCTGTCCTGTTTTCCTGAGTTGGTGCTTAAAGTCATACCTCCATGAACAGGTCTGATCTTAACAAAGTGAACACATAAATTAACACCTGCCTTTTCATCTCAAGAGAGCCCTGCTTTAAGAGATATCCTTCTCTCTTCAGACCTGCTGCCTTTAAAGATACAGTGCCATGTACCTTTTTGAGAAGAAAAACCTGATGTTCCCATTTAATCCTAAATTTTCATCAATCTATCTTAATTGGGTGGAAAGGAATTCCCTTTACTGTTTTTCTCACACAGTGAGAAATGGAAGATTTAAAGTAGTACCTGTTTTTACTTATTCTCAAAAATGAACACACAGCTTCATGATACAGAATGTAAAAGATCAGGTACCTAGATGAACAAAGCTCCTGAGCACTTATCTTCTAAGGATGTGTCTAAAGATAACTGAAGTCACTGCAATTTTAAGCACATGCTTGAATATATGTCTATGTATTTTTGCTAGCCAAAGCTGGAAGTTAAACATGGGCAGTCTACTTGGCAATCAGGAGGAAACTGAAGGCAGGTGTCTTGCGTGGGAGAGAATTACTGCTCTTGGGTCATCACATCTCTGCAGGTACTTAGGTCTGTCAGAAATATTAATTGCAACCACGTTTTACAGCTGAGAAGCTCTCTCTTCTATCTGGTTTGAATATGGGGGAGTGGGGAATGCCTCATGTTCAGAATGTGGGTGCTGCCTGTCCCTTTCTGGAGTAGTGATAACCTGTTCAGTCCTGCAGCTGACTTGCTCTTGAACTGCCCTTGTTCTGCTACTGTTACTCCTAATCACAAGCAGAAAAGACATCCTGCCAGTAATCACGGTTTTTAAAACAAAGGAAGATTTTTGAGGAGATTATTGATCATCACACTTGGCAACAATTTAATAAGAGGAATAGGATAAGAGATAGATGCATCAACATACACTTTTCCTGTTCATAAGTATTCCAGCAACCTCCCCAGATCAAATTCTGTAGCCCACAATAAAGAAACAACAAAAAATACTAACTCTTATCCAGGTAAAACCCATCAGGGCAGTTGGTAATACAGCTATTGGTTACTTCATTCAGGTAGTAGCCAGATTTACAGGTCATGCACTGGTCACTATGGCCTCCAACACAGGTTTCACAATTGGGTGAGCATTTTTTACAGCGTTTCTTGTCTGCATTGTAGTGACCAGGCGGGCAGGTCGAAACACAGATCCTGCAGACAGCAGGGAAGAGAAGGCAGAGTCGTTAATGAAATAACCTGCCACCACATTCCTGGACCACGACTGCAAAGCAGAAGTACCTCTCAGTGTTGCTGCTTTTCTAATGATCATGTGTTTACTAAGACGTAACCCTCGAAAGCATTGCATCAAGCTGCCTCTTAGCTTCCATTTATTACCCTGTAGCATATGCTATCTAACTGGCAAATGACTTGTCAGACAGTCATACAGTAGAATTTTTGACCATCTACATTTCTTCCTATCTTGTTCAAACTCAATCACAGAAGCTGTAGAAGCTATCACAGTTTTATATACCTATATATAGCCTCTTATGATAAAATAATCCAAGAGATTGGGAAGTAATTAAAGAAGGGTGTTTGAAGGCTGTACATTACATCCTGATTAGCTAAGGCAGTATTTTTCAGCTCCTAAGAAAATTTGTCAAATACAGTGGCAAACAAATTATCCATGACTGCAGCAAAGAGAAGAGGAAAGGAAGTTAAGACACACAGTGAGAAATCTATGAAGTGAAGATTTTATTCTCTTGGTCTTACCGTGTGTTGTTCTTAGATTTGTAGTAGTAATGCAGACAGTCAGTACAATGATCTGGTCCTGGCCCATCACATCCTACTTTACTGCATTCTGCATTGCAGGGACCTGTAATAAAACCAGAATGGGGGTGGGAAAAGGGATTAAAACTTCTATTTCAGAACTTAGCACCCCTTAAAACACAGTATTTTAATGTAAAATGCAATTACTCTGTTACCCTGTTTGATTTGAATTCCAAATAGTAATTTGGCTCCACCAAAAAGAGTTTTTTTATTACCTGAAGAACTTGCAAATCCTGGCATCACTTTATTCAAAATGACTTACAAATTTTAGCAAGTGTAGCACCCTCTATAGAATCTATCAAAGATAAACTATTTCTGGATTCAAACTGATGCTTTCTGGATGAGTAACAAGTAATTCTGAAATTTATTTAGAAATGTGCAAAGGCTTCTGTAATTCATAATAAGGAATTATTAGCGAAATCACTTATAACAAGCAGGTCCACATAAATGATGAACAACATGATCATGGATAGTCTGCTTACCAAGTGGGTAACAAATGGTCCAAGTGCCTACCACAGCCCAACTGATCCAGCCACCAGTGCCCAGACGAATGTCCCTCTGTGCTGCTACATGCTGCAAAAGCCTCAGCTAATACTTGCTGATTAGCAATTCCTCCAGCTCACCTGCACCCATGTTGGACTCAGTGATCCTTATGGGACCCTTCTAGGTCAAGACATTCTATGATTCTATGTTTACGTTTTTCAAATAGGTCCTTTTGCTACAGGAGGGGGGAATCATCAACTTCAGCCTTTATGTAGGTGAACAAAGCCCATGGGTGAAGTTATAACTTTCAGGATCACCGCTTTCTTGTGAATGAAATGCATTCAATTTGCCAGCCACCTAACATGAGGTAAACTTGAAGTAAAGAGAGTTTGTTTCATATAAAAACTTAAGAATTTAGTGACCTTTACAGCAGAGATTGTAGTGTTTCATTACCTACCAAAACGAGGAGTTCAGCAGCTCTCAATCTAAAATACGGACCACGGGTCTGACATATTGTGCTAGGAGACTGTAATAACAGAAACTTCTAAAAAGAACTTTGTCCTGCTGTTTGCTTGCTGGAGCGATAATTAAGATTCATCAGCCCTAACCACCTGCACATGCTCCTAATGTTGGATTACATGTAGGGAACTGCCAACCTGACTTATTTTGCAGTGCCAAAAATCTTATTCTATTCAAGTCTAATGATAAGGTTGAAAAACTATAGGGATCAGTGAGAAAAACATAGATGTAGAAAATAAAGTTCTCTCTCTATATATGTGTGCACGTATGTATATATTTATACACTTATATGAAAAGCAATACATTCTTCATAGTATGTTAAGTGTAGCTTAAAAATATATAACTCTACGCATACAAACTAAGAAGGATGAAATGGAAATATCTAATTTTAGATCATGAATCAAATAGTTCTGATCTTAAATTGAGAATCTGCTTCACTGAACATTTTACACATGCAGAGTCTCAGGTCTCTCCTTTAATCTATTGTTTGACCTACGTGTTCAGTAAATGTGAAGTCAGAGTAAATGAATGTACGCACCTGAATAGTCATCTGTTCCATAATCTTCTGTAGGGTCTTCAACTGGACTAGAGCGTACTCTTTCCACTTTCGGAAAATCATTTCTTGGTGAGTAAGGTTGGATGGATGTTCCATACAGTACTAAAGACCACTCTTTCAATTTGCCTAGAAGTTAAGTATTTAAAATCTAGTTTTAGAAATCATTTCTATATGCTGTGTCTTTTAAAACATATCACTTGTAATCATGACTTTGTGAGTAGGTTATGGAAGATGTTCCTTCTCAAATAAGTGTCTTCAGTTTAATACAGATAGTGTAATCGTTGCTTTGCTATAAACTGAGAAAGCATACATTCTTCAATCAGATTTTCACATGGTATTTTCATTGTGCTCCAGCCTCTTGTGGGTCCAGTAGAGGTTTGTACCATGGCTTTAACACCATATAAACAATAAACAACAAAACATTTGGACATACAGTTATCTGGAAAATGTATATGGTACTCAACAGGGAATTTTTTGCTCTGGATTTCACTTTCCCTCAGAACATTAATAATCCAGTAATTATTATTTGAGATCTTTTAGTTAACTAGCTGTATTCAAAATTCTGACTTAAGAAATGTCTACATTTTGTTTATTACTCAAGAACATTTTTCATTGGCTTATAGGACATGCCTCAATTAACAGGGAACAACTGCTTTTAAAATCTCTGATGGTAGAACACCAGTGTCCCCTCCCAACCAACATCATTTCCTATTTATTTGCTGTAGTTATTTGGCAGATATATCACTGCATTGTCTGAGTTCATCACTAATATTTTATCCTCTCAGTATCCGAGTGAAAAAAGAAAAAAAATATTTGACTGCCTAAAGCATTATCTGACTTTTTGGCACATTTTTTCTATGAAAGAATAAAAAGATAAATGGGTATCAATTTATTGGTTCAGGCTGTCAAGACACAAAGTGTGAACTTCAAGTCTCCACATTTCTGTCTATACTACCTGGTGAATTAATTCTGTGAAAGAGGAAAAAACACATCCCTGCTTGAAAAGCTGGAATGTAAGTTCGGTCTTACCCTATTCTCTTGATTCGATTTATCTATGTTGGAGTAGCTAGTTGTAAATGTCAAATTCTCATCAGAAGAGAAAGGAAACAGAGGAGCAGGGAGTATTTATTTTCTGAATTTGAAAGATCCTGGTTTGGAGGCTGTTCTGTGATTAAGATACTCTTCCCTTAGAATTATTTTTTTAAAATAAATGTAATAAAGGTATGCCTCTTCTCAATAAAATAACTTAGTATACTTCATGTAAAATGAAGTTTAAGCAATCTTCCTCTGCTTTCATTTTAAAGATACACAATAATTTGAGCTTTCATATTGTTCACCTGGAATTCTTCAACCTGTGCTAGCAAATTATTCTGACCTTCAGAGGTGATTTTCTACATTTTTCCCAATGTCGTCTGGTATCCTGCATTGACATGACCAAGACAATACATTATCTTTCTGCTTTTATATTCATCTTTCAAACACTAAGCGAAAGTAAGAAAAACACTTCCTGACAGATGATAGCCCAGTTCTTTTAAATGGTTTATACTGGTGTTAAAGAGGAAACGGTAAGTGAACTGCTGCACAGCTTAGATGCGCAGAAGTCTATGGGGCCAGATGAGATTCACCCAAGAATTCTGAGGGAGCTGGTGGGGGTGATCACCAAGCCACTTTCCATCAGTAGTCCTGGCTAACAGGGGAAGTCCCATTTGACTGGAGGTTGGCAAATGTGACGCTGATCTATAGGAAAGGCTGGAAGGAGGACCCAGGGAACTACAGGCCTGTCAGTCTGACCTCAGTGCCGGGGAAACTCATGGAGCAGATCATCCTGAGTGTCATCATGCAGCATGTCCAGGATAGTCAGGTGATCGGGCCCAGTCAACACAGATTTATGAAGGGCAGCTCCTGTTTAACCAACCTGATCTTCTATGACAAGGTGATCCACTTAGTGGATGAGGGAAGAGCTGTGGATGTTGTTTATCTGAACTTTAGTAAGGCCTTTGACACCGTTTCTCATCACATTCTTCTGCAGAAACTGGCTGCCTATGACCTGGATGATGTACACTCCACTGGATAAAAAGCTGGCTGGATGGCCGGGCCCAGAGAGTGGTGGTGAGTGGAGTTCAATCCAGCTGGTGGCCAGCCACCAGTGTGTTGGTGGCTGGTGTTCCTCAGGGCTCAGTATTGGGGCCTGTCCTCTTCAACATCTTTATCAGTGGTCTGGATGAGGGGATTGAGTGCACCCTCAGCAAGTTTGCAGATGACACTAAGTTGGGAGGTAGTGTTGATCTGCCTGAAGGTCGGGAGGCTCTACAGAGGGATCTGGACAGGCTGGATTGATGGGCTGAGGCCAACTGGATGAAGTTCAACAAGGCCAAGTGATGGGTCCTGCACTTGGCCCACAACAACCCCCTGCAACTTTACAGGCTTGGGGAGGAGTGGCTGGAAAGCTGCGCAGCAGAAAAGGACCTGGGGGTGTTGGTCAACAGCCAAGTGAATATGAGCCAGCAGTGTGCCCAGGTGGCCAACGGCATCCTGGCTTGTATCAACAATAGTGTGGCCAGCAGGAGCAGGGAAGTGATTGTCCCCCTGTACTGGGCACTGGTGAGGCCACACCTTGAGTACTGTGTCCAGTTTTGGGCCTCTCCCTTCAAGAAGGACATTGAGGTGCTGGAGTGTGTCCAGAGAAGGGCAACGAAGCTGGTGAATGGTCTAGAGCACAAGTCTCATGAGGAGCAGCTGAGGGAACTGGGGTTGTTTAGCTTGGAGAAGAGAAGGCTGAAGGGAGATCTTATCGCTCTCTACAACCACCTGAAATGAGGCTGTAGTGAGGTGGGGGTCGGTCTCTTCTCCCACGTTACGAATGACAGGGTGAGAGGAAATGGCCTGAAGTTGTGTCAGGGGAAATTTAGGTTGGCTGTCAGGAAAACTTTCTTTACACAGAGGGTCATTAAGCATTGGAACAGGTTGCCCAGGGAGGTGGTGGAGTTCCCATCCGTGGAAGTGTTTAAAAGATGTGTGAATGTGGTGCTGAGGGACATGGTTTAGGGATGCTGGCAGTGCAGGGTGAATGGTTGCACTCGGTGATCTTAAAGGTCTCTTCCAACTGGATGATGCTGTGATTCTGTGATCTTGGTTATCTCTCTGTCTTTTGCCAACCCTATTTAATCTTTCTGTGACAGAAATTTCTACACTTCATACAAAATCTTCTCTGCTCTATACACAGTTTTTGAGAATAAACAATAGGCAAGGCACTACATCACAAAAAAGCTGTTTTACACAGCAGTTTTCAACTTTTCACAGCTAAAGCAAAACATAACTTTTTTTTTTTTTTTTTTTAAAGAGACATTCAATCCTGATTAAAAAAATTAACTGATGAAAAGGCTATGACAGCTGCTGCCAAACTACTGGCTAATTACCTTGGCTGTAAAACTGCATGCACTTTATTTTCAATTTGTCTTTTCCTACCTCTAGCTCACAGCTTAAAATCAGCTCACTAGATTAAAAAGACCCAAATGACATATTTTCTTCCTGTATAGACATGTGGGGATCAAGTTGCCTCTCAATGTCCTTTAGAGTAGTTCATCTGAGTCCTTAAAGGTACTTTTAAGGAAAGGAGTCACACAGGAGCTTATTTTTAACCAGATAGCAGTCATCTCTGCAGCCTTTTCAATGCTATAGCTTCTCCATGTTCTGTCTCTATCCTTGTGTTCTAATCCAATTCTACAGCATATGGGCCATAATATATTGGGTGCAATCAGAAAATGCATGTTTTGGTGTTATTGAGATCCTTTCATCCTCGTCATTATTATGTTCCAAAGACCACTAAGCTTTCGAGAGGTTAATTTTATACTTCTTCCAGAACACTGGTAAAAATATCAAGTACTAGAAAAAAGTACTTGCAAGTACGCACTAGAATTAACCACAGGTAAAGATGCTCCTCAAGCACAGTGTCTTGTGTCTGGACTTACACACATGGAAGAGCTTGTACTAAAATTACTGCAGGAAACATCGGTGCTTTGACTGTATACCTAATGCAAAAGGGCAGCAACGGGAATAATGCAGGGTCTCTCAGGAGATTAGCTGCCTTTTAAGAATGGTTCAGTAAATAAAGAGGGGAAAAATTCATGTGACTTGCCAGCAAATAAATGAAGTCTGCCTCAAGGCAGGTTTAATTTGCACAATGAAAATATTTCAATAACTAAGCATATATACATATATACACACTTCTATAATGAATAAACAAAGTGTGCACATTTAAGCAAAAATTTATCTTTCCCCATTTTTAGCTGATTCCATCATTCATTCTAGCCTAGTTTGGCTAGAATAATCCTTTACTGTGCTTGTATTTTGTATATAACAGAGGTCCCATATTGTATGTATAGGAGAAAGGGTATATCACAGTTTCACAGCATGCACATGTCCACCTCCATAAACTCTACAGAATTAAATGCAGAAATCACATACACTACTTTTATGAACTGGACCCTGCACTTCTTTACGGGTAACAGATGTGGCATTACCTTGCCAATGCAGGGATATGATGACTTGCTGGCTCTTTGTTCTCAATTTGATTACAGGAAAACTGCAGCTCTTAATTATAAGACCTTTCAATAGCTAAACAAACACACGCACACAACAGAAACAAGAAACAGGCATGATGGTGACATCAGTGTGATAAACTGCAGGCTACAGTGATAAACCGGAGAGGCACCACAAATTGTGTTTAAGCACCTTCTGTTTACTTCATGTTCTGTTCAGTGCGGTGACTAACCCAAACATGCCCAAATAGCTGAGTTTATGAACCCCTAATATATGGCAGGAATTTCCAAATCTTTCTAAACAGAAGTGTTACCCAACAGTTTCCACCACAGGGCAGCCACCACTCTAGAAACTTGGGGACGTATTACTAGACAGTATACAATGAACCAAGATCCAAATTCATAACCAGTTTGCATCTTGTAAAATCCAAAGGCATGTAAAAACCTAACCAGTTTCAAGCATGGATTCACACTGTGTTTAAAAAAAAGTAAAGAGTAAGCTCTCCAGCAGGATTCCTTCAGTGTATCAGCTTCCTCCATATCCCTTGGTTGGGCAGGTTTACTTTCTCCACATCCCCTGGCCTTAACTGCCCCTTCCAGTGTTGGGTCTTTAGGCTTTAGTCCTCACAAAGCAGAAGAAATCAGTCCCACGAGATTAGTCATTGTAGTATTGAGAAAAGTAAATATAAAGTATTGATATCAATAAAACAGTAGGACCTATACAACTACATAGGTAAAAACAAGAGTGTGCAGGAACAGACTTTTTAATGAATACCCCTTTGTAGTGAACTGGAAACTTTGCTCTGCATTTACTAGTGCAATTAACATCACTTAGCTAAGAACATTCCACCACTGCAAAACCATCAGTGCAAATAAATTGAAGGGAAAATTGAAACACTGGCAATGCTGGTTTATCCTTTCAGAGCTCTAGAGGATGATAATCAAGATTTTAAAAATGCTGTGCTTAGAAGTAAACCACTTCAGTAAAAAGCTGACATTTAAATGATGCTCACGACCCTAGAGATACCACAAACTTTAATAAAAAGTTGTTTGCTGCTCAGTAATTTTGAAAATCATACTGATTATCTTGGTCTTCAAAAGGGAGTTCTTGGCCTCATATTACATAACAGGCTTTAAAAATTTTGGCCTATGACTGCTGGTTTAGCATCCTAAAAAAAATTCCAGCTTAAGCAGACAACAGAGACAGGCAATAAGTAAATATGATTTGATAGCCAGACAGGCAGAGAAACTTTTTTAAAAAGCAGAGAGATGGGCTATCTGGCCATCTCCTGCATTAAAAAGTACTCAACTCAGCTAATGAAGAGCAGAAGTATGGAATTAAAATCCTCATTCAATTCCATCAATTTCAACAGCAGTTGAGTGAGGCTGACCTCTGTGTTTTTAGAGACATTATTTAGATAGAATAATCTAAGCAGCATAAATCAGGATTTTCATTTTGTCATAATTTGGAAATGAGAGGGTTAATTTTTGTCCAACATAAAATGTATAAACCCAGTTGAGATTGGCCTATGCACCAGTTGTAATAGGAAGGAGACTGAACTGTATTCACACATTAGAATTCCTCCTGTGCCCTGGCTTGCTCTAATAGTCCAACAGAGTTTGTAAGCTGCAGGAATGCCTGGACCAGCTGGCCTCCCAGAAAGGCACATAATTTAACAAGCCAAATTTCAACAAACAGGAAGACAAAGTACTCCATCTCCATATCTGGTGGCAGAACATTAGTGGGCCTTTCTTGGACAAAGCAGAATTGAAAAAATAAACATTCTTCTACAACAGTCAACTACAAGCAGGTGTCCTATCATGCTAGCCTTTCTTATTTTAAACTCAAAGCTTTTAAGCACTTCAGTTCGCATGTTATTCAACATTTTTTTACATGTGCTTTTTCAGGTAGTAGAAACAATAAAAGTACTTACACTTAGCAAGGCTCATTGAATAGTTTTAATGACATCCATAACCTACTAATTCAGAAAAAACATACTTAAAAATCCCCTATTGTTAAGTTCACAGATATGTTTTCATAGATTCAAGTGCTTTAAGTTAACATCTATGTCTTAAAATTCAGAATTGATTTTTAGCAAATCAATTAGAAAACTCTTACTGCTTTGAGTTTACTTAGCTGTCTGAGATGGAATGTATCTTTTATTTCACTGAATTATAAATGTATTATATTGCTAATGTCATTGTAGTCCTAAATATATTTCATAGCAGAATTCTTGTAATTAATTTTTATCTATCAGAAAGCAATAATTTGTTACTTCCAATGTAACATTATCGCATTCTGACATGCTGTCCAATCAGAGTAAGTGTTAATTTAGATTTAGTGATAAATGACTTCGAATACATCAGTAGTATTTGTCTCTCTAACACGTTTTAATCTAGATCATTGTTTAAGTGATATTTCCCTTTTGATTATTTCTCTTACAGGGTTTCCACCTACTTTGATGTGGGGCTCTGAAGGAAGGACTGTATTCAGTATTCATGCATAAACCTTGGTATTTTTGTCTGTGTCATGGCTTGGCTTCGCGGACGAAGATTTGGGAAGGGCTTTGCCCACGCTTATTGCAAGCGCGTTGATGGCTGAAAAGGTCAATGCGCGATAGGCAAGACCGGTTGCAAAGAGCACACCGGAGGGTCTCCTTGGGTGGTATAGTCGAGGCACGGTTCTTTCTGCGCTGTCTTTTCTCCTCGAGACTGATTCTATGCGTGCTCTCAAAGGAGACAGCAGCGTTACATATGGTGTGTCTCCAAATCTCCCGATTGGAGGCCAGGGTGGACCACTGATGGTGGTCAATATGGCCTAGGCTGAGGTGTTGTTTCAGGGAGTCCTTCTATCTCCTCTTTGGAGCTCTTCTCTTGCGGCAGCCGGTGGCAAGTTCACCACAGAACACGATCTTAGGGAGGCGGTGATCCGCCATCCTGGAGACGTGCCCTGCCCAACGCAGCTGCGTTTTCAGCAACATGGCCTCAATACTGGTGACGTCTGCCTGTTCAAGGACAGCAACGTTAGTCACGTAGTCAGTCCAGTGGATGTTTAGGATTGTGCGGAGGCAGCGCTGATGGAAGCGTTCGAGGAGTCGCAGATGGTGGCGGTAGATGACCCATGATTCAGACCCGTACAGAAGAGTAGGCAGTACCACGGCTCTGTAGACACTGATCTTTGCACTTTTCTTCAGGTGTTTATTGCACCAGACTCTTTTATGGAGTTTTCCAAAAGCTCTGTTTGCCTTTGCTATTCTGTTGTCTATCTCTTTGTCGATCGTGGCATCTGAGGAGATGATGCTACCCAGAGAGCTGAACTGCTGGACTGACTGAAGCTCTGACTCGCCAGTGGTGATGTGGGGATGATGGTAATCATCTTGTGGTGCTGGTTGGTAGAGAACTACTGTCTTCTTCAAGCTGACTTCCAGCCCAAAAAGCTCAGCCGCCTCTGCAAAGCAGGATGTTAAGCGCTGCAGAGCTGCTTCTGTGTGGGCAACAAGGGCGGCATCGTCAGCAAAAAGCAGCTCGCGGACAAGGTGATTCAGGGTCTTGGTGCGGGCCTTCAGTCGCCTTAGGTTGAAAAGGCTCCCATCGGTACGATATCGGATATAAATGCCGTCTTGTTCGTCGAGGTCTGCCGTGGCCCTTTGGAGCATCATGCTGAAGAAAACTGTGAATAAAGTTGGTGCGAGAACGCAACCTTGTTTCACACCATTGGCTATTGGGAAGGGCTCAGAGAGTGCATCGCCATATCTGACTTGGCCGCGCTGCCCCTCATGTAACAGGATAATCATTTTGAGGAACTTGGGGGGACATCCTAATCGTTCCAAGATCTGCCACAGACCTTTTCTGCTCACAGTGTCAAAGGCTTTGGTGAGATCAACGAAAGTTACATAGAGACCCTTGTTCTGTTCCCTACACTTCTCTTGCAGTTGTCTGAGAACGAATACCACGTCTGTGGTACTTCTGTTGGCTCTGAAACCACACTGACTTTCAGGTAGAAGTTCTTCTGCGATAGCGGGTACCAATCTGTTCAATAGTATTCTTGCGAGAATTTTTCCAGCAATGGAGAGCAGAGTTATGCCTCGGTAGTTTGAGCAGTCTGACTTTACTCCTTTTTTCTTGTACAGGGTGATGATGATTGCATCACGGAGATCTGGTGGTAGTTCGCTTTGTTCCCAACAGCGCACAACTAGCTCGTGAAATTTAGCATGGAGCGTTTGGCCTCCATGTTTCCAGATTTCAGGCGGGATTCCGTCGACCCCAGCTGCCTTGCCAGTTTTCATCTGCTGTATGGCCTTAAGGGTCTCTCCCATAGTAGGGGCTATATCCAATTCATTTTCCACCGTTTGTTTTGGGATGAGCTGGATTCCTGAGTCTTGGACTACACGGTTGGCACTGAAGAGAGTTTGAAAGTGTTCAGACCATCGATTCAGGATGGAGGTTTTATCTGTGAGAAGCGTTTGGCCATCTGCGCTGAGTAGGGGGCTTTGAACTTGGTGTGTGGGTCCGTACACTGCTTTCAGAGCCTCATAGAATCCTCTGTGGTCACCCAAATCTGCGCATAGTTGAGTCTTTTTTGCTAGGTTGAGCCACCACTTGTTCTGGATGTCTCGAAGTTTCTGTTGGAGTTTACTGCATGTAAGACGAAAGGCTGCTTTTCTTACATGGCAGGATGGCTGAGCGAGGTGTGCTTGGTGAGCAGATCTCTTCTTTGCCAGCAATTCCTGGATCTCTGGATTGTTTTCATCAAACCAGTCTTTGTTTTTCTTTGAGGAGAACCCTAAGGATTCTTCGGAGGACTGCAGGATGCTATTTTTAATATGTTGCCAAAGCGCTTCAGGAGAAGAGTCTATGGGACAGTCTTCAAGCCTAGTTTGAAGGTTTGCCTGGAAGCTGTCTCTCACTGCAGCTGTTTGAAGATTGTTAACTTTGAGCCTCCTCCTCAGAATGCCACCCCTCTTAGGTTTGGGCTTAAAGTGGAGGTTAAGTTTGCAGCGCACAAGGCGGTGGTCTGTTTGACATTCTGCACTAGGCATCACTCGGGTGTGACAGACATCGCGAACATTTCTCTGGCGCACTAAGATACAGTCAATGAGGTGCCAGTGTTTAGATCGAGGATGCATCCAGGTTGTCTTCAGGCTGTCTTTCTGCTGGAAGATCGTGTTGGTGATGGTAAGCTGCTGCTCAGCACAAAACTCTAGCAAGAGGCGACCGTTGTCATTGCAGTTTCCAACTCCATGCTTGCCTAGTACTCCTTTCCAGGCTGCAGAGTTCTTACCTACTCGGGCGTTGAAGTCACCAAGGATTATGATCTTATCATCCGCAGGAACCTTTTGAGTAAGGCGGCGCAGGTCGGTGTAGAATTTGTCTTTTTCTGTAGGGTCAGCTTGGAGAGTTGGGGCATATATGCTGAAGAGAGCAACATGTTGCTTGTTGTGTAGCGGGAGGCGTAAGGAGATAATGCGATTGGAATGACCTGTTGGCAAATTTTCAAGTTTAGAGGCGATGGAGTTTTTAATCATGAAGCCAACTCCGGAATGATGACTTTCGGTTTTGGGTTTGCCTGACCAATACAGTGTGTAGCCGGCACCATGTTCTTTAAGGCTGCCTTCCTCATGAAGGCGAACTTCACTGAGAGCAGCAATGTCGATGTTGAGTCGTGACAGTTCGTGAGCAATTATAGCAGAACGGCGTTCAGGACGCCCACTGTCTGCTGTATCGAGCATGGTTCTGATGTTCCAACATGCGAGTGTCAATCTGGACACACCTTTGGAGGCAGGTGTATGCCTTTGTCTCTTTGTCTTTGGTTGACCGCAACAGAAGATGCCTGTTGGCCGCCGCTAGCCAACCGGATTGGAAGGGGAGATGAGCTTTGGTTAGGCCACCTTTTCTAGGCCCCTCTCCATGTGGAGCAAGCAGTGCTCTCCTTGAAAAAGGCTGCTTGGTCATTCAGGATGCTGCCGAATGAGACTGTCATCTCCCGGGTCAGTCTCAAGCGACCAATGTCCTGAACCGCCTGCATGCAGGGTTGGGTCTGCGGCTTCCAGTGACATCTTTCCACCTGCCGTTTCGTCCCTTGCCTGTCGCTACAGGGCTTTGCGAACGTGAGTACACCCTTCAAGCCTGCGCGGTGGATTTTTTAGGTGAGGCACAGCGTGCGCGAGACTGGCCCCACCCTTTACACCTGAGGTTCATCTGCCAGGGCCTAGCGAGCTTGGACGGTGACAGCGAAGTCCTCAGGTCGTAGGTTTGGTTAGAGTATCCTTCTCTTAGATGGATGGCCTTACAGGGCTAAACGAGCTCCATCTGCCCGGGTTTGGAGTTAGAGTTGTCCTTCTCCTAGGATGGTTGCCCGAAGGCTAGTGAGCCCATCCTGCCCGTGGACACACTTTGTCTGACCCTTCAGTTGAGACCTGTCAGGCTTGGGAGACCCTACCGGAGGCATATGCCCCCACCAGCATAGCTCTCAACTTCGCAAGGGCACGCAAGCTCTTTCCCCACGGCAAGGGGGTGCCCATGAAAGAGTTTTGTCTGTGTACAATCTATCTATTTCACAATGGTTTTAAAGGTTTAAGTTTTCACTAAGTCAAAAGGCAATAGCAGCCAGCAAATAGAAGCAAGCATGTACTCCTGGGAGTCTCTTTTGAAAGCCCTTCTCTCAATCTCTATTGCTTTCAAACTGCTTATACTGAAACATGTGAATGAAACTGAACTATGCAGTGGGAATTAAAACTAGAAGAGTACCTGTAGCCTCAAAAATTCCTAATAGGAGCACAGTTCATGAGTGGATAAATGCCAGGTCTGAGCATTCTGCCCATACACACAGGAGCATGATTCATTCATAATGTATACTGACAAATGCCACTTTTTCTTATGGGTCAGATAAAAAATACCGGGCAAAGAAAACATCAAAATAAATCTCTGGGCCCTATATAGCTGATATAGGCCAAGAAAATATGGGCCCTATATCAGCCATGAAAGTCACAGGCAGTATGAACACAGCAGAGTAACTCTGGGCTGCTCTAGCTTACGTTGAAGACCTGCCTGATAAATCTATACTCAACATCCAAGAATAGAGATGACTGCATATGGAGATACTGTAACTTCTTTCAAATGTGACAACACATGTGACTGCAAGAAAGAGGACAGTTTACCCCTGAGAAGATTAAATTCTCCACAGAAACCAGAAGTAAATTCAAACTAAAAGCAAGCCGCATGTGTTAAATGGCAAATAACAGCAACATAAAAATGAAGAGTGCATTGAGAATTGAAATCAAGACTAATGCTCTTCACAGATCTGCCTTTGCCTAAAACTGGTGAGATGTTCCATCTGCAAATAATAACTGGAAAACAGTCAAGGCAGTATTAGCGACTGCAAGTATTCTTCTGAATTGCTATGCCCAAATAAAGGATAGAGTCATACCTGGAGTTTTGAAATTTCTTAGCTGAGATGGAGTGTCACAGATTTCCAAGATCCAGTCACCTGCTGCTTTTTCACTCCAGCAGTGAGTAGTCATAAACTCCCAGTTTTTGAATCCTTCCATGGAATGATCAAATAACCTAAAATAAATAATGACATTCTTTTAAGTGAAATATTTAATTTGGGTAAGCCTTCAATCTGCAAAGTCTTGAATGATACATTAATTAGCCAGTTCATTCATCTGTGCCTTTACATAACATTACTTATAATGGTTCTCCTATGCATGTTTCAATTACATTCGAGTTTCTTGTTGTTTTGATGGAACAGAATCTTCACATACAATCATTTGTTGTAATGTGAAAGAAACTGGAAAGAGAATTCATTGAAAAAAAAAAAAGTGCTATTACAGTTTAATAGGATTCATGTGTCTTGGGAAAAGTACATACAATACAGCATAACCATTGCTTTAACAGCATAATGTAAACACAAACAACTAATTTTGGTGTTGGTGGACTGGAATACTTAAAAGGGGTTTAAAAACAATAAAAAGTATTAAGTGACTGAGACAATATTAACAACTCAATATATGTGACTTCTTGTGAGGAAATGATATGTAACTCAGACATTGGTCTCAATCCTCAAACGACTAAGGTATCACTTGCTTCAAACATTTGACTGAATTGAGTTTAGGTAAAACCGAAAGACTAAGGGCATCTGATGGTTTCATCTAACCAACAACATTACTGTAATTTAATTACCTAGGTTGTGGGTGAAGAGATTGGACTTTCGGCCTGGATTACAATAACTTCTATTATAGAGGCCCAGTTCAGAAGCAGCAATCCCACGGGGGAAGGGGAAGGAGAACTGGCCAGAGTTTTTATTACCTAAAACTGGAATTTATTTCTGAGATTTTGGAAAGACAGAAGAAAATCTGCACTTTTATTCAGAGCTCACAGTGTGTTGCCTGGTACCCCAAAGCTATTGATGGGAGGTGTGCTCGAATCAAGGCTTTTGCCTCCAATAAAATGGCACAGCTCAGCTTTAAAAAATACACACACATATATATATACATACCCTGTATCTAAATATATATATTTATATATAGATACATGTGCATATATACATATATATTTTTATATGTATGTATGTATGTATATTTATCACTGTTTAATTTGGCCATTATGTGTGAAAATTCCACTGGTAATAGCTATGCTTAAATATTTTCATAAAACAAGATCTCTACTGTAGAAAATCCAATAGATTTAAAACTCTTTTCCATAAAACAGAGAAAAATCTTCTATTAGACTACAAAAATATTACAATATTTTGCCCTCACTTGATTCTTTCCTGCTATTTTCTATGCTAATTTTAAGCTTTATCCTCAAAAGGTTCTGCAGTTCAGCAAACACGGGGAAAGCTAGTTTTGTAGAATGTGAGTGCGTGTCAATTTCTGATAAAAATAGCTGCATGGGATGTGAATAAAATGCCATATATCTTGCTGAAGACTTTGATCAGTCAGAGGCATGGAGTCAGGTACCGTGTATCCACAGCAACTACAATAGGACCTGTATGGACCTGCATGCCTGGTGCACTTGATAGGATTCATCCCAAAGCTGATTTTCACATTCTCATTTCTGCAACTTTTTTCCATTTTAAATGAATATAATAGTACTCTTTTTTATTAGTGTTGATAACGTTAAATTAAAATACAGACATATACTTAGAATTAGGTTTCATTTTCACTGATAATTGGGTGAGATTTTCTTGTGATGGTGTTCTGTGCCTTTATGTGTGTGAGTCTATATGTGAACATATACATGCAGAATTGGCCTGTTCCACGTCACTGTTAAATCAGTTCTTTGAATACATCAAATCTCACAAACACATAGAACACATCATTTACTGAAAGGGTAGAAATTATTACGCAGTTATTACCCAGTTATGTGGGTTATGTTCAATTTAAGCCAATATGTAGGTTATTTCCAACAGTTAGTCAAATTGTCATACTATGTTTTGCCGGTAACTGTGCTGGTTTTGGCTGGGGTAGTGTTCATTTTCTTCATAGTAGCAAGTATGGAGCTGTGCTTTGGATTTACGCTGAAAACATTGTGGAAAATTGTGCTGAAATGGGGATGCTTTTGTTATTGCTGAGCAGCACTTACACAGAGTCAAGGCCTTTGCTGCTTCTTGTGCTGCCCCCCTCAGTGAGTAGGCTGGAGGTGCACAAGAAGTTGGAGGGTACACAGCCAGGACAGCTGACCCCAACTGACCAAAGGGATGTCCCATACCATATGATGTCATGCTCTGCATATAAAGCTGGGGAAAGAAGGAAGGGAGAAATGGTGTTTGTTGGAGGGGTAGTGTTTGTCTGCTTTCCTGGGGATGGCTGAACACCTGTCCACTGATGGGAAGTGGTGAATGAATTCCTTGTTTTGCTTTGCTTGCATGCATGGCTTTTGCGTTCCCTATTAAACCGTCTTTACCTCAACCCATCAGTTTTCTCATTTTTACTCTTCCAATTACCTCCCCTATCCCACTGTGGGGGAGTGAGCAAGTGGCTGGGTGATGCTTAGTTGCCAGCTGGGGTTAACTAATGTATTACTTTCTAAACACCCTGTCAATTTGTCAAGGCAGCAATATTCCTCTTTGCCATTGCAGCAACTAAATTATATAGTATTACATCAGTACTGTGCAATTATATTGTAAATTCAGTATTCACTGGGCTTCCATTCACCTACATAGAAACACAAGCTGCTATTAATTTTTACTGTAATTAGTCCAATATCTCCCACAGTATTTTTTGTTTAAGAGTGTTTATTTGTCATGGTTTGGAATTTTAAATTACTGTCAGATTTCTTTTTTAATGTAATATTCTTTTAAGTAATTTAGGAGGAAGAGACAAAAATCCCATATGACTTTATCACAGGTTTATAAAAACACCTTTACCAAAAATATGCTATGGCTGAAACTGTAAGCTTTCATATCCCCATCCATGCAAACGAAGAAAACCTGGTAATATTCTTCCAGAGAAAATGGAGTAGTTTTTGAAAAGAATACTTCTTAGGGAAAGATTTGAATTTTATAAATAAGTTTTAAGTTTGAATCTTTTAATTTATGAACCATGTTTCTACAAAAGATTCTAGAAACAAGTCAAAAAGCTACAGACAGATCAAAAGAATGGTTAAAAAACTGTAGAAAGATACTGATTCTGAGTATGTCTGCATGTGTATGTTGTACTTGGACTCAATGGTCCAAGTATTTTTGTATTTAATTCAGATAGTTAATTGATTTTGTTTTTTGTCAGTCAAAATTCATCTCAATTACACACTTACACAGTTTATCATAGACTAGTAAATTATTAGTACATGATCTGATGAATTATTAGTTGACTATTAGAGGTTATTCTAGATTAAAATAGTTGAAGGAGATTATTAGAATAATCTGATAATTTTTATGACCGTGATCATACACATCTGCAGCACCTGTACGTATGCATGTAACGTGCTTTGAAATACCAAACCCAGTAAAGCATTCGAATCTTTTTAACTTATTTGCTAACATAACCACAACAGAATGCCAGATCTGTTATTCAGTTACTCAGGTGACCTCTCTTAGTAACAGGAAATTCAAGTTGAGGTGGATGTGACTACGTAACTGACTATATCCAGAGAAACTTACTATGGGCTGCTGCTTACAATGCAGAGCATCACATTTAAAAATAATGACTTCCCTCTCTGAGAAATTTTATGACATACTCATCACATGCCGTATGTAGGTCTATATAAGAATATATCTATTACAGAGTGTAGAGTAAAAGAATTATTTCCTTAAACCATATTCAAGAGTCTTGGCTTTTCCACTGCTGCCTCTTCAGCATAGAAATTGCAACACCTTTCTATTCAAGAATATAACTTCAAGCAGAAATATTAACTGGTAATAAAATTGTAGACCCAGAGGAAGAAAATTACACTTTCTTAGAATTCCACAAGTGGGAACATAAGGCTAGTCTCACAGTTAAATCCACTAGCACTAAAAAAACAAACAAGTGTGTCAGCTTTTTAGTAAAGGAATCTCTAAGTTACTAAATGCTCAGAAGAATTTGTTTCAATTTCTTTTAATTTTTAATTGCATATGAGAAAAGGTAGTGGGAGAAGGGGATCCATTTGGTAACACCACCTTTACCCATCATGAAAAATAAATGTAAACACATAAAAGGGGCTTCTTTATTATCAAGATCTTTTTTTCATCTCAGAAGGTGCAGCTGCACCTGACTGACAGCCATGCTTGTATATTGAACCGACCACATCAAGAGCCAGGAAGCCCTGCACTGGTTGATGGCTGGAGCTGCAGTGAAGTAGCTGGCAAGAGGTTATTTCTTCCTCTGTAGTATTTCTTCCTCTGTTTATGATGTGCTTCAGCCTACTAACATCCTGACAGGCAAGTGATCCTCGCCCGCTAGTCTAACTGCCCACAAGATTTCAAGTGATCTTACAGTTTGAAAAGAGTACAGAGTCCCTTCCCAAGCTGTGCACCTGAAAATCCTTTGGTAAACTAATCTCCTTAGAGTAGCTCTTCTCCACAAGGTTCAACCACCCACCTCCCTGTAAGATGTAGCCCTTGAGGAACTGCAGACAGCTCAAACTGACTTAACCAAAGCTTCAGCCAGAACTTACTGCCCACCTACACTAAAGTATTCATGGAAAAAAAAGAAATGGTCCAAGAGCACACAGGCACTTTGTCACTTCTATGTGTTAGGGAAGGTCACTTAAAACTTCTGGACATGGATCTAAAGAAGATGTATTTAAAATGTATGCATACACTTTTTTTTTTTTTTAAATTTCCATTTTACATCTGGTTATCACAGTTAATTTTAGGAGGCAATGGAGATCTCTGAGATATCATGATAAAGCTGCTTGGAGACAAGTAGCATGAGCAATAGGGCACAGTGACTGTTAGCCTGGAGTACTGGATAGTACAGCAACCACCATCTTTAAATATGGAGAGCTTGTCCCTAGGGACTGCACATATCTGCATGAAATGCTCCATCACGATCTATAGACATGTTAGGCTGCTGAGTTCCACACAGCAGACTGGTCGGCCAGCTGCCTGGTTGATACTTATAGCTGTCTTAAAAGATGCATGTGCTTTCCTACTGAATTTGCAGTAAACTGTCAGAAACCCACTCCAAACAGGCAGAAATCCTAATGCAAGAGCATGAACCAATCTACATATACACATATAGATGCCACATATACAGAGTTTTCCTAGCATGTCCTAGGTTTGAAAATGGACATCTGGTATAAGGGTAAGGGCAGTAGGGGACACTGACTGTCTGTCACAGTTTGCGTTAGAACAGAACTAATTCTGTTTAGTGATTTCACTTTTCAGCTCAGTCTCTTCTAAGCCACTGCACCATCTGAAGTTAACGGCATATTTTTGCAGAGAGTGTCTGCTTTGAGAATTGATAACGCTTGATGTTTACAGTCACTACCAGGGACTGGTGTGCAGAAAAGCTCTTGCTTATACTTGCTCCTGTGCAGACCAAGGTCACTGCTAAATCCTGTGTACCGCATTGGGGGTGCTGTAAGTTAGAGGCTGCACCTGTGGGAAGGAGCTGAAGGAACAGGTGACCCTAAACTGTCCAACAAGGTGTTCCATTCTGTAGATGTCATATTTGGTATAAAGCTGAGGGATCACAAGGGTCAAGTCTCTCTTCTTCAGTGGCTGGCATCCAAGGAGGACTCTGTGTATTCTACCTTCGATCCCAACCCATGCATTCCTGAATCTGGTTCCTGAATCCAACTCCTAAATCTGGTTCCTGTCTGCTGCTGAGTCCAGTCTGGGACTTCCCCAGTCCCCGTTCACAGCATCAATGGTGACAGAGAAGAGATGGCCACAAAGGGTGCTGGGTTCTATACTGATTTTCTATATATTTTTATAAATTTTATTTTATTATTATTGCTTCATTAAAGCAGCTTTAGTTTTTGTTTCCAACCCACAAGTCTCTCTTCCTTATTCCCTTTCTCTTCCCCTTTGGGGAGGGACAGGAGTTAATAGAGAGCATCTATTTGTCATTTGTCTAGCAGCCAGCCCAGCCCTAACCCTTGACACCATCCATCACACAATTCAGTTTATTCCAGGTGAAACTCAATGTAGCAAGTGTTATAGGAAGATTGAGGTGGGGCTAGTTTTCATATGGCTGGGAAAAGATTAAGTCATTCTCACTATAGTAGCTGGGGCAAACCTATCTGCAGGAAGTAGAAATCCTGGGCATTCTTTCTCAGCCTGTCTTAAACAGCTTCTCTCTTTTCTATTTGGTTCAACATGACTCTCAGAGGCTGAGCGATTTAGCTGGATCCTAAGTATGTCCTTCGCCACGTGTCTTCACTCCCACTTCGACTATGGAAAATTAAGTTAAACTTTTAATGATGGCTTCTAATTTTCCACTAAAACTGAACTTGAGTTATTTAATTGTAAAAGTCAATACATGCTTACTCTGCAGATTCCCGATTAATACTTTACTAATGTCAGTCATCAAAGAAAGGCATGTGTCACTCTAAATCTCAGATATATTGCACTTCATTGTTCTTCCACATTTTTCTTTGAGCAGATTTCACAATCAATATTAGCTACATGGATGATAGTGTTACTCACTTGCATTCATTTGCTATTTTGCACATAAACTCCATTAGTCCTTTCTGAAGAGCTCAGCAATTCACAGCATTTTTCCCCCTCTTTGATTTAAAAAAAGTTTACTTTTTAAAAATTGATGTTGAGTCTTTAACATTCCCAGAGCTCCCCACCCCATCTACTGCTAATACTGCCAGGGCATTAAAAAAAAAAAAAATTTTTAGAGGAATTGACATTGCAATTGCAGTTCAACAAATGATCGGTAGAAGGTTAGTACAATGTCTATTCACCTCCGCACCCACCCCCCCCAAAAAAGAAAAAAAAGATACAGACAACCTGAATAAAATAAAACACAGCACATACAAGTCGGGAGAAACAGTTTTGTGAGAACGGCATTGTCCTGTAGACATAGTACAAGCAGAAGATTATTGTTTGCTCATCCTGGACTTAGTAATACCACCACAGAGTCCTTTTCAGTTACTGTAACAGTGCCACTCAGCGTGAAGGTTGGCCCTATATTTTTAATTATATTTGGACACATAGAATGTTGTTTTTGTTATTAGAGTGCAATGCACAAAGTGCAATAAAGATGTAAGATGTCCAGAAATGAAAATGTGATCCTATAAAGAAAAGGTTTCCTCTACTTCTGATCACCAAGAGTTCTTACAGGCAAACTAGCAAGTAAGATTGGATGAGAACACCTTGTCTTTGATCTAAGAGTTTCCTGCAGAGGAGGCTATTGTTAAAATTTACTGATTGTTTAAGGTTTCATGATAGGAAAAAGATGGTCATGAAAATACTTCTCTTTGTTATTGAACAGAGGTATTATTAATGTCAGTGCCATAGAATCATAGGAAACTAGTGGCCTGGAAACTTGCTACCACGTGGCTAAAAGATTTCAGCAGCTGCTTTAAATTTAAAGGGCAAGAATTAAACAAGCCATGACTTTAGCGGGAGATAAACAAGCCCTCAGTTTGCTTCTCCTGTTCTCTTTGTATATCCCCTCTGTACTGACCTGTTAGAACTGACCTTGGTATGTCTCAAAAACACTCAGAAACCCATGCTGCCAAATCCGATGGCCAATTGTTTTTAGAAGGGGGATGCTGTTCCCCTTTGGGCTTAACTGTAGCCTCATCCTAACACCAGCCAGCACTTTCCGAGCCTGTATTTTCCTCTGCTGCAGTACATCCAATGCAATCATGTTTAGTACTTTCCAAACAACAAAGCAGATGTTCCCTGTAATGCCGTTTTTGAAGAATGCACATGAGGCTCAAGCCAGTGACAGTGTAATCCACCAAATGTCTGTAAAGGAATCCACATTGCCTCTGACTAACAAGTTTTCTTACTGAAGTCATTTTAAGGGATGCTAACGTTAAGTATAAAATATGCAGAAAAAAGGCCAGACATTGCCTTGAGGGACGTACTCACCATTGCACCAGAAACTACACAATGACTCTTCTTCCAGAACTGGTGGAGAAGAAGTGCACATGTGTAAAATATACCTTTTGCGCTTTAAGACATTTTACCAGCAAACTGTTTCAAATTAAATCCAGATGAGTAATGGTAAAGCAATGAGGTTTTCCCTGGGTTCAGTAAAAACAGCTGGTATTGCTGCTATTAATCATGTATATGTGCATTAAAAGGTCTTCTACATCCGAGAAAAGCATCTCAGTCAGGTAGTAGCAGTATAGAACAGTCTCTGGGACTTTTGCCTATAGAAAAAACCCCAAACTGTTCACTGTCAATGCATCCCTGCACACTACTTGTACTTGAAGCATTTATTCTAATGCTCTTGTCAATAATACTTTAAAAATCAAATGCCTCATAACTGAATTCTCATATTGGTGAATAACAACACTCCTACTCTGAGTTTTATGCTATAACACGTTGTTAAAACATATATACTCGACAATACTCACTGCAAGACCACGAAGCTGTAGGACTTCTTCCAGCAAGACAAAATAAAACAAGCCTTGAAATACCTTTTTGAAAAATACCATATTCATCATTTTACCCAAAGAAGGGGCTTGTGAAGACTTCAGGTATTTCAGACCTAGAGTTTGCAAAATACATTTGTTCCTTCATATTAATAGCCCAGAGTTGTTTGTTCCAGCCACATGTGACTTAGAAGTCAGTATATCTCTGAGGCTTGCAAGGGAAGGGAACTTCTGGTGTGACTCTATGAGTATTCGCTCTGTCATAAATAATTTGTTTCTTTGGAAAGTGGCAAAACATTAAAGGGCCTTTTAGGTTTCTTTGTTTTCAATTTAGCCTTCTGATACTATAGGAAAAGAAACAGCTAAACATCACCTTATTTTAATACATATATTTGCATTCTCCCTTTCTACCACAGGTACAGAAAATAATTACTTTCTAAAGTGCAGGGGTTACAAAGAGACTGATTGAATTAAACTTTGTACCTATTCCACATACCAGTCATCACCAGAATTGAACTGTGAATACTGGAATGCCTTTATCTCCCACTTGCTGTGAGTCAGCTGCAAGACACGAAAGCCTAGAGCCAGAAGTTAGCTGTGTTAAGGCCACCGGGTTTACACGAGATTGTTTTGTTTGGATACCTAGGTGGAGGTCTTGTAATTTTTTTTTTTTTTTCCAGTTTGAAGCATGGAAGAATTGCTGCATGCAAATGCAACTGAAAACTAAAGAAGGATTTCTTCAAACAGAAAATCAAAGAACTGTTTCATAACCCCTTACAGGGCAGGAGTCTGCCTCCGCACTGGTTAGCAGAGGACAAATTCTTTGTTCAGTGTAGCAGGGAGCTACATAGATGTTTGCACCCATATGCTTTATCAGCAAGGCACTGACAACACCTGTAAGGAAATGCAGGAGATATTCTAGAGGGTCGCAGAATTCCAGGACACCTTTCTCTTCATTTGATGAATTGATGTCTGCAGCTTGAAAAGTATTTTCAGTACACCTTTGCTTTTAAAGTAACCTGGCCTTTAATGAAAATATGGATTCACAATTCAATCAGAACCAAGTCCATTTAAGGCCCACCTGTCTCCAAAACAGATCCTTCTTTTCAAGAGGAAAGGTAAGTCCTTCTACCACTGAAGGATAGGAAAACACATGTTTCCAGGGCTAGATAGTCACTGTGTCAGCAAATCTGGCTGGGGGAATGCAGAGGACAAAGCAGTCTGGAAAGCTGGTCATTACTGATTCATTAAAAGCCCCGAAGAGTAGGACTGGGGATATAAACTTCTGGGAAGACTTAAATGTGATGGCAGAAGAGTTCTTACACCATAGGTTTGACACATGCTAGCTTTTGCTGTTTCCAAGATACATAACATCAACTATCATCAACTTTTATGTGGGAGCCATGCTCTGTGTCCAGCAGAGTGGCAGTCATCCAAAGCTGCTAGTGACCAAAGAAAAAAAATTCCCATCATACTATGATCCCATAAGGAAGAAGACTTTCTAGACAGTTAGACAAGCATATAAACATTTCTTACTGTAACTTAACTTATTTGCCCATTTGGAAATGGGGTAGAGTTTGAGAAGGTTTCTGGGGTTTCTTAGTGCTTTACTCATCTCTGGAAGGAGGTAGTGCCCTTGATCACTGATTTAGCAAGCTATATTTAGCAAGGACTGTCAATGTTTTCATGTAAGAAAATTTCTGCTAGTAGACCAGAGAAATAGAAATATCATTGGGAATTCTTTCAATTTGCTGAGGACAAATACTAATGATGTTAGAAATCCTGCACTGGATAAAAAGATACTTGTTTGAGTCTAGTCTGGAAAAAAAGGAGACAGTTTGATGCAGTGTCACAGTTTCTCCAAGGGCATAACACAGAGGTGACAGGATGAGAAAAAGGACTGATCTTTCTTAGAGGTTGTTGTTAGAGTGGCCAGACATTGAAAAGCAAGTGTCCATCACAGATCTATGGGATGAAGGTAATGGCTGACTTTTAAAAAATTAAATTTTATTAAATTTTTAAATTTTTTAAAAATAAAATTTAAAAATTTTAACAGGTTGTTTACAAATGGACCCACTAATTCGAATGTACTAGTGCAACTTCTCAGCATTGTCCTACTAGGAGTCTTTCTTAGATTGAGCATACTACTTCAATATGCAAGGGGAAAAAAAGGGTATTGACATTTGTAACATCAGAGGTCATAATCATATTCACAAATCTTAAAGAAAATAGTAGTAAAGAACTGATAATCTGAGTTTTATTACTATTGAATGAATGATAAGAAAAGAGAAAAATGAAAAGTGTCAATAGTATGTAGAAACACACTTCCATTTAGCTTCCTTCTGTTACACGGATCCTGATACTATTCTTTTCACATTTTCCAGCCATGTAATAATTGGTGACCCACACAAAACTATTGAAATTGACCTATCTTGGTTTTGGAGATGATGTTCTTCAACAGTTTTACAGCCTACTCTTCTACTGATAAAGACACAGATTGCCATCTTTGAGTTCATTAGCACTTCACTCTCCCCATCTCTCTTAGGAAAAGTATTTAGCCTGTGTCTGCTAGTGAACCTACTGCAATGGCTTCAGTGTTCTTGGCTGATGCAGGAATCTCAGTGCAGATTCTGCACACTGACTGAACTGTGAAGTTGCATTGTCATACTATACCTGTTGGCCAAGAGCTGTGACCTAGTTCCAGAAGGAGAGGTTAGGTAAATTGCCAAGTCTCCACGTCGAGGGTGAGTAATAGTGATGCGCACAACGACATGCTCCAAGTAGATCACATGGTGGTTAGGATTATCTGAACAGCCAGTGGCTTTGTAAATTGAACGGACAATGCTGTCAGGTCGTATTGTCCTATAATATAAGCATATAAAACAACATCAGCATTTCATTCTTGTTCTGTAAAATAAGACAACCACATCTTTTTTGCTTAGGAGTGAATGATGGTGTTGGAGAAGTGTTTCTGAAAAGTCAGTAGCCTATAACCATTAGTTTTAACACTTGCTTCCTAGCTGAAACTGTCGCCACAGGGTAATTATTTTACTGCAGATAATGGCAACTACTTGGATTTCTGTTAAGCACGTACTCATGCTAAAAGAGGACAGTGAAAAACCTGTAGTAGGAATAAGCCTTTGGGACAGAGCATTTTTGTGGATTAGTGGCCAGCTACGAATTGTTGGGATTGTCATGGGATCACAGCTGGTTGTTAAGCCCCAGGAAATGCCTGGCATAGCCATAGTCCTTGCTTACGTAATAGCAAGTATTGCATGTTAACTGTACCAAACGGCATCTGACTCAGCTGTTTTAAATTGACGTGACATTCTTTAGACTATACCAGTTATGGATCAAGCCTGTCAAGCTTATTTATCAAACAATAATCTTAATGCTTTGGAAGTGTCCCTTATGACTGATGCTGTCTCTCTATCCACAGAGTGCACATGCAGAATTTTGCTCTTAAGTTTGGTTCTATAGAGAGCCTACCCCAGCAAGCAGAAAGCAGTTTAGTCTTAGCCTCTGAGCTAGAGACTCTCCTGAGACTGTTTGAGAGAGACAATGTCATGCAGTATTTTAATGAAAAGAGTATTTTCTTGTTAGATCCTGCATTTAAGTCTGTACTCACATCTGACAGAGGTGACTAGAGTGCAGTCAACAATGCTACTCCTTCAGTGCTTCATCTACACTAGAATCAATAATTATTTAGCCTGCCTTGTTTTACACCTTCAGCTTCTAGGGCATTCTTCAAACCCAGGCCTTTTTCCAAGCACTACAGGGAAAAATGTTTACAGGCAAATGACCTGACATCCCTGAAGGTCACAGAGATCATTAGCATAGCTTTCAAAATGACACATTATACACAATGCAAGGGAGGGGTAAATTATACCCAATTTCTTTCCAAAAGTTTATGCCAGCAAGAGTTTTGGCAGGAGGTATTACTTGATTTGCCGATCTGTGTTCTCCACACACACATGCTGTGGAGGGACTGTTGTCCACTTTTCTGCTTCTATCACCATTGCTTCAGCATCCATCAGTCCAAATCCATACAGGTGGCTCACTGCAAGGGACAAACAGAATGGTTGCAATTATAGCATAACCTTGCTTTTCATCATAGACTAATTCCAGAGAGTCACATCTCATCAGGAGCTGCTTCTTTTCTACTTCTTCCTTGCTTTTGCACAAGGCTCAAAAATCTCTTTGCCAGAAATAATAATGACTAATTCTTTCACTGAATCTTTTTGCTGCTTTATTAGGCAAAGCAGCAAATAACCATCAAGAATAACACTGCATCACAAGGAGCGTGGAACAAAACTACAGAATACCAGGGAGTACAATTGCCTGTGACTGACTGCCCTTCGTCCATGTGCCTTTATTCAGCTCAGTCCTTTCATATGACATAATGTTAAAAGGTCCAAAGAACCAGAGGAGGGTTATTTCTGTTACCAAACACATGCATGTATGTAAATATTGAAGGTAACTGAGACAAAAAATTTAAGAAGGAACAGTCTGTCTTTTGTAACTGCTGTACGCTCTTAACTTTGCTGAGTGTAAGAAGCATGTGGATGCTCTTCTACTCCTGTGTGTAGTACAGTTGCCACTAGTCAGCCAGTTAGCTAGATCCAACATCTCCCCAAAGCTGTCTACACGATAAGGGTGAAAGCAATGGTATGTGAAATCCAGGGCCCTAAAGATAATCTGGTTCTCATACAGAGTCGGAGTTAGAAAAGTTCTTTCCTCTACCTCCTTTGTAGATCTGCAGATGAAGTTAGTGCTGGAGAGAGCTGTTAACATTGCTGTCGACCTCTGCATGCATTGCACACACAGTGGTAGCAAGCATCCATGCCTGGACATTAGCACTCTGTTAATAGTCATTCCTGGATGTTTCATCTTCACCTTGATCTGCTTTCCACACCATGGAGAGCTGGCAATAGTCCCCTTGCAAGAAACTCAGTGCCTAGTAATTTAACTTTAATGCCTCAGTGCCTTTTACTCAAACAAGCAGAAGGCTTTAAAGCATCATCTTTCTCAGGATACAAAGAACTGAACTTTCAAATGCCCAAGACCTAGAAAAGGTACAGTATTTGCAAAAGACTTGTGCCAATTCTGTATCCTCCACTTTTTTGTAATTTCAGGAGTACTTAATGTAACTATTTAAAGTGTTCCAGCAGTTCACAATGACTAAAAATTTCACTTACTGAATCAGCTGTGTGTTTTTGGTTGCTGTTCCAATCAAAACAGATGCTTGCAAATGGATTTTGATGAATTAGAAAAGCTGCTAGCCATGTTGTTTTGTTTTGAAAATTGGTGCTCTTGGTAAAGTTCTGACAGGAGGAGGAGAAAGAAAAAGCTTCTAGAAGAAGGAGTTTAGATCACAAATATTAATAAATCAGTTTTGCTTGCCACCACAGACAGTGCTACCAGAAAACCCTTAGAAAACCTTAAGCGCTATTTAAATCAGTAATGCAACAAGGCATGGTGTAAGTCTTTCCAATTGCAGTTGCAGTTTGTGAAAGTAGCCTCTATTCATTGCCAAACCAGCATTCAAAGGACTGCATCCAAAAAAAACCCCAACATTGTCAAACAAATAACAGTTTAAAGCATAAAAATAATCAATGCTTAAGGATTTAATCTTCCAAATATGGCAGTATCTAATACTGTCTGAAACTGCCAAGTGAAGAGGTTTCCTCAATGGAAAATACTGAAAGACATGATGACTGTATAGTGAAATGGTTGTCTTCCCATCTTCTTCCTCCTCAGCCCCAAACTGAAGTGCACATAGCATGGAAATGTTCATTTGGAGAGAACTGAACACAGCTCTTCTGCCAAATGAGGCAGGTACCGTTTTCAGAAATGAAACACAACAACGGAAAAAATATGACAATAATTCAATTCAGCTCTCCTTCAGCCTTCTGAATTCTCCTTAATGTGTTCCACAAACAAATGGAGAAGGAAAAAGACATCCTATTTATACATGTTGGTGGAGACAGCCAGAAAAAGGGCAAGAAGAGCTTAGATGGAGAAGCTCTTTGTACTGTGAAGACTGTTCCTGTAATGGAAATCTCCTTGGTCATAGCTGTCATCTTGCAAAAACTGCATCTGCTGATGAGAGCATATTTATCTGTGAAGTCATTTGTCTGTTCTTACACTGCATGCATTGCTCTGATACTTAAAATTTTAATTAATAATAATTCTGTTTGCTCTGAAGAACAGTGGGAGGAAAAAGAGTGTTAACCCACATGACCTGTAACTGTACACTGTACACAAGTTACTCTCTAAAGTACTACCTTTAAATACTGAGGGACTAAATTTTCATGAATAGAAAAATATTTTGAGCTAACCCATGAAAAATGCATTTTTAATTCCTTAGCAACTTGCATGGGGTTAGCACTCAGGATGCCTACTTGTAAGACGCTCTGTGTTCAGCCCAACTACTGAGCTCAAGAAGAGCCAAATTTCCCCTCAACTCTTCTTTTTCTCACCCACAGATAAGAACAGAAGAGCACCGAACATTGTCATCACCAGGCAGTGACCTTGTGATGGAAACTTGTGGCTTTTAAGCCACCTCACCATAGAATATTTTTGCTCTGAAATCTAGAGAGTGAGCTTTCCATCTTTCCTACCCCAAAAATTAATTAGACTTTTTCATCCGGGAAGAAAAATTACCACCCAAGGTTATGTGGTTGTGTTAATTGTCCGTGATTCAAGGCTTAAACTTTATTGCATGACAGCAGAGATGGGAGTGAGAAGTTCTGCACCTGCTGGCTTTTTTTTTTCCATAGCTGAAATAGAAGTAAGATTTTTCCTTGAAAGGCCTTCCCATTGAAATAAAAACTTCCTGACTGTCAGGGGTGCTCTTAAATCCTTCCATGTGGGAAGTTTGAAGGAGCTGACATTTGGCTGTCTGCAACATTTGCACTTTGAAGCCCTTGATCCAGTTGATTGGTTAGTAGCTGCAGGTACCAGCAGAGGTCCATAATTTTCAAAGTCTAAATAACAGTAGTTTAGGACAGAATCACAAGAGTTATCAAAAGTAGTTATCCCATGTGTCTTAGAGAATAAAACAGATTTTTTTTTCCTACTGCCTTCAAACTGTACTTCTTCATCTATGTATATGCTAGTACTGCTGTGAACTCTATGTCAGGGTGCCTCTTCCAGAAGTTACAAATTACCTCAATGGTCCACATGGGGCCATAAATGTCTTCTGAGAAACATCTGGAAATGTCACTGATTTGTATGTAATTAGTACTGAGCTCACTTCTGGTTACCCAGATAGAAACAAAATATTTGAAACGTACTGATGATTGCAAAATGAGATAAGCTGATTGCAAGTACAAAATGTCCCTGGACCTTGCACATACCCACTTAAGTGCTTTACATTATCTTTGCTCTGAGTTGCTACTGGTCTCACTTGCTGCTAGCAATCATTGAGCATGACAGAGGGAGTATGGGGCTGTTTTGTAAGAAGGTATTTGCCTTTCAGGTACAGAAAAGGAATGTGAGGTTGGTGCAATGCAAGCTGGTGACTAAGGAGCAGACTGATGCTGTTGTTGAGCTTAAGGGTTGAAAACTGTGATCTTGTGACCAAGGTGTCTGTGGGCAGAACTGTTTGGGAACACTATCTTTACTCATGCAGCAAACTGATCCATTCCTATTTCTGCAAAATCACAGGCATACACAGAGCTTTACAGACGCAGGACGAGTTTCAGAGAAAAACCTGCCTCCTGCAACACGAAGTAAATACTGAATTTTAGCTGATCTCTTTACTCTTCATATCATTAAGGAAAAGAATATTTCTCAGGGCTAAAGTCCATTTATTTATCCCTGGAGCACTTCCTCTGTTAGAGCACCATAAAATCAAGGCCTGCTCAGCTGCTAGATAGACTTCCTCCACTTTTCCATAATCCCTTTGTTTTTGTCTGAAACTGCTATTTATATACAAAGAGTATGTAAAACTACCTCCAAATCTAAAGGTATATCCCACTTGACTAAGAGAAATATGAATGGCTGTTGTTGATAAATCATAACACAGAATCATGCAAACTCCAGGAAAACTGGGCGCAGACACTGAAAACACAGCATTGCCAGTGCATCAGTGCAGCTAAACTGGTTTGTTAGGCTACCGTTTCATTGCCTGTAATCAAGATGTCTCATCGGTAGCTTAGATGCTAAGCCTCCCTTGCTATTTTACTCATCTGAAAAAAAAAAACCCAAACCAAAACATTGCAGAGTATTTCCTCCCTACTATATTTTTGGCCTTTAATTTTCTATTCTGTGAAACAGCATTGGAAATACAAGTATTTTGTACACACGTATCAAATATTAAAACAGATGGAGAGAAATGGTAATAAACTTTGGTTTGTCAAATGGGAAATATGAAGCTTCCCTGAATTATATTCAGCTGTTTGATATGTAAATTATTATGACTTGCTAATTTATGCTACTTTAAGATCTTGATCCAGTCTCACCCTAAATGCAACTGATAAAAGAGGAGTCTAAAATGCCCTTTATACTGTGGTTTTCTTAAATGTTGCTTAGTAAGATAAAAAGATGTGAGACTCTGGAGTTACTTTCATCCTATACATACTTCAAACTGACCTACACCAATATTTATTTTACATTTGACATTTTATTTGCAAATACAAACCTCTAATTCTACATTACTTTAAGTTTCTGTTGTTTGCTTAGCATATCAAAATGCTTCGACCAGGGAAAAAAATTGTCTAAAGAAAATTAAGGGACTAAAAAGGAGAAATGTTATGATGCCACATGCCTTAAACTATTTTACTTTTGTGTTGTTACGTCTTAACTAGAAGAATATTGATCTTGAATGAGAATTCATCTTGTTTCAGCCATATTCCCATTTTGTGTCGACCTACGACCAGTAATCTGTGATAACTGGATATGATTTCTGAAACACATAACCGCTTTACAAGCCAATAATACAACTGTGCAAGAACATTCTTTTTCATTCTTGCTTGTAAAACCAAATCCCTCATGCTTTTTAGATGAAGCATATTATTTGTATTTTTATATTTTACACAGAACCAACCCCTCATTTTTTCTACTTAAAGAGAAAGCAAACAGCAAAGTCAGTCCTCCCTCCCCACAGAATCCCCTTAAATCCAGGCAGGTATTTTTAAAGACTCAGCAGGGATGGTAGAAGATTACTTTTACCACTACAGCAGAGAGGGGTTTGAAGCACAGAAATTTGCCCAATGGATTTGTCTTAAAAGCGGCAGCTACAAAGATACACAATGAGAAACTGAAGGGCCTCTGATTCATAGAATCATGGAAGCACAGAATGGTTGGGTTGGAAGCGACCTTTAAAGCTCGTCTAGTCCAACAATGTCCCTTGAGCAGGGACATCTTCCTAGATGAGGTTGCTCAAAGCCCCATCCAACCCCACCTTGAACCTTTCCAATGATGGGGCATCCACAACTTTTCTGGGGAACATGTTCCAGTTTCTCAAAACCAGCATCATAAAAATTTTCTTTGTTATGTCCAATCTAAATCTACCATCTTTCTGTTTAAAACCATTGCCCCTTATCTTGTCACTACAAGCCTTGGTAAAAAGTCTCTCTCCATCTTTCTTACAAGTCTCCTTTGTATATTAAAAGGTTGCAATAAGGTCTCCCTAGAGCATTCTTTTCTCCAGGCTACTCCAGCTCTCTCAGCCTTTCCTCATAGGAGAGTTTTTCCAGGCTCCTGACCATTTTTGTGGTCAAAAACATTCTAACAGAATACTATAAAAAAAGGCTTTTATTAAACTTCCACTCATGTTTATGTCAATTTCTGATTTTTGTATTACTACAAATAATCTACTCAATAATATACTAACTGTGGATTTACCTGATAATAGATTTGACAAAAAAAGATCAGCCCTCTGGATTTTACATTTTTTCTGTCTGCCAAAAGGTTCATATTTATTTATAAAATAAAACACAGGTTGCCCAAGAACAGTAGCAGGACAGTTAGTTGAAGCTAAACCTTCAGCAGACAGTGTACATTTGCAAATAATTTCTGTATGTGACTCTGACACTGCAACACCTGCTATGAGACTTTGCAGCCACTTAAAAAATAGCCCCAAACCACATCATCTTAGAACATTACAGAAATAAATCCAAGATCACATTTGCATTCACATCCTGGCAGCATTTATCTACTTTAGGAATTTAAAACACATATGGTTATTAAGTATAGACATTAGTTGACAAAAAGGACTGAGAGCAAAACACACCTTTGGGGCATCGGGGTCAGACTCTACTAGTAGTGACAGCAAATAGCATGCAAATACGTAACGCTTTCATGAGTGTTAGCAGCCAGTGGGCAGAGGTCACTAGTCTTGGGATTCAGCCACCCCATGGTACACAGTCAGCAGTAAGTGAACGTGTGTACCCAGTATGGCCATGCCAAGTTCTCCCCTGCCTGCAGTGTACCTGAATCAGTTCCCAATTTACTTCTCAGGGCTTGTTTAGGTATATCAGGTTAATACAGATCTCAGAGCAAATGGTATCTACTGTGTTCTGCATATGGGGACACTTTCCCCTGAGTCAGAGAAAATACCAGTAAGCCTTGCTGCAGACCTCTGCAGAGTGACCAGGAAAACTGGTTTAATTCTCTGCGTCTGAAGGAGCGGAGTTGTGATAGAAACAAAAAACTTGACTAATGCCGGCTGGTGATTGCTAAGACAGACAAGCTACCGCTTCCGTGAAGCAGCATTTGGCTGTAAATCATAAAGCCTTTACCGAAGACATTAATTTATTTCACAAGAAATGAGCCAGCTTATGTGAATGGAATAAATCTGAGGATTACGTACATATAGAAAGAAGAAAAAGTTTGCTGAAATAAAGTTGGCCACGGCACATCTACAGTAAGGGAAGATATAATTTTTTTAACTAGTGATAGTCTTTTTATATTGGAAGTTTTTTTCACAGAAAGCATAAAGATCCATTGAAAAACATGGCAGCTTGCAACGTTTCTTAAAACAAAAAAAAGCCATTTTGTAACTGTACAATGGAACACTTTTTAAGAAAATGTACTAATTTCCTCTATTAGGAGCAAATTTACCCTCAGGAGGTACATTTAGGATTCCCTGATAACTCAAAAGGAGCTAAACACATTTCACCATATCAAACAATAAAAGATCTTTTGGTGAGAGCTTCTATGCTAGGCTTCATCTCAGAAGAGATGACAGATGAGTCAAAGGCACTGTAAGTGGAAATGCTGACAGATCGTTAACAGTAGACACAAAGATAGAATTTCTCTGCTGTCAGGTGTATCAGACACATGATGCAGAACATCCTGGTTCTGTCTCACACAGCGGCCGTGTTTGTTCAGAAGTGTCAATGCTCCAGAGGGATATTTACACTCAGGCTAACTCCTGAATGAGCACAGGGCTGCAGTGATATCAGCAGAGGAAGGATATATGCAAATATGCAGAAAGTTGTAACAAAGTGTTTTTCAAATAATTTAATAATAATGATGGTGATTTTTAGAACTAAAACTATACCAACCTCACCCCAAAGCAGAGAAATTACTAATTAAATAAGCGGACTTCACACAATCACTGTAGGGCGATGTAGTAGATTCTGATCAGTTAACCTAAAGCAAAAGCAAGTTAAACAATAAGACAAGTCTACACAGAGAGCTGGACTGGTAATGCTGGTAATAGACCTTGTGGATGAACTTCTGCATCCTCTGACTTAAAAGTGACCCTCTAATATTTTATTCTTCTGGAGGAAAAAAGCGATACAGTTATAAACAACTTCAGGCATCTAACTGATCTGAGTTGTCCTAGGTAGGCCCTTATCTTTCCCTATTATTACTACATACTCACAGGATGCTCTAAAAGTGCTTAAAATCCTGTATAGCAGATTGTGTGATCTTAATAACTGGCCTGAATCCTAGTTCCACTAATGTGGACATATTCTGATAATTGCTAAAATGTACTATAGCAATTCACAGCAATGAAGGGTTTTGGTGTTCCCAAAACCAGGTTCTTGAAAAGTGAGAGGTACCCCATGCCATGTTCACCATTGCCATGGATCTACAGAAGTGTGGCTAGACATTTGCCTAGAACATGCTTACAAGTGTACCGCTTCGATGATTACCACATGAAGAGGTCATCCAAATGCATATCACTTTTAAGGACTTTTCTTTTCAAATGCAGTCTTCATTGCCTATAATTAAAGCATTCTGCTTTGGGGAATTGTTTCAGCTTATCATTCAGTTTTAAATTTGTTGATCCTGGTTCTTCTCTCTAATACTGCAAAATGGAAATCTACTTTTCACATTAAGTGGCAAACTCTTAGGTTATGAGTTCATAGGGGAAGACTTCTATCCCTCCCCTTCCTCCCTGCTCCCCAGACCTTTGCAAGGTTTTGCTAACAGTCTGAGTCGGGCTTGTTAAAAGAAAATAATGTCAAAGGTTATCATTCCCATGGCGTGCATCCTGTTAGTGTTGTCAGTCCGCTTGCCAATGTTTGGAATACTAGGAGCTGCAGAGCATAGTAATTGTGCATAGCTTTTTATCTAGGAGAGATGGACATGAAGTCTGTCGGTTGTAGAGCAGAGGCACTAACTTTTTAAATTCTTTACCTGCTACGCTGATCATGGTTTGGTGACAGAAGGCTGCTATTATAACAGAAAATTAAACTCTAATTTTGCCTTTTGCCTGCTGTTACTCCTGCTTTAGAGCCATTTAATTTACATTTTAAAGCACAATTGTTACACAAAATGTAAATCTATTTTTCTTCATGTATCCCAGCACAGGCCTGAAGGTTCTGCTTAGACTTCGTTCAACATTCACAGCTCCATTCCTTGCTTTTCAGAGCCAGCAGAAAAGAGAGTGCTGCAGAGCTGATGAGTAAAGAGAAGCTTTGATAATGAAGCTGGGAGAAGTAATGACACTTCCCTGGCTTCTCTGAGAGTTTCTCTCTCCTCCTTTGTACATCTCCATCTCTGGAACTACTATAGATACGTTCCTGATGCTACATGTCTTTCAACTAGAAGCAACACTGCATGGATCTCAATATGCACTAGGGAGAAAAAAAGTATCCAATAACCATGATGTAGGCTGCAGAACTCAACATATTTTCTTAGTCTTTAGTCCACCACTAAACCATGTCCCTCAGCACCACATTTATACATCTTCTTAAATACCTCCAAGGATGGTGACTCCAGCACTTCCCTGGGCAGGCTGTTCCAATGCTTTACAACCCTTTCTGTAGAGAAATTTTTCCTAATATCCAACCTATATCTTCCCTGGCAGAATTTGAGGCTGTTTCATCTCATCCTATCGCTTCTTACTCGGGAGAAGAGACTGACCCTCACGTTGCTACGATCTCTTTTCAGGTATTTGTAAAGAGCGATAAGGTCTTAGCTGAGCCTCCTTTTCTCCAGGCTAAACAAGTGCAGTTCCCTCAGCTGCTTCTCATAGGACTTGTTCTCTAGACCCTTCAACAGCCTCGTTGCCCTCCTCTGGACATGCTCCAGCACTTCAAGGTCCTTCTTGTAGTGAGGGGCCCAAAACTGGACACAGTATTTGAGGCACAGCCTCACCAGTGCTGAGTATAGGGCGACAGTCACTTCTCCGCTCCTACTGGCCACACTCTTGCTGATACAAGCCAGGATGCCATTGGCCTTCTTGGCCGCCTGGGCACACTGCTGGCTCATATTCAGCCGGCTGTCGACCAACACCGCCAGGTCCTTTTCTGCCGTGCAGCTTTCCAGCCACTCTTCCCCAAGACTGTAACGTTGCAGCGGGTTGTTGTGATCCAAGTGTAGGACCTGGTACTTTGCCTTGTTGAACCTCATACCATTGGCCTAAGCCCACCTACACCACTGCCTTGCCTTCCTTGCCTGTCCCTTCTGAAGAGTTTATAACCACCAATTGCAGCAGCCCAGTGAGGCACTCCACCATGTTTCCACAGTTGCAACTATATCACTTTTCCAGCTGCACACGGCTTCCAGCTCCTCCTGTTTGTTGCCATGCTGCATGCATTGGTGTAGATACACTTCAGCTGGGTTATTGATCTTGCCATGCATTTCTGGGAGAATTCCTAGGTCCTATGTGACTGTTCTCAGGTGTTTCTGTGGTTTCTGACATCAACACCCTTTTGTCTTTGCTGACGCATTGATTTCCATCTCTTACCTCCACTGAGATGGCTAAGGTGTTGTATGTATTAGTAGACAGATATTTCAAATGTGCCCCAGTGTAGTCAGGACATAGTGGAGCAGACTGAAGGACCTCACTAGCACACCGTTCATACACATACCATACACTGCTATGCCACACCCAGGCTTATCTCCAGTGAGCCTAGTTTTATCCCTTTCCCCCTTCAAATCTAGTTTAAAGCTCCACAAACTCCTGAGCAAGGATCCTCTTCCCCCTTTGAGACAGGGGTACCCTGTTTGTCACCAGCAGGCCTGGTGTCATGTAGATTGACCCATGATCAAAAAACCCCAAATTTTGCTGTTGACATGAATCATTGGAGCCAATCATTGATCTGCTGGGTTTTCCTGTTTCTTCCCTCATTATTTCCTGCATCTAGATGGAAAGAAGAGAACATCACTTGTGTTCCTGATCCCTTAACTCGTTGTCCCAAGGCCCTGAAGTCTCTTTTGATTGCCCTTGGACTTCTTATTACAACTTCATCGCTACCTACATGGAAAATATTACTTTGTAAGGCTTACTTAGTAAAGTTCTGGTTCATGTGGCTCATATTTGGAAATCGTATGTTATATGCTTGTTTCTTGATAAATGTAACTCGCATAACATTCAAATCATGGAGCTTAATATCTGGTACATAGGACTCCAGGTGTCAGACTTTTTTTATGATGTTATCATCAGTGTTAAGAGAGCAACTACTGAGCTGGAACCTTTTTCAAGTACTAGTGCATTTGGACACAAAATCTGGCTTAGGGGGATTCCCTGGGTGGTGTAGAGCTGCAGAAATAGCTTTGTGTAACACCTTGGCCACAAAGCCATAGGACACAGCGCTAGAGGTATTCCTGGTGAGGAAACACTGCCTCAAGCCAACACACCCCTGGGACAGTGAGAGGAACACATCACATGTGAGATAATTTGCATTTGCCCATGTTCATCAAGAAGTTGAGGAAGAAACTTAAAACATCATTCTAAGTTGTCTACCTGAAACTATAAGCTTAATCTTTCAAGCAGAAAAAATCATTGGTCTAGCTTCCATAGGACACGGTCTTCCTCACTCCTACAAAGACCAATGTACTTCATGTATTTGGTGTCAGATTGCCAATATCCTGAAACAGGGATATTACAAGAGCCAGACTCAAAGCCCGTGTTTCACTTGCTCCATGCACCATGTGTATTGGCATTAGGGGAGGGTAGGAGTTCACATCAGCTGCTAACGGCATGTGAAAATATCATCTAGGGTCTGTAAGATTGGAAGGTCTTTTGCAGCTTTGATTCATTGACATAACTGTTCACAAGTGTTTGCTGTTTTTCAAAATCTTATGCCAGCTTCTAACAATGATTTAAAAATATAATATTAAAGTTACTGAAAATATCCAGCAGGGTGTTTATGAATAGTTTATTTGTCTTCTCTGAAATGTACACATTGTTGTGAAGATTTTACTGCTGGTCTCTGCATTTATGCCTGGTTACAGCAATTTAAATCTGGCCAACCCCCTATCAAGGAGCACAGATAGGCTCGTCTCTTTCTTACTCCCAGAACGGTAATGCTCTGCTCACAACAAGAATAATCACTAGTTTTATTAAATACTGTAATTAAGCAATTATATTAAAAGGCTGTAAAACATTAAGTGACTAATTCTTTCCAGCAGTCACTCTCCAGTGAAAGCAGCAGATACTTTGGCTAACCTAAAGGGATGTGACATAAGTCTACTAGTCTGTTACTCCCTGGCAATTGAGATGACTGTAGCAAGAGTACTTCTGCTGGGCCTAGGAATGGCCTGAAAATGAAAAAAAGAAAAAAAAAAAAAAGTGGCTAGAGTTTTGATTTCCTTTTATCTTTCAGTAGCATTTTATTTCATTGTACTGAAGTGTTATTGTCTACAGTTTAAAGCCAGGAAGAGTGAAGGAAGTTCTCTAAAAAGCTCCCTGAAAATAAATAGTATTCTTTCACTGCTAATGTTTCCCCAGGGACGGTATTCAACAGCATTTGGAGCATCACTTACAGATAAAGAATTGTTCATACGATTTGATCATTGTTCTTATGTGCAGCATTTCATTCTCTATATTTCAACCTAAATGCATGTTGGCATTAACACAGCATTCCCTTTTTATGAATGCAGTTGCATGCTCTGTTGTTGACCCAGCAACTGACAGGACAAAAAGCCTTTCCATACCAATCTACCACAGCAAAAACAGATCAACATTTTTAATATTTTCACAAAAGCAGATGTTCTCTAGTATTTTTCCATATAATTAGTTAACTGCTTTAATTATTAAAAAACCCTCTGATTTTGAAGGGAAATTGAGCATACCTTATCTCTTTATCTAGTGATAAATTATATGTACAACTGACTAACTAGAGAATATCCCAAAATAAGTATTCAAGTCTTTCCTTTTGAGACTACCAGGTAGTAACTTCCTGAGGAAAGATACATGCTGGCTGACAACAAAATAATAAAAAAAGTACCAAGAAAAAATCTCTGCCCATTCCTGAATTAATTCTATTGACATGTATTTAATGGATTCTGTTTACTTGCCAGAAAATTAAACAAATAATGGGCACTGCTTTAGCAAATCACCAGCTGGCACAAATGTTTTCCATGAATTAATCTTTCTTTTTATGAATGTAAGTCAGAATAAAAAGGCCATCTTGCTACTAGTAATGTCATCTATGAGCTCCTTCTGTATTTTCTGCAATGGCAAAATGCTGCCAGGGACTATCGTGAGGAACAGGGTTGCCACGCAGCCCTGCAAAACAGCCCCTTGAAAAAGCACTGCTGACCCACTTTCAAGTACCAGCTCTTGCTGACCCTTTGTTGAGTGAGATGTTCTTTCAAGTTTTTGTTGTTTTCACCCTTTCAGTTCTCATTTCTAAAGGAGCAAGCCTGTCTCTCTCTTTCTGCTCTTTTTCTTCTTTGTTCCCCAGTATGCATAGAAGAAAGGCAGATTGTTTCTTGGTACTGTCTTTGCTTTAGTTAATTAAAAAAAAAACCAAAAAAACTTCCACTCCTTCTCTTGTTAAGAACATACTGTAGAAGAAATATGGATCTTGCCATCAACAAAATCATGATACAATTTCTTAAGGAACTCAGTCTGAGCAGAGTAATTAATCTATGAAAAACCATACTTTAATTGTTACTCTTGGAAACAGTGAAGGATAATAGTGTAATATTATACTAAATATTGCCACGTGCAATAGTAAAAAACCTGTTTCAGTCTTGCCAACAGCAGTGTGCAACCCCCCTTTTGAATTCTGGTTTGGATGTTGTGATTTAATCTAAATCTTTTGCTTCTCTTTCTTCCAAAAACAACAGAGGTTTAAAGAGAGCTGCATTTTTATTGGAACCATTTGCTCAGCCTAAGTTGCCAAAATAATTTAGCTTAAACTAGTGCTTTTATTTGGGTTAATGTTGATTCCTGAGCTCCACAGATGTCGAGGCACTTATTTTGCCTTTCTCTTTTTCAATTCCACCATGGAGCCTATAGCAGAGCTCTGCCAGCTCAAGTTGTATTTCCTGAATCCCAGTCCCACAGCTGAGCTTATCAAAGTTTGTGACTTTGCAGAAATGGTGGGGAAACCTTTTTTCAGCCATTTTACTCACTATTTACTTGCTACAATGCATAGAGAAATGTGTGGCTCCAAGGATCCAGAATAAGCAGGCTCCAGTGGTGCAACAAGGCAAGTCCTGCTGCCAATGTTGCTGTTGCTGGTATGTGAGTGTGACCTTTCCTTTGATAATGAGTGACAGCTGCTGTGGAACGCTTCACAAGGTGTTTGCCTTTCTTGGGCAAGTGGAAAACCATAAAAATATAGGATTTTGGAATTGAGCTAGGGAAAAGAAAATGCTCTACTTTATGCTACTTGAAAAGCGTTGTTTGAACTTCATATACCTCCAGCAAAATGATCATACAGTCACAATCTCCTGCCAAAACTTTTTAAATCTTGGGAAGAGTTTCGCAATAACAAATACTGTAATGTTATCACAATTAAGGAAGTATCTATTTCTCACTATGTAAGTGTTTTGTATGTGGGCATGTGCTTGTAAATGGGTCAAAAGCAGGCTCTTGAATGTCAGAACCTTGGCATGATGAGGTCGCTTGAGTCAAATACACATCTCTCAATCTAGTCTCTGTACTTAGAGCACGGTTTGGATTCAAAAATGTAATTTTTTTTTTGTTTTGTTTCTATTCCATTGCAGCAGAATGTCATAGGTCAGAATGATATATTAAAGATGGTCTGTGGTAGCAGTGCCTTGATCTGAAACAGATTAAAGTTAGGCTTCAGTTTCAAGGTGAAACCAGGGTAAAGATTTGATGGTTCTTACATATTACGTTCTTCTCTCAGGAGATCCTAGCAAAAACCAGTTCCCATCTCATCTTAAAAGAAGTATTGCTATCTTGGTGGACTTCTCATGAAAAAACCCCCAGAAATAAGTCACTCTGGGTTTTTTTTCGAGATGCAATCCAAACTGAAAACAATAATAATGTAGTGTGTGGGAATGAGAAGCCATCCAGTGCTGAAATAGAATGTTGTATGGATTCAAGGTCCAGTTTTAACCCATTCTGAAAATATAGATCATATTTAATGGCACAAATGTTTACCTCTGCTTGCATTACAAGAGAGAAAAACACTTAAAAAGGTGTAGTTTTAATAGACAATTACAAGACTGTACAAAGTTTTAGAAACATACATGACAGCTGAAGGAATGGTATGTTTTCTGTCCCATCGAAAGTCCTGATCCTAGCAGATTTAATTTTATCCTAAATCTGTCAGAAATCTTAAATATAAATAACGTAGGGTGAATCATATAAAACAGAAATTTGAAAATGCTGTTTTGTCATTTTTAATCGAAATTGTTAACAATAATGAATGAGAACATGGTCTGAATCCAGAATTCTGCACTTTCAACTCTAGACTACTTTATCAGAATACTAGCTATACAAGGAAAATTTAAAACCCACCAGTTTACTTAGTTTTCTGCCAGGATTGCATGAAATAGGACTGAAAGGGACTAATAAGATCTTCCCAAGGCATTTTGTAGCTGCCATTTTTGAGTTTAGCCATTCTAAGAGGTTTTCCTTATAAGAGAAGAGATAAGCTGCTTCAGTTTGAGCATGAAAGGTCTCAAAACTATGCAAAACATAGGGTCAGACAAACTACCTGAGATTATTTCTCTTCAAAAATACCAAGTAAGATGTGGTGTCTGACAGCAAAGGATAAAGGAAGCTCTCACCCTTATAACCAGCTGCATTGGTTTTCCAGTCATTAGCATTCAGATGTCCTGCACGTGAAGTCCTGACAATAATATGTTGTATGTCTCTCCAGGTCAGAAATGGACTATGAAAAAAAGCAAAGACAAAGTCACAGATCAGACATATTTCAGCAGAATGTAGGAATATAAGGTCATGTAAGCTAAAAAGTATCCAAACCAAAACAACCCTCATTTATCTTCTCTGCTTTTCTTCGCTCCATTCAAAAGAATGTGTCCTAATTTTACAGATTTACTACATGAAATTATTTATACAGCTGGGAGGTTTGAATTAAGCAGACTATAATGATATATGATAATATTCTATTACATAAAACTTAAGGGAAGATGAAGGAGTACATTTCATGCAGAGGTAATTTGTGTGGCTGGCAACTGATTTACGTTATCTACCTCAACCAGTGCAAAGGTAAAAAAATCAGCAAAATTTTGGCTTGCTGAAAAGCTCTCCTAAATCTTACTAACTGCCTGCTCAAGCTGGCAATTCCTTTAGACTTTCAGCTCCCATTGAAGCTATGTCACGTGTCTGTTATTCATTTGTCTATTACCCCAGCCTTGGAATTCACTGAGTATTCATATGAGTATTCTTCAAGAAGCCCAGGCAGCCAGCACTGAATCTAAGGAGTTACAGAGCAAGTGCCTGATTGCAAAGATGTGTATTCCTTTAAGGGATTCTTAATAACCTGCCCACTGGAAAGGTGCAAGAAAATACTGTTTGCATCCTCAGTATGGCATTAATAACCATTTATCTTGTAGGATTAGAGCAAATCTTTATCGATTCTAGTTTTCTTGTTTCTTTCAGATCTGCCCCACGGAGAAGTTCTTTTCTTAGGAGACGATCTAAAGGTGCATGGCCATCATTTGGGTATTTTTAATCTCTCCTTCCAATTTCTTAGTTTTTCTATCATCTTGAAGAAGACAAATAGTATTCTACTAAAAAATGCAGTTTAGTAGAGGGAACGATAAACTGAGCTACTAAATAATGAAGAGGAAAAAAGCACTGCAGTGCAGGACACTCAGCATCATTAGTTGCTCCTATTGCACAAACTCGTACAACTCCACTCAGTTCTAATGATGAAGATAGACCAGAATGAAGTTTATCAGATCCAGCACTGGCTGTCTTCACTGTCCAGGACTACGACAGAAAACCTAGGAAACCTTGGTTCAGTTCCTTAACACACAGTCTTGTGTCTCTCAGACGAAGAAGTCGCTTGGGCCAGTAGACAAGTGACTTATTCTCAGCACTTATCTTTCAGGCATGATACCTGGGCTCTGCTTCCCCTTGAAGGTAGAAACTACACCAAGGCAATAGCCAGAAGAGTGTGGGAAAGGTCAACCCATGGGTGATTGTGAGGGAGTCACTTTCTGGGGTGAGTGGGACATTGCCATCACATAAGAGTTTCTTGATACTCTTAAACTGACACATATTTGGGTTACCAGAAATTTCAGTAAGAAATTTCTTTGAGAAGCAGACACAGGGTAACAACAAACACCCAGAAATATCTTCTACTTCTCTTAGTCCCCCTGACAGCAGAAGACACAGAAAAACCTCACTCGTCTCTGTGATGTGCACAAATTAATGTTGTGTGGGTTGGCATCCTGAATATACTGCTTCACATCTTCCAGGAACTGTTTTGTCAAAAGAATATCTTTTTGGAAATATTTGAGTAATCAGAGCTTTATGATGCTTAAATATGGAAGTAGAATCCTTATTATCCTGTGAGCTGAAATTAAGCTATTAGGAAGAAATCAGTGAATATATGTGGTAATCTATGAAAAAATAAGCACTTTCTTTTTCATTTAAGACACTTCAGTTTAGGTTTTCAAGTAAAAAATTTCAGCTTCCACAAGCTGTAGCTTTAGGAGAAGGCAGTAGGGACACAGGAGTTATTGCAAACCTGCAGTCAACTTATATATAGAAAAACTTGCTCCTAGCCTATCCTCTGTCTGCATGTAGACATATATTCATGGGTATTAACTAATGGAAGTTCACCTGTGTTGGTGGAATTACTGAAAATTAAAATAAATTTCAGAACCATGGTCCACAATTCCATACAGGAGTGAAAAACATATATAGGACATTCACTCTCATATAACTGATTTTTACTTTCCAATAGCCTTATAATCAGTAAGCTAAAAAAACAGTTGAAGTAGCCTAAAAATGTCAGACTTCTTTTATGTTACAAGATTGTAAGGAATAATGCAAAGACAGTGACCAAACTATTTAACTATACATATTTTTCTTGTTTCCTTTGCACTAATATGATTTTAATTCTGAGTGTATCTTTTTCATTGCAGAACATATCCCAGTGGGTGTGTGTGGACCATGGGTATGGTGATGTAACCTAGCACCTTTCTACCTACTGCTGGGACATCACAGGAAGTGACATGTATTCTTCTGGAGTCAACACAGAAAGTCCTGTCTATGCTTGTTGAAAAAGGAAAAGGAGATGGAATAATCTGAAGAAGGAAGATGATTTTAAGTGAATCTTTTATGAATTGTAGCCAGATTTTTTTGTAACTTCTGCTAGACTCTATCAGTTTATTGCCATTCAATTTCTCTCTGTTTTTGGCTACAAGAGATAAGGATATTCCCATGTTTAAATTATTCTGTTATTTTTAAGGAGAGCTGATGGCTTCTATCCGGAGTATTTACTAAACCATTAATATGCCCATAGATACTTTTTTTTTTCCTAAAGTGGAATTTCTCACACTAGACAGTTGTAATAGAATGACAGTAATTGTTTATCCAGCTGAGTTGGTAAAAATGGCTGGGAAAAAAAAAAAAAAAGCCATGAAATGTAAGGAGCATTAAGGGTTTGTAAGATAGGGGAAGCTTGGACAATCACGTAACATGCTTCAAGAAAAAAATCAATATGATTTTATACCAGCTCAGGAATCTCCCTGGAAGACTACAAAGTCTTAGAAAAACATGTTTCAAGCCTTCAGGAAGACTTCCAGGAATCCAGAGAGCTGCATTCTTTATAATCTGGAATCTAAACAATCTGTTATTCTATCAAGCGCGCTGTCCATGCTACCGGTGAAAAATAAAGCACTAAAAGACTCCTTTCAACTTCTAAAGGAGAGATTCAAGATAGGGAACAACTGATTATTTAAAAAGGAATGATGGATCTAATGTTGAATCTAACTATGTCTAGATAACAGATCTAAAGATGAAGCTCACATAAATTGGATTTAGTCAGCAAATGAGATTATGTCCAGAATCACAGTTTCCTTCTAAAAACAAAAATCATGACAGATTTGAAAACTGAGCCATTCACTGTTGTATCTACCATGCTTATCTAATCACAAAAAATAGTGTAAGAATTTCTGGGACAGAAAACCTTGATCAAAGGTCTGATTTCCCGGACATGACACGGTATATAGTTAAAACAATCTGTCTCTTATGGAATCTCCAAATCTGCTTGCTTACTGTATAATTCATAAGATTTTTATGTTTTCTTCTTAAGGAATGGCAATTTGGGCATATTTATATCTAAGAGATTTAACAGCATAAGAACAATATTCAAACCAATTTCTGCAGCCTACTCTAGGACCTTCACTATACAAAAAAATTGAGCTATTGCCAGGTGGAAACTTACTCTCTACAGTAGACAGCTCATTTGAAAAAAAATAGTTCTGCAATTGTCTGCCCATCATTTTTTTCAGAAACTAAAAAAAAAAAACCAAACCAACCAACCAAACCAAAAAACCCAAGTCCACAAACTCCAAATCCCCCCTAAAACCCCAAAAAACAAACCCAAAAAACCCTAACCTGGAATGATGTCAAAATAGCAGTTCATTTGGAGAAAGAAGAGGAATTGTTTTGTTTTGTTTTGTTTTGTTTTGTTTTGTTTTGTTTTGTTTTGTTTTGTTTTGTTTTAAACAAGATAGTCTAGCAGCCAATTTAAAAGCATCTGGAAAAATCACAGAATTGGTCAAATATTTGTAAAACATGTCAAAATTGGATCTTAAGTGAGTAAACGGTTGGTTGCTAGCCATGCAGGTCCAAGATTCAGACAAGATGTCACTAATGTTAATTGATTTACCACTTGATTAATCTCAGAAGAATTAATGGCTAAACATCTTGAAATGAGCAAATGAACAAAACCAGTACTAACTCTGTTTGATAATGGATTGATTTAAAAAAATGGCCAATTTCCTTCCAGAAAAGTTTTTTTCAGTGTCTCATCTGCAATTGCCTTGGAATTACACATACCAGACAATACTCAAATTCAAATCAGAAAAAGCAGAAGTGAGAACAATTACATATAAAACTGCTTGTACAGCAGCCAAAAAATAATGAATGTTGTGTCCTTAACCAATAGTTTTACTTTAAGGTACAGCACCCTTCTTTTAGGCTTCTCAAATGATATGAAACAAGGTAAATGAGAAGAAATGAAATAGGACAAACATATTAAATTATATTACAGTAATATTCATTTGAGAATTAACCGTATCTTTAGGCAGGCTCCTTAGAAATAGAAGATCATCATTTTTGGCCAAATCTGATTTCTTCATTCCACAAGCAGTCTCCCCAGTGACAATTGGGCTAATCCTGGAAATAGTAAAGAATGCAGGCTCTATCCTTTTGCATAGTGATACTGTGCCAAAAATAACTGTACAGAAAAAATAACTGGTGCAAGAGAGACAATTAGAAAAAACATCACTCAATGCAATAAAGAAATAGAGTGAAACTTTGGTCTGGGGGGTTTTTTGTTTGTTTTCTTTTTTTAGCAAAATTATATGGTTAGCAAAATGAATAATGATTGCTACCTTATCTTCACAATCATCAATCTGAATATGACAAAAGTAGCCTATCCGAAAAAACATTTCTTGCCAAAACATCGGAATCTGATGAGAACTGCAGGAAGCATACAATAAAATTTTCTCCAAATATCAAGGAAAACCACAATATCACAAGGTGGATTAAGAAAAGGATCACCATTCACTTTGGAAGTATCAAATAACCTTCGGAAATCTTGTCTATGAGAGAACAGACACGGATAATTTTTGCTTCAAAAAAGAGTATCTGTGCCCTAGACATCTTGTAGAGTGGAAGTAGATCCTTTACATAACTAATTTTTGCATAATGCCACCATTAAGGGATTTATGATAAATTTATAAATAAAACATAAGAAATAGTTTCTTGTTTCTTGTTCTTGTCTTATCACTTACAAATCAGCCGAATTGTCCCATGCGATCTACAACCGGTCCTAGTGCTTCCAATATATAGCCCCATGGGCAGGAATATTAGCTGAAGTGTCCTGATATTTCCCAAGTTTCACTGTGGAAAGACATACTGGATCTGACCATTTCAAGAGTCACTAAGTAACTTCAGTACTTCACTCATATTTTAAACGTATTAATCTTAGATATCTCAAGCTCACAAATTCTACAGTATCAGAATTTTCCCTTCAAAACTACAGCTTTTTGAACATCTTTTCAAAGTAATAGCATTTGCCTGTACCACATCATCTTTATCAGTTTATGTCTGGCTCTACTTTATGTCATCCAGTTTATATTCATGCAGCAGCTCCACGTTTCTGCAGTGCATCCTAGTCTATGAGTCAGTGTTTCAAGGCTTTTGCAGTTGTACAACCATCAAAAGATGTTACAAAATATAAACCAAAATTATTAACTTGTCTTTTAGGCTAGAATACAGACAGGTTGTTATATGACATGATAGATACATTCCTTCACTTGAACAGCAGGCCATACATACACCAGCAATGGGGTTCTGGTGTACCTGTGTCAAATCTGGAGGGCACACAGTGGTGGCAGATTCGAGAGTCTACAGAAAACCGTGTTTTTTCCCAGAGACAGAAAATCCTAAGTGCCAAAAAGAAAACAATCCAATGGCCCAGATGCAGGTTGATAATGATGGCTTTCTGAGAAATCTCATCCCTTATTGTGCCTTCTCCAGAGTAAAAATGAAATGGGACCATCCAAAAGACAGTGTGCACAGTCTGCTGAGGGACAACAGCATGGAAGCAACAGCAACAAAAACCTTAGGTCAGTTGCCAGTTTCAGAATCAGCTGTGACTGTGCATGTGGGGAAGCCTTGCATTATCTTAAGTTAATGCAGGTAGTTATGATTAACATGGTACCCAGGCTATTGATCAGACCTATCTGCCAAGTCCAATAATACTCATCACTTTTAACATAGTTAAACTATGACACTGTGGTGCAAGGAATCTCAAAAGAAAGACTGCGGGGAGACTGCAATCCAGTGAACCTGCTCCTCTTTGACCTTCCTCATTTTCTTCTTGCTACAAGAACACAGACAGGAACAAGCAGATGGGCTCTGTGTTCTCAAGGTGGACGGCCAGCAACGCACCTCAGAGCAGACACAATCCTAAGCTGGCTCTAAAAGCTGAGGCTGGGGAACACTTGGAGAACCAAGAAACTACAGGGGATAGAGCTGCCAAACTCTTAAAACTCTCAACTGAGCACAGGCCAACTGAGTTTTTTTTAAAAGCTTATAAAAGTAAAAGGCATTGCCCTGGCACTGCAACAACGGCTATCCACTTGTTCTATTTCTAGCTGTTGTTCCAAAATGCAGACACAGTAAAATGCAATGAAAAAGTTAAAAAGTATCTCAGTCAAACTTTTTTTTTTTTTTCAACCTAAACTTGGTTTAAGAAATGTCTGGACGGAATTTTCTTAAAACCTTTTTAAAGCAAGTTACATGGAAAATTTCAGACCGAATGATTATTCTTTGGCAAAGTTATACGTAACTGAAAACAGGACCTTAAAATGGGAAACACTGGGCAACAGGAATTCAGAAAAGTACTTCCAAATCAAACTCAATATCATAACTGAAATTGCATAAGTGGCACAGGTGGTTAAAGCTCAAGAGAAACACCAGCTCTTAAATTAATAATTTATTTATATTTATGTTTTCTGAATACTTCACCATTAACAGCACTGTTTTAGAACTACTCCAAAAATTCAAAGATTCACAAAAAGATTTCTCACTCACTCAAAACTGCCCCTTGCCAGACAGTACACAGCTTTTCTCCTTTCTGTAAGAAAATCAATCAATATGGGAAGTATTGCAAGTACCTGAAAGTTTTCAGAAATTGACACTCTTGACCCCTTGCAATGTGAACTCCATTCTCCTTTCATCTCAGTGATTACACTTGGTTGTACTGCCTTTTGGAGGAATGTGGTGCATTGTCACTTTTCTGCATGGATTGTTAGTATCAGAATTCACTGAAATTCTTTATCTCTTCTGGTTGGAAAACATGCATTGGCTTACACATAGCGGAGTATGCAGATAATGTATTTTTCCATCAGCAATATAAGATTTTTTTTGATTTGGCTTCTCCAAAGGAACATGGTGCAACGCCCACTGGAACAATTGTGGACATACTGTCTGTCTCTCCTGACTCTGATTCACCCAAATCTCAAATTCAAACCTTTCATCAATGAGAAAGGGTATTTCTGATATCAACAGTAGATGGTACTATACAATACATATATTTTAATTTTAGTATGAACATTGCTGCTTCTGCTGACTAAAATGATTATACTTTAGATCCATAATTGCTGGTTTACAATTAAGAAAATTCAACATTATGTAATTGAGATGCTCCAGAGTGTCCAGAAAAGGGAAACGAAGCTGGTTTAGAGCACAGGTCTTATGAGGAGCAGCTGATAGAACTGGGGTTGTTTAGCCTGGAGAAAAGGAGGCTGAGGAGAGACCTTCTCGCTCTCGAAAACTACCTGAAAGGAGGTTGTAGCAAGTTGGGGTTGGTCTCTTCTCTCAAGGAACAAGGGATAGGAAAAGAGGAAATGGCCTCAAGTTGCACCAAGGGAGTTTTAGGTTGAATATTAGGAAAAATTTCTTCATCAAAAGGGTGGTCAAGCACTGAAACAAGCTGCCCAGAGAAGTAATTGAGTCACCATCACTGGAGGTATTTAAAAGGCTTATGGACGTGACGCTGAGGGACATGATTCAGTGGTGACTAGATAGTGCTATGTTAATGGTTGGACTTGATGATCTTGAAGGTCTCTTCCAACTAATATGATTCTGTAATTCTAATGACTAAGTGCAATATACAAGCAAGCATTTATTTATAGAGCCTGAACAGGATACTATATACATTGGGAACCACCAACTAAAACAACTGACTTCCTGAGTACCATAAAAAAACCACAGAATATGAAGATTAAGAGATGTCTTTCTTTGTGTGACAGTTGTTGAATATCTACATCTCTGCATTAGGATTCCAAACAAGCAGTCGGAAACTCAGTTAGACTTCTTTGGTTCCTGAATAAAAACATGCCACTTGATATTCAAATACTGGGGGGGAAAAAAAAAAAAGTGTTCACATTATTTGAAATTGGGATAGTAAGCAGACCACCATCCCAAAACAATTTGTTGCCAGGATTTCAGGAGCAGATCCCAGTTGGGAAAAACAACCAACTGGAAGGTTCAAATCAGTAGGCAGGTAAGAGGCCCTCCATCAGCTATTTGCCAATGCTACCATACGCGGCTTATCAAAGAGAGAAAGTGGCTGATTGAAGTGGAAATCTGCCTTGCTCATTTTCCATTGGTTTAATGTACCTTTGCATGTGAGTTAAAGTAACCTCTTGGCTGTTCTAACTCATACCCAGGCCAGAGTAGTGCTCTGTTCACCTGCTGATATAATCCAGGAACTGAACTTGGCTACTGGGGAAAACCGACCTCATAGGCTCAAAACCCTTCCACAGTATAATTCATTGTGTTCTCCAGCACAAAGTGAAATGAATCTATACATTATTACAGACATATTCAAAAAGTGTTTAGGATGAAGTGCTCCAATTTTTAAGCAGCTTGCTGTACAGACAGCATAACTAACCTTGCAAAACCCCTTTCAAACTAGACTTTTAAAAATATCTCATATAAACACTAGTGCTATTGGCACAGGCAATAAGATGGACTCTAAGCAAGAATCTGTGTAAATGTAAACTCTCTTTGAATGCAAACTAGTTCCAGTAAGCCCTTACACTAAGTGACAGAATCATGTGTCCTTTATATGCCATATATTTTAAAAGTTTTGGAGAAAATACTTAAGATAGCTTCAAAACTTCTTTTCGCATATTTTATTTCCTAGCATTTATTTAGGACAACCTAAATTGGCACGTATCACAGGTGAAAAATACAACCTGAATTTTCAAATCAGATAAATAAATAAGAATTACCATTAAGAAACTGCTTAAAACAATCTGAATAGATTTCATAAAAAAAAAAATCCCAGACATCAAAATTGAATATATTATGATATAATCTCCTTGTCATATTAAAGACCTTACTTCATAATCTGTAACTTCACAGGACCAAAGGTTTCTCTGACTGGATTAATTTAGGGGTAAAAACAGCAATGGAAACCTGGAAATATTTCTCTCCCTAGTTTCTTGTTTTGTTTTGTTTTGTTTTGTTTTGTTTTCTTTCATGGCTGTGTTCAGAAAATTTGTTGTAAGCACACATAGAAGAGAAAAGCTTGTGAATGGAATATCAATTAATATGATATTATAATTCCTTTGGATCTACTCAAATACACAGGCTAAGATCTGGAAATAACTAAGAACCCTCCACATAGTTAACAGAAAAGAATCTGAAAGGAGGCAAAATCAATACATTTTCACCCTGAATCTCTTGTTAGCACTGTGCAACAGAGTACAAGACTGTATTAGTCTCGTCTTTGTTCGTATCGTAGTAAGTATTAATTTGGAAAAGAACCAACCTATTCCATAGGCACTAACATGGACTTCCCATTGGTAGAGTCACCAAAGTTCACAGAGAAAAAAGGTTGTGTGAAACACAACACTGTGTTTTAAAATGTTACAATCAGCGATGTTATAGCGTTGCATGCTATAACTCTGAAACTTTCAATTACGACAACCATTTGTTAGAAAATGCACACAAAAATCATATTAAATACAAACAATAAATTAGAAGCAACCACTGTTCATTAAGAAATAATTAGAAAAATTTTCAGCAGAATGGAATTTATTCACATGCGATTTTATCTGCACCTGTAGATTGTTTAGACTTTAAGGATTTTTAGGATTTTAAAACAGATTAAGAAGAGATTAAATATTTTTAAACAATAGCATTATATCAACTTAAAAATACTTTTGTTTCTAATGACTGCATGAGGAAAATCTAATTATGATACATATGCTGCAATACAGCTATTCAATTACTAACTCTTATTCTTACAACTATAACTCAACAGTAAAAAAGTATCCTGTGTTGAATATTGGCCCATGCTTTCTTCAAAAAAGCAACATTAAAGATGGAAACACAATTCTGCTGCTATGACTTGCACACAGTTCGAAATGACTACTATGTGCAAGTTTTTTACTTCCTTCAAAGGAACTGGCCGCCCCCAGAGGAAACTGGTTTTCTTCTGAATTTAATAGAATCAATTTCCTAGCACTTAGAAACATTTGATATCAAGCAGGATTTGGGGTGAAGTATTCTACATTAGACCTGCAAAAGTTATCCTACACAGTGCAAAGTAATGCAAAAGGTTTTGAAATACAGATTTACCTCATAAACATCTAGCATTTCGGCTGGTCCATGAAGAACATTAAAGATATATATTAGACATACAGAGCAAAATCCTGCAGTTGATAAAATGTTTGTAAGATGGAAACTTTTCTGAGCTTCACTATCCAAATTTTTTATATCTGAGGAACTTAAGCCATTAGAAAAAACAAACTTGTATCAGCTTGCAGGAGTTAAGAATTTTTATTTTTCATACTACATCAATTTCTCTTCATGGTAGCCTAACAACATCCCAAAACCTTCTTCAACTTCAAGAGTAGCCAGTGCTAAGAGGAGCCTGATGAATGCAAGAGGCAACCTACGGTAGCCTGCAGGGTGCAGCAGAAGACAGTGAGGATGCCGTACATCATTCAGTGGAAACTACCTGTGCTCAACATTATTTCAAGTTATTTCAACACTGAGTACTCTGTTGTCATTTCCATGATGTCAGCTCTCCTGCATGTGAAATAAGTGTGCAGATCTCTCCTGGCCTTGGAAGGGTACTGTGAATTACAACAACAAAGTTTCCAAAGCACTTTGAGATCCCTGGATAAAGGTGCTGAATGAGTGAGAAAGATCTTCCCATGCTTAAATTTTCTTTTTTTCACAGTGTAACACAGATCTTACTTTGCTTCCAGTGCCAGTGCAATGATGCCTGCAGCCATAGGTGCAGAGGCTGAGGTTCCAGTATGGCTGTCTGTGCAACGCTGCCTCAGGTCTGTGGTGATCTGGAAAAAATTGAATGTGTGAAATTTAGAACACAGCTTCAGAAATAAGAACAGGTTTCATTTGCTCTAATGAGTCTCATGTATGCGGAGGGTATTTCTTTCTTTCATTGCAAGGAAAGTTAAAAAAAAGTGTGTGAATACAGGACGTTAGGTGTTCTGAACTTGAGGTCACTTGTGAACTTGGAAAAGTTTTCTCTGTATTGCACTGAAAATACGTTAGTCTGTTCTTCATAGCATGATCAACAAAAAGACTTGTAAATTAGAAAAACATGCAGAGGGTTTTAAAACTGCACAGTTAGAACTCTGTCCTTCTATTTGCATTTACAGAGCACTTTCCATCCAAGACTCTCAAAGTGCTTTACAAACAGGAATGAACTAAAACTTACAGTTCTCCCTATATACAGACTGGTTATGCTCAATTTAGAGATTATAAAAGAGGAATGGAGGGGTTAATTAGGTTGCCTGAAGTCACACTGGAAGTATGTGACAAAATAGAATAGAGTTGAGTTCATGCTTAAGTACCATGTTTAATCCTTCATTCATGCCTTATGCAATAATTCACATGAAATTAAACAATCCACCAGAAAATCCTGATGTAACCACAATTTTGGCCTAGACATCATCAGCCAGTAAGTTATTTGCAGCTTTAAATTGTTATATATTGCTTAATTATATACTGCCATGTATTTTTATATATAATCTAAGTGGTTGTATAAACTGTTATGAGGTCTACCAACTAAAGGCACAGTCTTCTACTTAGTGTTAGGATGCTCCTATCTCACAATGCATTTTAGGCAGATTCTTTCTGTAAGACAGTAATGCACACACAAAAATGTGTTTATTCTAAATTCTGCTTCTTGCAGACAATGTTAATCCAAAGTGATTCTAATCTGTGCTCTTCTTCCCAAAGAAGTTCCTAGCATGAGCAAGGCAGTAGAGACAAGAAGTCGCTGCTACTTAACAGAAGCTCAAGCAAAACCCACATGGATTTGAGAATACTTCCTAGCAGACGGCAGCCCACAGCATGGAAACTTCCACGAAGATGGCAGAGTGAATGATCTGTGATGCCAAACTTTATTCTCATCATGTCAGTTGATCCCTGAGATTCAGTCATTATGAGACATAAAATATCTGCCTGAGGGGCAGAGGAGAAGTTGCTTATCACACCTTCTCACTTAAGTATACAGAATTATTGTGTCTCCATTTTCTCTAATTCACTAGTACCGTACTTCATTTGCAACACGTTTATGCACAAAGATGAGAGAGGGAGAGGATCAGAGGATCAAAAAATCACACACACACATACAAAAAGCACAGGACATGTAAAAATGACTGCCTAGCTTTGAAATTGGAAGATATGCAAAATATGATCTGAAAAAACAGCCACATCCTATCTGTGCAGAATGCAAACAATTGTGTGTAGGAGGCATAGGTTTCACACATCTGCATTAGCCATTTTCAGTAGTATACACATTACATGATCTGTGTAAGGCTACTGAAAGATCCAACAACAGGTAAGCATACACAAGCTAACACAAAACACTTCTAATAGAGAAGGAGCTAACAGCACTCAGGAAATGATTCTTGAATGCAAGTAGTGAGCAAGTGAAACAGAATGGAAGCTTCCAGAAATTGAAAAAGATGGAGTAAAGCATTTATAATGTCATCTACTTAAATTAGTGAACTTACCAAAGGCCAGATTTCTTGAATAATGAATTCTAGAACGAATCTTTTTTCCCCCACCACTTGATAGCCTTCAAATTATTGTTCAAATTATCCTTATTGTTAAATAATTTTTTATCTGTCATCAGCTACAAGTTTAACCTCATAAATGAAATGTTCATATAGTTTCTTTATCTCTTCCCTTCTCTCCTACTGACTGTGTATTAATTTAGAGGATGAGAATTAATAGTGTTGGAAAAACCTTTATGCATGCAAATTTCATAAATGCCCTGACAATATTAAGAGATGAAACCGCATCAGGAACAGACATAACACTACATTGCCTACATGTACAAATGCAAGTGTTGATTTTGGAGTTGGGATTAACACTGTGGGAACATGCAGCCACCCAGGCGTTGGGCTGCAGGTGTGCCCCGCTGTGGCACCGGTGCAGGACGGCAGCCGTGAGCACCCCTGTGGGAGTGAGCCCAGGTGGAGGAACTCCTCCGCTTAGTGACAGAGCTCCGGGAGGAGGTGAGCAGGTTGAGGAGTATCAGAGAGATTGACCACTGGGACCACGTCATGCCATCCCTGGGACAGGCCCAGCAGGTACACAAGACACATAACACGGAGGACGCCCTGTCCCCTCTCCATTGGATTGAATATAATGACCTGAAGGAGGAGGGGCATTGGCAGCAAGTTCCTGCCCGGCGCAGCATGCTCACCCTCTGAGCAATAACCCCACATTCCCAAATGCCCTTGCATAACCGATACGAGGCTCTGCAGTGGAACATAGCAATAATGAGGACAATGGTTCTGTCTAGCTTGAAAGTGTTGCCAAGCCCAAGTCAGCCTACATTCTGCATCAAAACTCTTCCACAAAGAGACAGGTCATTGCCATAGGTGACTCCCTTCTGATGGGAACAGAAAACCCGATATGCAGACTGCACCCACTTCTTGGGGAAGTCTGCTGCCTCCCTGGGGCCTGGGTTAAAGATGAGGTGAGAGAACTTCCTACCCTGGTATGACTTGCAGATTATTATCCATTATTGACTTTTCAGGTAGGCAGCAAGAAAGTCACAACAAGAAACCTGAGGGCAATCAAGCAGACTTCAGGGCCCTGGGATGACTGGTTAAGGGATCAGGAGCACAAGTGGTGCTCTCCTCTATCCCTCTAGTTGCCGGGGATAATGAGGGAAGAAACAGGAAGACCCACCAGGTCAATACCTGGCTCTGAGCCTGATGACAGCAGCAGGACTTTGGGTTTTTTGATCATGGGTCAGTCAGTTTGCATGACACCAGGCCTGCTGGCGACAGACAGGGTACCCCTGTCTCAAAGGGGGAAGAGGATCCTTGCTCAGGAGTTGGTGGGGCTCATCAGAAGAGCTTTAAACTAGACTTGAAGGGGGAAAGGGATAAAACTAGGCTTGCAGGAGATAAGGCTGAGAGTGGCACCTCAATGTTTGTGGGATGGCGTGCTAATGAGGTCCTTCAGTCTGCCATCTCAGTGGAGGTAGGAGATGGAGATCCACGTGGCAGCAAAGACACAAGGGATACTGACAAGCTAGGAATCATGGTAGCGCTTGGGAACAGTCAGGCAGGAATTAGGCCTTCCCCCCCCGAAAGGTGACAGGATCAATAGCCCTACTAAAGTGAGTCTACACCAATGCCCACAGCATGGGAAACAAACAGGAGGAGCTGGAAGCCATTGTGCAGCTGGAAAACTGTTCTATACTCGCCATCACAGAAACATAGTGGGATGATTCATGAAAATGGAGTGCTGCATTAGATGGCTACAAACACTTCAGCAGGGATAGGCCAGGAAGGAGAGGTGGGGGAGTGGCCCTGTAAGTTAGGGAGTGTTTGGATTGGTGAGAGCTTGATGATGGTGATGATAGGGTTGAGTGTTTATGGGTAAGAATCAGGGGGAAGGCCAATCGGACAGATATCATGGTGGGAGTCTGCTATAGACCACGCAGCCAGGATTAGGAGGCAGATGAAATATTCTATAAGCAGCTGGGAGAAGTCCCACAAACCCTAGCAGTTGTTCTCATGGGGAACTTCAACTTACCAGATGTCTGCTGGAATTGCAATACAGCAGAGAGGAAACAGTTCAACAAGTTCCTGCAGTGTGTGGTAGACAACTTCCTGACACAGCTGATGAGTGAGCCAAATAGCCTGCTAGACCTGCTGTTTGTGAACAGAGGATTTGTGGGTGATGTGAAGGCTGGAGGCTGTCTCGGACATAGCAATCATGAGATAGAGTTTTCAATTCTTGGGGAAGGAGGGGGGTTAGTAGAACTCACACCTTGGACTTCTGGAGGGCAGACTTTGGCCTGTTTGGGAGACTGTTTGACAGAATCCCTTGGGAGACAGTCCTGAAGGGCAAAGGGAAGGTTGGACATTCAAGAAGAAAATATTTAAGGCACAGGAGCAGGCCATCCTGGCGTGCTGTAAGATGAGCTGGCAGGGACTAAGATTGGCTGTAACTCAGGAAGAAAAGGAAAGTCTATGGTATATGGAAGCAGGGTCAGGCCACTCAGGAAGACAACAATGATTTTGTGAGGCTGTGTAGGGAGAAAAACAGAAAGGACAAAGCAGAGCTAGAACTTACTCTGGCCATCACCATAAAAGACAATAAAAAATGTTTCTATAAATACATCAACAGCAAAATGAGGGCTAAAGAGAATCTCCATCCTTTACTGGATGTGGGGGGAAACAGTGACCCAGGATGAGGAAAAGGCTGAGGTACTGAACGCTGCCTTTGCCTCAGTCTTTAACAGTAACACCAGTTGTTCTCTGAGTGCTCAGTTCCTTGAGCTGGAAGACAGGGATGGGGAGTGGAATGAAGTCCCCATAATCCAAGAGGAAATGGTCAGTGACCTACTACACTACTGAGATGCACATAAGTCTATGGGGCTGGATGGGATCTACCCGAGGGTACTGAGGGAGCTAGCAGAAGGGCTCACCAAGCCACGTAACATAATTCATCAGCAGTCCTGGCTAACTGGGGAGGTACCAATCAACTGAAGGTTAGCAAATGTAACACCCATCTACAAGAAGGGCTGGAAGGAGAACTCAGGGAACTACAGGCCTGTCAGTCTGACCTTGGTGCCAGGGACAGTTATGGAGCAGATCATCTTGAGTTTCATCACATGGCACATACAGGACAAGCAGGTGATCAGGCCCTGTCAGCATGGGTTTATGAAAGGCAGGTCCTGCTTGACTAACCTGATCTCCTTCTATGACAAGGTGATAGGCTAAGTGGATGAGGGAACGGCTGTGGACATCGTCCACCTGGACTTCAGTAGAGCCTTTGACACAGTTTCGCACAGCATTCTCCTGGAGAAACTGGCTGCTCACAGCTTGGATGGGTGTACACTTTGCTGGATGAAAAACCGGCTGGATGGCCTGGCCCAAAGAGTGGTGGTGAATGGAGTTCGATCCAGTTAGCAACCGGTCACCAGTAGTGCTCCCCAGGCCTCAGTACTGGGGCCAGTTCTCGTCAATATCTTTAGCAATGGTCTGGATGAGGGGATCGAGTGCACCGTCAGCAAGTTTGCAGATGACACCAAGTTGGGCCAGAGTGTTGATCTGCTTGAGGGTAGGGAGGCTCTACAGAGGGGTGTGAACAGGATGCATTGATGGGCTGAGGCCAATGGCATGAGATTCAACAAGGTCAAGTGCTGGGTCCCGCACTTGAGTCACAACAAACCCCTGCAACCCAAGAGGCTTTGGGAAGAGTGGCTGGAAAACTGTGTGGTGGAAAAGAACCTGGGGGTGTTGGCTGATAACTGGCTGAATATGAGCCAGTAGTGTGCCCAGGTGGCCAAGAAGGCCAATGGCATCCTGGCTTGTATCAGAAATAGTGTGGCCGGAAGGATCAGAACAGTGATTTTACCTCTGCAGTCTCAGCACTGGTGAGGCAGCAGCTTGACTACTGTGTTAAGTTTTGGGTGCCTCACTACAAGAAGGACATTGAGGTGCAGAGTGTGTCCAGAGAAGGGCAACAAAGCTGGTAAAGGGTCTAGAGCATAAGTTTCATGAGGAGCAGCTGAGGGAACTGGGATTGTTTAGCCTGGAGAAAAAGAGGGTGAGGGGAGACTTTATCACTCTACAACTTCTTCTTGAAAAGAGGTTGTAGTGAGTTGGGGTCACTCTCCTCTCCCAACTAACAAGGGATAGCACAAAAGGAAATGGCCTCAAGGTGCGCCAGATGAGCTTTGCCTTGGATATTAGGAAAAATTTCTTTACAGAATGGGTGGTAAAGTGTTGGAACAGGTTGCCCAGAGAAGTGCTGGAGTCACTATCCCTCAACGCATTCAGAAGATGTGTAGATGAGGTATTGAGGGACACGTTTTAGTAATGACATGGTAGTGCTGGGTTAATGGTTGGACTTGATGATCTTGAAAGTCTCTTCCAACCAGAATGATTCTATGATTCTATGTAGAAGGACTACACGATCGCATGCACCCAAACAGAGACATACAAGATTCAGGTATCCCGTTTGGAAAAAGACTGGTCAGTGCTATGGTAAGGAGTAGAAGGGGTGCCAGGTAATAGAGAGGGGAGAATAAGGGGCTAATACATGTTTGTCTCTTTTGTACCCTGGTACCTTGTGCCCTGCAAAAAAAGTGGTGCAGCAGATGCTTTTCTCAGAGAACCAAAGGGTAGCAAAGCATACAGGAACTCACGCAGGGACAAGTGCCCTCACAGTATCTTTTCCTTAAGGGACAGCCTCTCTCAATACAGTGAAAAGCACACTACATTGTGCTATCTGTGTGTTAGGGGTTGAGCCTCCTAGTAGAACCCAAGGTCCCTAACGCTCCTTAAATCCCTTATTGACACGGGGAAAAAGGGAAAACAAAACTCAAATCTCGGAATATATGGATGGGAAACTGAAACAAACTTTTAATAAAAATTCTAAAGTACTATCAGATCACACAACTATATATTAAATGCAAAACAGGAAAACAATACAGTAAGAGTTAAAACCCTACAAAGGGAGGAAAAGGGAAAAACTACAATTATGGCCGAATGGCCACAGGCCAGGAGATGACGTCACACGAGGATGGTAGCTCAGAAGATGGCGTCTATCCAAAATGGCGGCGGGCCAAGTGATTAAAAGTTTTTAACAGCTTAGAGAAGTATTTTAACGAGTTCGCGGGGAGACCTTTTTCCAGTGTCTCTAAAAGAAAAACTTCAAGGACACTCCTGACCGAAGCGGCTTCAAATGCGGATAAGGAGAAGCCCTCGTGGCTGGAACGTGAAGTGGGGTGAGCTTCCCCCATGTCCGAATCCAGCGGTAGATTCTCGCCGAGTGAAAAATATCTCTTCTCTTACCCGATACGAGAGAGATGCTGACTGAGTCCCCCAACAATTCACAGCAGAGCTGGGCCGATAGACAGAAACAGTTCTGAGTTAGGCCCCGGGTGGGGGGGCAGGCCGCAGGCTTTCGGCCTGGGCGGTAGCCAGCCCTCTCGCTGTGGCTCTTTCTCCGAAGCTGCCCGGTGTCCAAAGAGGAGGAGACTCCTCCTGGCTGCAGGTTTTAAGGAGTATCTGCCGGAAGAAATCTTTTGACCTGCACTTTTAGCCAATGTGATGCCGGGTTTATGGAGCTTGTATGAAATAATCCCGATACTCTACTGGGCACATTTCCAAAACAAGGAAGTCTTGGCTCAAACCGTGACACTGTGTTTCTCATCCTCTGGAAGAATAAGCTTCTAGAGAATTTTTACTGTCCTGTAGCTACAGCTATCAAGCACAATAAACCATGACACCTCTTTATTTGGCACTGTTGTCTCTCACATTCTAAGTGGATGTTGTAGCAACAGTTTGAACAATGGATCCTTATCTCTATCTTTCACTCAGCAAATATTTCAGGAGAAAATGTACAGAAACCTTCCTAAGTGGAAATCCCATTTGAGCTATTTCAAAGGAAAGTTACTGACAGGAGCTGAGATTTTGAGGGGTAAATTGCCTCCAAGATATGGGTAATGTTTTTCAGTATTGTGGATTCACTGTCAGAGAAGTGTTCTGTCTACACTGAGAAAAGAGTACAGGACCACCAAAAGGCAAGCAAGTTTCAAGGGGAAAGGTGGAGCTCCAAATTCCTAAACCCCTTGAGGGCAACTTCATTAATAACAATAAAAGGACGTGATATCTGACAGCACCATGAAGCTGTTGTTAGTGTACATTAGCTCATTCTGATCAATTGTGCACGAAGAAGGAAAAATCTATAAAATTTTTTATTGAGTACAATATGTCTGTAAGCTTCAAATACCTTTGTAACAATTCCTGATCCATGAAAACACTAATCAAACTGCCCAAGGGCCTTGAATTACACCCACTTCTAAATCTTTTGAATCAGCTAGACTTGACTAAAGACAATGATGTTATTTCTGTTACTGGCCTGGTTTAATCAACGTGAAATTAGCAACTGAGGACAGTCACCCTGGTGAAAGGCTGAGAAAAATTATATGGATCACCACAATGCACTGTAATACCTGCCATACGCAGAAGTCCAACAGCTTTCAGAAAATCCAGACATATATTAAAGAAAAAACTCTAGACACACTGTAATACTTTTATAGGAACAACTTGCTCTGAAGGAGATGGCCTTTCTCAGTCGTTATTAAGGCTGCATCATCAATCTTTCCATAGTTTCAGTGTTTGGGAGGTTAATGACTAAGGTCAAAAATAGGATTTCCTTTAGCAGAGAACATGCTCACTCTTCCTCTCCCAAGCCTCTGGATTTCTTGCTATTTCATATTTCATGACATGAGCTTTCTAAACTGATTGAACCATTTTTTACCTCCTGCTACAGTTCTTCAAGATATGTTGATTTCCATGAACCGGTGTCCCTAGAAGTTGATGAGAGTTTAAGAAAAATCTGCTGTTGCTTCTTAGATCCTTAGTGTATCTGTATCTACCCAAAATTGAAGGTGCCACATTGTGTGTATCCTCATACCCTGCAAGAGTTTCTGAACAAGAGAAGTTTTTGTTTGTATTTTAAGAACTGACAGGAAATTGTGTGGGGTGCTGTTGATTTTAAGTTCTGCTTAGAGCAGAAGCTAGTGAGCAAGGCATACCTTAGCAAGTGTATCTTAGAAGAGAAAGAAACTCAGCAGAATAATTGTCATTTTTTAAAAAAATAAATAGGTGGAACAGTAAGTAGAGAGATTATTTTCAGAAAGTAAGTCAGATAAATTATATCTGTGAGGGTCTTTCATTTATAAATTTCTTAGAGCTTTAAGAAATAACTTGAAAAAAGGAATTAAAAGGAAATGTGATGTATTGATGAAACATGTTTGACAGATGAAAGACCCATAACTATATTAGGTGGTGCTTAACCTATCCCAGCTACATGGTCTGGAGTGGGGAAGCTATCTTCCAGCATTGTTCTATAGTATTCAACAGAAGAGAATAGTAGGAAAAAATACCTTGACAACGGTATAGTACTAGCCAATTCTTTTGCACTCACTCTGTTAAAGTGTATTTTTATGGTCTTTACCTAGTGTTGATTTGCCTTTGTTCCACAGTGTGAGTTTCTATGCCTACACCTGTGCTAGCTCTTTGCAGCTGCTCTCAAAAACACCTAAAAGTAATTCTAGTTCTTTTCTTTAAGAGTCTGTGTAAAAGGCATATAACCAGCTGCATCTGTGAAATATTTGTATGTTTTGGGCATGTTAATATATCCAAAGGTTGGAATCTCTGCTCATAATGAATTAACAGTTACTGCAATAAAATTTGTTAGACCATAAAATCAAGCAACTTGGAGTACCTTCCCTAAGCAAAAAGGAACTCATGCAAGTTGGTAACATCAGTGCCTATTTAACTGTAATTATTACCTTGAATTATTTCAGGCCAGAATTTGCTTCTATGTACTTTAGTTCAAAGTCAGTAAAAAAAGCTCCATAATGAAAACAGTGTTGTGTAGAGGAAGTTAGATTCTTAAGCTATCATTGTGCAAGACTGAAAAAAACCTCCAGACTAGAAAGCCATCTAAAATTATGCTACAACCTATATTTGTAACCAGCAAATATAAACAGGTGTAGTAATGAAAAGAGGAAAAAAAGTCTTTTGCGTAGTTATAAAAATGTGGGTGCTTCTGTTAGTCCATACTGAAACCAAAACATTTTTATAAGAATTTTTAGTCCACACAATGAGTGTCTAACATTTCGTTACTGTTTGTTCATCTACCTTATAACACATTCTGCACATATTGGATAAAAAAACCAAAAAGAAATAAAAATGTCTTAAACTAAAGAATTGCAAGAAAAAATATGAAGGAACTGTGGAACATGACACTATAAAGTTGTATCCATTCACTGTCCCTTAACTGTGGATAGGTATTTCTGTACAATACTACAGAAACTCACAAGACATTGGAGTCTGTTCTGAGTTACATGACAAAAAATGAGTTAATTTGCTTTTGATTGTAAATTCCATGCCATGCCACTTCTTCCTGTTTTACTGCAGTAGTATTTTTTTTCCTATTTTGAATATAGGAGTCTCACTCCAACAAACTAAATCATTGAATGCCTTTGTCAAATATTGTTACTCTTTTCACGCTATGACATGAAGTTGAGCCCTTCATAGCTGATTTGTATATTTCATATAAATTTATATGCATGACAGAATTTGGATAATTTAAATTTAACATATTCTTCTTCTATTGTTATTTCTCCCTTTAAACTTACTGCAAGGTCTAAGCTTTTTGTGAAAAGATGAAGAAAATCTCTGACTCAAAAGGAGCAGCAGCCTAAACAAAAATGTGAGATAAGATGCGGTGAAAAGGATGTGTGGTACAACAATGAAAACAAACACAAATATTTATTCTAGACTTTTTTAGCATTTTAGAGCAGCTGAAAAATTGGTCCTCAAAATTTTCAGTTCTGTCTTTAGTTCAGTTCTTGTTTCACGTAAGATTTCTTACCAAGGTAAATGAGGTTTGATAGGTCTTTAGGAGGATTGGATTTTAGTAGACAAGTTGGAGAAGAGAACAGTGATGCTATCGTTATTGCTCTCAAAATCAGGCTATGAGCAAGACACAAGTGAGGTCCATGTCTCTGTCTCCATGCCCATGCTTGTTGAAAGGACTGCTTGATACTCAGTTTGAAAAGCTAGCCTCAAAATTTCCTGTCATTTCTCACTGGGCAGTAGCAGAACAGAAGCATGTACTTGCCACGCCTTCGGGGATGTGGAATGGGATGGGTGAAATCTATCTATATATGCATATACCTATTTCTGTATTTATCACCACCTTTGTCTCTTTTTGTATTTCTGTCCTACCCGAATTTAAGTGATTGATTTACGGTTCTCATTGTTTTCCGAATTAAATTACTTTTCTTTCAACCCCTTAATCCAACAAACCTGCTGTGCTAGTTTTTTTTCATTGCCGTAGTTGTAAGCCCCATTGTATATCTTATCACTTGAATTCTCGAACACTTGAATTCTTTTGTTTAGCTCTTCAAAGGATAAACTTCTTTCCCCGACGGAAACCTTTTGGTCCTTTTCAAACCTGGTTTACACACAATACAAACAGAAGGCATTGGCTGCATCTACCATACACTATTCTGCTCTGTCACTGAAGGTGTCTGGAGGAGGAACAGGCTTGCCTGGCTTTAAATGCCAAGACGGAGTAGTAAAACATGGTTTCAGAAGTCAATTGGGAATACAATACTGGAAAAAGATTTTTGGAGGGAATATTTATGGTCTGATATTTGAGCATTTGAGATCAGTGAATCTTACAGTGCACAATATCAAAGTTGCTTTGTACAAAAGTAGTCAAGGGTCAATTACATTCAGGTAAACAAAGATTCTTGGCTTAATTGGGTTAATTCTTATGTTCCTCAGTATGCTTATGCTTTTACCGTTCACTGTTCAAAATGGTGCACTCTGCAGGAATAATATAAAATTGGCATGAGCAATTGGATTGTTCCCAAAAGAACAGGGGATCTGATCAGTAAAAGCAATCAGTGCTTACAGAATTGGTGGATTTAAATTAGAAGTTATTTTTACATACTTCTCATAGCCTGTGTGAGATCTCCAATGGAGGCTTCACATTAAGAACATTTTTAAAGAGGCATATCTTTAAAGAGGCATATCTTTAAATCTTCTCAATAACATCTCTCCATTATTTCCTTCATTATGGGATAATGTATGTATGTATGTATGTTGATTGTATATATAATAATTAATCTCTCCTTTGTAAAGTATACCTTTCAAAAACCTTAAAATAAAATATAAAACTGCAAGTACATACATTCCAGAAGTGATGGGTACTATACTTTAGCAAACAAAAAAATTCTCTATTCTAGTGTTTCATAAAGGTGAGATCACCTCCAGGTGGTTTTGATGCTAGCATAAGTCATAAAGGAGTGACATGTCAGAAATAAGCAATGGTCTCTTACAGTAATTCTGTAACGGCAGAAAGTCTGTGCTAATTGAAAAGAATGGAAGACAATCATGAAGAAAACTGGAGATATTAAAAAACCAGAGGAATGCACAAAAATTAATTCAGATAAGTAGAAAACTACAAATAAGGACTGAGAAACTTACAGATATTTTACTATATTTTAAAAAAAAGAGCAAGGATATACCGGTCAACAAAATGAGCATTGACACATGCAAGAAGTAATAAATATAAGTGAATAAAAGATAAATTGGATAGCAATGAATAAAATTTAGAAGAAAGAAGGTGCATAGAGGTGGTAAGGAAAGACAAAGGTCAAATGGTGAAGCCTGCAAGAACAGAACAAAGTATAAGGATATTTTAGTTTCAAATATATCAGCAGCAAAAGTACCCTCAAACCAATATTGTTTTAATTGTCCCGAAATAATAGAATAGTTAATAGCATTGTATAGTAAATGGGTATTTCACTGAATGTTCCTTTTTGGAAAAAAAATCTAAAATAAGTTTTCAGAGCATACAGAGAGGGTAAATCATCTTCCTATTTATAGCTATTTTAAATAGCAAGTTTAAATCAGAAAGCTAGGAAGCACCAAAGACCTTTACAAGAGCCAGAAAGGGAATATGTTAAACTGTACCATTGATTTTTGCAAGTCTTTGGACACTGGAGAATTGCAGAAGATTGAAAGAAAACTCACACAGTGTCAATATTTTGAAAGGGTAAGCAGTACTGTCCTAATAATTTAATGTATTTGCCAAGTTTTTATTTAGTGTAAGACAGCTGATAAAGGATTTAAACTAATTATTAATAGATTAATTAACAAGGAGTCTATTTAGTGGTGGACAACATAAGCTGCTGGAAAAGAGAGCCAGCCAAAGTGCAGCAGTATTTTTTTTCCTGGCCACCACTTTGGTTGGAAGAAGTATAGTCAGGATTCTACATGACACATAATGTGACATTGCACATTAAAAAAAAAAAAGCAAAAATTATTTAAATTTAAGAGATTAAAAATGTACATGATACATAATACATAGATTTTAAAATGGGATAATTACAAGATCTCAAAATGTACACATATGTAAGAAATCAGACTTGTACTGTGAAACAGAGGAATTCTATATACGGTTACAGCACAAAGAAGAAATGAGCCTTGTTTCTAATCAGGCCTTCTACAATTTGGTTCTTGGCCTTAGTTCAATGTAAAGCTTTTATCAAAGACCTGGAAGGAAACACCAGCACCCGATGAATGTTGCACTAAAGAAATGTTAAAGAGAGCGATGATGAGGGTTGGTCTGGATTGAGTACTAAACCAGTACAGCCAGTTACAGTGGTAAATGGTGCAATAAAGAGAACATAAATACCCTCATATTTGTCTTTGGACCACCAACCGTGAAAAAGAGAAGCAGCAGCTCTGCAAGTGGGTTGGGCGTCACACAACAATGAACATGTTACATGACAGTGAAGCTAAGAAGTCTCAGGCTTCATGCAGAGAGAGGGAAACCAAGCTGGCACTCACAGATACACATTGTCCTGTGCATTTGGCAGTAATACTGCAACTACCTGACTGGTGTGTCCACTTTGGGTGCTCAAAGATCATAAAATGGAAAGGATTTATAAGAAAATATGCCTTACTCAGAATGATGCAAAAAGCTTACCTTCATTCATCAAAAGGGATTAACTGCTCAGGCTATATGGGTAGAGACAAGATGTTGAGACAACTAGAGTGCATTTCATACTAGCAATAAAATCTGTGACACAACCAAATGCCTAGAAATTGGAGTTAGAGGTGCTCAGATAGCAAATGACTTTTTTTAATGCAAGGGGTAATTAAAACCACTTGCCCTATATTTAAGTGGATTTTTTCTCACTGGAAACTTTGAAAGCAAGATTGATTGTATTTATAAAAATTATTATCAAGTTGAAGAATTCGGGGAAGTCCTACAGAATAAGCTAAGCAAGAGGACAGACTCTGAAATGGCAATTGCCTCTGCTCCCACTACGTTGCATTAGTCTCACTTAAATATGAAGAAGTTAGTGAAGGTCTTTTAAAGGACAGTAGATGGAAATCAGTCACAGAATTGAGGACTGCTACAATATGGACTCATTTTTTAAATTATTATTATTTATCAGGGGGAACAAGAAATATGCCAGGAAGAGAGATAAGGTTTCAAACGACAGTAGCAAGTTAAGAATAGAAAAATTACTGGAATGAAGAAGTACCTTAGAACAAGTTTAAAACAAAAATTAGAAAGAATCTAAGAAGGGATGGCTAGCATCCCAGAATTCTCAAAGACAAGGCAGACAGTATTAAAAATAACATAGCTGTAAGAATTTTTACTTCTTCACGGGCACCTAGAGAGGAATCTGCTAAGGACCAGAAAGAAGGTATTGTTATATTGGTGCTTAAGAAAACATGTGGGGGGAAAAAACTCCCAAATCTCTAAATATTCTGATCAGGAAGAAATTAAGATGTGTAAGTGATACACTAGAATAAATCAGCAGGGAAGAGGACAGTATTAGCCAGTCGCTATGTAAAGTCACTATGCAAAACACAAACACACATACATTTAAAAATACTTAAAAAACATACTATCTTCCTGTCGTAGGACTCCCCACTGCTGTACGTTGTAGCTAGTGTGGATGCACATTCTTCCAGATACCATGGCTTCTTTCCACTTTCAGCAGTGCTGCTTATGGAGATAGTGTAGATGCTATTGGTATAACCATCACAGGAGCAGTGGTCTCGACTTCTTCCACCATTTCCAGATGCCCAGACAAAGACTGAACCTAAGCCTCTTCGCCCCTGTTTGGAAACAGCAAAAAAGGTTTGATTAGTATGTTTTCTTTTTCCCCTCACCTGCTTGACAAACACACCTTTTCCCCAAAAAAGACATCTGATGAGAGAAAGACCAATGAAAGAATCTGATAAAAGAAATTAGTTCACTGAGAAGAATCTGAATTGAAAACAGGATTTAGGAGAGTTCAGAATCAGACATCAGAAAAATACAGAAAAAATGAGTGGTATGAACACAGCTTTAGAAACAACTTCTATACACCATCTGTTGCTCTGCATCTATGCTATTCAGCTATACCAAGAAAGAGCTGTTGAAGACTCAGAGGAAGCATTAAAACATCTCATCCTGGGTTGGAAAAAGAGAAGAAATACCATACCTGAAAATAAACCCCTTTGTAACACATGATACCTTTAACTTATTAGGGTGCTCTCAGCTGTTTCTTCTTGGGTTGCCTAGTGGCACCAGATATTGTTTGGGTAGCATTATATACTGTGAAACAGAGCATCATTGTTTCACAGACACTACAAATCACAGAATACCTGAGGTGGGAAGGAACCTCAAGTCATCTAGTCCAGCCCACGTAGTCCATTATGGATGCTAAGGGCACAACACAATATATAAACAAAAATGGACAAAAATAAAAGATTCTTACAAACCTATTCTAATGAAGCATTAAAATATTAGTTCAGCATGTTATTTTAATTATATGACTAGCTGGACAAGTTACTTAGGCATATTTGTAATTTTAAATGAGGACTTGAAATAGGTAACCTCACCTTGGTATTTTCTTAATGCACCAAAGTGATACAGTGTCCAAATGAATCAAAACTTTTTTGGTAGTGCTAATATTCTTAAATGGGCATTAATACGAACAGTGAAGATGATCAGTAATCTGTATTGCTGTTATATGGGAATTGAGAATTACCAATATATGGGTAAGTGGGTTTTTCCTTATTTATATTTACATACTTAATGACAGTGAATCATACTCAGATTCATGCAACTGTATGATCTGAATTAATTATAAGCACCCACTATCTGGAAGCACTTTACCATTCAGATAGAAAGGTTCACCAAATGACTAAACTTATCTTTGATGAAGCTAAACTGTGTCACCTTTTCTTACATGACATTCTTTCCAAGCATGGGACATCTGTCTCAGTTACAGTTACGCTAACAGTCTAAGTTATACCTCATTTGCTTGCAACTCATCGTGTAGTATTTACCTGGGTTTTGGGTAGGCCCACCCCTGTGAATGAAAAATTAATGTCATAAGGCATAAAACACAACTCTCTGTGCATGAATTAAGTGTTTGGCCATGGGAGAATTTTGCTTGTTTGTGACTTTTTTTTCTAAACAGAGTGCAACTGTATACTACAAAACCTCCTCATAAGGACAGTGGTTGGACAACTACCAGGTCAATATTAAACAATAAGCAATTCAAAGATTCATCGAATCCATGTGCTCAGAGGAGTTTCACCAGGGCTATTTGTGCTAAGTATAAATGAACCTACATCAATGTAAGACAAAAGTCCTCACAGTTCATAATCCAGGCTTGAGGTCTCAAACATTGATCAATTTAATTTTGTGAGGTTAATAAAAGTAGTGTACCTGCAGAAACTTTTCTCTCCAGCAAAACAATATAAAATTCTCCTGACTATTGTTTACTTAAGGTTATTCTGTAAAATGCAACTTTTCCTTAAAAACACATTTCAAGCAGAGAAAAAAATTGCAGGGTGCCAAGTTAAATGGATTATGAAATCCACATTCTCTGGGCAAGATCACTCTGACCAGCTGGGAAGTATAACTATTTCAACTTCTTTCACTTCTTTAGTTGATCTTAGCTACTACACCTAAAAAAAAAAAGGAAGCAAAATAGCCCCATTTTTTGTTGTTTTAAAGACAACCTTCATAAAGCATTACAGCTCTCCTTCCCCACAGTATGAACACTTGTCATATCAAAACGCTCTTTCTGTTCAGGGTTCTTATTCTGCCTGCTTTTCTCAGCAGCAGAGTCTGATTCAGAGCCTCCCAAAGCCAGTGGGATGTGTTTTGCTTGTTCATGGGGCTGGAACTGGTTTACAAACCACTTCTCTTTCATTCTACAATCTGGTCATCTCCCTTTGCTTATCTCTCCATTCTAAAAACATCTGATGAGACAGACAAAATGAAGGGTAAATGGAAAGATTACTTCATCCAAATTCAGAGATTTATTATCCCAGCAGGTCAGGGAGGCAGAAATTAAGGCCCTCTGTATGTTTGTGGGGAATGGGATGGAGGCTTACGCTACAGCTATGCTGTTTCTCTATTTTTTCATGTGATCCTGTTTGAGTTTTACTGGTTCTGTTTTGGTTTCATCCCATCACCTCTTGCAATTAGATCACCCTTTCGAGCAGTACTCTATTATTTGCTTTCATCTTGTGTCTCCTCAATGGTCATCTTTGTCTTGTCCATCAATTCTGTCATCTCTTTCAGACATATTCACATTCCTGTCTGGTCCTACATTGCCAGGCAGGTAGACTACACAGAAAAAAAGCATGTCACATAAACATACTTCTACCTCCATAACACGTCAAAATATTCCATCATAACTTTTTGATGAATTTTCATAGGTATCTTCTACCTGGAGAATTTTACATGTTGATTCTTCATATACGTTTCTCGAAAGCAGAGTTCAACAAGGTTCAGCAAGGCCAAGTACCAGGTCCTGCACTTGGGTCAAAAAACACCCTGCAACGCTACAGGCTTGGGGACGAGTGGCTGGAAAGCTGCCCAGTGGAAAAGGACCTGGGAGTGTTGGTCGACAGCCAGCTGAATATGAGCCAGCAGTGTGCCCAGGCGGCCAAGAAGGCCAATGGCATCCTGGCTTGTATCAGCAAGAGTGTGACCAGCAGGAGCAGGGAAGTGATTGTCCCCCTGTACTCAGCACTGGTGAGGCCACACCTTGAGTACTGTGTCCACTTTTGGGCCCCTCACTACAAGAAGGACATTGAGGTGCTGGAGCATGTCCAGAGAAGGGCAACAAGGCTGTTGAAGGATCTAGAGAACGAGTCCTATGAGAAGCAGCTGAGGGAACTGCGCTTGTTTAGCCTGGAGAAAAGGAGGCTCAGCTAAGACCTTATCGCTCTTTACAAATACCTGAAAAGAGGTCGTAGCAACGTGGGTGACAGTCTCTTCTCGCAAGTAAGAAGCGATAGGATGAGACGAAATAGCCTCAAGTTGCGCCAGGGGAGATTTAGGTTGGATATTGGGAAAAATTTCTGTACAGAAAGGGTTGTAAAGTGTTGGAACAGCCTGCCCAGGGAAGTGCATCCTTGGAGGTATTTAAAAGATGAGTAGATGTGGTGCTGAGGGACATGGCTTAGTGGTGACCTGGCAGTGCTGGGTTAATGGTTGGCCTTGATGATCTTAAAGATGCCTTCCAACCAAAATGATTCCGTGATTCTGTATTATGTAACTACTTTTTGCCAAATCAAGACCCCATGTGAAATTCAGAGTAATACACCAATACAACGAAGACAGAAGAACTGAGATTTCAGGATAATCAAACCATAGACCCAAGGAGAAGAAAAATGAAATCTAACTATTTTTATAATTCGTCTAAAAGTCTCTCTTCCACTTATTAAAAAAACATTTTGTAAAAAAAAGTCTCAAAAATATATGCATACGGGAAAATATCCTATCAACAACAGTCTATCTGTCATTTTTCTGCTGTCCTCATCAGCCGGTTTTGTCTGCAAACAGCACTATAACATGATTGTCAAACTCATGCAATAAAAACTTTTCAGAGCAGGGTAGGACTGTACTTTGTGTAAATTTTGCAGGAGCAACCCCTGAATTACTAGCTACTCTGCACTGGGAATGTGTCTATATTTCTTTAGATGTGTACTTATGCTGCTGTACTAATAATGAATAATGAGCTGCAGAAACAGATACATGAATACATTTTTGGGCACACAAAGTATTCCTGATGAAAACATGCTGATGGATGTTAGAAATTCTGCAATGCAGTCTTTAAAAATAATAAACACCAATTTATATTTTAATAGTAATGACAGGACTTTAAAAATAACAGGCATTTGCACTCAAGTTTACCTTTCCATGCTAAGTTTTTTATAAAAAAATAGTAACAAATATTTCTTCAAAACTATTGTGTCCTGTGCAAATACATAAAGTTTCAACATCTCTGTTACTGCAATAAAAAATAAGTACCAGGTGCACAGACTAACGGAAAAGAGTATTTCCTAATACATATGAAGAATTCCCATTCCTCTAACACATTGCAATACTAGACATTTAACAACTCAGCATTTCACAGAAAACAACAGCATTACCTTCAGTCTAGAAAACATGATAAGGATCTTGTTCCTAGAAGCTATTTGGCAAAGCAAATGGCAGGCTTAAAAATATATATAGTAAGTAAGCACCCCCCCCATTCCCCCCGAATTTAACCTGACTGAAGTAATGTGTCAAGTAAACACATTCTGATTTACGTTCACTGCCTATTGTTAAACAACCATTTTGTTTCCTCATTCTCCCTGTTTCCAAACACCCTGCTTTAATTCAATAGACCCAGTCATGCTCAGGAAATTATAAACTTGCTAGTAACTATACCAAACAAGTAATTAGAGCAACAGCATCAGCTGTCCTACTGTATGTGAATGCCATTCCCAATTGGTCTCCTTTAAACACGTAAAGTTAAATAACATTTGGACCATGTTACAGAGCTAAGATAAACACACATGCAAGGCACTCTGCAGCTTTTACTGTTTGTCTAAACCTATCATCTGTCATCTGCCAGATGCCCAAGGGTGTCAAGATGAAAAGTCAAGGCTTGAGCTGCCAAAGAAGCCATGTGTCGTTTATTACTCAAATGCAAAGGTGCATTTACAAACCATATGGGTACAACTTGAGCACAACTGAAAGAGTGAACTACAAAAGAGGCATAGACCAGGGTGGAATGGGTGCACTGCAAAACACGCTTAGTACATGTCTCACGATGTTAAAAATGCATTGCCGTTCCCTCTAGGTACAGTGTTGTTTCTGTTCTTCCATTTGCAGTGGTAGCTATGGACTCCTCCTTACAATCTTTTACTGACAACTAAGACTTGCTGTTGACATAGTCACAATTTTCTAGCACATATTTTGAGCAAAGGCAGTGTGTTCAACAGACAGTTGTCCTTGAATGAAACAGACTCAGGTCACTGACAAAAAAGCCCCAGGAAAGAAACAGCACCTGTAAAAGCACAGCACAAGAATCTTGGGCCATGACCACTTATTTTCTGCTAGTGCCTCCTTTTCCTTTGTCAGCAAGTTGAAAGCCGGGTGAGTTATATGAAAGCTCTTTTTTTTTATTTTTTTCTTTTTTTTTCCAGTTTAACAGCACGGAAGGGTTAGTCTGCCAGGAACCAGAGCCAGCATGAACATGTTCGTAATGGCATCTGCAGAATTTCCTAACACTATTATAAGAATATCACCCGCTCCAAGTGCGTATGTTTGTGTATATGTGTGTCTGTATACATATGAACCCCATCTTTATGAGTGAATGCCTTATTGGTACTGGCAGGAACCATTATAAGGCAGAGGTTTTCACACACTCATCTAATGACAACCAACAGCCCCACATACTTTCATGTTGCTTCCAGCACACTTCTATCTAATAAAAACCGTTTCCATCTACAATGTGTGGTTTGAGCCATTGGAGCAAGACTTATTCACACAATTTTATAAAGTTTAGACTGGACATTCATTCACTGCTTTACAAGTCAAGTTGCCTTAAGCCAGCCTGTGAATTCTGATGCCCCAATAACTCTCCCTGCCTATGGGGTGAGTGAGTCTCTATAGAGGTGATCAAATTTACCACGGGACAGGGATGAAAACGTGAGGGAGCAGGAAAGGCAGGGGACAGAACCACCAACCCGGAGTAATTAGAGGTACAGTGGTTGCAGCCAGGGAGAGTTAATTTGGCACAAATGTGCTGGAAATCCCCACCCACGAGCAGAAAAAAAATCATGAAAATATAAAATGGAGAGAGAAGGAGGGACACTCTACCCACACCTACAGCCTAAACATTTAATTTCCTCTATTCTTCCCAATACTGTTCTAAAACCACTTAATGGTTCCAAGAACAAAAACTACTGCCAGGAAGTGAAATTGATCCCGATGTGGAAGATGGATAAAGTAGCCCATGGTATGACCTCTTCCTTAAAAACGAATTCCTAAAGAGTAAATATTCATAAGTGAATGTGGGGAACAGAAGTCACTACTCTGGAGACCTAAAAAAACTGATTATGATGGCATGATTTTGAGTGCAGCACAGTACAGTCACTGTAGGGCCAGGAACCAAGGATCACAGTATCCTGAGAGATGCACCCCTGAGAGGCAGCACCTCCTTGCTTCCAGTTTCCAGCAATTACTGTGCTCCTTGGGAGCTGGACGCTGCTGCCCTGTGTAGAGGCATAGTGCTGCCAATGTGCTGACTGGCAGCATTTTGCTTCTGAGAAGCAGCATCTCTGCAGCTCCTGCTGAGCTTCTACCAATCCACTTAACCTCTAATTTCGGAACAAAAATTAGTCTGTCACACCACCCTTAGAAGACTCTTCTATAGACTGCACAACGCTCTCACTTGAAAGTAGGCATCTCTCCAAAACAGATAATGGCAAGCTGAGAGTCCAAGCCACTAATTCTGAAGTGCTACAGGAAAACAGTCAAACAGGTTATTTTTTAATAAAACAGCCTCCTTGGGTATTAAAAAGCAAAAATTCATGAACAAATGCAGAAATTTCTGAGGTCACTAACTCTGTTGATGTATCCATGCTCTCAAAAAAATTCACATTTGTTCATCAATTAATTAAAAACATGCACCTATGGTTTCTATGAAGAAATGGGTAATATACCTAACAGGTGTACATAAATAAAGACACATGTTTGAGAGTGTCTAAAAATTGAATCCTAGGAAAACTAGCAAGTCAAGAAAATATTTCCTAGTGCTGGAATAGGCATATACACAATACATATACAACAAAAATCTATCCTTACTTAAAAAAAGACAACTTATATTGTTGAAAAGGCAAGCTGTTGCTCATAAAGTTAAACTTTTTGCCTACTTCTGAGCCAGTTTCTTAATTAAGAGAAGACAAAACAATTAATCATAACAAAAAGAAGGAAAAAGGTATTTTATTAGCTCATAGAATCTGAAGTGTGAGAATATTTTAATATGTGCATAAAAAAATGACATATTGAATAACCACAAGCACCCATGCATTAACAGAATCATTATTGGGATACATCAGTGGAATATTTCAATGTGCAACCTTGCATGTGGTTGTAATTTTTACTCTACTCTTCACTAGAACAACAGCTTAAACAGCTCCAAGATATTCCCCACAGAGCTATAATTAGTGCTTAAAGTGCAACCAAAAGAAGTGTTGGCTGAAACCTGAAATCTGAACCTGTGGAATGCTGGAATGAATTTCTCATTTTCCTGAACAAAATAGAGCCAGCTACAAAGCTGCATGATTTGCAGTTCTACTTCAGGGTATCTCTCCATATTATCATTACTATTGTTGTTGCTGATACTGTTACTGGGATAAAACAAGCCGTATATTGTAAATACCTGTGATAAAAGAAGAGCTGCATTTTCCAAAATTCCTTTTGCACAAAGAGTATCTAGTTAATGATAGGTGAAATTGTCTCTGCATGTGAAGCCAGGGTAAACAGGCAGTGCACAAGGAAGATATCTCTGTTAGATATGGGATGGACTTCACACACAAACACACATTCTATGGAGTGGGTTCAGGCAGTTTTCGTCACCTTTAAACCACTGCTTGATTAAACACTCTAGAGAAGAGTCCATGGCCACCAGATCCACACAGCTGTTGTTTCACTGCTTACATCACACTATTCCTTATGGAAAACTTCAGGTTTTGAGATGTCTTTTGACCTTCTGAGGTTCAAGAAGAACTTCAGATTTTCTGCAAATTTATCTCTTTCAGTAGATAAGCAGGAAAATAAGGCTGCTTCACTTCTACCTCTGCAGACTGAGGAGTTAAGTAATCGCTTTGTACAGTTTTTCTCTCATAACAATTGTTTAAGAACAATGCACTTAGGCTGTGTGCAAAATCATTGTCCTTATGGTTTTGTGCCTTAAACTTATGTTAATCCTATGTACAGAAAACTCTTCATGTGAAATTCCAGCAATTCACGTTGCAGAAATCTATTTTTTCCCACGTGACACAGAAATACTTACATTCTGCTGTTTTTCAAGTATATGAGTAAAGTGGATATGTGATTTTCCCATACAAAGTAACCAGATTCATGTTTCAAAATGAACTCTATGAAATTCATACTTAAGTTTATGGAAAGAGACTCATTTGCCAAGCTGCTTATCAGTATTGGCTTTCTAAATTAAGATTTACCCCACAACAAGAATGGTGTGGGTTTTTATGTTCAAATATATCACCTGTTCTCAACTACCTGAAAGGAGGATGTGGTGAGGTGGAGGTCGGTTTCTTCTCCCATGTAATGAGTGACAGAACTAGATGTAACAGCCTCAAGTTGCTCCAGGGGAGATTTACGTTGGACATAAGGAAAAACTTCTTTACAGAGAGGGTTGTCGTACATTGGAACAGGCTGCCCTGGTGGAGTTCCCATCCCTGGGAGTGTTTAAAAATGTGTAGATGTGGTGCTGAGGGACATGGTTTAGGGACCCTGGCAGTGCAGGGTGAATGGTTGGAATGATGATCTTAAACGCTTCTTCCAACCAGAGGATTCTGTGATTTTGTGATTCAGGCTGGGTACTCAAAACAGAGGCCACTTTTGACAAGAAGTCCAAAATCGGTAATGCTATTATGGCTTGTTACAACAGTTTCCATGTATGTGTGAGATGGAATGAGGTAACTAAACAGCTTTGGTTTCCAGGACACTTTGTGACATTGTAAGGAAACTGGACATTTTTAGGTATACTTTCCTGTAAATCTCATTCTAAATTTTCCTACCTTTTAGGTTTTGTATATTCCATTGAATGTAACGTAAGAACATTTCTGGTATATTATTTCTTTTTCTGCCCTTTTTTTCTTTCATACTACACGTTGACTGTCTGTGAAAGGCTCACTTTTCACAGAAAGCAGAGAGAAATTTTAAGGTTAGCTTTGTTTATATATTTCCAAAGAAAAATAAAATGCATAGTAACAAAGTTCATCCAGGTATCACTGAGCCTGAACTCTATTTTGTTTACTGGAAGGCAATACGCCAATTCTGCTTTGGCTGAATACTGAAAGTTGCTAACTATGTGCATATGGTAGAGCAAAGAATTATATCAGCTTAAGATTGTCCTCTAATGTGATTCTTGCTGAGCAATCTCAATTTAAAGAAAACTAAATCATATAAAATATAATCCACATATGCAAAGCCATTAAGGCATCCTGAGACATGTGTATCAGTCAAATGCAAGGTAGTAAGATCTAGAAATCAAGCTTGATGGTAAGACATACAAGGGGGTGGACAAACTCTTGGGAAGTGATGACTCTGAAAGGGAGTTTAGGGACATGGAAGACAGCCAATCGGCAATGAGCTGCCCTAAAATTAAGTCCACTCCTTGGATTGGTAAGCAGGCTGAATATGAACATGCACAGGGAATACAGCAACAGTACTAGGCGTGCATAGAGAAGGCTACAATTCCATGCACTTAAAAAATAATGCCAGGAAACAGAAAGTGTTTCAGAAAGAACTACAGGAATGAACTGTGGTTTGGAAATTCTGACTAACATAAGGAAACTGAATATACAAAACATTACTTGTTAAGGCTGTAGAACAGATTTTGAAGGACAGAGTGAGAGGCATCAGCATTAATGGAAACAGGTTAAAATGCAACACACACGTTAGAAGTCCTGGGAAATCTGTTAAGTTTGTCTTCGTTAAGTTATTTTATGCAGATAAAGTACTAGAACCAGTCTGTCTGGTTTCTGCAAAACATGATGAGCTCTCTAAGAAATTGGCAATGAAACAAAAGAAAATGCAGGCTAATGTAACAGTGAGGTGAAAATGGTTGCATTGAAGATGATGTGGGCTGTGCTGGAGAAACAGGGGAGTCAAGGAAGTTAAGAGTAGAGTATTTTAAGGATGCGACAGAGAAACAAAGTTATTAGAATTTTGACATAAAAGAAAGGACATGTTAGTGAATTTAGTAATTACATTCACCTGCATTCAAGAAAACAATTCAGGCTGAAAGATGTGGACAGAAAAACCACCCTGAGAGCAAGGAGATGGACAGCCTAGTCACTGTTCTATGAATATGTCACATAAAAAATGGAAAGAGAAAAGGTATTTAAGCTGAAGCACAGTTTTGGCCCAGGAACAAATGAGCAGAAATTGCAGATGAGTAAACCTGGCTGTAACTTAGAAAACCTCTCTAACCAATAGATTAATGATGGCTGTGAAATGGCCTCCTAGCAGAAATAGAGAGGAAAAAAATTCTAATTCATTATAGAATAGAAATTGCTGAATGTACTTATAGGACATGATGCCTATGATAGTAGGATGACCTACATGGTCATTTCCTGTCTCATGTCCCTATGTTCCAGTTTAATTTCTCCAAGAGTTCACTTGGCCAAAATTGTAATTACTTACATGTGGAAATTTCTGACACCATATGGTGCAACATAAATATAGCAGAAGAGGAATTTTACAGTGGAAAGGAAACCAAGAAATTTAGATGAACAACAATGTATATATTTTTAATAGTGAAGGTTGTCAGTGACTTGCACAGCCATGGATATAACAGGTTTCAGTTAAGATGGTCTCTTCTCAAAAGATGCACAGAAAACAGAAAATAGATGGATCAAGCAAACATGGATATTGATGCAGTAATAATTGGATTAAATTTTGCTGATCGGACTTATGATGAAGGCCAGGACTAGGTGATAATCGCTTATGAATATTATTTCAAGCCTATGGTGCTAAGTCTCATAACATCAGAAGAAAGAACTACCATGTTCAAGCACCACATGACTTTTCCAGTTCTGGTACGTAGTCAGTACACACCTGTGGTACGAACTGCCCAAAGTTTAACTCAGTATGTTGAAGTAACTATGACATCACATGTTGAGGTATACAGAAACACAGAATCATTTTGGTTGGAAGGCATCTTTAAGATCATCAAGGCCAACCATTAACCCAGCACTGCCAGGTCACCACTAAGCCATGTCCCTCAGCACCACATCTACTCATCTTTTAAATACCTCCAAGGATGGTGACTCCAGCACTTCCCTGGGCAGGCTGTTCCAACACTTTACAAACCCTTTCTGTACAGAAATTTTTCCCAATATCCAACCTAAATCTCCCCTGGCGCAACTTGAGGCTATTTCGTCTCATCCTATCGCTTCTTACTTGCGAGAAGAGACTGTCACCCACGTTGCTACGATCTCTTTTCAGGTATTTGTAAAGAGCGATAAGGTCTTAGCTGAGCCTCCTTTTCTCCAGGCTAAACAAGCGCAGTTCCCTCAGCTGCTTCTCATAGGACTCGTTCTCTAGATCCTTCAACAGCCTTGTTGCCCTTCTCTGGACATGCTCCAGCACCTCAATGTCCTTCTTGTAGCGAGGGGCCCAAAGTGGACACAATACTCAAGGTGTGGCCTCACCAGTGCTGAGTACAGGGGGACAATCACTTCCCTGCTCCTGCTGGCCACGCTCTTGCTGATACAAGCCAGGATGCCATTGGCCTTCTTGGCCACCTGGGCACACTGCTGGCTCATATTCAGCTGGCTGTTGACCAACACTCCCAGGTCCTTTTCCACTGGGCAGCTTTCCAGCCACTCCTCCCCAAGCCTGTAGCATTGCAGGGGATGTTACATCATAGATGCAATAGGGAGACGCAAGTATATATGCAAATCATATAACAGATAAATGCCAGAACCCAACATTATGTAACATCAGCATACTGTAAGTCATGTCTTCTGAGACTTTCCTCAAGCACAACACTAATTTGTCTGATGGATCTTCAACAGTAGTTTTAGCTAATGAATTAGAAATGCACTGGATGTCTTGTGCATGCAAAGTGTGTGTATATATGATCTGGATGTGCATACACACAGATAGACGTTATTCACTCTCAGGCAACAGCCGTACAAGGTGAACAAACACAACAGTGTAACCTCTGTGCATCACAATATTTCCATCTAGGAAATGACAGCTGGTTTGGAAGCCCATTTGATACATTTGATTGGAATTCTTCTTGCAGTAACTTCTGTCTTTGATTTTCATGGCGCAATTCTCTGGCAAAGCAGAAAAGAGTAACTTCTCTGTATATGCAACACATCCTACACAAAATGATGCAGAGAACCGGTGACAGGACAAATAAATTTTAGAGACTCATCTGTGGTACAACACAGGCAGAAAACCTTTGCTGGACACTTGCAAGTTATGATCAACCTCTTCCAATTTTGGAGTAGAAGCATATAATGATGATGATAATTATAGGAAATGTGAAATCTTTTCCTTCTTTTCTCCTTTTCCTTTTCTTCTCCTCCCTTCTCTTCCCTTGCCTTCCTCTGTCCTGCATGTGGGTAGGAGGTTTGTTTAGTGATTGTAAGAGAGCCTTCTGCTCCCAGCAAACTCTGAACACATACTCTGCGGCCAACGTAGGTGAAGCGAGGGAGATGAGAAGGGGCAGTGATGATGGGAGGGAAGGCACCAAGCCCAGTTCTCACAAGAGGTTTGGCTACACAGTATCTGATTATTAATGTCTATCAAACATTTTGGCTTGTGTCCAGCTTGCTAAACAGAATGGTGTCATGGCGATAAGATGAAGGCCCCTGTGCCGACACAGGCAGAAAGCCAGAAGTTTCCACATAGATTCCCTTGTCTCTCCACCCTTTCAGGTTATATTAAGAATGACCTCCCCTGTTGCTGATTTGGACTGCCTAATGGGCACCTCAGAACAAAGAACATAAACCATGCAGTTGACGAGACGTTGGAGAGGTGAGATAACCAGCTCTATGAAACACTGCAACATAAAATATCAACAGGGATCATGTATCCAGAAACTTGACTGTTAGGTCTTTGTCAAGCAGCAGTGAAAGAATAAGTCAGAGTATCTGAAAATACATACTCTCCAAACAATGCTGAGACTGATCCCAGAATAACAGGCTTATTTGTACGAATAGAAATGAACTAGTCTGAACGCTGTATCACAGAGCCGTGAAGCAGCGAGCCCAAGTCTGTCAAGTGCTTGTAGCATTGTGCTTATAGAGGGTAAGATACAGACAGTCATCTTAAAATCTACTGGTATTTTGGTTTTATCTTTCTGAATCAAGGAAAGGCTTTTGTGTTCTCCCTTTTGTCCCAGACTCAGCACAGTCTTATTACATGAATGGCCAAAATCGTGTTTTGCAATGTTAACTCTGTTCTTGAACACAGGGTGGAATGTGACATCACATATCTAATTTTCTTGAATATGTTACTTTTGGATATACTGCCCTTCGTCTGATGTTTTTCAGGCAAGTTCTGCATGATTACAATGGAACTATTTTTGAGATTATTAGTCTACAACTTCTAATACACTGGTATTTAAAACACAGGCCTCTAGAAATTCTCACCCTTATGACTACACTATTTCCAGGAAAAGGACCTTGTCAGCTGGAAGCATGATATAAAGGGAGCTTTTTATATTTGCATAGAAATTGTTTAATAGCAAGGTCTCCAGGGTTTCTCTTTGAACTCAAATACACAAATTTAATAGAATTAAACAAAATACTCTAAATATGACAGAAATCATGGTACTTGAGGAAAGTTTTAAAATCCATTTCTTCTTCCTTTACCTTAATCCTGGCCAGAATTTTTAAAGCTTTGTGGTTTTAGGCTGTCATTTCATAAACTCAGTTATTACTCAGTACCCTTACTTTAAATAGATTTGTCTATTTCAACTCATGGCGTGTGCTATCTCTGTGGGACTCCATGGAAAAACTGTACAGTCATTTATCTTTGTCACTTTCTGCAGGATCTAGAGGGAGTAATCATATTAGCTCAGCAGATTTAAAAATAATAATAGCTCCAAAACACCCCACATGAGCTGCTAATTGGAATAATATGTGCTAAAGATAAACCAGACAATTTTTTCATGGATCCCACTGTCTCAGCAAACTGAATGAGAAACAATGGCTCTTCCATCCATTTCATTTTTACTGCATAAGTATAATTTAAAAAGTAGTAATTAGGTTCAATTATACTCTAATCAAAGTTATTGTTCATCACCACCTTTCATGTTCCTAATTAAACAAGTCAAATGTAACTTCCTTTTCAGATGCTTTTAAAAAATCTTGCACTTTTCCTTTGCTGTCCATTTAAAAAAAAAAAATTGTGTGTATATGCCCAATAAATGAAGAATATTAATCTTGGACCTTTGTGTAGATTTGAAAGAAGGTCTGGACAAATTTTCCTTTAACAATGTTACTTTAATTTATATCACAAATGCTATACTAGATGCAATGCTGTTGTGTTCAGTTCAATATTCCTAAAAAAGGAAGGTCAAGATCTGTACACAATATAGTAAGTATTTTTGTCTACCTATTCTTATTTGCACAATTGCTATAACTACTTGGGGAAATCTACATTTGGCTGAGTATCTAGTTATTGGACAATGCTCTGATTTAAGTAATATGTTGGCGCAGAGATAATATGTCTTCTCCCATTTGCCTCATCTTTTAAAATGACACATCTTATGAGAGTGTAAGGACCATAAATACAGAAAATTCACCTTTATCTGAACATGGAAAGGCATGGTTTATTAACAAGAACAGGTTCATCTTAAAGTAATTTTTGGTCTGGAAACTAAGCTATTAAGGAAGGTGGCAATTGAGACATACATTACAATCTTTCAGTCTATATTACATTTTAAAGAATGTAAACTAGAGATTAAACATTTTGTATTTCTTATCGGTATGATTTCTTCTAAGTTTTATTTCTAAGTTTTAAAGAGAACTTTTATTTCCTTAGCAGAAATGAAGAAGCTTTTGTAGACAGAGCTAGGCAAAATTTCCCAAATACATGGCAATATTTAGATGTATTCAACTCTGGATAGGCAACTTTGGGTAGAACAAAAAGTTGATAAAATGAAATAGAAGCCAAATTGTAAAAATAATAATTTGACTTCATTAAATACATCTTCTCTTATTTCTCAAAAAATGTACCAAACTCTTTTTCTGCATTGTTATCAGAAAAAGACCACCTCAGAATTTTAAAATTAAATACTGTGTTTGCACTATATACTGATACTTACTAAAAATTTAGAACAATGTGCTGGTTAAATGAAATTCATCTGGGTTCTGTAGGGTACCCTCTCATATTACAGCTATAATAATAACAATGGAACAATAATGCCTGTAGGCAAGATCCATGGTTTTGGCAAATTATTCCACATTCTTGATTTATATATACCCAGTTGAGATTTCAATGAGGAAATGGTTGAGTTCTTCTGGTAAACTTTTGTGATTGTCTTACCTAAATGAAATATGACATTTAAACTAACATACATATGTTTAAACATAAATGTATTTTGTTTAAGTTCCGTTAGGGCACCCTCATAACTTTATCATGTTTCTTGTCTGTGGTCACTGTCGAAGAGTAGTAAACTCTAGTTGGGTGATGGGGAGGACTGATAATCCATCTGAAAGGAAGAGTGATGATGCATGTGAAGCAGTAATGGAGATGCACTTGGCCTTCCACGTACTTCTTATATTGTTTCTAAGAGCACTTTAATAACTATTTAGTAACGATTTTTAAATACAGCAGAGTTCCTGGAGCAGAATCAATGAGTGTCCCTAAATGTGTTCATCTGCTAAGTCCCTGGAATTATTGCAGGGTTAAGTACAGTACATCTTGAGTATTTTGTTATAGTAGGCTTCGCTTATTACATAATGTACAACAAGCAAAAGCATAAATCTCCAGCTCCTCATCAAATGGACATTGTATGAACAAGTGAGAGGAAAGCAGTGGTCTGTGTCTGCATGGTTAGTAAAGCATTCACAGAACTGAGTTTGAGAGACATACCTTTAATATCGTATAGCATAGGAAACACACAGTCTCTGTCATTAGTTTTGTATTCCAGTAATTGTTCTTCATAACTTACCTGCTAGGCAGTTGAGAATGTGTTATTATCCACATTTGGGGCAGGGAGGACAGGGATGAGAGTAAGAAAGTTATGCAGCATGTTATTGAGGAAACTGAAATAAGCCAGGGTTGCGTGTGAATCACACCTCCTAGGACTGTGCTGCTAGCTAACGCTTATGGTGATAGTGGATATCATTTTTATGATGTGTTTATTTACAACTTACAGTCAAGTTACCACCTGAAATGCTGCACTGTGCATACAGACTGTCAGTTTGACCAGTAACTTTGTTGACCACCCTCTGCACCCATTGTCCCAGTTTGCTGTTATCACTGCTTTTTACAGTACACTAAATTAATATAGCCTCTCTGTGGCAGACACTCTCTTTACACACAGCACAAATTTTCCAGGCTGAATGTTCACTATAGCTTTCTAAAATCAGTCTTGGCATACCTGGTTAAAACACTTATTGACTTCAGTAATAGCTGCAATTTCCAATCTCACTGCATGGTGTTACTATGTTCCAGTAACTACGTTCTAGCTCCACTTTGGCCCAGCAGTTTCAGTCTCTTTAAACAAATGTTTTGTATTAATCCCATCTTTTCTGATCCTCGGCCCACCCACCAGTGAACTAGCAAGTCTCCTGCTGCATTCAAAACAATGCTTGGACCTTCAAGTGCAAAGCTTTAAAATCTTTTCCACCAGTCCTATACAGTGGAAAGAGGTGTGAGCACTGAAGACAAGGAATTCTCTGACCTATTTAACAGGCAGAAGGACAAAAGAAGAACTAAAAACTGGCCTCTGGCATCAAAAGTTCCTCTACCTACTTGTTTCTTCTGTGGTATTATTTGTTTGACAATAACTGACTAAAGAAAGTTGAAAAGTTCTTGGATTTTTTTCTTGTAGGGGCAGTTGGAATTGGTGTTGTATTATGAAGATCTCTGGGCACTATCACAGAGAAATGTAATAGCACAGACTTGAAAAGAACTGTGTATGTAAGTTACAAATAGAGTGTAAGTTTTCTCAGCCCAGACATAAATGCTAAAGAAACATGGGTGTGACTTTTTTAGCCTCCAACTCCCTATTAAAATCATCAGACTTCTATTAAGAAATCAAGTAAAACAAAACAAAGAAAGAAAGGAAGAAAGAAGAAAAACAGTCAAGGCTTTTGCTTTAAAATATCATTGCAATTCAGATTTGACGACTTGGCACTGCTGTGCTGAGTAGCATTTTCAGTCTTACTTTTTCTTGCAGAATTACATCACTACCTCAGAGCGGTTTTAAAGGACACTGAGGATGATGTACTGCAGTTAAAAATGAACAGAGCTGATATTTCAGGAAGGACTGACCGTCAGGTCACCATAAAAGGAAGCTTTCTTCTTTTCTTCAGAATCCTTTCCTCTTCCCCGTGCTGTGAACTTGCATGAACTGGGCATGTGTTCCCTTACACTTGCACATGAAAGCAGATCCAGGAGATGCATTTTGATGCCAACCTACCATTCTGATGCCGTTCTCAAAGGCCTGACGTGCTAGGGAAGCAGGTCCGTCCACAGTCTTACCGTCGTCATCGGGCCCCCAACTGGCACTGTAGATGTGGATGTGCTGGGGATTAAGACTTAGAGACTTTGCTTCTACCATATCTGTCACATCTCCGTCCAGCATCCGTACACCTTCAAAATGAAGATGCAATGAACAGGACCAACCAGCTTAAAATGCCTTTTTTTATTTTGGTCTCTCTTCAAGTTTTAAAAATTATCTACAAGTCATTTATCCACCACACAGCTTTGGAACTTCAACAACAAACCTTTATGCTAAAGTAAACTTAAAAAAAATACTTAACCTTGAAATGTTTGTACGTCTCACTTAAAGCCAATATATGATTGTCTTTCTGTTTTTATACTGCAGTGAAACTACAGCACCTACTCCGAGTCCTTCACAGTCCTAAGTATGTTGACAGACAGATCTCTGCTCACAGATAAACATGGAATTATTCCTTCATTTTGTGAGGCCACAAAGAAGAAACTGGGGAGAAAGCTTGTGTGTACAGACTAATTCCTGTGCACAGCAGCAAGGTGATTATTACTAACAAATATCCTGTATGTAACATTATTCAACCCGAACTACAATGTTGTGACAGAAGCTTTTGTAAGATATAATCTGAAATTCTGATGTTAAAAGAATCCATTCATGTGGGTTTGGACAAGTCAATGTGCCAGCTCTTCTAACGCGAATGGCATCATGACGTTTTAAGGTAACTAGACAGAATGAGATAGGCTTAAGTCTGGAAACCAGGAAAATCTTAAAGTTGTTCTTTTAACTAACTGAAAAGCTTTGACTGAAGTTAATTCTGACTGAGAAAACCACCAACACCAGTTTTAACCTAAACAGAAAGAGGATCTACACAGAGCTAGCGTGACATGTGATCAAAGGGATGTTAAATATTAAATAATAATTAGCACGTATGTATGATAGTACAGAGTAATGATTACTTCCACAATTAACAAGTTTAACCCTCTTTCCCCTTTAAAAGGCCACTGCTATTTATAGGCCAAATTTACATATTTTTAATTACAGCCACATTTCATTTTGCTCAGGAGCTCAGACTGAAGTTACTTGAGTGTTTACCAAGACCTTAACTTCCAATTAACAAAAGGCAGAGGGGGTGCTTTGTTGATAAAGGGTCTTTTTTTCCCCCTTACTCTAATTGACTCAAAAATGAAAAGTGATCATATTTCTAAGTTCGTATAAAAGCTGCCCATGTTTTGTGAGATAATAAACTTCTACAAATGGTGATCTCACTGTGAACTTTACTTCATAAAAAAAGTCATTAAACTAACTCTGGGATTCTCAGGTTTTTTTTTCTTCCTCAGCATAATCTCAAAAATTTAATGAAGGTAGAACTTGTGTTCTCAATTTCTTTCATGCACATCATTAAAATATATTAGTTCTAAATAAACACAATAAAAGGTACATTGCTTTAGAAAGAAGGAAACTAAAGCTTTCCTGTATGTCTCCGTTACTGCATAGCAGGTCTAAATAATACTACATGCACCCCGTGAACAGTAACTCCAAATTCTGTCATTGGCACCTGAAGTAATTCACATCAGGTTTTTTGCTAAGAGTGAAGTGTCTGCTAACACAGACAAGGCTATGACTTAGATGTTGCTTTCTCCAGCCAACAACTGACAGACATGCTTCCAGGGTGACTTTGAACAACAGATGTCTCATCGGCTATTTAAAACTAAAATAACTCCTCTCTCTCTCTCCCTCTCCCTCTCCCCTCTCCCTCAATTTCTTTTTTTCCCCAGATGTCTGGAGTAGTTAATTCTGCTGATCACAAACCCTCCAAACTTCATTTGGCATGTGGTGATAGCACAACAAAAGCTGTCCGGAAGGCAATTAACAGACTGCGTTTGCAGACTGTTCCACCTAAGACTTTAGAGCTCTGTAAACTTTTTCCAATATTTGCAGTAATTGCCAAAATGTAAGCGGCATTTTAGTCAGAACAAAGTTTCAGTGAATCATAGGAAACGTGCAAAATTGAGCTGAAAGCAAGCTCTCTTTTAAAATGTTTGTTTATAATCAACATCTGACTTAAACTTAAAGAAACAGCTGAACTAATTCCTCGTCAGCTGAAGACAAACTACATCTGTTGTGCCATAACTCAGTGTAACTGTTTTCCCGTCAGGACTTGAGCCCAGCCAAGTAACTAAGCATCCAAATCCCCACAGATGCTTTGCAACTTCCACAATCAGTCTGCAACAATAACACCACACTAACCATCCCTTCCTATAAAAAGTGTCACAAGGTCTGTAGGTGTTAGTTTGCTATGCATGATTACTGCAGAAAATCATATCAAAAAAAAGGATCTACCCCTTTGGTGCACTGGTTTCTCTTTTAGTGAAAGGGTCTGTAGCTTAGCTAAGCATGAACTGCAGGCATAGTGCATAAATTTTTATAAGAAACATGTCACAACCTGTAAAAGAAGGCTCAAACTTTCTAAGGATCTTATTTTGACCTATTTGTGGTCAGAGGATCTTAAATGTGTGGAAATGAGACATGAAGCATAAATTTTTTCCACACTTGGAAAAAAAAGTAAGCATTACTGGTGGATATCTTGTTAACAACTTCCTATCACAAGGATCATTAATTGGATTTGCTCAGCTGCCAGTATTTGATGGAATATCCATGGAAAGGATTTCTTTTCCCCTTTGCTTTATCTCCTTACTATCCCTTATGCATACATATATGGCTTTTGGTTTAAAGTAAAGAATACTTATCTTGGTGGAGCAAATTCAACATCACTGTTGTAAGTGCTCTTCTATGTAAGGAGAATGTAATTGCTTTACCCTGAATCCAGTTTCTTCCCCAAGAAGGCCCCAGGAGGGTCTTTAAATCCCTGAGAAACAAGTTTGCTGAACACTAGTTCAGTATAATGTGATTCAACATTTTTACACTCTGTCTGGCCTGTGGAGAGGGAACTCACCTACTATATGTGTAGCTTATGGCTTTTCTGAGGGAAGGGAGGTAGGCACGCCAAATAGATGTCAGCAGCAGCAAAACTCTTACATACATATACCTAGTGGAAAAGGAAGCTTAACCTTCTTTCCCAATATTTTGGAACTCCCTCTTGCCTCTGATTTTCTGCAGATTATCTGCTGAGCCTCCTGCAGTCTTACTTTCAAGTGCTGATGCTTTTAAAAGGTGGTACTCTATCTCAAGTGAAGTTTACACACTGTTATCACTTCTGAGCTTTTCAGAACAGTGTTAGGGATGGCTTTACAAAATCATGGTGACAAATGGACTGGATAAAACCTTTATTTCACTTAGACCAGTGAAATTTCTTGAAGACTGTATATTCTTCATACAAAATAAATACATAAATAACAAAAGGACATAGGTATCCAGTCTTTATTGTTCCCATTAATTGCATTCACGTTATGTCCATGTGAATCAGTTTTTACAATATATTTATAAAAGGCTATGATTTAAGTAATATTGCTGGTGGGTTTCTAAAACATTGTTATTGCACATTCCTAATGCTTAATAAATAATAACCTATTAAGCATTCACTGTTAGTAATGGAGAATTTTCAAGGACACACCCAAGCCGTTGCAGGTTTTGTGACTATCCAACCCACAAAGAAACTTCTCCAGAAGCCATCTTTTATCTCTGTCAGTGCACTAACTCTCCTCTGACTGGTTTGACAATGCAATAAATCCAATTTCATAGCTGCTGGTACATGACCAAATGTAATGTCCACATGAGACAACCTATTCATCTGCCACAAACTTACTCACTTGGCCAGTTCAGAGTTTCTAAACCACTCTGGCCAAGTAACTTCACAGGCAGGCTCTCCACCTGAAGGGAAATTTTTTTTCTGCATCACTCTAACCTTATGCTGGATCAGGTATTGTCTATTTTCTTGAAGCCAGCAGGAAAACAGAAAGCTGGCATTAGGATGATGTTGTGTGCTTTGGCTAATTTGAAATACAGCTGTGCTCACATTTGATTTGGCCCAAACTTGTACTGATACAGTAGAGAACAGACACAGTACTATTAATTGTGGAAACAAGGTCTCAAGTCTGCCTGATGGTATTTTTGAACTGTCCTCCGGTGTGTACATATAGGTAGAACTTCACTTGAAGCATTAAAATCTGGCACAGGCAGGCTACAGACTAGAAGACATGTAGATGACATCTTGATACTCATCTCCACAAATTAAGTCAAAGTTCTTAATTGATCAGCCATTGACTAAGAATTCATAGAAACCTCTTGAAACCTCTTGGCTGAATGCACAAAAAAGTGTGATCCAATCTTGTATTTCAGGCAATAATCCACTCACACAGAGGAATCCAAAGATTCTCTGCAACCACAGCCAAAACCCACAAAAATGTGTTATGTTTTGACAGTGTTTTGTTTGGGATCAATATGCAAGGCAATATTTCTGATGTGTAAATTAACTTCTGGTTTGTTAATCACTTAGAGGTCTGAATGTGTGAGAAAAGCCAAATGTCCTAGTTCTGGGTTTTGTGTTTTTATCAAAGGTCTCACTTTCTATTTTTCTGTGTCTACTGAGAGGCAGTGTTCCAGTGAGCACTGGAGAAGTGTCACCGCAGATAAACTCCTTCAGTACTACTATTTAAGAACCACTCTACAGCTGAGATTCACTTGCTCACACAGCTAGGTTTGTTACCCATACAAATCTCCTTCTCTTGTCGAGAAAGGTCTGAACATACCATTTACCACAAATGGCTCTTTGGTTACTGGTTTTGTTGTTTGGTTTTGGTTTTTTTTTGGTGGGAGATTGTTTCACATACCTCCAATCTTGGCATTAAAGGCGATTCCTACTGTGCAGTGTGAGTTGTTTGCCGTGGCTGCCACTTCTCCAGCACAACGGGTTCCATGCCTGCAGTCAGACAAACAATTTTCCAAGTAAGCACAGACTGTTGGGATTAAAGACTTTGACTTTGCTCATCCTCAGGTGCTAAAAGAGCAATGGTTCACAATGTCTTGCACTACTTAATCCCACGTAGTAATTTATACCCATGTTACAATATTCCTCCAAACACATCTTAACATCATTATCACAATCCTATTAAACTCTTTAATCATAGGCTTTCTAGCTACTGGAAACATGCACAGTTTTAACAAAGACAACATGATACACAACCCACAGCAACAGAAAGAAGTCTTGGATGTCAGTTCTTGATTTTGAACCACATCTTACATTACACACAGAAGTTTTGTCCTGCATTCTCCCACAACCACTCATGTTGCTAGCATGTAGATCTCCATACAACTTCAAGCAGGCACAGCATGTACCACACATTTCCATGAGGAAGATAAGATTGTGCAAATGCCCACACTGCTCTTTAGAGGCAAGCCTAAGACTGGCCTCATGCCTACTATGCTCAAAGCTTCTGTATGTCCTGATCATGCCTTGGGCCAACCCTGCAAGCCCTTCTAGGAGCAGAAAAAACAGCTGAAGTATCTCCACATCAGAGCTATATACCCTATGCCCAGAAGCAGAGCTGGGCTGTAAGGGTATTAGTCTTAAGAAGCTGCTGAAGGAAAACACAAAACGTCCAGCAGTTGCCCACCCCCTTCCCCACTGTGCAAAGCCACAGTGGGATGCTCTGCCTAGCCCTGATCCATGCTTTCTACAAGGTGGCAGTGGTCATCCATATGGCCATCACGGTAGGAAAGCTGTCCCTACTTTTTGTGAGTTTCGCCTCCAGTACAGGTTTCACAGGGTGTTTTCTACCAGTAAGTTTTGCCCTCATCCTTGAGCAGTTAGGCAGCTCCATTGCAGAACTGCGACACAAGCAGCAAGGAGCAGAGAGGGAACTTTAGAGAGCTGCAGTAGAGAGGAGACACAGAGTTTTAGACCAGACAGGAAAAGAGATGGGAAGTTGATGGTCAGAAATAGAAAGACAATGTTAAGGCTTGGATAGCCACAAAGAAAGAAGTTTATAAAGACAAGGCAATAGATAAGAACATGGCAAGCACTTCAGAGGAGGCTAAGTGAGGTCAGTTGTGTACACAGGCACTCTTCTGCTGGTGGTGGTTGACAGACTGTTTCGATAGAAGCATCCGAAGAACATGGGTGTTTTTGAATTAATGTTGATATCCATATTACAGACAAGAATCACAGTTGCTTTCTCTTGGTACAGCTTGTTTTGGATTGAGTCATTCCGTATTTCCCTACTAGTAGTGCAACTTTTTTCCCTTAACCTTTTGAGACACTTAGATGAGAAACACTAAGATAACTTGTTAGGAACAGATTAATGTGAAACGAGAACAACAAACAGGACTAGGAAAAAAGAAAGGAAATGAAAAACAAGCAATATAAGTAATCAGTGCTAACCTGTTAGAATTTCAAAGGAGATAATTCAGTTTATCAGAAAGTAAGATACATATATAATCTGTGAGAAAAGTGTAATCTTCATGCACAAAATCAAAGTAATAAGTTGGATGCTAATAAATCCTAAAGCTGGATCATGGTTTCACAATTGTATGTATATCTCAACTAATTTACTATTAATCTGTTCACAATTCATCCTTTGGTTGTCAAATTTGATCATAGAATTTTCAAGATGGAATTTTAAGTTCATTTTTCATATGAAGCTTAATTTTCAAGTCTACTTTACTTCATTTGAATAAAGCCTACTTAACTCTAATTGATGAACCAATGCCTTATCCTATTACAGAATTATTTTGAAAAGCCTGAAGTAAATAATTCAGGAATCACAGCTGAAAATAAGTTTTTTAAAAAAATCCTTCTTCATTTTCAAGTATTTTCAAATAGTGTTTTAGCTCTGTGTTTATTTGGAGTTCTGTCTTTTTAAAATTTATTAATATTTATAGGAAAATGCCAGTCTTGAGAATTATGTACAAGACACAAGACTTCCAAACTTCCTTCTTCTCATTATGATTTTCTTAGGTGCCACATATAAGCTTAGAGGCATTATCAGTCAAACATCGAAGCACAGATGACTGTACTCTAGAAATATAGAAATACCTGCATCTCAGAGCATATAATGTATTAATAAATCACGGCTTGCCTGCTGAAAGTCATGTGGCTGAGCCACAGCTTCCCTGAGGGAGACTGCATCAGCACGAAACTCCTCCAGTGTACCAATTTTGGGGAGCCATGATGGGAGGAAGATTTTTCAGTAGAGAAAGGGGACAGATAGAAACCACACCTGGAGGAGGGAGGCTGCCTGAAGAAGAACGGAAGAAACAGTTCGAGTTTCTCCATGGTTCCCAGTGACTTATCCGGATACCTGTTAGCTACATCCTTTGAGCATCACCCAAAGGGTTAGATTTCCACTAGATCACCCACCACAGCCCTGTCACCCCAGGGCCATGTAGTGTTTGTAGAAGGGAAACAGAGGTGAGTGGCGGGCATGGGGAACGCACAGTGTGACTGCACCTCCCAGCAGCAACGCACAGTAACAGGGGTTAACAGCAACATGAAACTGTAGCCTAAATTCCAGCTGAAGTGGAAGTAGGCACAGTGTTAGATGTAACTTCAGTAAGAAGCAGCTGAGGCTTTAAAGGCCTGGTATGGAAGTATCATGACACATATTTATTGAATTAAAGCACAGTAAGAAATTTCATATAAATTACTCATAGACAAAGAGCATATTGCAGAGAGAATTAGATCTTTGGATGGTTTTACACCACGTGAGTTAAATCAACTTTGCTGAGTATTCACTAGTCCTCATGTATTGAAAAATCTTTCTTTTTATCATATTTTAAGTCCAGTAATAGTATAAATTTATTTTGTAAGCAGATATTATATTAGAACCTTGCTTCTCTGCCAAGATTATTGTTACTTGCATTCTACATTTATAATGGAAATGACTACATTAAAAGTTGTTTTACTCATTTCAGGGTCATATGTATAAAATTTCTCTTCTTACAATCAGTTTCCCACCCTGTGAATTAATCACATATGCAACCCAATTTGTTTTCTTATGTTATCTTTTACGGGTCTTTAAGTAATATTTCAATTATGCTGTGAAAGGCAGACTTTCTAAAAAAATCTGCATGTAAAAATAATGTTCTTTCCGCACTGCTTTTAATTTTTCCTGTCCTAGATCTTCGCTTGAGGTCTACTGTTTGGAACAGACTCTGAATTCTGCAATTAAAATTAGAAAAGCCTTCTGATTAATGATTACACTAATTTCTTAACTAACTAGATAAACAAATATGATGAAACTGATGCCTGAAATTTATTAAGTCTTTTTAAAGCTATGAAAACTTCTACTGAGCATGAAAGCCTGAAAAACTACAAACAGTTTATGGAGGCAACATAACCAGTAACAAGAGGTGAAATGAGGCACTTTCAAGTTAGCATTTTTTTGTGAATGTATATATCAAAACACAACAATCTCCTGTCTTTTTGTGGGTTGCTTGTGTCACATACAAGTTGTTCAAAAAGTTGATGCATTCCTAGAAGAAAGTAGGACTTCTTTTCTACAAAGGCCTATTCTGATAATCTTTAAGGGTCGATGCTTCATTTCACTGGATCCCTCACCAGCTTATGTTGAAGGGAAATAAGTTCCCAGGCTATTAAATGGCACTTTGAAGAGACACTCAGCTAAAAGGTTTTTTACTTGTCCTTTGTGTTAATGTCAGGGTGATTGTAATATCGCAGAACAGAAACATGAAAGGAAGCTTGATTATGAGACATTTTTACCCATCTACAAACGCATCTACTACCTGAAGTCTAACAGAAAGAAAAGGAATGGAAAGCAAAAAGTTTGTTTGGGTTTTTTTTTGTTGTTGTTTGTTTGGCTTATAAGGAGAAACATGAAAAAAATCACCATTCAAAGTCAGATTTAGGCTCAAGAGGCCATCAGGTAAAATAAATAAGATGTTACAGGCATTATCTTAGAAAAAAGTAGATTCTTGCAAAGCTGACCAGCAATTTCCACCGCAAAACCATCTTTTATGATTCTGCCTAGCTTTAGCTGCTTTTGCTAATTTTTCCATTCCAAGCAAATTCCAGTACAACTTTTCAGAAACACATTTATTTTCTTTTTTGAATATTAGAGAAACAGAACACAAAGAACAAAGAAAATAGGCATGCGATTAAGATTTATTTTCTTCTTTTTTATAAGAGGGAAATTTGTCCATCTGTCACAAGTAAGGTGTCAGTAAGGTATTAAAGATCTACGCAGGAAGATCTTAGTAAAAACAATTTTTTTGCCTTATGATGACCTGATATTTATATGAAGAACTTGAAATACATTTTTGAAAATACAACTCCATGAAAAGATGTATACTACTTACTTCTGCTGTATGCATGAACAGTGCTTAAGTTGGATGCTAAAGCTACAGTCTTTTGACAGCTCTCTAAGTATAAGAGACATTTAAGAGGTACACACTCATCTATCGCCCAAAGTAACTTTTTTCAGTAACAGATTTTTTCTGAGAGAGAAATGGCTCAGTATTTCAGGCAATGACAGAAAGAGAAAAGGCACATGCTCTGTGATTAACTATCGCTCTCCACCCCACTGACATAATTGAACCATAAGACAGTTGTCTTTCAATTCACCCTTAATTTGCCTTTCAGAAAAGGAAGAAGGTATAAGGCATCAGGAACATCTTTAAGATAAAAGTTAATTAAGCTGGGGTCTGAAAGTTGCAAGTAAGGAAATATTTAGAGTTCGTGAAGACAGCTGCTGGTAATTTGAAAATGTAAATTGGCTTTGCTTTTCAGAGCCTCTGTCTCTGACAGTTATTCTTTGAATTCCAAAACCACTATGACCATGCATTTCTTTGTCGTATTTTACTCTTCTGGAGTTCATCAAGTATTTCAGAACACAAAAAGCTCAGAGGACTGGAGGATTTAAAGCCCTCCAGCTTTTCATGACACTGACATTATAGTCCAGCCCACTTCAACCTGTCACCAGTAAGTCTTTTCATAATGGGAACTTAAGATGTAGAGTTTCAAAGTATTTCAGTGAAAGCCCATCACAAACATCTCTGGGCATACCAGTAATTTCCTGAGTCTTTCTAAGAGATACACAGCACAGGAATTAATTTGTAAACAAATTAAGATAACAGTGGGGATTTTGCGGGGGGTGTGTATGGTGCGAGTGTATGTGTTGGCTTGTTTGGGTTTTTGTTTTTTTTTTTTAATTCAGGGAAACATCTACAGAGAAGCAGAAATCTTCATATCCTTTGCAAATTCTATGCTGCACATACTTTAAGAGTGGATGTTAAATAATTGTAAAAAGGTTGGAACAGATAGTCTAAAAGTTTACATAAGCTTATATACATTTTAATAGGCTGTGCTTGAACAACCTATTTTTTATAACTGTCAACTTCCTTCCTCAGCATAATTATGTAATAAACATATTCCCTACGCATAAAGACATCAATATTAAGAAAAATAATTACTTAGTCTTTATTATAATTACAAAATCCCAGGGAGGGAACCTGTAACATGAACTCAACTAGGTAGCTGGTGGACATTGAAAATTATAAGACTAAAGGAACTTTAAATATTACAATAATTTTCAAACCTCTATGGAGAGAGGGAGAATGGAATTTTAGGAGGCCATTGTTATCAGTAGGAAAATATCTGAGCTGGCATTTATTTTTTACAAAACTCTTCTTTAGTTGAATTTTCAAATGTTTTCAAAGATCTCTTTTACACTGTAATACATTTGAAAACAGGAAAGCATCGCTATCTTAGACACTACAACATAATACCTGCTGGAGAACATATATTTTAACAGCAATCATCATAAATTAAATTTATCAGAATTGCATTTTATTGCATTCCAGAGTAATGTCTTATGTAGAAAGCAGAAGAAATAATGCTTTAGGGCTGTTAATATAAATGGTCTCTAATAATCTGGAGGATGAAAAATACTCTTTAAACTGGCACTAGGTTGGGATACTGTTCTAGGAATATCTGAAAAAGGAGATAAAGGTACTGTCAGAAGTTAAAAGCACGGGCAAGGAAAACCTCAGTCTTTAGCCTTTAAAACACATTCTGCTACAGCTGAAAAAATGTAAGAATAAATATATTTCACAAAGGAGATATTTGGATACTAACAGTGGATAAAGAGATGACAGAGTAAATGCGAGAAAATTACACAAGCCTTCAATGTGACGTTATCAGGAAAAATGCCAAGACTTGGGTGTTACATCACAGACAAGATACTGTTTCTGAGCACCACAGGGTTGTAACGCAGTTACAGCACAAGACTTGAGTCAAGGTCCCCAAGACTTTTTGCATGACTATGGGAAGTTACTTAAAGAATAACTTGAAATATCTCATTTTTTCTCAAATAAAATCAAAGATGACAGCATTACAACAAACACATAGAACACATCTCAGACATGCACATCTTCAACTTAACAGCATGGGTAACAGCTATACTGCCTTGCACTAAGTTTGTTAACTGTTAGCAGTAAGCAGCTAATTTCTCACAAGTTTTGATATGAGAACAGCAAAGACTGTGCTTCTACAACATTAATTACTATTTTATAGTTTTGTTTTTGTGAATGGGCAAATGAATCTGAGTATGCAAAACAAAAGATGCCTTTTTTCTGTATTTTCTACCAAAGGCAAAAAAAACAGTGAATAGAAGTTCTCATGGAACCAAGGAAGCATGACATAGAATGAGAAACAGCAAAAAAATCAGCAAATAATATATTTAGTCAACGACATAGTTTTATGCATTAAAAACAATAAAAGAAAATAATTACTGATGTCCTAATATGTTTTAACCCAAGGTAAAATTTTAATTCAGCCTCTTTTTTGGAGAGAAAAAGGCATTGGTGAAAAGAAATAAAATAGTTCATAAGCCAGCAAACAGCAAAACTTTCAGCTGGTTTTGGGTTTTTTTTTTTTTCATACAGCCTTTCACATTAACTGTTCATTAACCTTCTTAAGGCGGGTAACTCAATTCTTGTTTTCATTCATTAAAGCAAATCACAAGTAAAAACACTACAGTTTAGTTTCCGCGCACTGGAATTAAACCTTTCCGCAGCAACATCAAGGCCAGTATTACCTCAGAACAGTATACTGCTACCTAGATATACCTAATCAAAAGGAATATTTCTTTTGCATTTGAAATTGAATAATAGCAGGCTTCTTAGACTTCATGCTCCCTTGCCACATAAGTGAGAATATCTTTTTTTAACCTAATTCCAGCTGTTTGAGAGGCTGTGAAGGGATGGAAAGCCATAGAACAAGGAGGATGTGCTCCAAGCGATTCTGGCAATCATTTTATGTATATGAGGGTGGTTGATCCCTTTTTGTGTGCAGCCAGCAGAATCGAGTAGCATAAACACTTGGGAAGAACTGAATACCTGCCATACTTTTCTTATTCTTATCTGTGAGACTAGGAAGTTTCATTACTTCACTTGAGATATACAGAAAAAAGGACAAACAAAGCCCAATCTCAAACCTTTTTGGAACTTGGCTAACAAAATGCTAAGGGGAACATCATCATTATACAGCCTCATGAGGGAAGGAGATGGACAAAATCACTCATGTATTTTTACACAAGAAAAATTATTGTAATCACCTTGTAAAAAAGGTTAATTTCACTAATTTTTACACTTAGAAATAGTGGCTCAATACAATAATTAAATTGCTCTTCCCAGTCTGCCACAGTCTCAGTGAACAGAACAAAATCCTAGAACTTAGATTCTGCAGCATCCCAATAACCTTACTTACTTAACTTTCAATAACAGCAAAGTAACACTGGACTCTTGCACAGCTAAAGGAATCTTTGAAAATTCCCAAGGCAATCACTAAAAATACCAAACAAATCAGACTGCATTCCCAGTACCACCTCCTTCTTGATCGGAAACTACCCCTCTCTTATATAACTTTGCCAGCAGATGTCAGCAATAAAGTGACTTACCTCAGGTCATTCAGTGTTTCAGGTATCTCTGGCTGAAATTCACTTTGTCTCCACAAAGTAGAACATCTTGTTTCTTTGTGGAGAAAAAAGAGTAAGGGTTGATCTGTGGCTGCCCCATTATGGCCTGCGTGAGGCTGGACATGGCTGGCACATGCCTTAGGTCATCTGTTGAAAAGCATTTGACGTCCCCAGCAGTTCCTTCAGATACATCTTGGTTTTTCATTCAATATTATCATATAGATAATACAAGCAATATTCAACCAGGCAGTGGAAAAAACATCTTTCTGGCAAAAGTGTTGACATTCAGCCCCTGTTTCAGTGATTGTTGTTTACCACCAAATTACCTGCCTCAGCACCAATTTTCTGCATTTTTTGAATGCATTTTTTGAACCTTCTGTATGTGAACACAAGCACACTTACTACATACGGGATAGTGCACAACTACGGAGGACTTTGTCCCTTGCCTCAGTTATTGCCATGGTTATAAACAGCAGTCACATCATATGAGAATTAATGAACCATGTTCGAAGCCCTAAATGTTTGGCATGTTATGTTTTCATTTAATGTGACTCTAATCCTAAAGACAGAGCAATCAGATGCAAGTCATCTTGTCATTCTCATAGTCAATGCACGACAGAGATTTCTAACTGAAAATACAAACCCTCCCAAAGCAATCAAACACCCAAACCTGAAAACATTGTATGTCTTCATAAAAGGAAAACACAAAACCTCACAAAATCACTAGATGTGTTTACAGATGTTGTTGGCAGCTTGGTTGATGTGTTGCTTCATCAACTATTTTACTTACAAACTGCACTGATTTAACTGGAAAGATGTAAATGCACTGAAAGAAACAAGCAAAATCTTTGCAGCCAGCTTCTTATACCATTTTAACTATGTTTTATATCACCTTAATTTACCCTTGTTAATTTAAAATAAAGTATTTCCACCCAACGTAACTATATTTAAGATGAGACTTGGAAAATTAGTCCTTACAGTAATTCTTCTTAGGCAACTATATGGATAATGAGCATAGTTTAAGGTTTTGTTAATGTTTTTGGAGTCTAAAATTAATCCTAATTTGGAACAGGGCCTCGGATTGCAAAGGAAGTTATTGTCACTCCCAATATTACCTTACACAAATCAGAAACTCTTGGTATGCTTTATGAATGCTTCTTATTGACTTAACTTAAGCTGCAGGTTTATTTACTAAGTTTAACTAACGAACCGCTATCAGTGTTTCTGAACATATGACTATCTAAAGTTGGATGTATTACAATTTTCAATATTTTTTAAAAGCTTTAGAGTAAGAACTGGAATACTGACATAATGAGTATTTTTGGCTAGGCCATGTATTTGCTATTCCTCGGAAAATCCACCCATATTTATCTAAGATATTAGCCTTAGGAAACACAGGCTTGGATACAATGAGTAAAGTTTGCTAGAAATTTGCTGCTGAAAATTCCAAATGTACCACCTACAGTGAACGTGTTTGTACGTGAGAAAGATCACAGTGTACTGGCTGCACTATGTTATCTATATAGTAAACTTAAAGAAGAGCTTTGGATGAGATGGATACAGGTGAAGTAGTCTGTCACCTGTGTTCTGAGCAAGGGAAAAAAGTGATTAACTAAACCCTGAAATTTGCTTTTCCCTCTGCTTGAATTTCACCACCTTTATATCTACAGTCATACTGTAACAAAATACTACTATTTCATTCTACTAAAGAGGTACCAAGAGCTTAAACTGCAAATCAGCATCACTTCCACTGCTACACATGTCAATTACATATTGCTTTTCAGGGACCAATGGACCAGCACAGCAATTGTGGGATCAGCAGCTCTGCAACAGCTCCACATTTGGATACCTCTCTGGAGTGTAGAAAGACCCTTATACCAGAAAATGCCTACGTATGCAGAGACTAACTTATCTAATCACAATTTTGTGGACAACTTCACCATGAAATCAGGCTCACAAGTATAATGCTTCAGGTATCTGTTATCATAAAGAAACCTTCCAAAGCTATCACAATTACTCCTGGAACTAGTACATTATTAAAAGGTTGGGGTATGACCCTGGCAGGCAGCTAGTCTCAGTCACTTGCACCCTCCTTCCCTTTGAAAGGGGAGCGAATTGGAAAAGCAAATGTGAGAAAAACTTGACAGTTGATATAAAAACAGTTCAATAAATAAAGGAAAAAAAAGAAAAAAACCCCACATCCAAGTGATGTATCCGCAACTACTCATCACCCCCCACCTGCAGACCAATGCCCAGCTGCTCTACAAGCAACAGCTAATTTCGAAAAACTGCCCCCTCCCTACACTCCTCCCCCGCCCCCCCCCCCCCCCTCCCCCCCTCCACAAGCTTAGTGATGAACATGATGCTATTGGCATGGATAATTTCTTTGGTCAGTTGCAATCAGCTGTCCCAGTTGTGTACCCTTTCAGCCTCTCCTCCACCATCAGCCTCCTTGCTTGAGAGGGCAGCAACGAGAAATAGAGGCCCTAATGCGTTGCAGCACAGTTCAGCAGTAGCTAAAGGAAGATTAATCCCACACTGTTTTGGTCACAAACCTGAAACATAGCATCATAAGGGTGCTGTGGAGAAAATTAACTCTGCCCCAACCAGATCCAGTACAACCTCACCATAACTAGGAAAATAAGCCATTAATAATCCTTTATCAGGCCTGCCCATGTTCCTAGACCACCATGACTAACTATGATCCTTATCACCTTAATTCAAGACCATAAGTCTGCTCTGTAACAGATACATTCTGAATTAGGTATTTTATCTTCCATTCCACCATTCTGGTCACAAGCTTTTGTATGATCAGTACTATACACTTTCTGTATTATCAGTCACTATTCATATTAATTCATGTTTCATCCAGACTGACACCAACATGTATCAGCCAGAGAGATTTCAGGTGTTTGATCAATCTCCTTTACTGTAATAGCATATTATTCAGAAAAATGCCTCAGTGAAAAAGTTTTTGACAGTGGATTCACAATAGTTTATCAAACTTGCAATTAGAGGTTCTGCTTTTGATGCCACAAGCATAAAGGGGGAATCAATACTATACTTCATGCATGTATGTGCTGGTGAGAAGACCCAATGAACCACAATTTGCACTTGCTTTTGACTGAGCTGACTAGTGTGAAATCAGCTGACAAACCAATTACCACATACACAGTGTGGATGTTTAACTTTCTCTAATATCTGCAATGCCTGAAAAGGGGACAATACATAGAAATCTATCTCGCTCTCAATTTACTCGGCTGAAGACCTGTATGTATAAAAGTATGCAACTTGAAACTGGTGTCTACCATTCTACTGAATCAAAACTTGCCTACTGTAGTTGTAGACTCTCTCCTTTAAGTCCAAAACCTCAAATGCAGAGCATAGTTAGAGGAAATACCAACTCTGTGAAAAGGACCACTTGAAAAAAAAAACTTTCATTTCTAACTCTCCATAAAAAGAATTCAGAAAAGTGAATGCTACAAATACTGTAACTATCAAAGCTTATATCCCTCCATTGTTGATTTTGAATGGAAAGGGAAGATCTGACTCATTGTTATCAATTATTTACATAAAAGAACTAGAAGTGGTGCATAACACTGGAATTTCATTTTATTTGTGAGCTCATTGTCTGGTACTTCAGTAATTAGAAACAGGAAAAAGGCTTTCCTGTAATGTTGTGGGTAATGTTTTGAGACCGGCAGAGTCTTATCCATTATAAAAAGGAAGCGCATGCTCCTCAAACACCAGTAGGCAGTGAGAAATACTGCTCAGCAACTGATACCAAGGTAGTGAAAAAGGACTATTTTTTAATCTTTGAGCAACGGAATTCTGTTGAGCTTGTTTTGTTTATTCCTCTGTTTGACTTCTCTCACTTTCAATGAGCACAAAAGAAATGTCTTTCCTCGGCTCTCAGAAAATTATAAACCTCATACCACTTGTGGACTTCAGAGGGGATTATGTATTGCAGTGTGATAATATAATGAGCAGATTAGAAGAGTTTATGAAAAGACAATTTTTGGCAGTTCAACAAAACTTCATAGGATATTTTCCACTATTGAAGCTGGAATCTGGATCAAAAGGCTACTGAATCAAGCCTGTAGCCAAGAATTTTCATTTGTCTTTTCAATATGAAATGCTCTCACAAGGGACTGACCACAGAGATCAGCATGAGGGTGCTTGTCGCGGGTGAGCGAATCAGCTTGACAAAGACTGCATCTCCTCTAGCTGGCTAGTTGTCCTCAGCGACCAGCAGTTCTGGGGATCACTCTCAAAAAGCTTCAATGAACACGTTTTCTACTGAGGCAAAACACGAGAATTCCAAAACATCAAACTTAGCTTGTTTTCTGTTCTGTTTTAAGCGACCCATCTCTTTCCATAGGTTAAAATTGTTTGAGATTAAAGAAAACATTATTAAATGCTCTGGCGTGGTGGGTATTCATGATCTATGTTTCTACAGTTTTTCTTTGAAGGAAAGAATTTTCCTTTAAAAAAATTTATGCACATGCATCAGTGTTTCAGTTCGTCCCTGAGAGAAACAAAAGATGAATGATGACCCCTGAAGTATAGCCACCTGAAGGTCAGGCATGTTCATTGTGTAACAGGACAAGGGACCCTATCTACTTTCAGCACAATACATTCTGTAAGCTGCTATGTTTATCTCCCTATTTTTACAATTTTACACTGAGACCTTTAACTACAGCAACTGGCAAGCAAGCGCTATGTTATCTCCCTTATTTTCACAAATTTACACTGAGACCTTAACTACAGCACTGGCAAGCAATGCAGATCTAATATCTTCATGATCTTCATGCTGCGCGTGCCCCTAGGCACTGGTTGGTCACTAGATTGAGATTACCTGGGGACTAGCTGATGAATCACTAACATAGCTCCTTGCCAAATGTGGCAATCTCACTGTAAGCTGGCACAGATTGAATCCTACTCATTATTAAACTTCTGTTAAAATGCAGCACAATCGGATATGGCCATAAGGGCAATGAGCTTAAAATCAGAGTAGAAACCTAAACACGAACTCAGGATTGAAAACTCTGACTGCAGCTTCTACACCATCAACCTCTGACTACTGGTTGGCTCAGACCTTGGTTTTCATAAATGACCACTTCACCAGTTCAGAGAAAACAATCCAAAATCTGCAGTTTCCTAACAATCCTAACCAAAGTCCATTAAGTTTGCAGTGACACTAAGATGCACTAGACACCTGACATTCAGTCAATGGCACCTGGAATTAACAAAACCATAGTCAGTGTAAGCATTTGATCTATTGATCTGCAATACATATTAAGTTTATTCTCTATACTAAATTACCTTTCTGTTAAGGAAGATTTATCTGCTATCAGAGAGGTTTGCTGGCATCAGACAGACCACACTCTGCCAGCTGACACCATCACTGAATCTTTTGGGTTTTAAGCCTCCAGAGGCTGGAGAAGGTCAAGATGAAACATCAGAGTACAGAAAAGAGCAGACACAATGGAGATATCCTCTGAAAAAACCTTTTCCTGAGAGCTGCTAACTTGCTCCAGTTTATCTCCAGCCTCCCTCCTTCCACAGCTGGCACAAGCAAAAAAAAGTAGTGTTTAAAGAATTGCCAAGGACTGTTTTTTTTGTTGTTGTTGTGACCACCCATCTGACAGCAGAATTGTTTTTTTACACAGAAAATAAAGCACAATGGTGTAGCAGTGCTTCTCAGTACAGCTTATCTTCAGTTTTGTCTGCAGCACAATACAGCCAATTTCAAGTAATAGCAACTGGCTAAAAGTATTGGCATACTGGCCATCAAAATGCATAAACTGCATAGACAGATAGCCCAAATTGTCAGCATGCCTTTCTGTCACCCGTGGGAACCTTTTTTGAGATGATCTTTCAAGTCGGCAATGAGAAGACTTCAGGCTCCATCTGTTTGACTGTGCTCAGTTTCTTCAGGTATCTGCTCTGAACAGTGTCACAGCAGTCAATGAAGCTTTTAATTTTACGTTATTGATCATCCAGGAGGCAATAGAAGCTGATCTGCCTGTCAAATCTGTAGCATCTATTCCGATTAAAAGACTCAGGACATATTACAGGTCTTTGACATAAGCAGACAGTATAAACTAGTATTGTCACTCTTGAAAGAAAATTAAGAATTTGGCATTTTATTGAGCATCTACCTTAATGTGACTGACAAAGGAAGGTAGTAATGAATTGGAATGGATGCCACAGAAAAACATAGCAGTATCTTGGATCAAGCAGGACTGAAGCTCACTAACTCATTAACTTTTTTGCTGTTGTGAGAAAAGATGTAAATCTGTCCATGTATTGCAAGGTTTAGACATAAGTAGCTTGTGTTATGATTTTTGAACAGGAAAAATTGCTGTCTCCCCAAAATCTTACACTCATTTAAAAATAATTTAGAAGGTTATTAAAATAACTTATTTATGTAGTGATGCATCACTGAAAAATGTTGAAGAGGCAGCCAAAGAGTGACTCAGTATCTCCAAAACAGAAATGACAGCTTATGTTTAGCTTTTTCTACATAAGTTTAATAAGAGCTACATTAAAGTCACTGGTATTATTTAAAGGGGCTTTTTAAAAGGTCTTCTGTTTTATAAAATACCTGTCAGTAGAATAAGACTTAAGGTCTGACATAGCATCCCCAGGAAATTTCTCATGAAACAGAAAACTCATTTTTGTTCCACCAAAATAGCAACATTTTAATAATATGAACATTTCTGTTTTATTTCTGAGGCTATACAATCAGTAGAGCACCATTTCAGTGATCCCACCTGCATTCTAAGGACCTGTCATTGATAATGCCTAGTTCTTTCAACAGAGATATTTACAGGTAACGGTGGAATAACAGAAAATGTATAAGCAGCAGCACTCAGCAGTAAACCAAAGCAAGATGCTTTGCATAGCAGGAATGACTTCATCCACCTGACTGCTGTCTTTAGCCTCTCAGCAAAAGGAAGCTCTAGTATAGGCCTGTACCACTTACAAGCTTCATGATTTGCTGCCAATTTGTGTAGAAACCAAACTAAACTTCTGGCAGGACTCCTACATACCATAGTAGTTAAAGAAACTATTGTCCCACCCTGATTTTGACTACAAGCCTTCAAAGATTAGTCTAATGTTTCTTTCCACTCTCCTAGTCCTTAGCTAATAGAAGATTTAAAGTAAAACTTCCAAAATGTAATTTTGGAAAATGCCACTCTGGTTATCTACAGCCGCTTCACAAACCCCAGTTAATTTTTTTCTCATTCCTTTTCCTCACCAATAAGCCTCAGAAACAGAAAGCCTTCACTACTAATTAAAGCAAAAAGCTAGCAAACAGACCCAGTGCCCTGATGTTTCACAGCTGTGTGCAAAGCTTCCCAGAGATACCTGCTTGTTTTTACAGCAACCCTGTTTACTTTTTATCATTCCATACCCTACGAGTCAGTTTTAAATTGAGGCAGACTAAACTAGATCGTTTCACGAAACATGGCACATTTGTGCATCTCGCCTTTACTGGAAGACAAAAATCACCATTATACAATGTTGTGCAGTTGCTATAGCAGAAAGCAGGATCAAACAGATTGATCTTGTGCATTACAACATCTTTGCAGAGCATGGCTTTCAGAATGTTCCCTGGTTGTAGTTATCTCAACTTACAGGCACAACTTGAGTATCTAGTGCCAAATGACCAGGTATGCTAGATAATCAGAATTCCTGTCCCAATTTCTGAACATAGTTTAGACACCTAAAAATACAGAAAAGTAGTGCTTTTCAGTACCTATGTAGTCATTCAATTCTTTTTGAGTCCAGTGGGAACGAGGAAGGAAGGGTGACAGTCTCATAAGTTTAAGGTCCTTAAGTGCTGCTTACCAGGCTCAGTGTATCGTGTATCTGCTAAGCAGAGGTGAGGCTGCCAAATAATCTTACATTGAAAGCATGCTTCATGTATCCTCTGCGTCCAAAAGATGACTCTACAGCAACGCTGTACCTCCTGATAACACTGATGAAGCACAGTACAGCACAGTATCTGCTCTCCCACCACCACATTTCACCGCAGGACCTTAGTGGTTGGGCTGTGGGAGTATTCACCAGGAAGGCAGGGTAGGAAACTCAAATCTCCCAGCCTTGGGAGAGAAATTAATTGGTCCAGATTTATATCCCATATAAACCCTAACTAGCAAGAAAACAGAAAGCAGCCAACCTCCTCCGGACATGCTGCGTAAAAATTGATTTCAGTACCCAGACAAAGAAAAAGATTCAGTTGTGATTCACAGCTGGAGATACGTGGCTCCTCAGAGCACCAAAGAGGTGAATCCCTCAAAGTGCATCTAAACTGGGTGTACCCCCACACCCCAACTCCAAGGACCGAGCACCTTTGCAGAGATGAGCCAGGATGCATCCCTGAAGTGTGTGTGGCGAGAGGAGATGGTAGACAATGGGAAAGAGGGACATGCTGTGATGCTAACTGGCAGCTCAGCTGAGGAGAACTCGATGAGGGCCAGGCTGACTATCATATCTTTTCTCAAAATTCCTTGGAGGCCACTGCTGGCAACTGCCTGGACATCACACCCAGTTTTGCGGACAACAGTCACAGGCACTTGGGGCTTTGTCATACAGTCACCCTAGTTCACTGGCATTGCCATGGGAGGTTCAGGCCATGCGTCATTTTCCCTCCTCATGCCTGCCTCGCTCTTCTCTGACCTCAGGCTGAGCTGAATGAGGTACCTGCCTGACCTGGCTGAAAATGCCATTTGTTATTGCTTTTGTTGGCAGAGTAGTTTTCAGCGTGATTCACTCTGGAAGGCTGCACAAAGGGTGGGGAAATGAAGAAAAATCAAATACGAGATAAGAGGTGGAGGCAACCATCCTTTTGTGGTGATCATGGCGGCTGCAGTTTTGCTCTTCCAACACTGCGTAGGGCTATAATACAGTCACCTAATTCAAAGCTAGGGCTGATGGTAAAGTGGTTGGTCACACAAATTAGGTGCTGTAGTGCACTGACTGCAATGCCTATGTACTCTGGGTTGTAAACAACTTATGTTCCCGTGTCCTATCCATTTCAGGTAACCAGCATTTTTATAAACCTCACTTGTAGTCCTGAGACCTCTCACAATCCAAACCAAGGATTTATTAGCATATTTGCTGACTCGACCTTTTTACACCAGTGAGAAGACAACTTGAAAACTGAGGTAACAGCACAGATTCTTCAATTGTAAGAAAAATAGAAGGCTTTGGAAAGAGTAAGTATTGATAGACTTTTATTCATTCTTCTGTTTCAAAGACTGTGTGTCTTGAGGGTATCTCCTAACAACTCCAGTGCAGTATTAGTATTTTCTGTACAAGCATCTAGCTCTGAAATCCTCAGCTTGTCACTAACTTAACTGAGGCAATGCGCAGCTGGCTCTATTTACCATTTCTTCCACATCAGTGTTTAAACTTAACTTTTAACTAAACTTTTTAAACTTAAACTAGCCTGTTTGCCCAATGTTTGTATATTTCAAACAAAGGGTTTTACTGATTTCTTTTTTTTATCTCTCATGGTACTCTTGCTTTAGGAGATTTCTAGTGAAGAAGAGGCAGGTAAGATTCAGTAAACTGAGCATCTGTATGAAAATAGGATGAGAAGAGATGCCTAACAGGCAAAAGGGAAAGAAACAGATCTTGCATGTACTTGTTTCTAGACAAAAATAATTTGGCAGCATGTAAACACATCAAATAAGACACTGAATGAGAGAAAATATGCCAAGATTGTTGTCCCAAATAAATAAACTATTACCATTATTGAAATTGATACCAATGTAATATGTTTCTATGTTAAACAGTATTTATAGGCATCACAACTAAGATGTGTGTGTGTTTTTATACATTCATTTATATAGTTTCTAAGAGCTAAATCCTTACATATTCTCATCTGGGTCTACCAGCAGGATCAAACTGACTGATCAAACAAATACTTGGCAGAATTCACCTCAGTTTTCACAGTTATTTCACCCTATGGCTGAAACCAGCTATGACAGCTCCTTGAGATTCACTGTTAAGATGAGTGGATCTATAGGTAACAGGGAGCGATGCATAACAAGGCCCTGTTCTTAAGCCTGTCCATACATGGTTTCCTGCTGTTAAGAAGAAGGTGTTGACCAGGAGAGGATTCTCTCCTCAAAGTGTGATCCAAGGTTTCTCCAATTGGTTTCTCCACTCAAACCAATGTTAACTTTTGCTGCTGACTCACAGCTCACACCTGCTGCATTCTTCTGGAGGAAGTTTGTGGGATTGTAGGGAAAAGACAACACAAACCCAAAAGCATTTCTGTTGTGTAAAGGACAGTTTCACCTCTTGTAGTCTCTCTTCTGCAGGCAACAATACTAAATGCTTTCCACAATAAAAAACAATAAACAAACAAACCTTCAAGAAAAACAAAACGCAGTCAGCATGTCAACAACTAGTAGCATTCTCCTTCCTCTAATTCATGCAATTCCACAGAAAGTTAGCTCTTTCTGCTAAGTACATAGTTTTAAAAAAGGTTACCAACAAATAACTGCCCTCAAATACCTATGGGGCAGAGATGTGGCCTGCTTCTCGAGGTGAAGTGTCCCTCCCAGTGTCCCCCTCAGCCTTCACTACAGCACATCCAAAGAGCATAGTTGAAATGACCAATAAAAGGAAGCAGTGGTCTGAAGGAGAAAAAGTCATTCATGGAGGTATATCCAATCATCACGTGACACAGATATTGTGATCTGGCAGAACTGCTGCTTTGAGGTTTATAAGGTTTCTATGAAGCCTCCACGTGTAAAACCTCCATCACTTCAAAGACATTATTAGGAAAAAAAAAAAAATTCTTTAACTTGTGTATTTCTTCAATACACAAAGTCTATAAATTCAAGAGAGTCAGAAAGCCAAGCCAGTTGTCACACATGATAACCTCCCAACAACTCAGTGAGATGATGTCTGCGAAAAATGAGTCACCCCTTATATTTTGCAGCCCAAACGAATTGAAAGTGATTCATTTCACATGCCCAGACCTCTCCAACTAATTCTTATGTGTTTTCAGATGGCTCCAAATTTTCAAAAGAGAAAGTGCCATGCAGTGTGCATGGAAGAGACATAATAGGTATTTCACAAAGATTTGAATGCAAATCATGCTGCTTTATAAGGAATCAAGCTTCCTACAGTTTCATACAAAAACTGGTACTTCCTACTTGTCAAACAAGATTGAAAATGTCATGAATGTCATAGTGTCTTACTTGTTCTCATTGCTGGCATCATATCGAGGCATAGGGTCAAAATCATTTCCATTGACATCAAAACTGGCCTGTGAATCCTGTAGCCAACATGAGAAAGAAAACCAGTTTTTCATTAATTAGCCATTGACTCACGGGGTTGAATACATTCTTCAGCAGGTTCCTACAAGACAGTAGCTGGGTTAACTAACGTTTCTGTGCATTTATAATGACTGCATGTTACAGAAAAGTATTATATTTAATAATAATGGAATTCACATATTTTATTTTTGGAAAAGGGAGACAGATAACAAATGTTCTAAAAGAGCACAGCTCCAATGTCAGAGAAGAAATAGAAAGTGGTATTTCATTTAACTGGAATTTAACATTTCTTCCTAGAAACTTTGGGAAGTTAAGAGAGTTCATTCTCAAATTGGGATTTTGCTAAATGTTTCAAGTTTCAAGAAATTACCTGCATAATAATGATTGGTATTTCAGTCACAGTTTCAAGGAATAATAAAATTTTCTTAAGAATATTGTTATAAAAATACAGCTTGAAATGCAATACAAACTGCATTCCCATTTCCTTGGGAGTATAACTGTCTCAAATATTTGCAAGATATCTCCATACTTTTGGTTCATATTTTACATTTACCAGAATTCTTACAGGTAAATACAGTTTATATAGAGAGTGTATGGCTGCAAATTTGTACGGTTCCCATTAATCAATGTGGTAGCATGTGGTTGTTGACATGGCAAGCAACTCTTTTTTCACTCTTCTTTGTTCAAAACCAGTGACCACATCCACCTCAAATTCCTGTTTGCAGCCACACCAGCAATATTCTGATAAATAGAAGGCATTTGTCATAACAAGAAATGTGTATTGCTTTGGGGTAATTCCTTGTTGGCATGAGGAAAGGGAGAGAGGAGGTGGTAAGGGAATAAACAGCTGCTTTAAATTCAGTGGAAGGACAGTACAGGGATGAGGTGACACATGATACAACCTGATACAACCTGTGTCATGCACTGACGAGGTAAAACTGTATTTGGTTTGTATAATAACTTAAGAGGTTAAAATGAAGATGTGGCTGCATTAGGATCAAGCATACATTGACAAATAGGGCAGCTGCCTGTCACTTGTGTTTGTGCAGTCCCCCATGTATTTTAAAGCATGGGGAAGGATATGGATTTAAGTTTGGCTAGTTTAAATAAACAGCTTTAAACTGTGGACACGGTTGTAGCTTTTGATGGCTCGTTAAAGATGTTTTTGTCACCTACATCTCTTCAATGCTCTGTCAAGATGATACGCTTGCTTGCAAAAGCCAGTGTTCAGGGCTTTTTTACAATACCTGTCTGTAATGGAACTGACAGCATATGTGTGCTGTGTGCTGGTCATCTTCATCAGTTTGGCTCATCCAAATAAGTTTGTTTTCTAACCTCATGTGAATGTACATCTTGCACACCTTATTTCAGAGAAATTATAAGGTCCTCAAGGTCATGTGTTTTCAGATATGGCTACGCCCAATGCACAGGACTATTCACTCCAGCAAAGCACAGCCCTGGTGCTCTGGACAGCTTCAAACTCTGACACTAACACATGAAGTCACCAGTAAAGAAGGAGCTTCTCCTCAGGTTACATAACCCCCTAAAGGATTATTACACCTATTGTTTGCGTGTGAGGAATCACAAGCAAACTGAAATCCCCTGAGGCTATGAGACTTAGGACACAGAAAACAAAGGCCACGGCTCTACTACAAACTGTGAGGGGACTCATTGGAGTTAAGAGAAAGACTTCAAAATATTCTACACCTGTTTTTAACTGAGTGAGTCATAACAAGTCCTGTCCTTTTCCTTTTAGTATTATTGCTAGCAGTAAGATAAAAGGCTTTAAAGATAAATACATGGAAGGATATGTCTAAAATTACAATCTTTGAGAAAAGTTACTGCCTTGCTAATTACATGTATTGGCCAAAAATTTACTTCAGCTGCATGCATTAACCGAAAACCGGTGTATTCCATTTCTAAGTTCTGAGAGTGTAAGGATATTAAGTAAAATAATTACAGAAAGAGAAAAGGCATCCGATGATTGCTTCCAGTCCTTCAGAAATTCAGGACTCTGGTACGAGAGGCATCCATCTTAAATACGTTCAGATGGAACTAGACCTAACTAAACAAGTCAGATTACCAAAAGCTGTCCTCCTTCTTTCCACTGGTCTTACATTTGAAAACCCTCGTATGCTTCTTCCCACTTCCCTCCTCCCGCCCCATCCTTCCATTTGGGGTGATAATAAAGTAGCAATCTGGACTCCTGTGGACACTCACATAATTCGCATCAAGTCTGGATGGTTTTCTTTCAATGCCGTCATCCAGGATGGTGACCACAACATTCTTTCCAGTGTAACCTCTTTTCCAAGCACCTACTATATTCATATCTGATTGGCAATGGTGGGTTTATCACTGCAGTGCTGGGGAGAGAAAAAGAGATAAAGATGTTGGATGTTGCAGATTAGTGGGCAGTGTGGGGTTGAGATATCCTACTTACATTAACATTAGCATTTAAATTATCACATGTGCATATTGATTTGAATAACAACTACACAAGATAAGATAAACACCTTCAAAGAAAATGATTTAAAAATAAATGGCAAATTAAATGAAAATTGCTAGTCCTGCTTATTTATCTTTCTGATTACTCTTCATGCTAAGCAATAGAAAAGAGAGCTTCCAGCCATACTGAATCACTAGAAGCCATGTGTAAAACAAAGCAACTATTCCTGGCTGTTAAGCACACTCATTTGAAATGTACATTTGAAGTATTCGAATTTTTTCAGAAAAGCAAACCATATGTGGATAAAAGTAGACAAATGCTGTACATAAATGGTCATGGAAAAAAAACCCTTGCTTTTTGGAGCTTATGTGCTGTACAATTTCTTGACAGAATGTCTGGAAATGAATCCAGATTCATTTCTATCTACAAAAGAAGGCTTCTGGCAGGTTTCAAGCAATATCAGCAGGAGATGAGCAGCAGTTAAGAACCTGTAACCAAAACAGCACTCTGAAAAACTTGCAGCTTAGGATGTCTAATGATTGTAGGCAGATTGAGAGCAGCCTGGGGTGCAGCTTTCAGAGCAACCAAGTCCAGTGTGCTGGAGAAAGGAAGTTTAGAGTGCATTAAAAATGAGTGCCTCTCCCTTGACGTGAAAGCACTTAGCTCATGGGAAGAAAGCTGTCTTGCCATAGCGATGAGACATGTCCTCACATATTCTTATGATCCATTAGTGACTAACTCACATGCAAACCTCTTCCCTTCAGAGTGAGTTCAACGAGCCCCTCATCAGCACTGCAGAGGTGTTGCAGAGAAGGTGAAAAGCAAAGGGTGGGAGAATAAAGAAATTAAAAAGAAACTTGTATCATAACAATAGTGGCCACACCAGTATGCTCCACTTCCCTCCCTGGCCCACTACCTCGTGTCCTCAATCAGGTTCATGTTTTTGGCACTCTAAAATTTCTAAGGAATATAAATATATTCATAAGGATGCACTTCACCTTGACTTTGTCCATCTTTCTCCTCCTGAATGTAAGCTCACTGAAGAACTGCTAGCTGTAGCAGGTGCAAACTGACATCAGATTGCTATTAAATGGTAATTTTCCTCCCTTTTCTCCAGTTTACTGCCCTGTATTGTCATCCACAAACCAGAGGATTTAACAGCGATCATTTGCTATTACTAAATTAAGATTACATTACTAGCACTATATATGTGCACATACTAAAAAAATCTCTCTCAACTCTTTCCCTTGCATCTGCAAATCTCTCTCTCTCTCTCTCTGTCTATCCATCTGCACACAAAGGAGCTTGAAGGCCTTCAGAGACCAATTCCAAGGAATGTATAGGGCAGGCTTAATGCTTCTGCTCTGTATATTGCATGGAAATGCTTATGCTGCTGGCTTTAGTAAATTAATGACAGTCAAACTTGACATCTGTACACTGAGTGTCATGGTTGTACACATGGGTTTTCTAATCTACAAAGGGCTTAAAAATGTGTAATGTTTCTAGGTGCCCTTGCATTTTGCAAAGTGTTTCTGAAGTATCAGAAAATACTTGCAAATGCTACTATATCATTCACATTTTGCTGATATGAAGACAAGGAGACAAAAAAGGTGGAAGCACCAGCCTCCAGCCACAGAGTAAACCCAGAAGGAGGTGCAACGGAATCAAGATTTCTGGCTCTGACCTCCAGTCAAATTTACTGGACCATTACACTGTCCCTTTTTACCCTTCTCTGAAATGCCACCCTTTGACTGCTTTGCTGACTGTCTTGTTCTCTTCTTAGGGTAGCTGGTTGTTTTCCTTCTATGCCAGTCAAACTACTCAGGCTGAGCAAGCATATGGGTTTTTAATCCCCATTTCCTTCCAGCTCTTTCCAAAAGAAGATCACTGCTTTCTCACTTAGTAGTGTCACAGTCCCTGCCCTCATTTACCTTACCTGAATTGGTTCTGTGGAGGTGGCTAATTCATCAGCTGCTTTGCTTCATGCACGTAGACAAACATGAGACAAGAGACATCTCTCGCTTTACCATGTGATCTGATGATTCTCTCAAGAGATTGCCAGGTCAAACCGTAATTTGCTTTGCTCCAAGACTGAGCAGAAAGCTAGTCTAAACAAAGTCTCTCCACCTAAAATAATTCCAGGGGCAAAGCCAGCATAACTGCATGCCCACTTATAACTTTGAATCACAGCATATGTACATACGGATACAAATGCAATGGCAGCAAGAAGCATCCAAGCAGAAGTATCGAACAGCAGATGAAGGGTTCTGTTCTTATGGTTACAATATATAACTTATTCTCAAATCCATTAAAAATAGCATATGTTTCATTTCAGCTCTGTTCCTTACTCTTCTTCCTCTTCTCATTCTTTATCTACGCTATTCTCCTCCTCACTCCTAGCTTTATTCTTCTCTTCCATGCTGTCTTACCAGATAAATTCCAGGGTTTTTTTGTTCAACATTTGACCTCAGATTCCTGTATTTTAACCACAAACTATAGCTTCCTCCATATGAGTGTCTGATTTTCTCTGGATTAATCAAATAATCACTTTTCCTCTCAAAGGAGTCAGATTTGGCTTTTATCAGACACTGTAAATCCTGGAGTGCAACTACTCTTCAAATGCTATATAGTATGGTAGAGATAATGCTGTTCCACATTGAACAGCACCTAAGATGACATCTACTATTTAGTTTCACTTGCACTCTTTCCTGTCCCTTTAAATACCTGTTTCCTTCAACTACATTTCTGGTAGGAATTTTCCGCTACTGGCATTCATTCTATAATTTTTCTTTAACCATGCGCTGCTTCTTTACCATCTATCCAAATTACATTGTCAGCTTCTTAGCAGAGGGATGTTTTTTAATTAATTTGGAAGCACCATTGCAATTTACAGTGTTACAGAAATAAAAATATAAAACATCAGTTGTGATAATAAATCCAGAGTGATTGAATTTTATATCAATGCGCAAGTATGGAATTTTACAGCTCATTTTGAATATACTGTTGTCTCTTTTTAGAATAAAATGAAACTTTGTCATGATAACGTACAAAGACTGTATGCTTGCAAGTTTTATTAGATCTGTTAATCTTTGATCTGCTGGTTTCTTGAATTTTAAAGGAAATAGTATACAATAGCTTAATCTACAGAATTTCCCCCTCCTCCAAGCACCTAAAGTAATTCAGAAATTTCCTGCATTGTTACCATGTCTAGACAACTGCAGTAAGCCAGCACTATTTCAACATATATTGTTTTCACCTATTGCCAGAAGGACAGCATCAAAGCAAAAACAACTTCTCACCCAGTTCATAGAGTGATTTTATTGAGATTTTTAAAGGCACTCAAAGGATGATGTTTTCTTTTGGACAGTTTAATTGGAAATGTTAATGACACCACCATTACATTTAATAGAAACCATCTGCAAGGTTGAAAGACTCTTGAAGTACACGTAGGAAGGAAAGGGCTACAGTAAGAAAATTTCAGATATTGAACTTTTCTCATACTTGATATTCAATGCTTAAGAGCATAAAAAGACAAAAGAATCACTTGGACATCTTTGGACAGACAATTTGGAAGCCCTCTTTTGCAATTAACAAGCAGACATAACATAACAAAGGTTTTCTGTTTTGATGTTTGCATAATGCTTTCAGTGTCAGACATGGCCTGGATTCCTTTAGCTATTTTGTGAAATGCTTTCTAAAAACTAGCTTATGATATTTTAACTATCTTAATGTTTCTTGTCCTCTGCACTAATTTTTGTGGTTGGAGGCTTGGTGTATCCAGGGGGGATCAGTACAAATTGAACAGTTAAACTGAGAAATTAGGATCACATAATGGTCAAAATCTTTTGGAATTCCAGAGATTAACATCAAATTAAAAGAACATGACTATAAATCTTTCTGTCTTTTGCAATGCCTGTTAGTCTGTAAAAACAGAGTAGAAACAGAAGTTTCTAATGATGTGAAATGCTCTCTCAGACATGACATACTGTTCCGTCTGTAAGCCTTCATGAGGTACCTTGCATTGGTTTTTCTGTAGTTTTTGAGTTACAAGGTTCTTTGACAAGATCTTTTCAATATCTAAGGGGATCTAGAGAAAACAACATGAAATCAATGACACAATTTTAAAGACCAGTTGTGAGTTCGCAGGTCTTGGATCTCATTACTGGAACACTACATCAGCTTCTGATCCCAGGAAAGCTCTGAAATACTAGTTCCCAGTCGGAGATTAGAAAGAGACTCTTTATGCATTGACAAAGGAAGATAAGGAAAGGAGAAGGAAAGAGAAGGGAAGGAGAAGGAGAGGAGAAGGAGAAGGAGGAAGGAGAAGGAGAAGGAGAAGAAGGAGAAGGAGATGGAGAAGATGAGAAGGAGAGGAAAAGAAGGAGAAGGAGAAGGAGAGGAGTAAGGAAAGGAGAGAGAAAGGAGAAGGAGAAGAGAAGGAGAAGAGGAGAAGGAGAAGGAAAGAGAGAGAAGGAAGAGAGTAAAGGAAAGGAGAAGGAGAAAGAGAAGGAAAGGAGAAGGAGAGGATAAGGAGGAGAAGAGGAGAAGGAGGAGAAGGAGACGGAGGAGGAGAGGACGAGGAGGAGAAGAAGTGGAGATGAAGACAGTCTTTCATATTTCATTGGAGTAGTAATTAAATGGTCCTCGCCACAGAGACACCAGACTACAGTCATATTCTCTATATCAGGGGTTTTGTCAGCTAGTACCTGCAATCATGGACAGACAGAATTGCGCAAGATTGCACGCAGCGGAAGCAGGACAGTCAATGCCTATGCATTTACTTTGATCACACGCGCACAGAGAGGGGACATACAGGGCCAAGGAATGGATCCTGCATTTTGTGGAGCTCTCAGAAGAAGAGACCATCTACCTCTTAGGTCGTCTCAGCAAATACATAGGCAGCCAGTTTATCAGCTTTTAACTTTACTAGAGGAGATGTCCTGATGCTACGTTCAGCTTTCTGAGGTACAGTTTTGTACAAGGTTCTAAGTTAAAACTTGCCAATTGTTCTCTCTCTTCCTGTAAAAAAAAGAGGAATAATCTCTTTATGCTCTTGATGTCATTCACTTTAAAGTGGAATAAAAGAAGCAGGGAGGTTATCAGAGTGTTGAAAGGTAGCTTCTTATTAAATGGCTCATCTAATTTAATAGAAATAATGAGAACAGGCTTTGAAGAGTACCATAATCTGTAAAGCTAATGTGATCTACGGAAATGATTTTTTCGGCTTCTCTAGAGTAAAGACTTGAAAGCCTACATTTTCTAAGAAGACTATTAAAATACGTTTCTTTTTAAAAGTATTTATCACATTTTTTTTATTCTTTCATCACAATAAACAGAGGTGAAAGAAGGATTTTTTAGAAGGAGAGGTGTACTTGCAGATTTTTTTTTTGTTTTATTTTTCTCAGACATAACCTAATATTTAGTGCATGACATACAGCAACTGCTAACTGCATAGGAAATTATTTTCTTCCAAATTTCCAGTGCCCATTTCTGGGCTTCCCAGTTTAAGAAAGACAAGGAACTACTGGAGAGTGTACAGTGAAGGCCTCAAATGATTAGGAGACAGGAACCTTTCCTCTTATGAGGAAAGACTGAAGGACCTCGCTCTGATTAGCCTGGAGAACAGAAGGCTGAGAGGGGATCTTAACCATGCTTATAAATATCTACAGGAGATGTCGAGAGGATGGGCCAGGTTCTTCTCAGAGGTGCCCAGCAACAGACAAGGGGCAAGGGGCACAACTGAACAGAGGAAATTCCATCTGAACGTGAGGAAAACTTCTTTACTTTGACGGATCTCCTCTGGAGATTCAAACCTGCTTGAGAGACCCTGTGCAACCTGCTCTACAGAAGTTGCTTTTGCAGGGGTTGGACTAGAAGATCTTCAGAGGTCCCTTCCGACCCCTAACGTTCTGTGATTCTGTGATTAATCTTTAAATAATTTCTCATTTTTGCTGCACACAATATTTTTAAACTGTAGCAGGAGCAGACAGATAATATAAAGTCTGATTCATTTCAAATACAGATTTTTTTGCATTAAATACTATCCGACTTCTGGAGTCATGCTTTTTTGAATTGCTACTTTTTAAAATCTGTGTCAAAAAGTATTTCAAGACTGTACCATATTAATATTTAACACCAATTTATTGCTTATGCAGCTTCAAGGGGTTAGTTAATTTACTTCAGATATGAATTTGGTTCTAAAGCTTTATTGATTCTTTACGTTAACAAACAAAAATACACTTAGAGGTCATAGAACAATCACAGACAACATTATTTTATGCCTGTTTAAGCAATGAGGAACAGGAAATCATATAGAAGGGCTTCTAGTATATCATAGGAGTATCTGATGGCTATAGTGAGACAAGAATAATGTACAAGACTATATATATGGGTTTTTCCAGTGAAAATACGGAGGTCATAAATCTTATTCTTTGGCTGTGATTACATTGCTATCTTTCCAAAACAGAATAATTCTAATGTGTTAAATTTTATTCAAGACAATGCCATCATTTTTCCATCAATGGCACCTTTTAAAGTCACACTGGTTGTTTTTTCTGTAACCTGTGCGTGTGCTGGCTTAAACATGATTTATTCACGGAAGCCCTATAGTCCATATTGCACAGGCTGAGGACAGTGCAGCCTTTTTGTGGGTGAGAAACTTGCCCTCTTCCAGGTCTGCAGAGAGTAAAGTTTCTCTCCAGCTGCAATTCTGGAACCTGCAGAGGCACAGAAATAATCTGCCTCTACTATCTCCTCTTCTTTGTACTTGTGCATGACTTGTGCTCCATTAGGATGTCTGCCTCCAGTCCTCTTCCCTCTCATGTTGCAGCACACGAGGGACTCACAGAATCACAGAATCATTTTGGTTGGAAGAGACCTTTAAGATGATCGAGTCCAACCATTCATCTGCACTACCAGGGTCCCTAAACCATGTCCCCTCAGCACTACATCTACACGCCTTTTGAATACTTGCAGGGATGGGACTCCACTACCTCCCTGGGCAACCTGTTCCAATGCTTTACAAACCTTTCTGAAATGTTTCCCTAATATCCGCCTACACCTCCCCTGGTGCAACTTGAGGCCATTTACTCTTGTCCTATCACTTGTTACTTGGAAAAGAGACTGACCCCTACATTGCTATAACCTTCTTTCAGGTAGTTGCAGAGAGTGATGAGGTCACCCGTGAGTCTCCTTTTCTCCAGGCTAACAACATCACTTCCCTCAGCCGCTCCTCACCAGACTTGTTCTTTAGGCCTTCAGAAGCTTGTTGCCTTCTCTGGCATGCTCCAGCACTTCTATGTCCTTCTTGTAGCATGGAGGCCAAAGGAGATACAGTATTCAAGATGTGGCCTCACCAGTGCCAAGTACAGGGTACTCCTTCAAGGCAAAGAGAGAAATGTAGCTAGCAGTGCCTTTTGGTCATTGGCATGTTCTGTCACCTCCACTAAGCAAATATGAAAAGTGGCATTCAGAGAACTGTAAAGAACTAACACTCATCCCAAAGAGCAAAAATACATATATGTATAAATGAAATGGAAGAAAGAAGACGACCAGAAGAAGAAGAAGAAGAAGAAGAAGAAGAGAAGAAGAACAAACAACAAGAAAAAGAGAAAAAAGAAGAAAAAAAAGAAGGAAAAAGAGAAAAAAAGAAAAGAAAAGAAAAGAATAAAAAAAAAAAGAAAAGAAAAAGAAAAGAAAAGAAAAAGAAAAGAAAAAGAAAAAGAAAAAGAAAAGAAAAAGAAAAAGAAAAAGAAAAAGAAAGAAAAAAAGAAAAGAAAAAAAAGAGAAAGGAAAAAGAAAGAGAAAGAGAAATAGAAAAAGAAAAGAAAAGAAAAAAAAAGAAAAAAAAGAAAAGAAAAGAAAAAAAAGAAAAGAAAAGAAACGAAAAAGAAAGAAAAAGAAAAAAAAAAAAGAAAAAGAAAAAGAAAAGAAAAAGAAAAGAAAAAGAAAAGAAAACAAGAAGAAAGAACAAGAAGAACGACAACAACACAATAACAACAAGGAATTCTAATAAGGCAGCTAGAATGTGGCCATTTTACCCTGGATGCAAAAATAATCCTCATGAATGCCGTACGACAGACCTGGTGCATTCTGTATATCCTTTAATCAGTGCTCACATGTTGAGAGGTATGAGTCAATGTATGGACAGATTTCTCTGTGGGAAGTATTGGGAGAAATATAAGAACCTGACACAGAACATTTTGGGGAGTTAGTAAAGAACAGAGTGGGGAGAAAATAATTTCCACAGCCTGTGGCTACTGCTAAGAAATGCGGGAAGGAAAGAAGCATGCATGGGAATACATCTCTATATGACTCTATATTCTCTCAATATGACTGTATGACTGTTACCAGTGCTGCTACTACTGATACTACCCACTACTCTATAAGTAGCCTACTTAGCAAGAAAAGGCCAGCAAGAAGATCAAAAGTTAATGCATTTTTAACTGCCTGAAGACCTGTCTAGGAAAAAAAGTATGCCAATTCTTTTATTAATTAAGAGAGAAAATGTGAAAAGAACAGCTTCTGCCTGGCCTCAGCTGTGCACCATCAACCCTGGGGATCCAGTATTCATGAAGGATGAATATTCCTCAGAGAGATAATTCTTTCCATTCTACCATTTTTTGTGGCCTTTGACTCATATTTTAATTTGACCTCCTCTAATTCCCCCAAAAGAAAGAAAAACAGGGCTGTTTTACAGATACTCCAAGATAGTTTTTGGGGTTGTTTTTTTGTTTTTTTTTAATGCATCAGTTCATGGAGTTGCACTTATCTGTTAAACCAAGTTTCTCCTCCTCTCCCTGTCTCTCAAGCTAGACCTGATGTTTTTGTTATTTCTAAGATGACAATTAGACAGAGCGATGGTAAGCCTTACTTTTAAATAGTTTTCATAAGTTTCTAAGGATTCTTTCCACACACAAAAGACAAACTGTTCACACTTTTTAAGCTGTTTTCAAGTCAAAGACCAACACTTCTACCTCAAGTTGCTAAGAAGCATAGGAGAAGAAGGTGATCTTATTTCGGCTTGGTGTGAACATATGTGACAGAACTGAACCACATGGAAAGAAGGCCCTGAGAGAGGCATCAATTAATCATTACCTTTCCCAGAGACTGAGAGAGTGGGAGGAACCTGGGGCTTATACCACTTCCCTCCCCTTCCCCTCTCTTTTAATTTTACAGGAAAGAAAAATGATGCTTAAGAGGATTTGCTGTTAGGGAATGCTGGTGTGGGGGATGAGCATCGAGCTGACTTAGGACAGACCAGGAAACTTGTTTTCCTAAGAATGTTATGAACTTGTAGTAATGAGGGGACTTGTGAGGAAAGAGATGAAGAGATGTTGGCTCTGAATGCTCATACCCAAATTTTAAGGACTGTTGAACTACCAGTCCTTTTTTCTCTATTTTATGTTTGGTCTGGTCCCTCTGATCCATGAGGCAATAGCTTGGTGACATCTGGTGTTAATGGTGGGATGTCCTGGGGGCAGAAGGAGGGAAAGAGGGACAATGAGAGGAAAGAATGTGAGACAACAGGAGTTGCTCAGGAGACTGAAGGAAAGACACATGTCCCTAGTCTCCTCAAGGGACAAAAGCAGGTAGGAAAAGCAGGGCACACGTAGGTCGGAATAATGTGACAGTCCCATATTCCATTATTAGTAATGGAGAAGGAGTTTTTCCATATTTTCTTGTAGGCATGTGGAGTTCCTGAGGCCAGAACTGTTTCACAGTGCCTTTACTTCAGCCATAAATGCCTATGCTACTCAATATCTAGAAGCCTTTTCCCTAAGAACCATAAAAAGCCATCAGGTTATTTTACAGTTGGTCCCATTATTTCCTTGGTTGGGATGTCAGAGGAGATTATAACTTGCCAGTGGACAAAATTTAAGCTCATAAAACTATTCTCTTGAGACAGAAGTATAAAAATCACTCCATACTGCCCATAGACAGTCTTACAGAAATGTTTAATCTAAGACTGAAATGCATGCTGTGAAAATTCATTAACAGTAGAGGATCAAACTGAGATGAATGGCTGCTATTTTAGTTTGCCTATAGAGAAGTGCCCTAGGCACCAGTGGGCTTTTCACCATTTGAACATGCTGTGGTTGATGAATGCAAGGCCCCCTGTGTATTATAAGAGAAACCTGGGAAGATAAGGCCAAACCACTAGAGGGAGTGGCTAGTTATATTTTGCAGATGAGATCATCTGGCAGAAATCAGAGAACTAGCCCAGAGAAATCTAGGGAGGCCTGAGAAGGAAAAGGAAAGGCTATTCAAGAACAAAATAAATCAAAAGTTTTGCAAAGAAGTACCAGAGTTACTCTTGTTACTGTCTTGGGAAATTTGACTCATCTGATTAAATGTTGAAGTCCTTCTGCAGTGCTGAAGAGGTTAGTCCAGAGACATATGACACAGCTGTGCATGAAAGATGGTGCAAAATAGGCAATGAATGTAAAAATATTGTGAAAATGGCAAGGGTCTTAAAGGAAATCTCAACAGAGTGTCAGTATTCAAGCTATCTCAGAAAATATAGATAGTGCAGAAGTTCTGGAGAAGTCTGGTATATTTGCAAACACTATTTTTATGGAAAATGGGACACAGATCAATGTCTATAGAGCTTTGCAGGGACTTGCAGAGCTGCAGCTAAACTAAACCCCAACTTTAACACTGAAGATATCTAGAGCATGTTGACTGCAAGAAGGAACTTCCCCAGGTGCAAGTAACGTAACTGAATACGTAGAAGTGATCTGTGAACATAATTTTGAACTGATAGCAGAGGAATGTATTCCTGCAGACAGACAGAATATACCACTGTAGTATAAGCAGTTTTTATGCACATCGAAGACTTGAAAATGTAATTTGTCTAACTGGGACTCAGAGAAAAATCAGATTTATGACTGTCAGGCTCATACAGAGTCTGTGCATAGGCAGTCTAAACTTTGAAATGATACCCAGTAATGATTAAGTGCCTCAGCATTTGCACATATGTTAAAAACCCCAGGAAATCAGCAGATGAGAAATCAGAGAAAGTACTAAAGAAAGCTATGATCAGAGCATTATCAGAAGGGAAAACTATACACAATTAGAAATAAACTACAGGTTAAGAGTTCTTAATTTTAAGATTGCTGACAACTCTTCTGGGTCCACTGCTTTTCCTTGTACTACAGGTACAAAATATTCTTTGTGGCTCCTCTTCTCTGCGGTCTGCATTCTTCCTTGCCATTCCTGCTGTCCTTATCCATCTCTTCTGTCAGTTAGCCTTCTGAGTCTCAGCTTTCTTCATTTTCAAATCTCAGCTGTAAATGGATCTTCTTTCCCCTGTTTGTTTTGTTTCTCCTACTGGCTCTGCTGTTTAACTGAAATACTACTTTAACATGAATGTATGTCAAAATACATTGCAAAGTTAAAAAGGTCTTCCAAGTAAAAGGGGGAATTCTCAGAGAAATATGTACCGCCAGTAAACTAATTGATTTTTTCAACTGTTATGTTCCACCATGGAAATGCATGAGGCAGTTACAAAACCATTTTTCTTTACTTAAAAACTGTAATGACATCTTTGGATCCATTAGAGATGTAGTATGAATCTGTAAGCACTTAATAAAGCCACTCAAAAGGAAGCTAACAGATGATCTGACATGTCAGTTTGTACTTTGAAGCCATTATGATGTTGTAACAGATATAGTTATACTCATTTTGCTTCAGGAATAATTTCTGAGCATGTGTAATTATTATGTCTCAAATCTTGTGAGGCTACAATGTTGCCTTGTTAAGGAAAGGTGAAATTACATTCTCCTATAGCACACTCTCAAACTGATGATACAGAAATCAGTGGAGTGGAAAGTAATGATGGCAACAGAGAGAGTGTGTTCTGGATCTCTTGAAGGTGAACCTATTTAAGCGGAGTGTTTGTAATAAAATTTGTATAAAATCATATACAAAACTATGCATGTAAGATTGAGAGTGCAAGGTAAAAATGAGAGAAAGTGTCCAGAAACACCGTAATGGTGAAAAGGACTTAAGACGTCAAGTGGACAGTCACCTACAACTTTAGGAAGATGCTCTATGAAGCCATGTATTATTCCTTCACAGTTAAACAGTGGAAAGCAAGAAAAGTGGGTTAACAGACTTTTTTAAATGACAGCAATGATACTATGCTGGAATGATATGCGCATGTGCCTAGTATTGATGTTTCAAAAAGGACGCTCTTGGAAATGAGCAATGAATCCTTGCTGCTTGTTTTCTGAACCAAGTGCTGGAAACACAATTTACCATGATTCTTAACAAGCTCAAATTATTTTATCTAAGACAGGCCGAAGACATGACTTGAATTGCCTCATGCAAGTTACTCTACACAGATGATATTTCTGAAGGCAGAACATTACTTTAATCTAGTAAAGAATGGCCTAACAAGATAAGTACAGAGCAAGATAAACATGCAACTACATGGCGTAAGATTTTTAGTAGTTAATCATTAAGACAATGCTTTTATAGATATGACTCTTTTACAGATCTGATATTTTATCTAATACATGTTTGTCTTACTGAAAACCTACTGCTGCTCGATTAGAAATTCTGTGCTTGTGATTGCAGATTACCAGATGTACTGATTGTTGGTCAAACAAAATGATCATACAATCCTCTGCAATATCTATGAAATGAATCAGCCAAAGCAGTTCAGATCCTGATTCTGGCTACTGTGAGACTAAAGCAGCTCTGTGCCAGGAACTCCACAGAAGCCCCAGTTAAGAAGTTCAATCTGGGAGAAATACATGTTTTTTTCCTTTTAACCGCCTATAAATACTCTGAGAAGGAGTTTTGGTGTCTGCAGTTATGCGCTGCCTTAAATACAACATATCCGGAATAACTCCATTCTAAATAAACAGAAACATTAATTACTATGAATAAAATTCAATTAAATATGCAAAGCAATAATGTCAAAACGGAATTGACATGAAACATTCAAATGAGGTGATGCTTTGAGGTTTTTTCCCCTTTGACCTTTATATTTAGAAGTGAGAAGGAGAAATTTTTGAAAAATAATTTTTTATTACTTCTGGAGCAAAATCTAAAAATTTTAATTTATGAGCATCTCTGCACATGGGTATGGATTGTTTTAAAACTAAACATCTGAGTTTATGAGGTTGTTCTGCTATTTGCATGAAAGATAAAAGATCTTCCAAGGAAAAAAGTTTATAAGAAAAGCAAGAAGAAAGCTGAGTTTGGCACTGTATAAAAAAATATAAGGCTTTTGTATTGATTCAAATGAAGTTCCATTTCAGTGTCTTGTTACAGACATCCTGGTCAATTACTGTACAGATCTAGGGCTTCAAATAAAACAATCCACAAAACCAATTAAAAAGTAATCACAATGTAGTAACTGCCTTATTTGAACACAAAGTTTGAGCCAGCTAGCAGCCAGTTAATGCTGGAGGGCACTGCAAAAATCATCAAAACTTTAGAATACACACTTAAGTTTAGAAATATGCTTAAATCTAACCTTGATCTGCAAAGCATTCAGGTGGATGCCTAATTCCAGTGAGGTGCATGAGACCTGATCATGTACCTATGCACTTTGTTGCACAGCATCTCATTAACAGCACCATTGCAAGTAGCCACTTTAGGCTTTAGTCAGGAGGATCTACAGAGGCATCTGGACAGGCTGGATCGATGGGCTGAGGCAAATTGTATGAAATTCAACAAGACCAAGTGGCGGGTCCTGCACTTGGGCCACAACAAGCCCCTGCAGTGTTCCAGACTTGGGGAGGAGTGGCTGGAAAGCCGCGCAGCAGCAAAGGACCTGGAGTGTTGGTCAACAGCCGGCTGAATGTGAGCCAGCAGTGTGCCCACGCGGCCAAGGCGGCCAATGGCATCCTGGCTTGTATCAGCAATAGCGTGGCCAGCAGGAGGAGGGAAGTGATTGTCCCCCTGTACTCGGTGCTGTGAGGCCACACCTTGAGGACTGTGTCCACTTTTGGGCCTCTCCCTTTAAGAAGGACGTTGAGGTGCTGGAGCGGGTTCAGAGCTGGGCAACGAAACTAGTGAAGGGTTTAGAGAACGTCTCTTCCAAGGACGGCTGAGGGACCTGCAGTTGTTTAGTCTGGAGGAGGCTCAGGGGAGATCTTATGGCTCTCTACAAGTACCCAAAAGGAGGTTGTGTGGAGGTGGGGGGTCAGTCTCTTCTCCCATGTTACAAATGACACGACAGAGAAAATGGCCTTAAGTTCTGTCAGGAGTAATTTAGGTTGGCTCTCAGGAAAACTTTCTTTACATATTATATTAAGCATTGGAACAGGCTGCCCAGGGGTGGTGGAGTTCCCATCCCTGGAAGTGTTTAAAAGCTGTGTAGATGTGGTGCTGAGGAACATGATTTAGGGACCTTGGCAGTGCAGGGTAAACGGTTGGACTTGATGATCTTCAAGGTCTCTTCCAACCAGATGATTCTGTGAGTCTGTGATTATTAAAGATTTCTCATTTTTTTCGCTACAAACAGCCAAAACAGCTTTTTTTTTTTTTTTAAATCTGTTCAGCCACTTTTTCTCAGTTATGTATCATCCTTTGACTTATGGATGCCAAGATTTAACATGGATACAAAGGGCAGAACAGGAATCCAGGTGAGAAATTTTCAATTTACAGTAAGTGTTTTAACATTGCTCTATATTTTTCTCCTTGCCTCTCCCCCCAAACCAACACAGGAATCAAATGAACAACTTGATGCAGGGTGACTATAATCACAGGGTTGCTACAGAGAGGACAAATGAGGGAAACCTACTCAATGCTGTCATTGTATGCTTTACTTTTAATTCGAACTTCCCTATTTGAATCAATTTCCAGGTAGCACCCTATTCACAGCTGCCTGTGAATGTCTTAGAATTATTTTTTTTTTCTAAACACATATACAGACATGTAAATTGTCCCTGCCCTTTCACATACAACATAATTGCATCAAGAGATCTCTGGTCCTTAGTGCCTGCCTGGAGGCCACATGGGTCATAACCTCTGTTTTACTCACAGTCACACTCATATGCACAACTTCAACCTGTTAAATGGCAAAAAGACCATGGCTCAGCCTTAGGTTTATTTTTCCTATTAGATTGTGTGATACATCTTACAGGTAAGTCTTTCAAATACTGAGACAATCTAGGACTTTTTCTAGAGCTTGGCAATGTAACAAACCAAGCTTACAAAGAAGTTTTGGCCACCCTTGTAGATTCATTTTTGATAATAAATACCAAATTAGTCCTCAGAATGTTCAGTGGTAATAGTTTACACAATGTATAACATGATTTCAGGCTATCAGCATTGTTTCAAAGACCCAAACAAGATCAAAGCTGCTTCATACAGTGTGGTCAAATCCTGAAACTTCTGAATACTGGAGAAGAAGCAGCAGCCAGACATAGTGAAAGCAAACCGCATGCCCAGTCTGAGTGGGCTTAAAAGACAGGAACCTTTCAGGTTTTTGCTCTCTCTCAGTTGTCAGTATCATCCAACTTTCCTGTTAAGTAAAAAATGGGTCAATATTATGGTGTGTTTGGGCAAACACTTTCAAAGGAGATACATAAAATAGCAGAATGCTTTCATTGTCACAATACTTTTATCCTCTTATGTAGTACTTAATCACCAATCTGGAGTCTGAGCAGATGGCATCTGCAGAAGACAATGTTTTAAAAAGGAAAACCATATGAGGGTAGTAAATGCACCTAGCAATGAAATAAAAACTAAGAGAGTAGACACCCTAAATTGAGTGGCAAGATCCTCAAGAAAGCTGAACCAATCTATCCTTTCAGACTTAATCCTGCTCCCTCTTTATTTTTTTTTTGTCTCTGCTGTTCAGGTGGTCATACGAGATGATGTAAGGGATTGAGACAGGATTGAGAAGCTTGGGGCAAAAATCCCGTAGGTCACAGGATGTGACACACAGAGCCTCAAGCTTGTCTTCAGTGTCTTGGGAAACTTCATCATCCAACAAGGGCTCTGAGGAAGTCTTGAGACACAAATGCAGGGATTTTTTCCAGAATCATGTTTTCTGTAAGCAGACCAACTCCTTACCAAGATGTAAGGGCTATAACACTTTATGAGTAGGATGTATCAATTCTATCCACATTTCAATTCACAGATGGAGACTTAGTTAACCAAGGATATATGAATTTCAGTGTTTCAGCAGCTGGGATCATATAAAATCGATTCAAACACTGCATCTGAAAGCTTGCACTTTCCTACATGGGCATGCAGTCTGCTTTCACTATGTCTGGCTGCTGTTTCTTCTCCAGTATTCAAACAGCCTACTCGTAGCCAGGCCAGGAGACTTATGGGGGAAAAAAATCTCCACCTGATTCAACATTAAACCTAGATGTGGAAGAGTACATTGAAGTTGAACAAAGGAGTTATTCAACCTCTTTGTAACTTGAGAAACATTTTTCTTGCTTAGCTTGTTTTTATTTTTTTTCAAACGGGATTTCTGGCTCCCAAACGTAATCTTGTAACCAGAAGTTGATATTCATATGATATTGTCGTACCCACAAAAACCAAAACACTATTTCCCAAGCATAGTATACACAGAAGAGGAAAAATCCCACTATATACTTAATGTTTAGTCTCTCGTGCGTCTCTTTATCTGCCTCTCCTTTTGCTTCTGTGCTATACTACTGGGGTTTAATATAGTTTTGAATTGTTTACAAAACTGAAAATAACTTGCTTTGTTCTGTTAGGAATTCACATAAAAATAGATAAAGTCAGGGCAATTATATACTACTAAATGGCACACCACTCAAGTATTAGTGAACTCTAATGCAATAGAAAGGTAAGACAAAAGTGATATCAATACAGTAGAAGATTCACGCTTGCACCTCTTGGGGCTGTCTGAGGCTCTTCCCTTCTGCACACTTCTGTTTGCTGGAAGTGAGTTTATTTTGAAACAGTCATTGTTTAAGTTTTTGCAGAATTTATAACCTCCACAGCAAAAGAGCAAGCACAAATATTGTCTGTATTGCTCCACACCTTAGAATTGGCATATCTTCCAAAAAGCCCTGCTACCTCTCTTTGAGGAGACTTGGAGTCTTGTGCTGACAAAGTCTCCTGTATTCTGTATATAAAGACTGAGTTCAAAATAATAATTCTGTTTAGGTTAATCTTCATCAAAAGTGCATTTAAAAGTCATGCAGATGTGCGAACACTTGCTGGACTTCTCTCCAAAATGGCACGGATAGAGTTTTCAACATTTTTAGTCTCCTCTGCTATCTGTTTCTAGTTTGACTGGAAGAAAATACTCTTTACAGGGCTTAAGCAGCAGATGTAACTCACAGCAGAGATTTCATGACATTGGAAGTAGCTACAAGCAATGCCAAGGATGACTTGCATCTAATGAAGTGGTGCAGACCACATTTTATTGAAGTCACCCTCCTCACTGTGTTTGCTGCTTCTGTGTTTTTGTTGCTCTTGTTGTTGGTTGGGGGTTTTTGTTTGTTTAAATATGGTTTCAACAAAATCGTATTTGTAATTTTAGTCACAAGGTTTGCTCATGTGATATACAGGAAGACATGTTAGAGCGTGGATGCAGGAATCAGGAAAGCTGGAGTTTTGGTGTCCCCGTTCTCATGGTATCCTATGTCATATGGCATCTGTCTTCAGTAGAGGGGCACAATGATATTTAAACACTGGTTTAAATAAAAACCTGGTTTAAATAAAGACTAGTTTAAATAAAAACACTGTTTTAAATAAGACCCAACAACCTAGAGGTAAATAGCAGTTCTCCAATTTTCCTTTGCAAAGGACATACACAGATCAAGCTCTTCGCTGTACAGAATGATTAGGAAATTCCCTTTTGGAAGCACAACACTCATTTTTGCTCCCTGTCTGGGAAGTAATATAGCTACCGTTTGTGTCAGAAACTTATATAAGTCTCATAGGTTATGAGTTTGTTTCTGTTGAGGGTAAACTGAACATGTCACACCAGCTCATTCTTTAGCAATCAGACCACAAGACAGGCAAGTTTCATAATCGATTCTTCTGTGCTGTGGCTGTGCACTTCTGGTCATTTGGGTTGCTGATGTTTGTACAGTGTTCTTTATGTGAAAAAAGCTATAAAATATTAGTTAAGTAGATACAATAATTAGAAATCCCTTTCCTGAAGCATCTGCAATTTTAGTACGCAAACCATAGCAAAAAATACAGAAAGTCAGTGTTTAAAACAAAGCAGCATTTTTTACAATTAATTAAATTACCTTTTTTTTCAGTAACACTAATAGAGCACTCAGTATTGCACAACAAAAGCAATTGCTTTGCTATCTGATATTACTTGATTTTGATTAAAAAATAATCTGAAAAGTATGTAGCTAAACAGTTGCTTTTAGAAAACTGCTTTTAGTAATGGCCAATTTCCTTCTCTTTTGAAAAGAGAAAAAGTGTAATTCCAGATAAGTATGTATCTCTGTATATATGTGAATATTTTTCATGCTGAAGTGCTATGAGAGATAAAAACTAAAGTACACCAAACTGTGCCCCAGTGTGGCACACTTTACAGTTGTTAATGTTAGCAATTTTATATCCATTTATACTCCAATAATTTATTGTTAGCTGTTTATTTTGAACTAAAGCTAAAGGCAAATATTTATCATACCTTATTTGAAATTCAGCAAAGATTTTATGGCACTATCATTTCCTTATTAATTGCAGAAACTAGTCAGAAAAAGACAGTTCAGAAAAACACAGTATTATACACAAATAGTATTTCACAAGTCTCTTTCATGGGCACCCCCTTGCCGTGGGGAAAGAGCTTGCGTGCCCTTGCGAAGTTGAGAGCTATGCTGGTGGGGGCATATGCCTCCGGTAGGGTCTCCCAAGCCTGACAGGTCTCAACTGAAGGGTCAGACAAAGTGTGTCCACGGGCAGGATGGGCTCACTAGCCTTCGGGCAACCATCCTAGGAGAAGGACAACTCTAACTGCAAACCCGGGCAGATGGAGCTCGTTTAGCCCTGTAAGGCCATCCATCTAAGAGAAGGACACTCTAACCAAACCTACGACCTGAGGACTTCGCTGTCACCGTCCAAGCTCGCTAGGCCCTGGCAGATGAACCTCAGGTGTAAAGGAAGGGGCCAGTCTCGCGCACGCTGCGCCTCACCTAAAAAATCCACCGCGCAGGCTTGAAGGGTGTACTCACGTTTGCAAAGCCCTGTAGCGACAGGCAAGGGACGAAACGGCAGGTGGAAAGATGTCACTGGAAGCCGCAGACCCAACCCTGCATGCAGGCGGTTCAGGACATTGGTCGCTTGAGACTGACCCGGGATGACAGTCTCGTTCGGCAGCATCCTGAATGACCAAGCAGCCTTTTTCAAGGAGAGCACTGCTTGCTCCACATGGAGAGGGGCCTAGAAAAGGTGGCCTAACCAAAGCTCATCTCCCCTTCCAATCCGGTTGGCTAGCCGCGGCCAACAGGCATCTTCTGTTGCGGTCAACCAAAGACAAAGAGACAAAGGCATACACCTGCCTCCAAAGGTGTGTCCAGATTGACACTCGCATGTTGGAACATCAGAACCATGCTCGATACAGCAGACAGTGGGCGTCCTGAACGCCGTTCTGCTATAATTGCTCACGAACTGTCACGACTCAGCATCGACATTGCTGCTCTCAGTGAAGTTCGCCTTCATGAGGAAGGCAGCCTTCAAGAACATGGTGCCGGCTACACACTGTATTGGTCAGGCAAACCCAAAACCGAAAGTCATCATTCCGGAGTTGGCTTCATGATTAAAAACTCCATCGCCTCTAAACTTGAAAATTTGCCAACAGGTCATTCCGATCGCATTATCTCCTTACGCCTCCCGCTACACAACAAGCAACATGTTGCTCTCTTCAGCATATATGCCCCAACTCTCCAAGCTGACCCTACAGAAAAAGACAAATTCTACACCGATCTGCGTCGCCTTACTCAAAGGTTCCTGCGGATGATAAGATCATAATCCTTGGTGACTTCAACGCCCGAGTAGGTAAGAACTCTGAAGCCTGGAGAGGAGTACTAGGCAAGCATGGAGTTGGAAACTGCAATGACAACGGTCGCCTCTTGCTAGAGTTTTGTGCTGAGCAGCAGCTTACCATCACCAACACGATCTTCCAGCAGAAAGACAGCCTGAAGACAACCTGGATGCATCCTCGATCTAAACACTGGCACCTCATTGACTATATCTTAGTGCGCCAGAGAAATGTTCGCGATGTCTGTCACACCCGAGTGATGCCTAGTGCAGAATGTCAAACAGACCACCGCCTTGTGCGCTGCAAACTTAACCTCCATTTTAAGCCCAACCTAAGGAGGGGCGGCATTCTGAGGAGGAGGCTCAAGTTAACAATCTTCATAACAGCTGCAGTGAGAGACAGCTTCCAGGCAAACCTTCAAACTAGGCTTGAAGAACATCCCATAGACTCTCTCCTGAAGCGCTTTGGCAACATATTAAAATAGCATCCTGCAGTCCTCCGAAGAATCCTTAGGGTTCTCCTCAAAGAAAAACAAAGACTGGTTTGATGAAACAATCCAGAGATCCAGGAATTGCTGGCAAAAGAAGAGATCTGCTCACCAAGCACACCTCGCTCAGCCATCTTGCCATGTAAGAAAAGCAGCCTTTCGTCTTGCATGCAGTAAACTCCAACAGAAACTTCGAGACATCCAGAACAAGTGGTGGCTCAACCTAGCAAAAAAGACTCAACTATGCGCAGATTTGGTGACCACAGAGGATTCTATGAGGCTCTGAAAGCAGCTGTACGGACCCACACACCAAGTTCAAAGCCCCCTACTCAGCGCAGATGGCCAAACGCTTCTCACAGATAAAACCTCCATCCTGAATCGATGGTCTGAACACTTTCAAACTCTCTTCAGTGCCAACCGTGTAGTCCAAGACTCAGGAATCCAGCTCATCCCAAAACAAACGGTGAAAAATGAATTGGATATAGCCCCTACTATGGGAGAGACCCTTAAGGCCATACAGCAGATGAAAACCGGCAAGGCAGCTGGGGTCGACGGAATCCCGCCTGAAATCTGGAAACATGGAGGCCAAACGCTCCATGCTAAATTTCACGAGCTAGTTGTGCGCTGTTGGGAACAAGGCGAACTACCACCAGATCTCCGTGATGCAATCATCATCACCCTGTACAAGAAAAAAGGAAGTAAAGTCAGACTGCTCAAACTACCGAGGCATAACTCTGCTCTCCATTGCTGGAAAAATCTCGCAAGAATACTATTGAACAGATTGGTACCCGCTATCGCAGAAGAACTTCTACCTGAAAGTCAGTGTGGTTTCAGAGCCAACAGAAGTACCACAGACATGGTATTCGTTCTCAGACAACTGCAAGAGAAGTGTAGGGAACAGAACAAGGGTCTCTATGTAACTTTCGTTGATCTCACCAAAGCCTTGACACTGTGAGCAGAAAAGGTCTGTGGCAGATCTTGGAACGATTAGGATGTCCCCCCAAGTTCCTCAAAATGATTATCCTGTTACATGAGGGGCCAGCGCGGCCAAGTCAGATATGGCGATGCACTCTCTGAGCCCTTCCCAATAGCCAATGGTGTGAAACAAGGTTGCGTTCTCGCACCAACTTTATTCACAGTTTTCTTCAGCATGATGCTCCAAAGGGCCACGGCAGACCTCGACGAACAAGACGGCATTTATATCCGATATCGTACCGATGGGAGCCTTTTCAACCTAAGGCGACTGAAGGCCCACACCAAGACCCTGAATCACCTTGTCCGCGAGCTGCTTTTTGCTGACGATGCCGCCCTTGTTGCCCACACAGAAGCAGCTCTGCAGCGCTTAACATCCTGCTTTGCAGAGGCGGCTGAGCTTTTTGGGCTGGAAGGTCAGCTTGAAGAAGACAGTAGTTCTCTACCAACCAGCACCACAAGATGATTACCATCATCCCCACATCACCATTGGCGAGTCAGAGCTTCAGCCAGTCCAGCAGTTCAGCTATCTGGGTAGCATCATCTCCTCAGATGCCACGATCGACAAAGAGATAGACAACAGAATAGCAAAGGCAAACAGAGCTTTCGGAAAACTCCATAAAAGAGTCTGGTGCAATAAACACCTGAAGAAAAGTACAAAGATCAGTGTCTACAGAGCCGTGGTACTGTCCTACTCTTCTGTACGGGTCTGAATCATGGGTCATCTACCGCCACCATCTGCGACTCCTCGAACGCTTCCATCAGCGCTGCCTCCGCACAATCCTAAACATTCCACTGGACTGACTACGTGACTAACGTTGCTGTCCTTGAACAGGCAGACGTCACCAGTATTGAGGCCATGTTGCTGAAAACGCAGCTGCGTTGGGCAGGGCACGTCTCCAGGATGGCGGATCACCGCCTCCCTAAGATCGTGTTCTATGGTGAACTTGCCACCGGCTGCCGCAAGAGAAAGAGCTCAAAGAGGAGATATAAGGACTCCCTGAAACAACACCTCAGCCTAGGCCATATTGACCACCATCAGTGGTCCACCCTGGCCTCCAATCGGGAGATTTGGAGAACACCATACATAACGCTGCTGTCTCCTTTGAGCAGCACGCTGTAGAATCAAGCTCGAGGAGAAAAGGACAGCGCAGAAGAACCGTGCCTCGACTATACCACCCAAGGAGACCCTCCGGTGTTGCTCTTTGCCACCGGTCTTGCCTATCCCGCATTTGCCTTCTTCAGCCATCAACGCGCTTGCAATAAGCGTGGGCAAAGCCCTTCCCCAAATCTTCGTCCGCGAAGCCAAGCCATGATTTCACAAGTTGACATTATAGAGCAAAGTACCTGCAGTTTCTTAATATCACTCAGTTGTTGCCCAGAAAAAAATACCATTTTAAATAAATGCTTGGAAGTTAAAATAGAAGTGGATACTCTCCCTCTGAAGATAAAATCACTGTGAGTAAATAGGCAGAGGAATGCGTGCATTGCTGTATGATTTATTTTCAAATCTTCAACAGTCAAGGAAAATCTGTCTCCCAAAGCAGCATGAAAATGATTTCAGTATTGCTGCTTCTTGGTTCAGTGAAAATGGCTGGCACAACCCCTGAACAGTGCTGGCTTCCATTCTGTGTTTCCTGGGCACTTCCGGGGCTGCTTATCTGGAAGTCTGAAACTGAACAGAGGAACAAAATCAAGTAGCCTGTCTGGTCATTCTGTTTTTAGACTATTGCTTACCTTGCTAAACTAGTTTCACTAATAACCTCTTTTCAATAGATAGATAGGGATAAATGCACTTCTACAGGTTTTTGATTACTTAAAGTATGCTGTCGTCTTCCAACAGGAAATGAATTTGGGTCAAATTGTGTAGTTACCTGACCTTATGTTACCAGTTCTATCTTGCCCACAGAGAACAAGAGGTATGTTTCCAGATTCGCAAGGTAATGTTTTGTCAGGCAGCTTGATTCTTTCAAGAAGTAAAGTCACAGTTTGTCTTTTTTATCTTTCTAAAACCACCAAATGCTCGATCTTCTCATGCAATAAAAAACACAAATACAAACAGTGCATGTAACAATCAAACCGAGTTACGAAATATGCAAAACACTTACAAGCTGCCATACCACCTCAGAAAGAACAATGATTTGGCTTCCACTGCACAGATGGAAAGAAAGAGACAGCAGTTCTTGGGAGGGCAATACAAAAAGAATGAGGGTTTTCCCTTAGCTGCCAATGCCTGGCACAGGTTCGTTGGAAATAATTTTTAGGTGTGTCATAAAAGAGTGTGACACATATTCATTTGCTGTCATGTTAGCACGTGCAGATTGAAACTCTGTGGACTTCTGTCTCCCCTGCACCAGTCTCATGCTTGGACCCAGCTGTGACCTCTCCTGCCTCCCTCTGCCGCTCTCCTAGACCACCGCTCCTTCCTTTGTCCCCATTGTCTCCTTCCACAGCCCCCATTCACTTTAGCTGACTTCATTAAGGGCCAGGCCAGGGAACTAAAAATAATTTGCTCTGCATTGCCGCTTACACTTGGAGTTGGACAAGAGGCACAAGATAAGCCAACTCCCCACAGTGGCATAAGGGAGGCAACCAGCCAGATGGATCTCTTCACCTCCATCTTATTTCATGGCTAGAGGATCTTATGAGACTCATGTTACTCGCTGCTGATAAAAGACCTGTTCTGGGCTGCCATCCAGATGTCAACTATACTGAGTCAGAGCAGGAGTGTCTGTCCCTCCCTGCGAACGCTAGTATAGCTCACCTGGCAGCTCACAAATATAACTTCAGAGTACTATGAAGCATACTGGAGGAGTTTTCTGAAAAAACGAGAGTAAGCTGGGGTTCATCAGAACTTCACCAAAGTTCAAAGCAGTGCTGACTTCACAAGTCTTCACTATAAGTGAAAAGTAAGTGATTTTTTTCTGGGTTTTAGTTTCAGCTTCAGAGCCCAAGGCAGCCAGCCCTAAATTGCAATTAAGTCAGAAACTTATCAGTCTGCTGATGAGACTGATCTCAATTGCAGTATATTTCCTCTGTCTACCACCATAAATCTTATGGTGCAAATACAAAGGATGACTGATAAATATTGGTTGATGAGTTAAGCTTCTCAGCAGCTCTTTTCAACAACTTTCTAAAATCTCAGTAACATCATACTACATCTATAATTGTGCAACAATATTATATATCTGTCTCATCCAAGGAATTTGTAAACGTTAGTTTTTCCACTGCAGCTTAGTCACCTAGTTTTATTGTGCCCTGCTGGAACTGCTGTAATAGTCTTCCACCCTGAATCCCCTAAAATGCTTTGCACTTGTGCAACTGCTTGTCCTTTCAGTTTCAGTTTTGCAAATCAGGAATGTTATTCCAAAAGCCTCCAGAGCTAATTCATAATATAAGCAGTTGGAGAAACAAAACTGCCTTGCATTGTGCACGTGTTTGTCCTTTCAGTCCAGTTCTGGAAACTGAGAATGCTCTTCCAAAAGCCCCCAGAGCTAATTCATAATATAAGCAGTTGGAGAAGTGCACAGAGAGGCATTGCGTATTTGTCTTAGGTTTTAAGTATTTTATTAGATTATCTTTTCAAAGTTTTTTAAGAACATTTGACTTTCTTAGCAACTGTGCTTTAAGTGCATTTTGTTTACCTAATACATTGTTCTTATTTTAAAAAATACTACATAAATTACAGTGTCTTACAGTCCTTTTCCATTATATTGCTACCTGTCAGAAAAATGAGCAGACTATGGAGAGGTGCAATGCAGCTTTACAAAAGCCATTCTTTTTGGTTCCAAATAGAAGACCATGGAGAGCTCTGCTTTTAGCACTCCTCCAAACACATTTTGTCTTTTCACCTACTGTCCCAAAGCACAGTTTCTGTCTAGAAAGAAGGGATAATGAGTAATAAACATGAAGATAAAATAACAAAAGTTGAGAAAAGGAAAGAGATTCTGACAAAGGAAAATAATTTTCAAAAGAGGAAGTACTTTCTTTGTAGAGATCAATAGCAAAAACAGACCTTAAAATTATTTGACAGAAGGTGAGTTCACATCACTGTGGACTTAAGATACACGTAAAACAAATTAAAGTTTTACTTCAATGAGGTTTTGAATGATATTTTTTGTTGGCGTGGGATGTGTTTAGTAATGACAATTAAAAGACAGCTTTCTCTTTGTTCACATTTGTAATAGGTGGTGTCCTTCTTCCTCCATTCTAAGCAGCTTATGAATGTGACTATCTCACCTGGTTTTCCTATCTGAGAAGCTGACAGGCAGTTCCTATGTTCCCACTTCTGGCTGTGGTTTACAGCTTCAGTGATATTGTCTGCTATTTCCCTATGTTCTCAGGTAAGTTTCATGCTATAAAAATTTTCAGGATGATCCCCAACTTAGCATTTTAGAGACCTGGACTAGCTTCTTCTCTGAGTATAATTCCATTTTTAAAGTTATATTATTTATGATAGCTCAGTTATTTATGCTGTAGTTTTCTAAGAGGAATACCATCCCATCTGTGACCCAGTGATCTACTGCAATGGAAGTTCCAGCATTCCCCTAGTTTCCCTCTGACAGTGCCATACCTTCTTCAGCTATAAGGAGTAACTTCTGGATACACATTTCCTCTTCCTCTGATGAAGTGGCATCCAGTGATAAGAAAAAATTGGCTAATTTCACTTTTAGGTGCTCTGACAGAACAGTGTCCCTCTCTCCGGCCTCACATCTCAAAAATTCATACTCTTTCTCCAGAAAATTCTCACCCATTATACATTCAATTCCTGCCCATGCAGTTAAGTAGGCCATGCAGAGTGAGAAGAACCTGGTAGGAAGTGGAAAACTACTTGAAATTAGAGAATCCTGTCAGTGCTAGCAGCTGGTATTAACAATAGAAGGCATGATAACAGTGCGGGAGAGGATTATCCTTGATCAGTATTGAAAAAGACTTGTGCCTGTCTGAACTGACTGTGAAGACATAGTTAGCATCTTTGTAGTCTAACAATGGTTTGTTAAAAATAAACAATGGCTTAATTAGTTTCTTGCTCTTACATTATATTTAAACAAAAAGATATGGAGCCCAACATCACAGCAAAGCTAGATTACACCTGCAGAAAGCTGTGCTTGTGTGCCCATGTGCTTCCAGTTTTCAGCCAACCACTATGAAGCTTTTCGGAAGTGGGGAGCAAAAAGAAAATTCCAGCAAGGAGAGTCTTGTGACTGAATTCTGTTAAAATGAAAATTAGTTATATTAACCACATCTGTTGCATATATTTTAAATTTTTTATTTTCACGCAGGCAAGATGAGGAAACTCATTAAACAACTGGCAGCTACAGTGAAATTGGTTAGGCACAAAGTCCCCTTAGTCATTTCAAAGATGCCTGTTTGTTTGTTATTACAAGTTAAGTAAAACAGTTTCAGATAGCTTCAGGATTGACTTCGACCTCTTTCAGTTATGCAAACTGATTGTATTTAGTTCACCCCAGTTACTCACAAACATGATGTTTAGTCAACATCGATGAAAGAAATTTATTATATATAACATGATGATACAAAGATAGCTGAGCTCTTGTTATTAGGAGGCATGAGAAGCTGTAATTTCTCACCAGATAATCCCCTGATTACAAGTATGTTTCTTCAGTTCATGAGTGGCTCGGGAAGCTCTGTCTGCTTTGGCTTACACATAACTATAAGGGTGCTAAACAACTACATTATTAATCTCTCTGCTCTTTCTTGGACTGAAAAAAAGACCTTTAATTTGCTCACAGAATAGTTCTTGAGACATACGTGGAAACTTTGTTATGGTCCGTCTGCATTCCCCTTGTACTTCTTACCATGGAATCACACAAACAAAATGTATCATTTCTAGTCCGACAATTAGAATTGCAATGGGGTGGTACTTGGGAAGGAAAGACAATCAATCAGATATTGCTTGACAAGTCTCTGAATAAAATGACTTGTTCACAAATCTGAACTACATTTATGGCCCTGTTTAAGATGAGGCAGTTCAACACGGCCAAAGGTATCAATCTCAACCCACAATGAAGTTACTTATTAATACACCGCAAACCTGTACATGATAATGCGTTGTTACTTTCTCAATGTCTGCAGCCAGCAACCTAAAAAAACCTCGTTTTGACATAGCAATGCCTGAAACCATTAACTAACCTCGATTCCATTCTTACCTTCAACGTATGAAGGTAAGTAAGATTAACAAAATTAGCTACGGTTACAAATCACAAATACAGTCATATGAGGATATCGTGGTAATGATCCAAGTCAGTTCTGAAGTCAACCCATTCACATATTTTTAGCTGTTCTCCTCTGCTGAAATAGTGGTACTTGCTAATATTTTTCTGATCTCTCTCAACAAAACGTCATCAACACCACTACCACTAAAGATACCGCAAATGCAGAGAGTTATTCAGTAGAGGTAGATGCAAACACTCAGGATCAGCCCTTTCCCCAGATGGTCTGCAAGTGAGGACTTTCCTCAACTAAAACTACAATATTCTGAAAGTTGTACAGACCAAGTGCTTTCTGTATTAGACTGGCAATTGTGGGGCAGCTGGGAAGCCACGTGGATAGGCAACACAAGAGATTTATAACAAGAGGCCATCACCTTCCTGAACAAATTAGAGGCAACTGCTATAAACATCCACTATCAGTTAAAAAACACTCCACTAATTTAGTTTCAGCCAAAAAGCTATGGGGGTACTGAAAAATCTTGTATACAAATGTAGGAGCACAAAGGAAAAATTACATAAGCTACCCTACACAACATATGGTGTGCTTTGTTTGACTGCTATTATCCCTACTCTTTCAACGGGCACCCCCTTGCCGTGGGGAAAGAGCTTGCGTGCCCTTGCGAAGTTGAGAGCTATGCTGGTGGTGGCATATGCCTCCGTAGGGTCTCCCAAGCCAGACAGGTCTCAACTGAAGGGTCAGACAAAGTGTGTCCACGGGCAGGATGGGCTCACTAGCCTTCGGGCAACCATCCTAGGAAGAGGACAACTCTAACTCCAAACCCGGGCAGATGGAGCTCGTTTAGCCTGTAAGGCATCCATCTAAGAGAAGGATACTCTAACCAAACCTACGACCTGAGGACTTCGCTGTCACCGTCCAAGCTCGCTAGCCCTGGCAGATGAACCTCAGGTGTAAAGGGTGGGGCAGTCTCCTCGCGCACAGCTGCGCCTCACCTAAAAAATCCACCACGCAGGCTTGAAGGGTGTACTCACGTTTAACGCCCCTCCCAAATCTTCGTCCACAAAGCCAAGGCCATGATTATTCCCTAGAAAATTTAGCCCTCTCTTTTTAAGTTTAACACCGAGCTGAAAGTCTGTAGCAGTAAGAGCAGACTACCTGTAAGTTAAATCACTTTTATTTTCTATTTCAATTAAAAATGCTTAAATAAAATTTTTAAAAATCGAGAGCTGACAGGACATAGTATCATTATCTACTGCCATTTAGTGAAGTCTGTCACTGTATGCATATATTTATAAGGATAGGCAGATTGAATAACATGACAGATCAGAGGAGACAGACAAGTATACACATTTCAATAAAACTGTGGAAAAAGAGCTGCCATGATTTCATGACCAAAAATACAAAAAAAAACTGAAAATAACTACATTTTAGATAAAAGCAGTTTTCAAAATGGACAATGAACTGCTAAAAACCTTTAGCTACATCAAACCCAGTACTGCAATTAAACAGAAATGAAATAGATTGCTACTGTATAGGAGAGTACTGCCTGAAAAACACAGATCTCTAACAGCTCACAAAGAGCAATATAGAACAGTTTTTTCCATTGGAAAAATAAAAGTCAGTAGTACAGTCTTTAATACAGTAAGAGGAATTTTGGAAGTTATTACTTAGCTTCATTACAATACAAGAATTCAGAAAACTGAATAGCAAAAGCTACTAGACTTTCTGACTGATAACATGCTCCTAATGATGTATCTGTGAAGGTAAGGCACTTCTGACTGTTTACTAACAGCAACCATTTATTGTTAGTTACAAATTACCTACAGCACTTTTTGTTTTTCAATGTATGTAACAATGAATTACAAGCCTGAATGAATGAATAAAATATTTTTAAAGCTGGTGTTAGGGACAATCTTGTTCATTCACCTGAAATACTAAACTATGCTTTGAAAGTAACCAAAATAGCTGAAAAGGCAGTACCTACTTAGAGGAAAATTGGCTTACATATTGTTGTCAGAAAGCCATATTCTCCTTCCTATCTGAAAGCAATTCAATCTATCAAGTCATAAAAAAACTTCTGAGTATCTTATTGTCAGGAATATAGTGACGTAGTGAGAAAATATGTAGGGATTTGGAGCTACATCACAGGACGGTCGAGAAAGAGAGCAAGTCTTTATCAGCCAAAATGGAGATGTGGTAAGCTGGAGTCAATTGCCAGTCAAACTTTTCACTTGTACTAGTGGATGAAAAACTGAATATGAGCTGGCAATGTGCACTTATAGCCCAGTAAGGCCTGGGCTGCATCAAAAGAAGCATGGCTAGCAGGTCAAGGGAGGTGATTCTCCCCCTCTACTCTGCTCTGGTGAGACCGCACCAGGAGAGCTGTGTCCAGTTCTGGAGTCCTCAGCCTGGGAAACACATGGACCTGTTGGAGCCGATCCAGAGGAAGGCCACAAAAAATTATCTAGAACATCCCTCCTATGAAGAAAGGCTGAGAGAGTTGGTGTGTTCAGCCTGAGAAGAGGAGTCTCCAGGGAGACCTTTATTATTTAGTTAAAGAGGGTTTATAAGAAAGATGGGATAAGACTTTTTAGTTAGTCCTACGGCAATAGAACAAGGAGTAATGCTTTAAAATTACAACAGTGTAGTTAGACTAGATATAAGGAAGACATTTTTTACAATGAGGGTGGTGAAAAAACGGAAACAGGTTGCCCAGAGAGGTGGTAGATGCCCCATTCCTGGAAACATTCAAGGTCACGTTGGACGGGGCTCTGAGCAACCTGATCTAGTTGAAGATGTCCCTGCTTATAGTGGGGGTTTAGACTAGATGACTTCTAAAGTTTTCTTCCAGCCCAAACTATTCTATGATTTGCACCTTCCTAGGCAAAATTAGGATTTTTTTTTAAACGCTGTGAATATGAAAGTTTTCCTCCAGGCTTTAACTACAACTATGAGGAAAAAAAAAAAAAATTAACTGTGAACAGTCAGTGTTCACAGCTCTTTTCTCCTGTTTCAGGAAACAAGGCATTTATGACACATTGATGTTGGAGACAGTAAATTCACACTGAAAACAAGCGGTTTCACTGTTCTCACAAATTGTGGCTAAGTTCCCTTCTCATTGCTGAAAGTTACCCTCTAATAAGTAGTTCCCAAGACATCTTGCAATTGGTAGCATTCATGAATGTATGCATTAATAAATGTTCCTATTGCAGGGCCCACTGGGAATTCTTTATAATACTTGTAAGTAGTTTACAGACCTTCGTTAGTTACATAAAAAACCCCAAAATATGCTTTTTCTGAACATGGCTGCCACTTTTCAAAATATCACAACATACAACTGAACATCAGCATGAAACAGAGCCAATGACCCTGGTAATGTACTTACCATGTACCACATGCTTGGCCACTTGGGATCATTAGAAATAAGTGGATTGGGTACCACCAGGTTATAATCCCTCATTTACCCTTCTTTTAACCACCTGCTGTTGTATCCCACCTCCACCTGCCAACCAGGAAACATATGGAAAGTGTTAGGGGTTCCACAGAGATTATCAAGCAATGTGTGAAAATCTTGGGAAGTTTCCCATTACCATAGTCCAAGACTTATTTCCTGTTAAAGAGTTCATTTTGGCGTGGGACGCACAGCTCACCATTGGCATACTGTTCCTAAGGAATACATCAAATTTAGTAAGTCTTACAATCCCCCTGAACAACTACTTAAAATCCCTTGCTAGAGAGGACTTCATTGGCTATCATCTTTTGAATGCTAGTATTTTATTAGTTCTTCATTATTAGACTAGTGCTTCTTTCAATTTACAGAAACCCGGTTACTTTTAGTAACGTGTATTACAATGAGAAATTAAATGAAGTTCGGACAGGTTGATTTTTTTTTGTTGTTGGTTTTGTTTCTTATTGAATTTTTATTTGTCTGTTCCGGAAAACAAAATAATTCAGAAAAACAATCAAACCAATATCTAAATCACCTTCACCACTTGGAGTGAAAAAACAAAATTAAACTGTATTCTTGTGTAGTGAGAAAATATGTAGGGATTTGGAGCTACATCAACAGGACGGTCAAGAAAAAGTCTTTTATCAGCCAAAATGGAGATGTGTAAGCTGGAGTCATTGTCTACTAAATAAAACTTTTCATTGTACCGGTGGATGAAAAACTGAATAGGAGCTGGCAATGCGTGCTCGCAGCCCAGAAGGCCAAGTGCATTCTGGGCTGCATCAAAAGAAGCGTGGCCAGGTCAAGGGAGGTGATTCTGCCCCTTGCAAAGTGGCTCTTTCAAGATTCTTTCAGCCAGGCACTCTCGAACTTTATTTTATATTAAGTTCTCCCCAGAAAGAAACACACGGGTACTGAGCAACAGGTCAAATTACACCACCAACAACAAAAGGGCTTGAAACAGGAAAATAAATACAAAGGTTAAAAATCTAATTCTGCAAGTTACATTGTCTGTCTGACACCTCTTCAAAGATTCATGACACATCCAGAAAGGGTGACACCAAAGCGACATCAATCTTAGTGCAGACAGAACTCTGCAGTTATTTCTGCATTAGCTATTCTAAATGGGAGCTAGTTTCTATAAATGTAAATATAAAAACTATCCACAGAGAAACCCAAGTTATATTTACACACACCTAGCTTCCTGGCAGCTCATATTTGTAACCGGAATTGTTTCATGGGATATAACTGTAAGAATTCAATTCACCTTCTCTCCAAGCAAGACGGCCATTTCCTACTAGCAGCCAACTCTGCACCTTTTATTTGTGCTGTTTATGAATATCTGTGTATGCAAACAAAGAATACAAAGATATAAAATAAGTTACTTTCTGCTCATGTTTCTCAACTGTCAGAGGGGGTATAAATGTTTACCCTTAGCAGGGTAATCTCTATTGTGCATCCACAACTGAACTTCGAATCCTTAGACAGATGTAGGTCCATTGCCACTAACAGAAATTTTGCTGGAGATCCATACCACACCTACCTCTGCCTCTGCTACCACACCACTCTGTCCTCTACTTCTTGATCAGATGAAAATATAGGAGCCTGCACACACAGGAGTTTAAGCAGAACTTCGACAACCTAATACCATTTCTATATGGATAAATGAATGGGGTTTTCCAGACAAGACAAATTGCAAAACTCTTTACTATTCACTGTGAAAATACGTTGTCTCCATTTAGTTACTGCCTATTCAGCTACAAGGATCTGCCGACCTTTAAAAGGATTGAAACATAAAGTAGCATAGTACTTGTGGAGACTGACAATGCACACACAGACGCCTCAAAAAAAAGGCCAAATTTCCTCCGTTTCCTTTGTTCCAGACAGACATTGTCAGAACACTATCAGACAGTTATTTTGTCATGCATCGTAATTGGAACAATAATTTGACACATAAAGATTTGTATATATGTGGGTATTTATGTACATGATATATTTTCTAGAGTTAGTTTCAACTGAGTTAATCTTCAAGCCTGTGGGACAGCAGATAGTTAGATTTTAGTGAGGGATGGATACATATTTTTCTGTATCTTATCTACTGCCTTTTAATGAAAAAAAGTAAGTGACTATACTTCAGATTATGTGTCTGTTGCAGGGTCTGCCCCTATTACATGTTGGAAGTTGTCCGTAATTCCTATTTCCTCAGCATCTAGCAAAGTTAGAGAAACATACGAAACAGTAATTTTGCCAAAGGGCTGTGTACCTTGCATGGTCAGGCCCAAGGCCAGAAAAACAAACAAAATTTCTTCCCATAAGACCTAATGACAATTTCATGTATGCATAAAATTACTGTAAGTAAAATAGCCATTTGGTTTCATACAAATACAGAGGGGTAAAGCATTTTTGCCTGAGTATTCATATGGGAAGACATTGCAGTTTGCTCTGTAATGAATGGAATGGAATGGAATGGAATGGAATGGAATGGAATGGAATGGAATGGAATGGAATAGAATTAGCCTAGACAAGACAAGACTAGACTAGACTAGACTAGAATAATATTTCAGTTAGAAGGGATCCACAATTATCATCTAGTCCAACTCCCTGACTACTCCAGGGCTGCCCAAATTAGTCATGCTATCAAGGGCATTGTCCAAATCCCTCTTAAACACTGACAGGCATTGAGCATCGACCACCTCTCCCAGAAGCCTATCCCAGTGCTAGTGACCACCCCTCTTGGTAAAGAAATGTTTCCTATTGTCCAGCATAAACCTCCCTGGCATAGCTTTGAGCCATTCCCCACATGTCCTAATTGCTGGATACCATGCAGAAGAGATCAGGACTTCCCTCTCCACCTCCCCTCCTCAGGAAGCTGTGGAGAGCAATGAGGTCATCCCTCAGCTCCTTTTCTTCAAACTAGACAAACCCAGTGTAAAACATTTGGACTCACTTTGAGCACTACAAATATCCACATCAATGAAAGGGGAAAGTCCAAAACGACCATTCTAGTCTATGACTGTGCACTGCTACGAGGAGACAGTGCAGGATGCTAGTCAGAGTAATCTAAAACATCACCACGTGCCTGATCACAGTCGTGATTACAGCTTTGTCTAGAAGATTTTAGCCACACCTATGTTCAGATCTTGCTTACTAATTGTTTTATTTTGAGGATGTACCGATATAGCCTCTAGAATATAATTAAAAATATCACAGAAAGACAATTATCTCATCTGAAAAGCCGTGCATGAAATTTGGTTTACAGAAATCACCATTGCTATACTAAAAAGAACAGCTTTCCAACTGAACCTAAAGTTCATGGTTTTTCTCTATAAATGAACAGGAAAAACTTGCTAGTTTTTAGTTAAATTGTACAATCACTGATTTATATTAATAAACACAAGGTCAAGATCAGCAGTTATTTTAGTGATCTGACATACATTTCCTTTGGGTATGTTACAGGTATTCACCCCCACGTCCACTGTCAAATGCCTGGATGCTCTGGCATTTCTTTGATTCCTTATGAAGAGTTCATTTGTATAAAATATTTTCTTTAAAATGTGGTCCACACTTTCTATCCCAAAGGCCTTCAAGGAATAGTTAATTAGACAGATTAACCATTTCTTGCCAAAATAAGACTCTATGCAAACAATGAGTGTGCTGTTTAACCTCTCATAAGTCCAGTTACTGAGAGGAAAGAGTCTAACATTGTACCTTTGACTTCAGCTATGAAGTTCCATTTCCTGATGTCTAGAATCAAAGCCAAGCCAGATTGGAGACAAGACTATTTTTTAAAATCCCCCAGTTCCAGTCTCTCACTCTCAGCACTCACACGTTATTCTGTGCACGATGCTGCACTTCTTCACAGACCTGCATGGGAACAGTGCTGTGGCGTAAAGCTGCTCTGAGCTTATTCAAGCATACCACACTTTTATTCCCTTTAAGTGCTAAAATTGTAATGAATGTTATCTTTTGTGCAAAACAAAACTGCTTTCATACCATTTTCACTCTCATTGATTCAATAGCGTCTTGTGAAAGGGAGGCCCATGTAGTATGATGCAGTAAGACCCCTTCCAGTGTTATAAACTGTGAAAAAAGAAGTTTGAAAAATAGGGAAAAAATTAACGATTTATCAAAGCAGCGTGACTTTTAACATACAAACACTAGACACTCTTGACAAAGAGTATTTTTTCAATATAATGTGAGAGGCTCTGCTTGAATAAATATTTTCAAATTTATTTAAAATGTGTCAAGTCAAGTACGTGAAAATGCAATTACTATAAAGCAGAAGTTACAGAAGGTGTAACCCTTTCCATTTTGAAGAAAACATGCATGGGTAAAAAAAGCCACCCTAACTCTGAATTAGGTTAGAGATTTCATACCAGAATCTATGATTTTTATTTTGCAGAAGTTAACATGAAGGTGTGGGTCTTCAATCTTTGAAGAAGACTTCCTGGAGGTGCCACTCCCACCTTTGGAGGGTGGCTTTATCCTTTGTACTGCCATCATTCACCTCAATCTGTCCTATACCTGTAGTAAGAAATTAGAAATTCCTGCTCAGATAACAAGAAGGCAGATGTCACAGGAACACTATAGAAGGGAAGAAAAGAGAGAAAAACTCAGATAGGGAACATGGAAAGTATCGCCAAGCAAGCAGTGAATCTGTTTGGAGCCAGGACGGATCAGCAAAGGAGTAAAACTCATCACGTAGAAAGCTGGACAGCATTGCAGCACTTGTTACCTGGAGTCTGTCTACAAAGTAATTGCTCTGGAAGAGCATCCTCCCTCCCCACAGGGACAGTCTCACGCTGCACCTGCACACTTACTTGCCTAAAGACCCTCAAACTCACATAGAGATAGGGCTAGAATAGGACAGGAGTGAAGCTGGAACTCTCAGAGAGAGAACATGAGACTGCTTGGCCCAGCAAAGGTCGTAAGAGAAAAAATGTTCTTACAGTTCCTACTCTAGAGGGAAGGGGATGCCATCCAAGGGACGTGGACAGGCTAGAAAGTTGAGCCTGTGCAAACCACATGAAGTTAAACAAGGCCAAGTGTAACATCCTGCACCTCGGCTGGGGGCATTCCCAAACATGGACACAGACCGGGCGATGAGCAGATTGAGAGCTGTCCTGGGACTTGGGGTGCAAAAGTGAGTACAAGCCGACAATGTGCTCTTACAGCCCAGGAGGCCATCATATCCTCGACTGTGCTGAAATAAGCGTGGGCCATCAGGTTGGGGAGGTGATTCTACCCCTTGTCTGCTGTCGTGAGACACTACCTGCAGTACTGCAGTCCAGCTCTGGGGCCTCAGTGTAAGAAAGACTGGACCTGCTAGAGCAGGTCTGGAGGAGGGCCACATGGACAAAAAGTGTGGTGGAGCATCTCCCTACAAGGACAGGCTTAGAGAGTTGGGGTTGCTTAGCCTAAAGAGAACGCTCCAGAGAGACCTTACAGTAGCCTTTCAGTACTTAAAGAGGGCCTACAGGAAAGACAGGAAGGGACTCTTCATCAGGGAGTGTAGTGATAGGACAAGGGTAACAGTTTTAGATGAAAGAAGGTAGATTTAAATTAGATATTAGGTAGAAATTTTTAAGAGTGGTGAGACACTGGAATTTGTGGGTGCCTCCTCTGTGAAGTGTTCAGGACAGGGTGGATGAAGCTTTGAGCAATCTGGTCTATGGAAAGTGTCCCTGCATGGCAGGGAAGCAGGAACTAGATGATCTTTATGGTCCCTTCCAACCCAAACCATTCTATGATTCCAACAAAGCATGTGCCTTAGGTTGTCCCACCATGAAATTTTCTGTGACACAAGACTGCCAGCTCTACTTAAGTGTAGCATTTGACAACAGTCTCTTTTTTTTTCATTTCATATTGTAATGAAAACAAAAAGTCAATAATTTAGGAATAAGTGCATAGGAGGCAACATCCAAGGGCCATACTCTTGTTACTGAAACAACTGAGACTAAGACTGTTGGCACTCCTCCTTCTATCCACGTGAAGAGTCACAAAAGTGAGACCCACCAAAAGTTGGACTATTCAGCTTAAGATGAATTTTGTTGGTTTTTCAAATTACACTTAAATGCTGGGCTGAGTATTCTCTGACTCACAGTAGCAGCAGCCAGATTGCACCATAAAAATAAATGAAGACAGTTGGGTAAAGTAGCTGTTGACATAGGTCAGAGCAGAGAAAATTATTGCAGACACCATTTCACAGGGGTCTATAGTTGGATAAAAGTCAATGATCCAGCAGCACTAAGTGATGCATTCTTGCTCATTGACAAAGTGCTTCTTCAGCAAGGGTCAATGACAATCCACAGTCAAAGCAGATGTCATAATACACTACACGTTCTTGAGAAAAAGCGAGATAAAGAAAGAACCAATGTTAGGACAGGCCCGGGAAAGGAGAGAAAAGAAAAGTAGAGGAGAAAGAAGGCAGCAGAGAAATGCTCGAAAATACCACTTAAGCACAAAGAAACACATCTTGCACAACGGCAGCACAAGCTACCACAGTCTCACCTGTGGAACAAAGCTGAAATTCAATGCCTCATAGACAGAGAAAAACTAGTTAGTCCCGATACAAATTAAGTGGTTTCCACTACTTTGCTACACAGAAGTATTCCATTGTACTTAGCCATACTTCCACAGCCATGGTACAATTGTCCCCAGCTGTGCATTTTAACATATCTGAAACACCCTTTGCCTTTCTCCGCCACTCTTCCCACATCCAGAGCTCAGAAACTCTTCATGATTATCAATACATATCAGTCTACACTAGGGTGTGGCAGCAAAAGTCTTTCCTTCCTGCTTAGGAGCAAGACTGTAGATAAGTAAGTTGGAATAAGGAAAGGGGCACAGCCTGGCTAGCAGTGGAGATGCACAGTCTCTGTCCCAAAGCAGTATACTAGCAACCAGAGTAGCTGTGAAGGACAAACCACACCAAAATTCTGGGGAAGCTCAGCATGCCTGCTGCTGGCCACGACTCATGTCCCACTGGAAAAGCAGGAACAATAAAAAGCAAAGAGACCCACACTTTCTCTCCTTTGGGAAGTCATAGCAGGTTTCCTATTCATAGGTGAGACTGTAGCAACCGCTGAGTGAACATGGCCACAGACTCTGCCCAAGCTCCCTTCTTGTGTGCTGTGCTACAGCAGACCAGAGAGCAGTTCAAAAATTATAGGATGAAAATCACACAGCAGCTTTGTGGCAGAGCTGCGAAGAAGTTCCAGGAAGCCTGGGCCCCTGCCTGGTGACTTCCAGCAGCATCAGCCCCAGCTGTCATAGGCAAAGTGCATATCAAGCAGTGGGGGATTTTTCCTTTCTGCAGATCTGAAGTACCCTAACTAAATCAGATGCTCTGGTTCAGTTTCTAAAATAACTCAGCCTTGAAAAATGAGGAAGAATCTTTACTGTACCAGCTTAAAAGCAACACTTATGTTTATACAGGGTACTTCATCATTTATAGCCACAGGTCATATAACTCAGCTCATAATAACTCAAGAGCTACAAGGCAAGACAATTTAAAAAAGATCTCTAATTGATAGGTCTGCCTTGTTACAATACCTAAAGCTTTGCTTACACCATTACATATAATGTTAGTATATCTAGTCTTGGGACAGTATAAACATCTAGAATTTCAATGTGCTGTGAGGATGTGCATCACTCCAAATGGAAACTGGTATAACTCCATCTAACTCAGGCCTAAAATTGCATCTTCTTATACACTGAAAGGCTGATGGAGATAAAACTTTAAGCTTTCTAAACGTAATTAGCTTCAGAGTCTAACATCTGGCAGTTGAAATATCTTGCAGTTTATGTTTACATTACAGTAGCATGATGATATGTATTTAAAAACTAGAAAATTTTTGATGGATTTTTTTTTCTTTCCTTAGGCTAGTCCTACAACTCCTGTCATAAATTATTTAAGTCCTTCAGACATGTGTACTTGCTAATTTAAGATGGCATTAAATCATTACTAAATGACTTCTTAGGAAGACAAATCTCTCCCACAGAGACAATTCAAATGTCAAAAACACAGTGTAACTCCAAAGGTGTTGATTCAGTCAAGGGTTTGCAATGTCTTCTATTGCTGTAGATATCCACAGCAGTTCAGCAAATCCGCTGAAAACTAGTGAGTCAGTAAAGTATTCCATAATTAGTGATATATAATATCCAAAAGTGGTTTACTGGTCTTGCCAAAAGCAATACTGCTTCTGAGTAGTTTCCTCACTCACCAAAACCCCCCTTGAAATTGTCCTCATACAATATTGTTGCTCTCTACAAAGAAGAAACCGTCATCCACTACTCAGTGTATTTCTAGCACTTTTGCTTAATGATGTTTTGCCAACACGGAATTTTTGACATAAATCTGCCATGGGAAAATTCAGTCACGAAGCATATGCTAACTGTTAATCAAGGAGACTTCTGATCAGAGTATTTTAAGCCACAGGAAAAGTTGATCCCATTCGGTTGTTTGACTCTGCCTGTATCACTACTGTTTAGTATACCCCTAATCATGAGAAAAGTATCAATTATTTTTTTCCAAACCTGCCCTGTTTATATGATATACTTAGAAGCAGGTATTTAAAATGCAGAACGACCCAATTTACACCACCCATTTCACTAGTTCCTTGTAATTTCATATGTCTCTGTAACACAACTTGAAAAATACTCCTATTTCTTTTATGGCCAGCATGTTTGTCTCTGATCTATCACTTCAAATCAAGAGAGGGGAATTGTTAGTATTGCCTCCTATGGTACAAGCTGTAGTGAAAAAAAAATCCACAGCTAACTGCAAACAAAAATGGGAAACATCCCTTGTCCTTTTAAGTGGCTGGCTTAATCTCTCTTTTCCTTAGCCTGTGACTCAAGCTCCAGCACACATTTTTCAGCCCTGAACTCCAGTCTTAGCAGCTGTCAGTGAAGTTTGCTGCTATTAAAATACTGACTGCTGCAGCTCTTAAGCATCATTATTGCCACCACCTAAATAATCTGCAGAGAGCTACCTGTGAAAGACATATACAGCCAGCCTGAGGAACAGTCCAACACTCAGACAAATGAAAAGTGCTGAAGTTAAAAAGCTGAAGAAAAGAATGTTTTTCAACTGCGGTGCTATTCCCACATATCAGGAATTGCTGACAGTGCTTCCAGCGAGGCAGTATCTCTCAATTTCTGCAAGTCAGATCACAAAAAAGTTGGAGTGATGTTTGATTAATAAACTTACTGGTTACAGCTTTTATTTATTTTAAAGCCCTGGCTGAAACAAGGGCAACATCTCAGCTTTGCAACTCCAGATGGTTCCTGTGTATATTCTGACATTAAAATGTGCCAAGAACAGTTACTTAATTATGGATTAATTTCTCTGTGGTCATAATCCGCAACACTCATGATACTATAAATTGAGAAAAAGAAAATAAGGAGCATTATTTCCACGGCTATTATTTATGGGATAGACTATTCATTGGCATATACTGAGGCTTTTCAGTCTCCAATCAGACCACTTATATGATGTTGCAGAGTGGTCTCTACAGTCTTGTCCAAAATTTCTGTTATCTGTGTTATGTCATTTGATAGCAATCTTCATGAGATATTTCTACTTTGTTTTCCATTGGGATAAAGGACTTTAAAATGGCCTAATATAAAATGTGATTCTTTATATGATTACTGGCTATGAATATTCTCTGTACCTATAAAACCTTTTTTCTTCTGACCAAGGACAATTCTGAAATGTGCAAATATGTATCCTCTGAAGTATACAAACAAAAGCTTTGTTTGATATAATCTGGGATGTGCTACAGAAGATGTCTGCTCTTGCCAAGGGAAGACATTTCAGGAGCTTCAAAACTATGATGGCTTTCGTAAACTTTCTTATTTAGTACTATTATTACATCTCTTCTAATCATCCATACCAGCTCCTTTACCTGCACCGAGGGACTGAAAAACGAAACTGGACCTTGTGGATTAACAACACATACACTGTCATCAGACAATGGCTTAAAATCACCTGACTGCATTTTCAATATTTGCCAGTTTGGTGTGGAAATCAAAAGAGACGGTATGAAACCTCAGTCTCTCACAAAGGAGACAGTATTAAATTACCTAAGTGCCTTCTTCAGACTACCTGCCACAGTGTATTTGGGATTATAAAATGACAAGCACCAAGCAGCGGTGCAAATCTCACTGCTAACCATTCTATTCAGGGCAAGAGAAACATGTTGACATAGCAAGGACCCATGAAAGAAGCCCAAAATGATCCTGAAAAGAAGAAGAAAAATAGATGCACCAGAAAGTGCTTGTAGGATGTGTTCTTAGCTGAGGAAAGGGAAGGTTTATTGGGCATTTAGGTCACAATGTCCCAAATGCATATGTTGGTCATCAAACTGCTGTAGAGCATATTCTTCAAACTCACAGACAGTTGCAGCAATGTCAAATGGCTAGAAGTTGAAGCTAGATACCTCAAATTAAACAACAAAAAAAAAGAACATCTTAAAAAACTTCTGGAAACTCTCTATTGCTGGCAATGTTTTAATTCACATTGGAAGATTTCTAAAAGCTACACTCTGCTTCAGGTAGAAATTAATTCCGGTGAGCCATATAACATCTGGTCAAAGATGGTTTGACTACAATGTTTCCTTTTGGACTATATTTGGCAACTATATTTTGGAGAAATAGTTTCTTAGGAACACCCTGGAAATCAGAAGACTGTTTAGAATTCAGAAATTCTGGTTTTATTACACAAACACAAGTTGTTGTAACAGCTACCAAATAAACAGTGGATTGAATCTCAGTTTGGTAAACATACAAAACAAATTTTTAATTTGGATCCTTTACAAAAGCAATGATAAACCAATACTCTGGCCTTTATATTTATTTGGAACTTCAGCATCAATGGGAGTGACAGCATTTACTCCCCCTTAAAAAAAAGGGGAAAAAATAATGTCACAATAATCTAGGTTAAATACAGCTTATGTAAGCAACAGTCAACACACCAATGGATATGACTTTTTTAAGTGGATTATATAGAAAGGATTTAGAATATTTTATTTTACTGAAATGTTCTTGGTATTCATAAAAGCTCTCTGTGAGACCAAGAGAACAATTCCATATAATAAAATACATCGTATTTGCTGTGCATTTGCAGTTTTTATTCAAGTGTCAGCACTGTCCCCATTTCACAGGTAGGGAGTCAGAAGCATGAACGAGCAAAGTCGTATGATGAAGGTCACACACATTCAAGCAGCACAGCTGCGAACAGGACATAGCTTCTTGGCACCTCCTCTGAGCCATTAAAACCTGCAGCTCACAGGGTGGTGAGGATCCCTCTGCTAGAGTGAAACAGATCAGTCAAGGAAAATGAGCAACTTTCCAGAGACATTGACTTTTAAAAATGATCCTGAAAGAAAGGTGGTACACACACAAAGTTGGACAGAGGGGAGGAGTTGGAGTTGCTTTGTTTTGGGGAAGGATGTCTTTCTTGCTCCTTGTCCTTACTTTTGATTACCTGTTAGTAATGCAGGATGGGACAAATTATCTATGTGTATCTTGATTTCTTGCTCTTTGCCATTTAGAATATCTGGTGAGATAACTAGAATTAAACATGATTGCATTGCCTGTCAGAAGAGGCAAAGAGATAACTATGTTGACACATCAGGAACATACACTGTTGCCAGAAGGTTTTTCAAATGCAGGGCGGGGCCAGCGGGGGTGGGGGTGCAGGATGGAAAAGCACTACAACCAATATCATCAGCATCAAGATGAAGCTCAGGAAATGGTGTGTAAAAGCTGTTCTGTCACATTCCTAGACAGTCTGCTCGAGATGCTCCTTTACAAAATGTGTCTTCTTTCTATCTCTCTCTGTCGATATTCTGGTACTTGGCGCTGCAGAAGCAGCTTCTTCCAGAATGATGCATCTTTCCTGGTTCAAAACTAGGATGTCGCCAATTCCTCCTCTTCTGATTCTGTCCGATATCCACCAATTTTATAGCCCAGTAACCAAAACAAGCAATGTTCTATCCCTCTACCACTTGCAATGCAAACTGGCTTTAATGACAGCAAAAATACACTTTTATAACATGAGACCATTGCAGCTGTCAGAGCTGCTGTCTTCCCTGGCAAGCTCTTAGAACACAGATTAGAAATGAAAGCTCTAATTCTCCTTACCATTTTTTTAAACATTTAGCCACGCTATCATTTTTTACCTATAAACCCACTTTGCTGCTAAAAATCATAAGAGTATATACGCTTTACTGAAACTGTAAAAAAGTTAAAATAGTATTAACACCTCCTAGCATCCATGGACTAAGGATTACCAAGCAGTTTCCTCTGCTTTTACATGTTTATAACTGCTGTGATGAAATAGTCATCTTACAGATTTAAAATTCCCACACACAGATTTACCTAAAGTGCTTTTGTCATTATTAGGGCTCAGCAAAACCCTTTAGCAGTTCCTGAATTGCAAGAGGAAGTAACACGCTTTTCCTTTTAAGCTGCAAATGGATTTTCCTTCATGTTTTTAATGTCGCATTTGCACCTGCAAAATAAAGCTGCACAAGCCTGTGTGATCTGTCTGCATATGCATTTGTATGTCCCTCATTAACGGTCTCACTTGAATGAGGATGAGCACTCCCCAGCTTGCAAAGCAGGCAGATGTGCCACTAAACAAGAAAGCAACAGCCATGTGTTTAGACATTGTGACAGAGAAGTGCTGAGAAATCTTATCCTAGAAGGGAGGGATTTCAGAAAGCATTTAGATACTCAGGGTACATGAAATGAACCTAATGATGCCTAATTTAAGGTATCTACATAGTAGGCTGCATATGCCCTTCACACTCTCAGCAAAAGCGGCTGTGACTTCTACTAGTCCCTACTCAAATCAACTGCCAGCTGAAGACTCCCATAGCATGACGCACCATACTGGAGTGTGTGCTGCCCAAAATAATTTCTCCAACATTTACATCCGTGGTTGTGATGCTGAAGTGTCCTCTTATGAAGCAATGGATGGACAGAGGTCTTTCCTCCTTTTTGTTATTTCATTAATGTACAGTCAACTTTGCAATTATGATATCCAGAAACATTCCACAGAATACAGAATATAAGGTAGGAACCAAAACAAGTATTCACAACTAATTGTCTGTATCCTAAGTACTTCTACTTTTCTAAAGCAAGATTACAAATGCTAAAGGCAATATTAATTAGCAGCTAGGACTAGTAGGACATGTTTCTGAATTTATTCATTGCTGGGATTAGCACTGCAGCTCCACTGAAGAACTGTCGGCACAAGGAAATTCTGACCACTATCACATACGAACCGGTTAGATTTAGGCTAATACAGTTTTTTTCACAGAATCACAGAATCATCTGATTGGAAGAGACCTTGAAGATCATCAAGTCCAACCATTCACCCTGCACTGCCAGGGTCCCTAAACTATGTCCCTCAGCACCACATCTACACAGCTTTTAAACACTTCCAGGGATTGGGACTCCACCACTGCCCTGGGCAGCCTGTTCCCATGCTTCACAACACTCTCTGTAAAGAAATTTTTGCTGGTATCTAACCTAGATCTCCCTGCCATTCCCTCTCATCCTGTCACTTGTCATATGAAAGAAGAGACCAATCCCCACCTCTCCACAACCTTCTTTCAGGTAGTAGTAGAGAGCAATAAGGTCCCCCCTCAGCCTCCTCCAGGTTAAACACCACCAGTTTCCCCAATCACTCATAGACTTGCTCTCCAGACCCTTCAGCAGCTTTGTTGCCCTTCTCGGAACCCACTCCAGTACCTCAATGTCCTTCTTGAAGGGAGGGGCCCAAAAGTGGACACAGTACTCAAGGTGTGGCCTCACCAGTGCCCAGTACAGGGCGACAATCACTTCCCTGCTCCTGCTGGCCACACTATTGCTGATACAAGCCAGGATGCTGTTGGCCTTCTTGGCCACCTGGGCACACTGCTGGCTCATATTCAATTGGCTGTCGACCAATATCCCCAGGTCCTTTTCCACTGCGCAGCTTTCCAGCCACTCCTCTGCAAGCCTGTAACGTTGCAGGGGGTTGTTGTGGCCCTGGGTAACACCACTGGTGGCTGGCCACCAGCTGGATTGAACTCCATTCACCACCACTCTCTGGGCCCGGCCATCCAGCCAGTTTTTGATCCAGCAGAGAGTATCCTCATTGAAGCATAGGCTTGCCAGTTTCTTCCAGGAGAATGCTGTGGCAAATGGTGTCAAGGCCTTACTAAAGTCCAAGTAGACAACATCCACAGCTCTCTCCTCATCCACTAAGGGCAGGTCACTTTGTCAAAGAAGGAGATCAAGTTGGTCAAACAGGACCTACCTTTCATAAACCCATGCTGACTGGGCCTGATCACCTGCTTATCTTGTACATTGCCATGTGATGGCACTCAAGATGGTCTGCTCCATAACCCTCCCTGGCACTGAGGTCAGACTGACAGACCTGTAGTTCCCCGGGGTCCTCCTTCCTGCCCTTCTTGTAGATGGGTGTCACATTGGCCAACCTCCAGTCGATTGTTACCTCCCACAGTAGCCAGGACTGCTGGTAAATCATGGAAGGTGGCTTGGTGAGCGCTTCCGCCAGCTCCCTCAGAACCCTTGGATGTGAAGTTCCAGTAGTGATAATGAAAGGGAAAATATGTACAAAACTATTTTCACTAATTTGTCCTCAAATTCAAGAAATTTAAGAGGTATTTCACATTTCAATCTTAAATCTTAATTGTATGTAGCACTTTATAACATCCACTTTCAGAAATATTTGTTCCCTACACAGCAAAATTATTCCCTGAAGGGAATTTTCTTCTCCATTACTCCTGAAGAACACTTCTATGTATTTTGAAAGTTCCTAAACAAATTCTTGCAACACGATCAGACTACAGTCACAAATATTTCTGTTGATCCTAACCTCTGCTCGACATGTTTACAGGAAAGAGAACATATTTTAACAGCAGAACACACACTATGAAGCAAAAAATTCCAAGGAGTCCAACTGTCATGAGCCCAAATTCACCAAGTGCAGAGAGGTCAACACATGATTTCTCAAAAGAAAAATTCCTCATGTTTTTAAACAGCTCTAAGCTAAAGCCAGCTGCAATCCCAGCTAGGTTTTTTGAGCCATATTATACTCAAGACACATGTTGCTCTGAAAATTCAGGATTTATTTTTTTTTCTTTTTTTTTTCTTTTTTTTTTTTCTCTTGATATAAGGATTCCCTTGCAAAGCCCCAGGCCATTGTATATATGTAGGGTCTTTTGATTTTGCGTCTCCAAAACCAGAAGACTCCAAATACATGCAAAACTCAAGAGACTAACGAAACCTGCCTCAGTTTGAATATTCTTGTCTCAGAAAATTTTAGTTCCTTCTCTGAGAGATGGCTGAGTCCCTTGCCTGAGACCCTTGCCTGCCTCTTTAGAGTTTGCCAATGCCTTTCTCATTGACTACGAAGTCCAGAGACCATAACAGCAGCTCCACTGCACCCTTATACACTGAATAGGGTATTTTGACAATTCATCTGAGACAGGGCTTCTTGTGATAACTTGATGAAAGGGTGGGGCACTGAAGTTTTTCACAGCATGGCACTGTCAAAATCTTGACCCAACCCCTTGCCATCCTGTGGCCTTTCAATTTCCCTGTCCATCTCATTACCAGCTTAAGAAAATAATGATATGAAGATAGCAAGAGAATGCAAGCCTATTGAATAATGGGATTTTTTCATGCCTCAAAACCATTTGCTACACTAATTAGGAAGTGAGCCAGTTAAAACCTCTCAACTAATCTTCAGTTCTTGCTCAAAAGTTAACAGTGAGAACACCATTGGCCAAGGAGTTCTATAAAATGACATGGCAACCAGAAAATTGGAATATTCTGAAATCTATATTATTTTTAATGCACATGCAATTCACAAAGAAATGAGGGGGACAAAAATCCTGTGTGGTAGGTGCTAACAACTGGATAATCATGATGAATGGAAATGTAAGTGTTGGTAGTCAAACACAATAATTTATTTCAAGAAACCTTTCCATATTCCCTGACAGCGGAATTTTTTGTTTTCTAAATTATATCACACTGAATTCCTGCTGGCCATTTTTCTGCTTTTAGTGGGAAAACATCAAAAGGCAATTCCATTAGGAAGCTTCAGTGATTAGTTTTTGAGGGTTTCTTTAAGTACTAATAGAAAAGTCAGCTATCTCATTAACGTAATCATAGAATTAGACATTAACAAAGCTTTATTCTTCACAAATAAACTCAGCCCCATTAACAATGTTACAATTAACTTCATTAAATATTTCTACCTATTGTAGATAAATGAGAGAAATTACCATTTTACAACAACAATTTGCTGACTGAAGAACTGTTATCTCCTGTTACAACAGTACTGCGTTTGGCCCGTTATGTGCAAGGGGAAGGCCACCTACACTCATGTGATACTGACTGAACATGCTCTGGATTAAGTTTTTCATCTTTAGGTTACAGTTACCCAAGGTTCAGCTTTGAGCTGGTTTTGTATCACAGACAGACCAAACACTTCCATGTTCTGAAAAGGAACACCAAAATTCAGGTTCCTATTCCTCAGAACAATTCGATGTTTCACCCTACTCTCTCAAGTGTTTTAGGTATTGGGGTGGTGCAGATAACTGCTAATAAATGTGGCTTTCAATTCCACTCCATTACTGCTCTGTTCACTGGGGTTTATTGCTGTGGTTTTCCTCTTGGGTCTAGGTGTACTGTGAACTGCATTCTAGTCCATACTGGATCACAAATGAAAATAAGTCTGATGCAGCCTCAGCACAGACTTCCCAAGGATTTTGCTGATGGAGAATGGAGTTTAAGCTAAAACTAATATACTAAGCATCCCTATAAGTACAGATTTCAATCACAATTAAGCAAACAAAATACCAACCAACGTGCACAAACTTTACAAAAACACAACAGCAGTTATAACCACACTAATTACAGCAGGATCTAATGCAGCTCTTTGTCAGTGAACAGCAACATATCTCAAAAATCTCTGAAAAAAGATCCAAGTTGTAGGACTATTTGCTCATGTTTACATGAAATTTTTTAAGACTCTGGAGGCAGGTGCTAAAGGGAGATGTTGCTATGCCCTCTCACACATTGTGATTCAGTTCATGTTCTAACTCGCCCAACAACAGTCTTCTTGAAATAGCAAGTCTGATTCTTGATTTTGACTAAAGATGTAAGGATTGCTCACATGAAAACTTTCTGAGGCAATTAAATATAGCATCCACAGTGGTAAAATATTGCATTACTCAATAACTAACTTAAATCTCCAGTCAAACTCTAAACATGGAAAACAGCATGACAGCTCCTATTATTTTGTCACCAAGTAGAGTAGTATTGATCCCTTGTCCTCTGAGTGCTTGTAGAGATTATGGCTACCCAGGCAGACATCAGTAACTCACCTGGTCCACTGTCATGCTACTTGGCTAACAAAATCTTTTTGTTCACTAATGAGGTTTAACAACTTAACACTTAGCATTGACAATACGTTGCACAACCTTACCCATAAAATATTTTCATCTGACCTTCTCTAAGGTCTAAGGTCCATGACGCTGGCTTTTAAAAGCCCGCGGTCTTAGTACTGCATTAACGTTCTTCATTTCTGCTGAATTTTGTGCCCCCTACATTAAATTAAAATTGTTCAAAGCTTTATTTTCTCCTTACTTCGATCTCATACTGCAGTTTTGGAACATTTACATTCATAAATGATTGTAAAACACAACTTGATGACAATCTCTAAGCACTGAAATTTCAACCCTCCTCTCTATTTGCAATGAGCGTCTGATCCAGAGTGATGGAATGTATGTTTCCCACAGGCATACTCCACCAGTAGTGGCATACGCCTTGCCAAAGCAAGCCCATCACCTTGGGGTGAAATCTCTATTTTCCCCTACATTTTAGACAGCTATCTCCCATATCATATCCTGGGATATTATTTAGCATATGAACTGGTGTAACTACATAGCAATGCGATGAAACATTACTTGTGACTGCAACAATTCTGCTTCCCTCCGCCCTCTGAAGAACATCCACAAAGTCCTACCAGTAATAAGGACAGGAGTCTGGCATTACTTTCCTATTCTCTGAAGACAGTCCAGATCATTTGTTGTTGTGTTTTATCAAAGATATGCTTGTCAGCATTTTACATGCTGCTATGACCAGTTCCTTTCATCTTGATATGGCAAAAGGTAAGAATCCCCCCCACCCCCTCCCGAGAACTAACATTCTTTTATCACCAGGTCATATACATCTGCTCTGTGTGTGGTTAGGTCAGGCTGGGTAAAACATAAGTGTCTGGAGTATGTTTCTCCAGGTATTCTGATCCTGGAGCAGAGGTGACTAAGGCATGACGCTTCCACAAAAACCTGCTCAAGCAGGCTATTTTGCTGAAATGTAGGTAGCTTATTTCAGCAGAAGTGAGACTGGAAATCTCTCAGTTTCTAAAAGATGAATGAACCTGACCCATCAACCAGGTGTTGAAACTCCAAATAAACCTCTCTGAAAATAAATGAAAATTAAAAAAGATGAGCTGTCATCTTAGTTGAGATTGATAACAAACATACTGTAAAATTGTTCTCCCCATTAGTAACAGTGACACTTACAGGAACGCAAATTACTAATTTTACATTTTTGAGCATTGCTGTGGGCAACACACCTTTTTCAGATCTCCATTGTGATGCAAAGCACTGGGGACCTCATAACCAAAATAGAACAAACTTGAGTTTTATGTAGATCAATTGAATATATTATCAATTTTAAAGCTGCCTTTTATTACCTTAAGTACTGTGTTCTTCTAGGATTATTGCTTTGTCATTCATGCTACTTGATTCTGTGGGATATTTTTCACCACAAGTCACAGATTCACTATCACAGCCCTTCACTACAAACTCTCATTTCATGTAACAGTTCAGTACAAAAAGAGAGCCTTTTCATCTATACTGTCCATTTAACTTCTAGGTATTGTTGTCATGCATAAGCACTTCAGCTGTGGCATTTCATTGGAACTGCAATCTCTTCAGTGACAGAAAAGCTCCACCTGATTTCCACTATGCTTTATATTGATGTAAAGTTCTGACTTACAGACTGAGGTTGCAAACATTCTCTGCACTTTTTCCACTTTGTGACTCTTCATTTCACCTCTGTGGCAAGCGAAGAAGTGCACCCCAGCTCTTTACTTCCACTCCCGGAAAGTGCTCTAATAGTCTGATTTCAACAGAGGGCCTACTAGCAATAAACCCAAGTATTTAATAGTTTAATTATAGCTTCATGATACTTTTCAGCTATGGACTGATTCTGTTCATCTTCCCACTTCCTTTTTGTTCTGCTCCCACTGTTTCATGCTTTGTAGCATTACCAAAATAACTTTGCTAAGCAAACTCTATGGAGGTAAAAAAGGCTCTTGATTCATGGTATGGTGCCTTCACTGACCCCTGACAAAGGCCAACCACAAGCAGCACATGAGCTGGAGAGACCAGAAACATCTGTAACAGAGTTCATTTAACGATTAGCTTTGATGCATAGTACTAATCTCTGCTTTGAATCCACAAACTTCTCTTATTTCTTTGGGGGTTTTTCTATCAATCATAGGAATCACTACGTAACTATGCATAGGCCTAGAAAAGATGCTGTGGATAAAGCGATGTTTCAAACCTTTTACACAACCATCTACATCAGAGACATTAAAGCCTCATTTAAGCACCTCTTCCTGAAACTACTTACTCCATTTCATCTCTAAATGACAATACATAGCATTGCAAGGCAAGGACGTTGATGATAACCGTCAAAATTTATTTCCTCTTTTCATCTAAATACAGAGTAATTTTGGTTAATAGTGAGAAAATTGTCAAAATGTGTAATTCTCACGTCTTCAGTTTATGTTCCCTGTTGGATCTATTCATATTGTTTATAACAGCATTAACAGGCTTTTTGGGAAAAAAAAAAAAATCAAGCCCAAGATCTTCAAACCAATTCATTAATCGAAACCCACAATAGCAAGATTTTATATTACCTATGTATCTTTCCCTGTGCATTCACTCAGTGAAATCAAGACTATCAACACAAGTAGATTTGACAATGGCTTTTCCATAATACGCAAGTTATTTACATAATGAATTACCACCCAATAAAAATTCCATCATTTAAAATTTCATAAAGAAGCAAAGTAGTGATCCACATCTGAAGCAAGCACAGATCAAATTAACTGTGTGTACATGTTACATGGAGCAGATTTTAAACATTAAGCAAACTACCATTAAATGATTTGAAAAGTAAACAAACTTTAGTGTTCCTTTGTTCACAAATACACATGCCATCTAGTCTGCTGCAAATATTGCATTAGATAGTCGCGCTCATAAATATAATAGCATACAGTACTGGTCCTTTAAAATTCTCACACATTCTCACAATGTGCCTTATTTAAGATTAAACCTTTGTTTTTAAAAGGTCCATCTTATATAACACAATTAAATTTCCAATCTGCTTTAATAATTACTAATGTTATACATTCTGAGGACAAACTGGCCTTATTCTACAAATATATGTCCATGTATTGACATGTCTGCAGCTACACAAGAATTCCCAAGTCCAGGTTCAGTGGAGTAGTCACGAAGTCAATCACAAACACTTTTGCCAAGTCTAGGTTTTAGACCATCAACTTTTCTCCGGGTACAGAATCATTAGCACGGTTGAGTACCTTGCACAATGCTCACTAGACCTTCTCAGTATTAAAGAGATACTTAATAATGATTCAGAAGCTCAGAAATTCTGTACCAGCAGCACAGACTGGGGACAAGACCTAAAGAGTGTAAAACTGAAAGCGCTGGAAATCAATGATGGCTCTGATATTCTGTTGTGTTCTCCCTTAGAGTCTTATACTGTTCTGACCACAGTAGTCTGGTCTGGCTGCCAGACATGCAGAAGGGGTATCTGGAAGCTGAGTGTAACATCAAAGTTTATGGTGGTACATGCATGTGAACTTGTGCATTTGTACGTAAATTGCTCCACCTCTGTGCACGTGGGAAAGAGCATGGACTGATGCAGATGTGAACACTTTTCATTTCTTTTGCTGTATCGCCTACTCTAAGTGCAGGGCTTGTTGTTTGAATGCTGAGTGTCAGCACAAATGGGAACAGAGATTTGGGCCCTGATCATTTTCATGCTAATCTTCAAAATACGCTGCTCAGCAGAGCTGCGGGTGCTCTTAAAGGGTTAAGCATTTCAGCCCTATCCACACAGGGGTGAACATGCTTTGCGTGCACTTCCCTAGTCTTGTCCCCTCTCTCAAGAGGAACTTCAGCTCTAAATATGGCTTTCCAGACTGCAGAATTATTCTTCTATGATGCTCAATTTGTACACTGTACATCTATGGTATTCAAAGTTTTATTGCTACCTTCCACTTCTCATAAATTATTTGTCAAATAAAACCTGACAAATCCTTCACAGACAACAGTCACCACCCAAGGACTTAAAAAAAGCTTGACTCTATTATCACCACTGAAAAAACATGAGGGACTTGGGACTTTGCTGGCAAGAGTGGGTTGCATGAACAGAATAATAAAGCTAATGAGACCTTTTCTAAACCAGCTTCCTAAAAGAAAACCAAATGAAATCCAATTCTACAGCCAGTGATGAAGCTACTAACCACCAAAATATAAGGATTAAAGCAAAAATGTGTCTTAGGTATAGATACAAGACACTGTTACACTTAACTATAAATCGGTAATTAAATTATGTTGACAGTTACCTATTAAAGTATATACTCCAAAGATATGACACTATTTTCAAACAGATCTTAAAACTGCGATCAGTAGGAACTACCAAAAGGACCACAGAAAAAAGCATTCTTATTTTAATCCCTCATACACCCTCATAATCCCTCCAGAAGAAGACCAGAAAAAAGCATGAGAAACTTTCCTCTGAACATCATACCATCCTACATTGCTCATCTTCATCGTGAAAGCTGGTTGATTTACAGAAGGAGGTCTGCAGACATTAATGTTATACATATGGTTTTGCAGGGAAGCACAGCACAGTGATTAGTGCATTAATCCTCCATGAATAACGTTGGACCTTATGCTCCAAGAATAGCACATACTTAATAGCATGGTATTGTCTTCATTTTGTTTTAATGAGAAGCAGAACCTTAGCAAACAGAGAGTGTGTCAGCTCTTGTAATGCTATATGCCATTCAGGTGAATGTCTTCTGGTCTGATATTTCGTATTAAAATGCAAAGGCTTTCGCCTCACACACATGTGGATTTTCTTACCTTTGGTTCCATTGAAATGAAGCTGTGGGTACCTCTGCTTGAGAGAACTGACCTTTTAATTGTTTACTATGGTAGAAGTGGTAGTAATCCTTCAATGTTCCAATCTGTAAGGGATAGAAGGAAAAAATGAGGGAGATTTAAGTTATGAAAACCAGTTTCTGAAAGTCTATAAATTATGCAATTTCCTGTGTGCTGAAACGTTACTTGAACCCACTGATCAACTTTCAAAAGAAGGACATATGATATTAAACGGATGGAGTGTCCTTGAGGCAGTAACTGCACAACCAAAGATTAGAATTGAGCTGCTTAATCTGGATGTATCTACCTTTTTAATATTTAATTTATATGCAGTACTTCGAGTAATTCTATATCAATCTATATCCAAACTGTCTTCAAATGGCAAGTACAAAAATCATCAAATGGCTATATGGTTATTAACAAGCTTTCTATCTAGTTTGCTTAAAGAAATGTACTGTAAAATGAACTAGATTTGGTTATTTTTTAAATTAAATTATAAAAAGGATGTTCACAGCATCAGACTATACCACAAGAATAGGCTTCTCTTTCTGTCAAATGGGGGGTGAGAAAGAAGTAGAAGAAAGAAAGTTGGAAATGGTAACTTCACAGGCTATGACCAGCTCAAATTAAAAAATCAATTTACAGAAAATTGCTAATTTCACATTGGTACAATAGAAATACTTCTTATTCATCCCATCAATACACAGTAGCAATGTAAATACAATGTAAGTAACAATGTAAAACTAAGACAGCCTTGGTAATTCGACAAAGAAATTTTCCTTTCTGAGTCATCAATATCTAAACATTCAGAACTCAAAACTTCAGTTTCACGTACCTATAAACAAACATTCAGCCTCCTTGTCATTAGGGAGAATGTCTCTCCAACTCAATTGGAATTGACCTTCTATTGCACTGCAAATCTCGTAAGACAGCTAATAATTTAGTTAAAAGTTCCTTAATGATGAGCAAAAAAGGGACAATCAACCCTACTGTCATTTCAAGTTGGAATTCAAATTGATCTCAGAAAACAGGCTTGGTTTTGCAAATAAATGTGAACGGAATCACAAGACAGGATGGAGCAACACTCAAAAACCCTAATCTTAAAAAACACCCAATGGGATTCTGAATTTGCATCTGTAAGAATACACATGTAGGAAATTTGAGAGTTCAATGCTAAAGGTTCAAAGAGAAATAAGACATTGATAAACCCCAAGAATATGTTTTTAGAATACTAGGAAACAAAAACTTTGAGAAAATATCCAAGTAGATTAAGAAGAAATATTGATAGAAAATTATTATTCCCAAAGTGCACTTGAGTAATTTAACTTAAAATTTAAAGAGGTAAACAGCATAGGGAATGAGGAAGAAATGGGTTTTGGGGGAAAAAAAAAAACATCAACCATTTTAATGGATTCACCTAATGGGGAAAACTGCAACAGTGTCCAGTCTGTGCAGTTGGTCCATCAAGATCTTCATTTCAGGAAGAATTACTTATGTTTAGTTTAAGTCAAATACCGAAACATTCTTTATCATAAATTAAATAGGAATGGTTTGACTAAGCCTAACTAAACTATATTAGCACTGCAATAATGATTTTCATGTTGCCTTCTCCTTGAAAGGCCACTCCAGCTGAAGCGGTGCAACTCAATAGCATAGATGAGCCTGGTCTCACATTTCCACATGCATGCTCATGAATAAAGCCTTCTCAAACATATATGGGTAAGTCTTCTTGTGGACACCTCCAAGAGCTGCAGGACCCTGAGCTTTCTGGGGAGGTCCCCTGCTGACCTGCCCTGCCAGCATTATTCTAATTTACCAGAAGGACATGAGGAAATGCCCAGGGAACTACAGACCTGTTAGTCTAACCTCATTACCTGGAAAAATTATGGAGAACATCATACTGTATATTACTGAAAGGCATTTAAAGAAAAACAGTCATCAGGCACAGACAACATGGGTTCACAAAGGGAAAATCCTATTTAACTGGTCTGACATCCTTCTATGATAAAAGGTCAGGCACCTAGTGGATGAAGGAAAGGTGATGGATACAGGTTTTCTGCATTTTAGTAAGGCTTTTGATACTGTCTCTCACAGCACCCTTCTGGACACGTTGTCCAGCTGTGGGTTGAGCAAGTTTATGGTGCACTAGGTGAAGAACTGGCTGAAGGGCAGAGCTCAAAGGGTTGTCATGAATGGGGGCACATCTGGCTGGTGACTGGTCACCAGTGCTGTTCCTCAGGGTTCAATTCTAGGACCAGTTTTGTTCAATACATTTTTCAATGATCTGGATGCTGAAGTTGAATGCACCATTAGCAAGTTTGCTGATGATACCAAACTGGGAGGTGCTGTTGACTCTCTTGCGGGACAAGATGCCTTGCAGAGGATCTACATGGATTGGAGTATCGGAAAATCATCAATTGCATGAAATTTAACATGTCCAAGGACAGCTTCTGCACCTGGGATGGAGTAACACCGGGCAGAGGTATAAATTGGGAGAGGAGTGGTCGAACAGCAGCTCTGCAGAAAAGGATCTGGGGGTGCTGGTTGACATTCATCTTGACAAGACTCAGCAGGGGGCCCTGGCAGCCAAGAGGGCAAACCACATCCTGGGGTGCATCAAACACAGCAGAAGCAGCTGCTCAACAGAGGTGATCATCCTGCTGTATTTAGTGTCATGTGGCCCCACCTGGAGTACTGTGTGCAGTTCCGGCGCCCACAATTTAAGCAGGTTGTGAAGGCCCTTGAATGCATCCAGAGGGTAACAACACTGGGTGACTGGAAGGCATGTACTGTGAGAAGCAGCCAAGGACCCTGGGTTTGTCTAGTTTGAAGAAAAGGAGGCTGAGGGGTGACTTCTTTGCTCTCTACAGCTTCCTGGGGAGGGGAAGTGACTCTTCTGCCTGGTATCCAGTGATGGGATGTGTGGGAATGCTCAAAGCTATGCCATGGGAGGTTTATGCTGGACATTAGGAAGCATTTCTTTACCAAGAGGGTGGTCAAGCACTGGAACAGGGCTCCTGGCAAGGTGGTCGATGCCTGTCAGTGTTTAAGAGGGATTTGGACAATGCCCTTAATAACTTAATGACTTAATGACTTAATTTGGTCAGCCCTGATTTGGTCAACGAGTTGAAGTAGATAATCATTTTAGGTCCCTTCCAAATGAAATTGCCTCGCCTCGCCTCACCTCCTGCCTCGCCTCCTGCCTCCCCTCCCCTCCCCTCCCCTCCCCTCCCCTCCCCTCCCCTCCCCTCCCCTCCCCTCCCCTCCCCTCCCCTCCCCTCCCCTCCCCTCCCCTCCCCTCCCCTCCCCCTCTTGCATCGCTTTTCACTACATTAACTAGAGTTTATTCTGAGTTTAATAGTGTGTAGTACATTAAATGTCCCTTAGAGAACTGTATGTTGTCTTGAACTAGTTTGAGCATTTTATCTATTCATTTATTTGGTAAAGATAAACTCCGGCTGACCCCTCTGAGGGCATCCAAAACAGCAAATTTAGGAGATTATCTAATTGCACTCCTGGCTGTCCTATAGTTTAGCAGCACTAGCCACCCACAGAAGAAAATGGAGGAATCTGCATGCTCTACCTTCCAGCCAAAGGGGGACAGCCTGAGTCTTTGTAATGTCTGACAGTTGTACTCCCTCCAACACCTTGGGCTGAGGAGACAGAATTAAATCCTTAAAATAAAGAGTGGTAATTGTAACGTCATGTCTTCCAGACACCATCAGTTTTCAGATAATAATAATAATATTGTAATAATAAAATTATTATAATCATATTATGGTAATTATAGAATATAATAATAAATAATATTAATTAATTAAAATTATTAGATCTATAGCTTTAGTTCATAACTGTCAATGAAATAAAAGAAACCCAAATCTTTAAATGGAATTTAATTCATACTCACTAACTGCCAATGCTTCTCATGGTAAGGTAACACCAGCATTATTAAAAAATTTATTGCCCTCTTTTCCCTTAATGGGAACTTACTTAGATCTTCCAAATCCTTGGACATTTGGAGAACAGTTAAAACATGGAAATATAGCACAATAAAATGTATCATTACGGATGTTCTTGTTAAATTGTTTTTTATACTTTTAACTACCAGGTCTTAGGGGCATTCTCAAAGGAAGAGCAATGCAGACAGAAACACCAGGCTGCAGAGTGAACTACCTTACAGACTGATGGTAATTTAACTGTTTCATCCTTGGGAAGTCTTTGTAATCTCCTTTTTGACCTGAAGGACCTGATTTCTTTAAAAAGAGAGAGAAACATTCCTAAGGAATTGCCTAGCCAAACGCAATAAGAATGGATGGTTGGAGCACAGAAGTCTTACTCTCTTTGGAAGTAATCTTCATCACTGAACATTTCAAATATATACATATATACACACATTTAAATAGTACCACACTATGTTTATTCAAGGATGAAATAATTCCTGGAATTAATGATCCTTCAATATCATAGTGGATTCCCAGAAAACCAAAGCATCTATACATCTACATTAATTTTATATTTCTTCCATGTAGCAGAACATGAATAGGGAAGTCATTCAAGTTAATGGGAAGGAATACAAGAGATGCTTTCCCAACAGTTTCTTATCTAGTAAATAAAGATTTTTAAAGAGAAGAATCATTTAGACACCTGACTGCAAAGTATACTTCTCACAGTGGGCAGAATGGAATACAATATGCTCTTGGGTTGGTGAATTGGTGGATGTATTATAAGGGTCCCTGTTTCTCCAGTCTTTAATGACTTTGGTCCTAAATGAACTGGGAAAGGATGGCAGATCGGGTCCAGATCTGGTTCTAAACTCTATAAAGTGCAAGAAGAGCTAAAGAAGCATAGATCTGCAAGGTCTGAGGAAACCTGGAACATAAACCATTATAAACAGGAACAGCAATGTATTTCACATGGGGCTTAACATCTGACCCTTCACTTCTTTCAGAATTGCAACAAATTTCCTTGAAAGAAGGAAATACCAAGAATAATACTAGAGAGATGAAGTTCATCAGGTTTACTATAATCATCTTGTTTTGACAAAACCAATTCAACTATATTTCAAACTTTAAAATGTTTAAAATGTTGTCACATTTTACAAAGTACACTGGAAGTGAAGTTTCAGAGCAAAAATGAAAATGTTTCAGTCTGAAAAGGTTGAAGCAGAATGTGTTGCTATTACCAGAGTTTTCTTCCCTGTATTAAATGCCAGTGAAGCCAACCTAGTATCACAAAGTGTTTTGACATGCAGGTGAGCCCATAGCCATTCAGATCCCTGTTGGCTCTTTGTTACCCACAGGTGAAGAAGACAGGTTCACTGATACTACCAAAAACTGCCACTCCCTCTCCTTGTGTCCCTCCAGACTTAGGAAATATTAAACTCAGGGTTCTGATCTCAACATTTAGGGGCAAGAAAGTCCTGCAGAGGCTGTCGTTCACTGACCTAACCAAATTAAAGAATCGATATCTCAAAAGGGCATTTTTATACAAGATGTGGAACCTGAACTTGACTTGTATTACAAGCAGAAAATCCGTGGAGGTTTTTTTGGGGTGTGAGGTGTGTTTTTTTCTCCCATGATACCATAATAGTCACCACAATTTCCTCCTCCAGCTCTCTTCCCCAAAACCCCACTGCTGAGTCAGCACTGACAGACTTTCATCAAATGAGGCTGAAGAGGCAACAAGGATGAGGATGGCTGCAGATCCATTCTCCCATCTGACCTGCAGGCTGAGATGAGGTCTCTTTATCTCTCAAATATACCCCCTAATCAAAAGCTTCTTCTTGTTGTTGTTGTAGTTGTTGTCAGAATGGGAAATTTAACTTACTAGGTGTCATTCATGAGAAATAACAGCAAAGTTTGCCCACATATGGCACACTGCAGTGAAGTGAAAGATTGGACCACTCTCAGTTTTGGACAAATTGGGCCTCTCACAAAGACCAGTTCATGAAATATTTAGGAGAAAGAAGCACAGGCCCTCTGGACCTTACTGAGCCTAAACCCTAAAATTCCAACTCTTAAGAAAAGGCCTCTATCCAAATGTAAGCTCTCTGCTAGTTCCCTGTTGGACTGATACCCTACACTATTCTGAATGAGTTAAAATAGTTTCTTGAATTACTACAGGCAGCTAACATTTAAAAAAACCCAAAAAACTGAAACCACTGGCACTACTGAACACTATGGTCTTGTCTTGAGCTGCAGTACCAAGATAAGACTGTTCTGATGACTAGTCTAAAAGAAGGAATTAATGACGTTTAGTCTCTTTATTACATAGGCTCTGAATCTGGACGTTGCAGGAATATCTGCTGGGTGGGGGGAAAATGTGCACTTTTCATGTGTCCAAACTCAGAACTAAAAGAATCTGAACCAACAGCAGCGCCAGGGTGATGTGGGTATGAACACAGATTGTCACCTCAGACACAACCTAGACTACTCTGAAAGCTTGAATTCCAGCTATGCTCAAATGACCAAGCAACCCAGTTCTCAGCTCTACTTTAAGCCCAATTAGCTAACAAATTAGACAGCCCAAGTTGTGAAAACATCTCCGTATGTGCTCAAGGTAGGAACAGTCCAACTTGCCAATTCATACCTTGTTTCTCGTATGTTCATTTCTCTTTAGGTTTGTTTTAAAGGGAAATGCTACGTCTGCAGACCATTGCTCTTCTTGAATAGTGACACCCTGAACAAGTTGGGCTCCTTGAAACATTATTTGCATCTCCTAGATGGAAAACACCCCTATATTGTAATCAAGAGTTCTTGCTCAGTTTATTAAATCTTTGATCTGGAGAACAGCATGGAAGAAGGAGAACCACATGCACATAGGGGAAGGAAAAAAAAAAAAAAAAAAGGGACAAAACCCCAAAACAGGCAGATAAATTAAACCACGTGTCTATTACAGCAGAAACATCACAATTTCCATAGAAAAAAAAACAGGTTGTGTCTCTTCACGTGGTAGGAACATGCTACTTTACCACTTTACCCTTGACATTCCCACTCCTTCTGTTTAAATAGGGAGAAAAATGTTATCAACTTACTGAATTAACATACATCTCTCTGGACTTCTCTTGTATTTTTCCTTTGTGTTTCAGCCTTCTGAATGGAGAAATTTTGTCTGGGTACTTACCTTGAGCTAGTAAACTACAATTTGGTTTTCTAAACAGTTGATGTCAAAAATGAGTAACAGAGCCATTACAATAAAGTAGCTCTGCATTACATTCTTTCAGATGTTGCTTACATACTGCTTATTTTGCTTTAAAAATAAAGTAGCACATTAACTCTTTTACTGGAAAAATAAACACAACCTCTCTAGTCTTTTACCTCTTCATGTGCCTTTGTTAGGAGTATAAAAAAGTAAAAATACCCTAAGGTAAATTATAATTCATTATATCATTCTAATTTGGTATCAAGGCTGAGAATTTTTCAAAGTCACTTTGTAAATTTGAATGTGAATTTGAATTTTTATGTAAGGAAGCTTTAAAATTCTCAGAAGCTTTAAAAATTTTACCATAGCTAAGCTAAGTAAAAATGCAGATTAAAAAGAACATTTCAATTTGCAGTAGAAATTCTTCACGTTAGTTGGTATATTTGATCTTGGATTGCCTCTATAAAAATACGTTTTTCTAATAGATTTTCTTTTCAAGGCTTTCTACTGCATTCCAGAATATAATCTAAACATATTTAGAGTCTCAATTCTAAACTATAATTAAAATTTAATTGAAATTAAAATCTAAATTTAAATGTAGAATTCTAAATTCCTAGTTATATTTACTCTAATTTTTTTTTATTTTTATTAATTTTATTCCTAAACTCTACTTCTCTAAATAATGTTCTATTCTAAATACATAATAAAATATACTTAGCAATATAAAACAAATTAAGTTTCCTCTGAGACTGATAACTGGCCCATAACTTTATAAATTTCAGGTAAATTGGAAAAAGCTTCCTACATCACACCTTCTGCATACAGGTTACTTTGTACAGTTGTATTTTAAAACAAATATTGCCAAATGAAATTCTGCTTTTCGAGATTCCAGTACTTTAGTGCTCTCTTGGTAACTTATTTAACATGTGGAATTACTTGGGGGGGGGGGGGGGGGGGCGGGGGGGAGGAAAAAACCTAACAACTAAAAAGTAATACAAAATGTTTTGCTTCACCAAAAAAAATAATGTTTTGTCATTCAACACAACTAAGTTTTAGTACAACGATCTTTGCAAGAATGGAAAAGCATTAAGTCATAAAAGAGGTCAGAGGTCTCAGGAGGTAATATGACTTTAGATATTAGAAAGATATAAATTAGAACTATATCATAGCTTTATTCTAACACATATCAAATCACACTAAGATTTTTCAATTTAATCTACCCTACTGTGCAGGATGAACAATCCTTTCAAAGAGGATTGTGGCATCCTTTTGGATTATATATTCATATAAATCCTGTGGCTATTGGAATGAAGATCTTTCTGTCTTATTAATTGATTTCTGAAAAAAGGGAGAGGTTAGCTGCTTTTCTTTAAAATAAAAATACACTTTGATCATATTTAATTACAAACAATGCTACCTCTAAAAGTGCAGGAAAAAAAAGAAGAATAGTCAAGCTAAATCACAAAAAGATAAATCCTTAAAACACCCATCAGGTAAATAAAGCCAACAAAAAGCTGCCTGAATAAAGACCAGGTGAAAATAATGTTTGATTCTTACATAGATGAGCAGTAAAGAGAATTCTGCCTTATATGTCACAGGCCACACAAGATCACAGTAAATACATATTCCTTCCAAACATTATGAGAGAAGCAGAGCCTAAGCCTGGCCCCTACTTTTCTCTCAGCTCTGAGAACAAGAACGTGCATCAGTCTTCATGGGAGGACAAAAGCTGGCAGCACTCCCTGAATCTGAACTGTGCTACACACTGATAGCCTCTGAATACTTGCGATGTGGTACCACCTCACTATAGATGAGGGCATACGAATATGCCCTCAGTGAACTTAAGAATTGGTAAAATATGAGAAGAAGATATCTGGACTGTATGTTGACTGTTCAAACATTAAATTGAAAGAAACCTCACTATATTATTTGAAATCTTTCTTTTAAAGTCTGTAAGGAAGTTTCATTCACCTCCTGTCTAGGACTGGCCAACCCATTGTGGCTATTAGAATAATGTTCAAAAAAGTACCTAAAATTAATGAACATAGAGTCCTTACTTATTGGGATGGTGCAGAAAGTTTTCATATGAAGTGTAGGTTTGTTCTTCCAACAGATACATTATCCTAAAAGAGCTGGTGGGAGATGGCAAAGGAAGCCATTTCCACATCTGTCATAGGAAATGTTACAATTCAAGTGTGATGATGGTCATTAATAATCGCAACCCCAGTGTCACTGTGAGCTTAGTTTAAGGAGACATTGCAGCAACTAGCAAGTTCATTCTCAAGTAAAGCAATGCAAGGTTGCTCAGCAACCTGTGACTGTGGGCTTGCAGTTCCAGGACAACATTATATATTCCATGAAAATTCTCAAAAGGAAATCAATTACTGTCTTCATTCTCATTAAACTTTTTTTATTGTTTCTTCTCAATACAGAAAGCTGTGCAATGTAAACTGGTAATTCATGCCCCTTTTTGTGAAGCCCAATGAGTACCACCTTATATCTGCCAGTAAAAAACGAGTGCAACAAAGTATATTTATTTTCTGCAGTACGAACAAACTTAACCTTTGCAATATTTCAAGTGACTTCAACAGTCATCATGCATTGCAAGTTCAAGCCATAACAAACATTGTTTGTATCTGCAAAGAAGCTGCTAGGCAATATGGTAAAGTTTGTTTCAGTAAACAGCCTCCATAATAAAGCCATCAAATAGGAAATACATACCTTTAACATAAAGGTCAACTAAACAGCTACTGCTTTCTGAAATCCTTTTTCTCCCTTTCGTAACTCAGTACTCTGTAATTTCAAATATGTAGATGATACACTGCATCGCCTGAAATGAGCTTTGTCACTATTTCATTAACTTCCAATCCTATTTCATGTCGTACCACTGAACAAATGTAAATGATGAGAGAATGAGGATGGATACTCATGCAGTATCATGAATGTTTATTTACGCAGCAAACAGAACTGCCATATTCCATACTTCATTAGCTACTCCAGACTCTAAGGATGATTGTTTCTTCATAATCTGAACTCTTTGATATGTAGTTATAATAAAGCATTAGAATGAGGCTTGACAAAGTTCTGACACTATTTCAATCATGCAAACAGTATAAAGATAATTAAGAAGTAGGTTTTATTTTTTAACAAAGTACAGCAAGAGAAGTTTCACAGCAAAAAATGTGCATTTCCTTTTAAATCTCATTCATGTAATATTTAATAACCATCATCCCTGTCCTGAAACTTGTAAACATCTACTCAGTCCCAGTGGGATCAAATCCCTTCTCACGTACAAAATCATAAATCAGAAATAACTCTGTTGAAGCTAATAGAATTTAGGAGGCATAAATCAAGGGCATTCAAATCTAATGGGGTTCCTTGTATGAGTAAAAGATTTAAGAACTGGGCACCAAGTTAGATATACTATTATATCCCCATCCAGTTATTTAAACATCAGTATAAAACTCTTAAGCACATTAATAGCAAGAGAGTTTATAGCATTCAAAATTACTAAAGCAGTGACCTACAGTAGTCACACTGTTTCCAGTGAACATTTATATTGCCAGCAATAAACCTTTTCACGCTGTACTTTGTCTTACAAATCTGAATTCAGCTCTTATTGGTCATAGTAAATACAATGTTTTCATTTAACTGACTTTCTCATGAGACTTGGTTTCAGTAATTTCCTCTTTTATCACCAATATAATTTACTGAAGAGTAATAAAGAACTGACTCATGGGAATATCTAGGACTGAGCTAAGTTCACCTATGTGGTGTGAGTAGGCACTAAATCCAATGTTCTTTTGCGGTGAACCTAGATCATACGTTCTCAACTTTGTACTGTATCAAAGTCTGATGAGCTTCCACTCTGTACAACATGCTTAACTGAACACAAAGAAGCATGCAACTTGTCCAGAACCAGGCATGACACTGTTACATTCACCTACCTTATTTGGTTAAAGCTAGAGCTGTAAAAAAGTTTACACTTTCAAAGTAAGGTTTGCCAGTATCCATTATTTATATAAGCAGTCCCCACAACCACATGTAATCTCATGAATTTTGATAAGACAACTTGAGCAACAAGTATTCAGATGAGTAACACTTTCTGGAAAAAGTTCTTAAAATTTCCTAAGTTTAACAGTATGAAAACAAACAAAAAAATTTCTCTCTTTGACAGGATCTAAAGATATTAGTGAAGAAAAAGCAAGTAAGTAAGCAAATGAGACCAAAAAAAAATCCCAAAATTATTGGATTATGTAGGATTCAAACCTAGTAAGAATGGAAACACCAACATCATCATAACTAATGTTTAGTGAGGATTTCAAAAAAATATTACACCACACTAAGGGACTGTTAATTCTAGCATAGTCATGTAATATTCCACTTAAAGTAGCTATTTGCAATCACAACATCAAAAAATAATGTGACATATTAATTCAGATATACGCAGGTCTCTCCTGGTGTACCAACTTTCATAGTGCTGGATGAGCAATTAAAGTTCAATTCAACTTTCACTGGAATCAGTCAGATCTTCTTCTGTATTTAATGGGAGCTGCAACAAGCTCTTAATGAAGAAACACTTGGTATGGGTTTTTTTAAGCCTGACTTCCGTGAGGCCTATATTTTAGATTAAGTCAGTATCCTCATGTCTAGGTTCATATACCAGCTGCTGAATTACTTTAGACTTCACAAAAAAGTCAAAGAGAACTCATATCCAATTCACAAAAATTTACTAAACCCAATGAAAAACAGGTCATAGCTTTCACACACTGTCTATTTCACACATTTAAAGAGTACTTCTTGGGGGCCTTCTTGATTGCAAAGCAGAATCTTGCAACACAAGGGCTGAATGAATGCTTAGCTGTGTCTCTGAAAGTAGATTTTCTGGGAGAAAGGAGAAATGATTGTACTATATATATGTTCAATACGTTAGTATTAAATATATAATACAAAAATACTGAAATAGGGAAAAGCCACTCAGAATGTTAGCAACAAATTGGATAAAACCATGTATTCTTCTTTATAAATGGATTTGCATTTCCATTTTGTAACATTTGTTTTTGTGTCAGACAAGTTCTACAAGATTAGAAACATCATGAAATCAACACAGATTCCAACCACCACTAGAAATGCGCACTGTGCAGTTAGGAGTGTCAAATTAGTATTCATAGATGCCAGGCAAGAATTGGAAATTACTCAAATTTCACAAGATGGGAATGGTATTTACCTACAAGAAAGCTTCCAAAAGATCAGTCTGTTGCAATGGTAGAACCATTTATTGATAAGATCCGTGATGCCAACACAGTCCAGAGACTCTTTAGGTCACGGTATGGTTAACTCCTTTAGAAAGCAAGGCCCAGCAACCCTGTACAATTCCAGTTATGTTTTTCCAGGCGACAACTCTCTAATTTGTCACTTGGCCATGACCATCATACACTGGCCTAAGAATTATCAGGAAGAGTCCATTCACTGACGATAGGTATTTAAACATCTTTGAGCTGAACCAAAGGTATCACTTGATCAGACAGACAGAAAGGACTAAGACAGTAATACAGATATGATGGGTATGTGTCCTCTCTGGAAATGACCTTGTTCTTCAAATAGGTATAAATAAAATCCTACTAACGTAGTGCTTTCCACCCAAGGAGGAGGAACGATTTGGCTTGCAATGGAGCAAAAGTCAATGTTTCAAGAGGAAAACTGTAAACAGTATCATAGTTAATATTGTCATGCTAGTTAGGGTTGGAGCTCTTGTTGCGTGAGAGTCATGGGACACATCTGGTCTGTCAGACTTTCTGATACAACTGAGGTACCTGCAAATGCATTTCTAATATTCATACTAAAAGGCTACCGAGGTCTTTACAAACTGCAACTGAATCAGTTGCTGAGCTAAATTTCAGAGACTCTCTTTGAGGTCCAGTGAAAGCTAATCTGAGCTGTAAGACCATTTCAGGTATTTGCATTCTGCTCTCAACTGATAAAACTACTGCTCCTCATGCAGGACAGGGCTTGGCTGCTCAAGACAAAGCAGAGCTTCTTCTGCAGTCCATTCCTGCAGGGAAGCAGTGCTACTCATTTCCAGGAGAGGTAGGGGAACTTTCTCAGGTAAAAGCCTTGCCACCACTGGAGCCCAGCATACTCACAAAGCATCGTATTTTTTTTCAAAGTTTAGCATTTGATTGCTTCAGTTCAGCTCAGATAGATTACTCAAGATATGATCTTGAAGTACAAATATTCTGCAGTCTAGATTGTGGAAGGAATATGGATGAAATAGCTGAATAAAAACGGTGAATTAATGTAATTGAACAAGTGGCATGAAATCTCTCACTTCAAAAACTGTTTTCACATTTCAGTTCAGCTGGGTGACAAATGTGACATCAATTTTTAAAAGAACTGAAGCACTATGGACTTGAAAGTCACTACTAACAAATAAATAGAAACTCAAAAATGAGATAATTAATGGACACTTGGATAAAAAATTACTGCTTTGGAGACAGGTAAACAGGAAAATTCTGCTTGAGGAATTTATTATTTCAAGCATATAGATAAAGAGTAGATAGATATACTCTGGTTGGACTTCCAGATGGCTTTTGACAATGTCCTTCATCAATATCTTTTAAGAATTTAAGAAGCCATGGGATAAGGTCTTTGCAGAAGCAAGCAATCAGTTAAAAAACTGAAAACAAAGCTTAGGAGTAATTAGTTATTTGTTTATTAAAAAGCAATTAGCTTTTTGCAATGGACAGAGGTCCCTGCTGGAGTTCTGCTGCAGTCCATAGTAGAACCTCTTCTGGGACCTACACTATTACATTAAAAAAACAAAACCCAAAAAAAAAACCAAACATGGAAAAGAGAGTGAGCAATGAGATGTAGATGTCAGCTATTGTTAACAATCACAGATGTAAAGACTGCAACTGACTGTGCATGAGCTGCAGAAGGACCCTGCAAAACTGAGTAATAACAATAAAATCGCAAATGAAATCTAATGTAGACATGTGTAGATGAACTGATGTACAAACCTAACCTCACACTAAAATGAACTGTTTTGAGCTGCCCAGTACCACTGAGCAGTGATGATCGTGGAAACTCAGCTCAGCAGAAGTCCCAACAGCAGATGACATACTAAACATGATCAGTTAAAAGTATGCAGAATAAAGCAGAGAACTTGGCACTGTAAAAATAAGCCAATATTTTACCATGCTTAATTATTTTGTGCAGTTCTGGTCCCTTCTGTTCAAAGAAGACATAGTAGAGCTAGTGAAGTTTCCAAGAGATAGAAGAAGGACGGACAAAGATATGGTACACCCTCTGTATGGGGAATAGCTAAGTAAGCTAAGACTTTATATTCTGATAGATATGACACAGGATAGCAGAAAATATCAGAAATCCAAAAATTGTGGCATAAGAGTGGACAGAAGTCAGCTTTCACCAGCTCTTTCAGTAGCCATCAAACAAAGCTAGTTAGTAACCATCAAAAGCGAGGTGGTTCTTCATGCAATGAAGCAGCAAACTTTTAAAATCCTTGCCAAAGAATATCGTAGATGCTAAAAGCTTACTTTTATTTGAAAAATGGGATAAGCATCTGGACAAAAAAAAATCAAGAATTTCTAAGTACGCAGAAACCGTATCTAACTTAGGCAGTATCCTGAGCTGAAAACAGTTGGAGAGTATTAGAGAGAAGCAGTGGATGCTTGTTTTGTTCATTCTTTCCCACAGACAGTAACTTAACACCACTGCCACAACCAGGCGGTCTCGATAGATCTTCTAACTGACCCAGAATGGCCTTGCACCTTTATGGGTCTATTTGAATAAAGTCTGTTCACGTGAACAAAAATGTTATGGGAACTACTTCTCTACTCTCTACATGTCATAATACTGGCTTTAGAGTTACAGCATAGCACACATTTTCTTTTCCGCTCATTTTTAAGACATCAGGTTATTTTGTTAATGTTTTACAAAGAAATGCTTAATAAAAGAAAAAAAAAAACTCTAGGTTTATCCAGAGGGGAGTCTACATGCTACCACTGATTGAGATAAATATTTTAAAAAGAAGAACACTATCAAATTCTAGGCTTGAATTCCAGCCACACAGCACTACTCAGTAACATTTTCACTAAGCACTCTTGCGCAAAACCCTATGGTTTTATTCCAGTTTGAACAAGAATGAGTAAGAGAACGTAGCAAAGATTCTAATGGTGACTTGTAACATCTGTAACTTCAGTTCAGCCCTGGAAAACAAACGTAAATGAGGACTACTCCCTGCTAGTCAAAAAAAAATCACTAAAAAAAAAAGAGAAAAAATGTAACTTGACAAAAAATGGCCCCTTATTGATGGCTAACCCTCATTTAGAAGCATGCTGTCTCCCAGAAAGCAGATTCCTTCTACATGGAAGATTTTGTGCTGAGAAATTTTTTGTTTCCCAATTTGTTTAGAACCGTATAATCCATGACCACACCTGACTAACTTGCCTCTTAGAATCTCATCTCTATCAAACACCATCATGTAATCCACAAGAATTTCCACAATAAGCTGTTCTGGCAGGATTTCATGGTGTAGCTCTGACACTCTTCTGGGTTTACTAACATTTCATTCCAAAGAATTTTTCATTCTGCAAATATAAATCAAATTGGGTCCAGCGTGTTGCCAAATAATCACTTACTGTTTTAAGCTATAGATCTTTGGCAAAGAGGATTCTGTTTGATCATATTTTTTCCTGTGTTTGGCAGGTGACAAAGGGCACCACAGTTCCTCACTAGGGACCATATAATTTATTCAATCCATGACTGACATATGGACGTCCCCATTTTGTGATTTTATTCACCATTTGGAGAGGAAGAGAAACATATACTGGTCAGTCACAGAAACACGTTAACACAGCTGCAAAACATGCAAATATGATACCAGAAATACCTTGTCTGACAAAGTCTAGAAAATTATTTATGACATTGTACAAAGCAATGGGGAGGATGTAATCAAGCTGGCCATCTTTTCTGGTCAAGGCAAACAGATGTCAATCAAAACATAGCAACTGGGATGACCATGGGATTGGGAAGCCTATCTTCTAATAAGAAACCAGAAGCTATAGAAGTAAAGGTGAAGCCTAGTTCCCCCGGTAAATGTCCTGAACAAACGGATGAGCCACTTAAACACAAGAAGAGACATATATTGGCCATGACTAAACTCAATCTATAAGCTGGAAGTAAGCACACACACACACAAAAAAAAAGCTTTCCAGACTGAAGACAAGTAATAAAAACACTTTTAAAATTGTTTATTTTTATATTCGCTTAAAACTGGGGTAAAAAATCCACTTATGAAGACCTTAAGGTATATAACAGCAATCATTGTTGATCCAGTTCAATCCAATACCCTTGCAATTTTTATATTTAATTTAGGCTGATACTTTACAAATTAAAAACTGTATCTGTCTTCAAGTACTATTTGAATAACAGTCCCCTTCAAATTCCTCAAGTGGGTCACAAAATTAAACTATGAAATAGTAGGTCAAAACTATGTAGGCAAATTGTGATATCTATTTTTTTTACAGCAGGGCAGCAAATGACTGCCAGAGTTCCCCTAGAATCTGTTTTGGTCAATATTCCAACCAGTGACCTGAATATTGGAATACAAAAGACACCTATTAAACATGACATACATAACATGAAGAAGCATAGAGGATCTACAAGCATGTTGGGGGGCAGGAACAGGACTGAAACTAAAACAAGGTCTGGAAAACTAGGGTAAGATTCAGCAAAGTACCACACCTAATCAATAGTAATCTACTGGACAAATTCAGGCTGGGGAATAACAGGCTAGGAATTTGGCAGAATCAATCTGTGAACCGTAGCAGATCACAAGCTGATCTAAGTCAGCAATGTCATACAGCTACAGGATGGACAAACACCATAATAGGCTACATAAATAGGAGTGCTGTCCTGAAGACAACTGAAGGAATCCTTACACTGTACTCAGCTGCAACACCCTAGCAGCTCCTTGCTCAAGATGAGGATCACTGAGAAAGCCCAGAGTCAAACAGCAAGACTGATCAGTGAAAGCCTGACCTACATGAAACAAGACAATGGACTGGGCTTGGATGAAAAAAGATAAAGATGGGTGGGAGGAAGAATGGAATGCTATGACTTTTCTGATGTTGCTACTCTTTGTTCATAGAGAAACAAGAAACACAGGCTTTGAACTGCAGGAAGACAGATACAGCTCGGACTTTAGCACTGCAAACGGGATAATGAGCCACTGGAATCAACCATTCGCTGGCACCGTGGAGCTTCCTTACTGAAGACCTTTGAAAACTGGTTACATATGCTCTAGGAAAGATGAGGGCATAGCTGATCCTCCTCAATGGCACTGGGATGAACAAACCTTCACACTTCACCCTCTCGTCATACCAAACACAACCACTGTCACACCAAAGGTATGATGCACTACTTTTACCTCAACATATTTTACAGATTTCTTCCATTTTTTCCGTGTTAATCTAGCCCAGTCCTTTTCTTTATGCATTTTGTTTGAGACAAGCAGTTTCCACAAGCATCCCTATTTGTAAGTTGGGCTTGCAACTAATTATTACTCTTAATAGTGTAATTTAGTGCATATTCGCCTAAGGGCTTTAAATAAAAAATCATCACATAATTTGTAGCTAGACTACTATGCTGTTAAGTGAGATTCTCATCTTCCCTCATTTTGTAACAACTCTCAAAGACTATTACCAGAACCCAACTGGCAAATACTTTTCTTCATCCAACTCCTAGTGAAAGCTCACATTTAGTAGTAGTAAGCTCTGCTCTCTGTCCCTCCCTCTCATTTTTAACCTCACAGACAAGAGAACTACTGCTAAGTATGAAGCAATTAGCCATGGCACACCCTTTGTATTCTCCAACACGTGCTGGTCTTCTGGTTTTGCGGCACGTGACCATTTGCAAGAATGTTGTTTCAGTGCTCACTTATTTTCCAAAGATCCTTCTACCTGGAGGTTACTCTCTACCAGTCCCTAAATGTAATTTTTATTGCCATGAATAAGAGAAAATTCAATTTTCCTTGGTGAATCTGTGTAACTCCACTACATCTGCATGCGCATACATGTCAGAGTATAGCTAGCTTTGATTCTTTCAATACCATAGTCCCAGTATTTGCAACTTAATACTCGGGACTTCATTAAACTTATCCCAGGTACTAAATTTTAACAAGAATATACCCTGTTTCAATGTTGTGACCACAGGCTCTTAAGGAGCATGTCTCTTCTGTGAACTGTATATATTACTATTCTGGTGTAGCTGAACTTCTTTGCACATAGAGGCTTACCATCCTGCTTTTTCGAGTCATCCATGTAAGGTGGTAGAGATCATGGTAGCAAACTCCTTCCTTTGCAGAAGACAACCTTACTTTAGACTCTTTATTTTAAAGTAAAATTCATTTTCTCTTAACTGAATGCTTTTTTTCCCTGTCTTCCAATTTCAGCTACTTAGTTTGCAAAATCTCCTTTTGTCTCCCATCAGGAATAGATTCAGAAAATGGAAAACAGCCATTCCTCCCATTCTCTCTGATCAATTGACCTTGTTACACAATATCTTCTCTGTGCCATCATTAGAATCTCATATTTGAAATGAACTAATATTTATTAACCCTTTTGATTTGCTGGCCTTAAATCTATAAATTCACAATTAAGAAAAAAAAACCCGAAAAAACAAAACAAAAAAACCCCCAAAAACAAAACAAAAAAACCCAAAAAACCCCAACGAAACCTTCTGGCAAATCACATCAGCATTTACACTATCTAAAAAACCACATCTGTATATCTAACAGTGACTCCTGAGCCACACCTCAAACTTAGGACACTTGGATGTCTTTTGGCAAACAGTGTGTGTTCTTTGCAGACAGAAAATTGGAGGGAAAGAGTACACAGTCACTTGCCAAGGATGGGGAGTAGGCCACTAGACCCTGGAAGAGATCAGAAAATAAAAAATACTGGAAGAATACAATTAGGAGAGGAAAGATGTGATCTGGAGATATGCTGACCCATCCTCAGCCCCTGCCTAGAATTAAGAAAGAAAAAGGAATAGAAGGATCTGAAGTTTACTCCCATACTAATTAATGCAGCATTTCTTTCCCTAGTTGGAGTCACAGATAAGATATCTTTATCTCTTCCATTATTCCATCACCTTTGAGGTATCAACTGTTTGTTTCTCCTGCTCCACTGCACCTTCAAGGAAAGTCCCCTGCCTGAATGAGAAACTCTCAGCACCTGAGGACAGCAACCTGAAACTGATGAGGCACCACTTTCTAGAAGAACACAAACCTAGAAAACCTGCCTTAAACTGACGTGCCCAGAGTTACTGGAGCTCCTCCTCTTTCATCTATATAAATGAAGACGTGAGAGGAGAAAAACCTTAAGAGTACAACACCTTTCAGCATCAGAGCACAGAATAGCATTCCCAGCCTCTAAGATTCTTCAGAACTCATCCCTTTAGGAACCTCAACGCTATCAACACAGTCACAGTATTTACGCCAACTGTAGAAAATGCTACACAGACTACGTTTAACCTTCCGCAGCTGCCAACAGCAAAAGAAACTTTCCCAAAAGTTAGTGACAGATAACTTTTCTCTAGGAGAAAGGTCTGCTTGTGCAGCCACTGCAAGACAGAAGGGTAAAATATGTCAGCAATGAGCTACTGGGGAATGTGTTACACTCCAAATTGCTCCATCCAGCATGTAACCTAGAACAACTTCTTGGCTGCCTTACCTTATACTACTTTATCATAGCCCCAGAGAGCTTGCTAGTCCAGACCACTTTCTTAGAAGACCCATGCAAAAAGAATTTTACATGAGACAAGGATTCGCTTGCTAGAGAAACTACTAAAGGCACCTCAAGGGTAAGCCAGAAATGCCTGCAAGACATGGAAAAAGGAAAAAAAAAAGTCAACTCTATGCATATAAGTCCTGATATTACATGTTTGTGCTATTTTAAAGCTGAAAGAAACACAGGAGACCTTGGGGTGATTCTTTTGCACTGATGCTTCACTGTGTTTGCTCCATTGTCTTTAATGCAGCTGTGGTCATGTCACAAAAATTACATTACCAGTAACCAAGTAATCAGTCCAAAAGTTATGGGACAGACCTTTAACAGGCATTAAATGAAATCCTGTTAACTTGAATATCAGCTCAAGTGGGCCTTACTGTCCAAATCAGAAGCTCCAAACTGTTGGCACTAACTGCAGCAACCAAAATCACTGAGTTTCCAAAGGATATCCTGTCCACTCGTGTCCGTCAGTAAGGGGATCTAGTGCCTCAGTTTTTTGATACATAACATTTCTTCAGTCCTGTGGGCAAAAGTTTTCCAACAGAAACTGAGTAACAGTTGATACAATGATAGGTTTAAGTTGTTGCTCTATATTTTTCCAAGCCATAGATGAAGAAAATTAAAGGCAGTTTCACCAGATTCATTGCAAGAATTCATGAATCTTTGAAGAACAAGCTTCTATGGCGACTGTCAACTTTGAACATTGGTAACGGTAAGGAAATACAAGATAAATGAGCAGTATGTTGGAGCAATTTGTAGGAAAAAAGAAACAGAATATGTAGCCTGGAAAAACAGAGTAAAAGAGGATTCCTCCTCTGTTGTTTCATGTCCCCTAAAATTTTATGGAAAACTCCTCATTTCAATAAGCAGAGAAGCGAAACCTTCAAATTTCTGTAACAAGAGATGAGGACCACAGAAGAATTTTAAGAGCAACAGGAGCCTACTCCTGCTCTGAGTTTCAGGAGCTCTCAATTGCTCACCAGCAGGCGATCTCAAGGCCTCTTTTAACGTCCCTTTTTGGCATCTATTTCTGACTGACTTGTACAGTCATTCAGGTAGGTTTTGTAGCTTTCCTGTCATCACCATGGTAATGAAAATGGACTTGAAAGGTATTTCAAGACTCAGCTGGGTATTCTCCAAATCACAAGAGCACAAAAAAAAGGGAAAGCTAAATTCCACTTGTTACCAGGAATGCACCAAATAACAAAAACTGGGAGAAGGGATGTTGTCCAGTGTTTATGACTCACAGTCTTTCTGGATCTACCACCTTGCATCCACTGATCAACTTAATGTACCTTTCAAAGCCATTTTTTCACAAAAACAACCCAAATATTCCCTACCCTTAACTGTTTTAATCCTAATCTACTCTAAACACTCTCTCTTCCCTGTCACCTTACATTTCCACTCATGCAAAATTACCAGGGTGGTTGGTAAGAATAAAACCTTCAGAACCCCTCTGTTTTCCACTATTCCCTTCGGCTCTAATCATGAAATTAGCTGTTGTCAGAATATTCCTGGTTTGTAACTTTGCAACTGCACCTAGCTGACTTTCACTTTCTATGCACAGTTTCACTACCGCTTGTCTTGAATAATTTAATTCCATTATTTTTCTGGGTCATTTGAGTCGGCTCTTTGGGCTAGCCACAGTGGCATTCAGATTTAGCTTTCTGCACCTTCTTCTTAAAGGTGAGATCACAGATTAATTTAACAAAAATTACTATGCTTAGTGCATTACACTAGGTTTTTTAAATCTATTTCAGATTGATTTTTGGATGTGTATTTTTCACGAGACTTGTCATTACCTTTTTCAAGCAGAAGAGAACAGTTAGCTCTAATTGACACGTGCAGCTTCAATTATAATATTTCAGCTTACATAGAAGAGGTATTATCTGCAAAACCAAAGTTTAATTGCCTGGCCATAGATGCTACAATATACAAACATTAAGTACATGAAGTCCTGTCTCCAACAGAGAATTCTGCTTACTGGTTACCTCTTTCAGTGTTTTCACAGTGTATTCAGCTACGAGAATGTCTTTCAACATCTCACACCAAAGAAAGATATTTAAAATGCTTGCAATTGTCTCTTAATAATAAATAATAGATTCTTGCCCCATTCACATATTCTTGTGCACTTCCTGTCCTATGTCAAATATCATCCTGCTTTTCCAAATCTATGTAAAAAGCCTGGTGGAGCCAATCTAACTCAACAGTGCAGACCACTCCTAACTCACTTTTTCTAAAAGTTAATACCTTATTCTCTTTACTCACCTTTATCAAGTGATACAGTCTACAAAGAGTGATCAATGAAAATTATGCACTTTTTTTTCTTTAAGAAATACAGTTATAGAATCATTTCACACAGTTAAACTATGTATGGTCATATGACAGCCATTTGGATTATTTTATGAACTCTGAATTCTCAAATTATAAATTCTATCTAGTGACTAGGTCAGTCTGACAAAAGTTGTATAAGCACTCACTGGGAATAAAAGAACAGACATTAGACTGACGCCAACATACTAACAAATGTGCTGTCACAGAAATACCATTTGGAGATGATTTTGCAAGAAATTATCAGTAACTTAACACTGGCCATCATAAAAAGATACCCATGAAAGGAAACTCCGTGTAAGACTCCGTAAAAATGCACAACACTTCTTAGGGCATGTAACTGCAATGGCAGAGTGCTGAGCTCAATGTTGGCACAGCACAATGACATCTAGTAGTACTCTGTTACACCAATACCAAATACATACAGGAAGCTCTGTGGAATCTCTTCACATATGCCCACCACCTGCTTCATGTTCTTAAAAGGCTGGTTACAGCCAGAAGACGAGGAATCACCCGTCAGTCCAGTTCATATTATTACTGAAGTTTTCTTTCTCATGCATCCATATTTTAACCTTCTTATATTTGTCTTCTACTTGCACTCTCCCTATATCCGTGATTTAAGTAACAGGACTGGCTCCCTCCACATATGTTCTCTTTTCACCTGCATACCCAGGAATGTATTTTCCAGTTTTTCATTATTTATAGTCCCTATTTTCTCTCATTTCAACCTGTATACCTGATCAGTAATGTATCTATTATTAATATTTCATAGGTGTATAAATGGCACTTTCACTGACACATAAGAAGCAATAGTGACTTACTACATTCTTTCCTTAGTTCAACATGAGGTTTGGATGTGCAAGGTATAAAAAAAGCAGGCTCTGAGTTAGCCAGCTGGCCTGACAAAAGAAGTGTACCCTCCAAGAGACTGTTATTTCAGCACTATAAAGGCCCTGACAGGAATATAGAGAAACACCTTGAGCAAAAGACGTAAGATATAAGTGCAAAAAAACCTTTGCGCTTGGATTCCTAAATGGTAGTTTCAGGGTTAGGGTTAATTTTGACATGAAAGCTTCCTCCTGAATTTTGGTGCCAACTGGGAATAGCAATGCCTACTTGTCCAAGTGCTGTGAAAGGGAAGTTGGTACTCACTTTTTCTAAGTGCATCTTTACACATCATGTTTTGTGCTACTTCAGTATCATTTTCCAGCTTTTCTTATGTAAATTATCTTAATAGACTACACAGCTGTCTTATTCAGGCTTGCAAAGATTGGGAATTGTTGAAACGTGTGTTTCAAACTTTTGAGTCAACGATGCAGTACATGGGAACTCATTCTACAACACAAATAATATTTGGGTCTCATGTGGATAGGATTGATGTAAAACGCTTGTGTGTAAACACAGCTGCGTTTTAGTGAATCTTGTGTATAAGATGAAGTCTTCCGTACCTGTAAACGCACATTTCTAAACTTTCAATTCATGTAGTACAAACTACTGTCTAGAATGACTGTGCTTGGATGTTTGCACCCAAGCATGAGATGGAATTGTTTATTTTTCAGGCACTCACCTTGCTAAACCCTACATAAGGAACTCATATTTTGAGGATAATCGTCAGGAAAGCCTAGGATACTGTGCACAAACTCTGTCAGAAAAAGTGATCCTAGGACACTTTTAACAGCCACTGTGACTAGCTATGTAGCAGGGAGGGATTTTTCAGCGTACTGACTTCCAGCGAGAACCAGGTGTTTCCTCACTTGCAGTTCCTGGACCTGGTTGGACCCACGAGTTTTCTCACGGGGTGATCTCTGGATCTAGCCAGTCCAGGTGTTGTCTAGTGAAACATCTACGGGGGCCGCAGAACCCAGGTGCTGCCCACCCGCGCGAGCGCGGGCCGGGGAACCTCTATAGCGCTGGCATCCGAGAGCCGGCTTCTCTCCTCATTTCAGAACAAATCCGGCGGAAAGCGAGCGGGCTGCGGGACAGCAGCGCGGGCCGCGGCGCCGCCCGAGCCGGGCCGGGCCAGCTCGCACCCTGGGCAGCCCGGCTGCGGCCCCGGCCTCTTGGGCGCGCTCCTATTCCCCGTGGGACCCCGGCGACTGCCGCATGTCCGGCAGCCGTCTCGGGTCACCGGGACCACCCCTGTCACCTTTTCCCTGCGCACGCCCCGCCAGAAGGGGGGTCGGGACGCCCCCCGGGGCGGGCCGGCGGCCGCAGCTGCCACGTCCTGGCTGCCGGGGAGACGGGCGCTCGCTCGCTGCAGGACGAGCTCCTCTTCTATGGGCGGGTTTTTTCCTTGGTAAGGGGGGCAGGAGGGTGCCCGGCGCGGAGCTCAAAGTTCAGCCACCGCAGAGGGCAGCACAGCGGCGGGCAGAGACCCGGCGAGGTCCCCCGCGCCACCACCTACCCACCGGGCCCACGGGCGGCCCCGCGGCGCACGGCCCCTCCGCACCTAGCCGCGGAGGGGACGTTGCGGCCGGGGCCCCGACCCCCCCGGCGCAGCTCAGGCGTACCTGCCCCCGCGCATCACCTCCGTCGGCCCGCGGCGAGAGGCCGAGGCGGCCGGGGGCTCCGCAGGCCGCCCCGCGGCGGCGGCGGGGCCCGCGGAGAGGCCGAGGTCGTGCGGCGGCCACAGAGCTGCTCGTCCCTTGCCCTTGCCCCTGTCCCTGCCCCGGTGGCACAGGGCGGCGGCAGCGGACCCTGCCCGCCCGCCTGCCGGCCGCGCCGCCGGCGCCCGCTCGGAAGTAGTTGTAAGGAGGGTTACCTGTCCTATATTGACGTATCCGTATTTGCTAGCTATCCTGTTGGCCTCCGGGAGCCCCCCAGTTATCCGCACAGCCCAGTGGTTGGTGTACAGGCGCGTCCTACAGGCGGGCAGCAGGAACCCCAGCACCAGGGTGAGCCGGCAGAGAAGGTCCCCGCCGCCTCCGCCTCCCCAGCAGCAGCGGCTCTTCCAGCCCATCTTCTCTTCTGCACACAACCCCCACAAAACTTCGCCTTCCTTCTTCCGAGGTTCTTCTCTTCACCTCCCGGTGGCACCGGCGGCGTGTCCTCCGAAGTTACCCCGAGGAGGAAACTAGGAAGAGCTTGGAGTAGTGCATTGAACCGCCCGGGTGTTAAATGATGAGGGGCTGGGAATAATGGTTATGATCGGTGATTACTGCTGTGCCCTCCTCCTGCCGCTCTTCGAGTATTAAGTAACTTGCTTGAAAAGCTTCTCTCACAGTTTGTGAGCACCAGCTTCTCCCTCTGCCCCCAGCTACATGGGAAGTCGTCTCTCCGCGGGGAGGAGGGCTCCTTCTCCCACTCCGCACTTCCCTCCTCTCTTGACTTCCTTCCCACTGCCAGCGATCTTCTGCCTCCTCTCCCGCGTCTGGCTTTTCCTCGCTTGCCCTCTCTTCCTCTTGCCTGGGGTCCGGGAGCAGCGCGGCCGCAGCGGCTGGCGGTGTGTGAGTGTTGGCAGCTGAGCGCCTCAGTTCACTCCGGCTCGGCCACCTCCCTCTCTCCTCCTCCTCCTTCTTCTCCTCCTCCTCCTCTGCCCGCCCTCGCTCCCGCCCGCCCGGCAGCGCCGAAGGCCAGGGGAAATGGCAGCCGCGCCGGCCCCACGCTCCACGGCCCCCTCCGCTCCCGGGCCCGCGGCTACCGCTGGCCCCGAGCGCCGCCGCCCCCTTGCCCCCGCCGGGCTGGGAAGCCGCCGCCCCGCCGGCGTGGCTGCGGGAGTCGCGGCGAGGTGCGAGGCCTGCGGCAAGGCCTTGTTCCCGCACCGGCTGCGGCCCCCGGCCCTGACCCCGCGGGGTGCCGGCGGCGAGGAGGGCCCATGGGACAGCCCTGGCAGCCCCGCTCGGCCAGGCCCGCCCTACCGGCCCTGAGGGAGTGGGCCGGGGCACCAGGCATGAGGCGAACAGCCCCAAAGCTGCCTCACTGGCAGTCACGGGCAGTACCTTACAGGAGCCTGCTGGCCGTCCTTTTACACACGTTGCTTGGCATCATTTATTGTTGAACTGTCCTCCAAAATCCATTTGTGGTAACCACGTTCAGAAAGAAAGTCGGTGGATGCTGCTTCAGCAGAGGAGTGAGTGGTAGCCCGGATGAGGAGCATGATTTCCCCAGTGCTCTGTTGTGCCCACAGTTCCTGCCACGTTGCCGGGAAGTGCTTCCAGCAACAGAGCGTGTGCGGGCCGGGAAAAGATCTGGCTGCTCATGTGGGGCCCAAATGCCACCAGCGGCTGGAGTGCCTCTGTGGGATGGGAAAAAACTCGCGTCCACCCAAGCCCAAACTGCCACTTACAGGACTAAACCTTAGAACCACAACAATGGCTTTGGACAACCTATAGAACTACAGCCTGTTATTTGAAAGTTGAATAAACATCTGTAAAAGTTAGCCCAACAAGCCTACTGTGAGGGTCCATTACAGGTTGTGAAGGAATTTGAACATGAGAAATACTGTTGTAATGTACTAATGTAAATGTTGTGGAGGTCTTCTCTGAGGAACCTATGGTGTCCCACCACATCAGGCAGCCGTCATTCTCTTTTTCACGGGGACGTGAAGTGTGAGAAGTTAATGCTTTATACAATGTCAATAACAGTAACATGAAGTCCCTTTTTGTCTCCCCCAAGACCTGTGCTCCTACTTTAAAAGCACTGTTTTCCTAGTAAGCAGAAATAGTAAAATGTAGACAGCCAGAACTACGTGTTCCACTTTAAACCATTCTCTGCCTCAAGTTAATTAATTCTTCCCTTAAACATAAGTATTATCAGTATTATATTAATTACTGACATCTTCCCACATCCTCTGATTCATTTTAAAGGGGAGAAAAGGGGGAAATCCATTTTCTACCTCCCTGTTTGTTCTGTCTCCAAAAATTTATTTGCCAGAGGTTAGCATTTTCCAATTAGTGTTTTTTCCTGTAGTTTGCATTATCACTCGCTCAGGTGTATTACAACATACCATCTACTCCTGTTTGTAGAATCCAGACCTTGATGTGGCTCACCTTCCCTGGCATTTCAAAGATGATGGCTCACTGTTTAGCAAATCATTGTTCTCCTGAAACCTCGATCAACAGTCTCAAGAGATTCAGCAGAAACAGTGTCAGGCCCAGACGGCTACATCTTGCAGCTAATATTCATAAATATGAATTCATTCATATTCACTGAATGTGACAATAAATCTCCTCTAGCAATTAGCCCGCCTTATTGATTGGTTCAGTGATAATTATACAAGTCATCTCTCTTCCTGTATTTGGAGTGTTTAAAGTATTTTTAATCATGAATGGCCACCTTACTGAAGTCCATAGCAATCAACAGGTCACAAAACCTGAATATTTTGCACTCTCAGTTTGTTTTTCTGAAGCGGATAAATTAAAAATCTATTTTCCAATCTTTTCTCAGTGAATTATACTGTTGTTTTGACTGCTTTAATACCTGCTATAGATGGTGGGTTTTTTTCTGGAGCAAAAGGCAAAAACTACAAGCAAAAATTACAGCTCTGCTGTCATGTATCTACTTCCAACTTGGCTTATGTGACAGAGTGTTTTATACACCGGCACCAAAGTCACTAGGAATCGGTGGACTTGATAAATGCATCACTGTCCCCAAGTATCTTTTCCTAATGCTGCACTGTATCATGTAGCCTAACAAAAATGTTGTGAAAGTTATGCTGTATCTAAAAGCAGCCTCTGAACAAGGAGGGTCAGGTCCCCAGAGGCGTCTTTTCTGTAATTATAGAGTCCTCTTTGCTGAGGTCACTGAGGCAGATGGCAATCATAGCTAGTGTGGAGCGTTTGGACATTAGTCATAATGTAGAGCATTTGAATTTGTTTCAGTGTGAACCCCAAACCGCTAAGTTTTGCTATGTACCTCATCACAGCCACATCCTTAGGGGCAACTGCACACCTCCATCCCACCTCACACACACAGCCCTGCCCCCACCTCCCACCCACCCCCCCCCCCCCCGCAAAAAAAAAAAAAAGGTGAGAACTGTTGCATTCCTAACGCCTAACCCATGCCATGTTCTAATTTAAGCTGTTTCTCTCTGACACATCTAGGAAGTAAGTACAGTGGGCACCAGGTGAGTGGAGAGTCTGCGGAAGGAACTGTCGGCAGTGGTGTAGTTTTACTCAGCATAGCTACTGTATGTGGACTGCTTGTAGCTGATGGCTGAGCTTGCTTCAGTACTCGGTAGGAGGCCAGATAGCTTGTCTGTACACACCACTCTCCACACAAAGTTTTTTCTCCTCTGAGCAAGCACATTAAACTGGTCCATTTCATTGCTATTGTCACAACCTGTGCCTTTTATCTCTCTTCACCCACCTCACCACCCCTGTCAGCCACCCTCACCCCTTCTTACCCCTCTGCTGTGATAAAAATCAATATCTGGCTGACTGCTCAAAATGCAAGTTTCAATGTGTCTCTGTCTTGTCCTTTTTTTATTGATACTAATCCCTGAATCCCTCCTCTGTTGTTAGTTCCAAATTATTGTGATCCCAGATCTGACCTCAGTCTCTGTTCTCACTTTCCTCCTACTTGATCTAATTGACTCTCTCCTTGCTATTTTGCCTACCTAGTCCTGAAAGTATTCTTTCCTTTCTAGTCCTTTTCCAGCCTGAAAATCCTTCTGGCTCACTAGCTCTGGCAGCCTCTGTACTGCACTGTGCTTCATTTCAACTTTCCACCACTTTTCTATGTGAGTTCTGCAGATCACTGCTCCAAAGATGTGTTAGGCATCCTGGGGTCATAATTAAAGAGAAAAACACAGAGGGCGTATATATTCAAAGAAAGTAGCAGCCCAGAGTCCTCCAGGAAGAAGTCCTGCATGCAGACATGCTGGCCTCTGAAGACCTTCTGGAACAGACAATGTTTTCAGAAGGAACTGGGGATGCATTTTCATCTGCTTTTGGAGTGAAAGAGTCTAGAGCATAGTAGATGAAAGAATACTCTTCAGGGAAGAGAAATCTTCAAAGAATGGTGGTTGTGTCAAGGAGTCATTTAGAGGTTACCTTAGAAAGATGGATAGTTTTGGAATCCAAAGGAGTATTCGTATTTCCTTAGTTTCAACTGTAACTGTTTTTTATAAACAGTGCAGCTAGGTCATTTGACACCAGCCACTATACGATCCAATTTGCTGGTACACAGTTCTTTGATCTGCAGTTTTCCATGCTTCAGGCTTGCCTCTGATTTTATTTACTTTTAACTTCAACTGCTTTTGAAAAGAGTAAATTTGGTTTGGTTTTTTTAAATAAAGCACTGATTTTGCACATGATCAATTATATCAGCAGGGTTTTTTCCTTAGCAAATGCCTGCCCTCTTATGCTTTGAAACAGAGTATGACTCCTGTTCTTAAAAAAGCCACCTATGTATGTCCAGGTTTTGAGTGACAATCTTCACCTATACATTAGACGCTTTTTTGCATCAGCAGCCAATACCTCAAGATTGCTTGCCCTCACCTGGCATGCCTCTCACTGTTCCTTGTGTCTAGACTATAGGATCTGTACCCCTAACCCTGTGTGCAGTCCACAGCAAAGCATGTCTTCTATGCAGCACTTGCAGTTCCCACTTCTTGTTGGTCACTGTGAGAGTGAGCACAATAATTGTCAGCGGTCCTTAATGAGCCTTCTGACAATCCAGAGGAGGAAAGCCTTCTGTCCTGAATGTAGAGAAGACAAGGAACAGGTTGGATGACAGTACTCAGTTGGGATATAAGACTCTGGGATAGGAGAAAGGAACAGAAATAAATTTGGATGGAGATTTGGCAGAGTAGTCTGCCCAGGGTGCGCTCCAGCCCAAGCCTTGGATTTTTCCCTGAGCAATTTAATGGCAGAAGTTCAGTGATTCACATGAGGAAATAAAGGACAAGATCTTTCAATTCCTGTCTGTTGGTAGTGAAAAAATAGAATTTGAGTCTGGACCTTGGAATATGTGTGAGTCTGGGCTTTTCCCGACCACTGGTAACTGGACTGATACTGCTTCATTCAGTTACCACGTGGATTTTATTTTGATTTTATGAATAAGGCTGCACTGCATATTTTTCCAGAACCCTGTGTTTTCTCTTACCTTTCCTTCTTTGATTGTCTTTTTTGAAGGATTGGCTCCCATCTCATAATAGTTCTGACCATACTGGAAAGCATAATTTGAAAAGATGCTACCATTAGTTGCAAAACTATCTGAAAAGAGTCCCACTGCTTGTACGGATGATGGATGTTTGTGCCAGCATACTTGCTTGCCACCTTCCCATTTGTGCTGATACATCTCTTTGGGCTGAAATCCAACCTGTGTCATTAAAATAATGGCAACTTAAATATTTCTTTTTTCTATTCTGCCTTTTTTTTTTTCCCCCCCATTTCAGAGATCTAGGTGACAGTGCAAATACCTGTACTAACTTTACTGGCAACCCACAATGCATAGCTAGGATGAATAGCTAAGACAGAGAGAGAAAAGAAGGATTGTGGAGGCAGGAACATTTTTCAGCTAGCTTCAGTGCCTGACCCAGCATCCTGTGACATTAAATCCCAAGTTCTTTTCAGAAGAACAGTTGCACGTTTTCCCTCTCCAACTTCTCATTGTATTGTAAAGTTTCAAATACAGAATCTCAAATACATGCAAAAATGTATTTCTAGTATTTGGCTATGAATGTTAACTATAAAAATTATCTTGGGCCCCTTCAGTATGTTGGTGAAAAGATTGTTTATCTGAAATGAATCATCTAAGTGAATTCATCCACGTGGAAGAGGTTGGGTTTTTTTCACCCAAGTTCATTTGAGTTAACAGTCCAGTTAACTTGTTTCTCAATCATCCTCTGAGTCAGCATTATTATAGCTACCTTTTTCTGTAAAACCAACTCAGCTATACTGTAAGTAGCTGTGGGATTCTTCCTTTCCTATTACAGTATCATAGAAACCATCAAATGCAAAAGCACTGTTTATTTCACTGTTCTTTTCAATGTGTTGGTCAATATGTTGTTATTAGCATATGGCTGAGATAATATTCTTACAAAAAAGCGTGGTCTAATGGCAAGTGAGATTCCAACCCAATTTTCAAACTGTAATCATAATTTAAAAAGTAGTAGCTAAATGCCCTTACCTGAAGAGAGAAAATGTAATCCTGCATCTTCCAGCATTCATTTAACGAGCTTTAATTAAGTTAGTTCCATTTGTTCCCAAACTCCTCTCAAAGACTAGTGCAAATCCTTCACTAGGACAGCTGATATTCACCTGCTTCACAACCATATTCGGTACCACCTTCTGGCATGAAATTATCTTCTTAGTTCTTGTTCCCTTATCTTTGTTCAGCTTCTATGAGTCTTCTCTTGTCATATTCACATACATGCCCAAGAAACTTAACTTCATGATGATAGGGTGATTACGCTGTATCTTCTTTGCCTGCTTCTTCTTGCATGAGTAAGTAGAAGTCATGTCTTTAATCTGTAAGAGAATCTGAGCACCTTTTCCACTAAATAATGTGTAGAAATAATAGGTTTAGATCATCCCTTTTAACTCGGGGGTCTCCACTGCTCCCACAAACTCCTATGAATTATATGCCTGCCATTTCTTTGCGTAGAACTTCTTCAGTGCAGTATATTGGGCCTTGAAATGAAAAAGGGCTTCTCTGTGTCTAACAGAAGATATGACTCAGAAGTGGTGAGTTTATTAATGGGGAAGAAGGCTGAAAGAACACCAACATGGGTTGGTTTAGGAGGTGTGGCAGGTTTTTGAACACTGTTCCAGACAAGGAGGAAGTTGGGAAGCGGTATTTTAGGACATATAACCTCTATTTGTTTGCGTTTGAATAAGAAATAATTCTGATATAGTTCTATAATAATTCTTTTTTCAGGGAGTTCAAGGTCACACCTGTTGAACATCCTTTTCTCCTAAGATACCATTCACAAACTTTCTTGCTTCTGAATAGTAAGAAGTCAAAGATTTCACCTTTGGAGAGTGTTGTGACACTGGTGAAACCATATATGCTCTTTGCTGTTGTAGCAGTAATTAAACCAATGCCGAAAGTGCAAAATGAAAGCTCCCATTAGTTGTTTATAAGTTTTAAAAAAAAATGGAAAAAGGTGTCTGATAAAAACTGGAAAGAAATGTGTGATACATCCTGGCAGATTTTAACTCTGAAAGGAGGTGGAGGATAGAAATACAGACACCCAGTAAGAATGGCCCAGCTACAAAGAACGAACTGAGTGCAAATTGGTTTTTTCCAGGGGGATGACACTGATCTCTTACCTCAGAAATTCATTTTGCTGTATCGATTCGTTAAGGAGACAATTCTGGCATTTCTGTTACAATGGGTAGAGAAAATGCACATCTCTGTAGATGTCTCTGAACTCTGCCTGTAGAAGAGCAGAGATGCACTGACAGTTTCTGTCAGAGCCTGTTTGGTGTTCTTTGATTTGGCACAAAGGACAAAGTAATCCATTGACAAGAGCTCTTTCCCAAATTCTCTCCTTTGTATCCTTTTCTTCCAATATTTTTCCCCCCTTCAGCTGTCTATCTGCACCTGGGAAGATTTTTCTTTTCCCTCTTTGACTAGCCCGTCATTTCTCCCCTTCATTGTTATCAAGACATCTATTCTGTATGTCCTACTCATGGGATGTTATTCTCTGTGCTCACCTCTGTTTATCATGAAAAACAAGGGGCATTGTAGCTGAAAGTTTTCGTGAAGGATAACGATCATTATAATGTTTAACTTAGTACAGCGTTTCTGAGAGATCCTCACTAAGGTATTGTATGTTCGTGATAAAAAGTAGACTAGTGCTTTGTAACTGATAGACCATGTTCGAAGTGCAAAGTCCTGCAGTGGACATTAATAGTAACTCTGAATCAGAAGTTATAGCACTGGTGAGTCTTCATCATAGTAATGTGTAAACCAGCTCTGGAGGAAGTAACCTGTGAGGGAAGAAGAGGGTGTGTTTAGCTGCTCACTAATTCAGACAACTAATTTCTCCCAGAAAGTTCTGGGAATGTTGTATTTTACTTAAGCCTTCTATGTGTGCAGTTGTGCTCACCTCTGCATTTATTGTCTAAAATGTAGTGGCTGGAGAATGGCAATAACTAACAAGTGAAATTAATACATCTATAGGCACAGATAATCATCTGAGTCTTAAGTTCAGCTAAGTTCTTAGTTGTTTACCTACAGATCATTTTTACATAGATTTTTGATTCTGATATATTGTGTTATATAACAAGAGTAAGAGAGTAGGACACAGGAGAGAGAAAAAGTAAGGAAGGAATGAAAAAAGGAATTAATGAAGAAAATAATTAATTACCAAAATGAAGCAAGAGAAGATAAGCGCCTGGTTAAGAGTTAAGGCTGAAATAGACATTTTTTTATGACTAATAAGAACACTATGCAACTTTCTTGTGGGGGTAATATTTGATTTACAGTCTCCTTAAAGATTCATTTCCTTGCTGTTAAATGCCCCAGTTTTGTAAATGATGTAATACTGGCAATAAAATACATTGTCTATGGAGCTTAACTGTTTTGTTGTTTTTTTTTTAATAAAAGTGATTTTGGTTTGGATTTACATTGTGAGTGATGCAAAATATAGTTTTTACCACCTATCTCTGCTGTTAGGAAGTTAAACTCCCACAGTTCATGAGGAAATTAGATTGCTCCCAGAAAAGTTTCACTCATTCTGGAAGAAATATAAAACACTGGTTCTAAATTACATCAATTTCTTCTGCACACTAGCATAAGCACTCCACTCTTTATTCCTTTCTGTGTCAGCCTTACTTGCCCTTGGTATGTTCTGTGTTTATTCCTCTCTTGGATAATTCAGAGCCAAATACTTGCATTTTTGAATTTTTGATTCAGCAACTGAGCAATTACAGAGCAAACAAAGCAAGTGAGAACCTTTGCCAAGATACCTGTTAAAAGTCTGACACTTCTCTGTGGCCCTTTACATTTACACAGATTTTATTCATGCTGTAAAATGCAGATTATTCCATGAAATAAATATGATTCAGGGACCTGTTCAATGTACAGAATGAATATTTATGGTAGTTAGCAGTTCCAAAAACACACTTCCAAAATCAACATTAAAAAGAAAAGAGCATTGTGGAGAGCCATCCTGAAAGTGATGTTTGCACATTGGAAAGTTTCATCCTTCTGGTATTCTGAAGAATTGTTTCCTCAGTAAGAGTACAGTACCATGTAACTATTTGCTGAAATGCAAGAAAGGATTTGGTTTTGCTGGTTCTATGGGTCATAGCCCTCAACTTGAATATACACAGTGTAAAAAGTATACGTATAGGATACAGATCATTGCTGCCACTGACATACCAGCTCATTAAGTTCCCTGAACCTTTCCTGAGAGTCTCATGTATGCAACAAAATCATGCACAGATACACATATGATGTGAATGTGACATTCAAAAGTTACATTTTGAAGCTCTACACAGCAAATGAATGTTGTGATGGGCTTGTTTGTTTGTTTGTTTGTTTTGGGGGTGGGGGGAGGGGAATGGTGCTTTGGGCAGGGCCTGTGTGACCCTGAGAGACTGCAGCTTAAAATGTTCAATTCATGCTGTCTCTCCCTGAGACATAAAAAAGACTGGGGTATCTGAAGACCTCCTGACTAGAAGAGTCATGCTTGTGCCATCAGAGAGAGAAGCAATACACTCTGATTTACATGATTGGTTAGAACTTGCCAACATCTATCCATCCATGAAGTAAACAAAACCAGAGAAAATATAATCATTCCCAGCACTAAAAAAAATTAAAAAGAAATGGCGATTTTTGGTATGCTTTCAATAAAAAGCGAAAGGAACTAAATCCTCAGCCTTGTTACTTCCAGTGTGGCAGGCAAGTCGAGCAACATGCAACAGACTACCAAGGGTGGTGTCCTGTGCTTGTTTGGTCAATTTTGTTCTGACTTCCTTGATCTGCTCTAGTTCTGACCAGTTTTCTGATCAACTCCATAGCTGTATATTCACTCTTTGTTGTCATCAGAAGAAATACTCCAGCTTTATGTTAGTGTAACAGTGAACAGGATGCAGCTTACTGAATCAGTGTGTTGTGTTTCCAGCTTATTTGGGGGAGGACATTGATTCAGGTCATGTAACTGTACGATGCTGGCTGACTATCTCTCAAGTGGGTGCAAATGTGTATTTGTTCCTGATTCGGATTCTCTAGATGCACAAATTTTGTTAACTTGGCTGTGAGATGGTCTCAAGATGACAAAGATGATGCAACCATTTCTGAATAATATTGTTACTGTTGCTTCAGTTACAGGAAATGATGCTTGAACACTGCTGCATGCATTAGGAGAAGAATTCCTCCTCCAACAGAACACGCTTTGTTTAGCACCAGTAATACTGCAGGTGAGGACCAAACGGAAAACCTTTCAACATAAACAGAGAAAACAATATAACACAACTGGCAGGCTTTTCATCTCTAGTGTCACAGGGAGACGCTGTCAGGATGAGAAGTTAACACATGGAAGCCAGCTGTAGCAACTACTTGTCTCAAGGAAACTTGTTCTTAGATAATGAAATCCATTCACAGGGAGTATCACAGAAAGTCAGAATGACCTGATAAAACTCAGATTATCAGATTTATTCTTGGAAAGTCAAGAAAGTGAAGCTCAAAGCCTGACAGACTCTAAAAATGATGAAAGTGTAACTGTTAATTCAAACTTTTTATCTCCAGATGTTCAAAGAAGATTTTTTAAAGATAGCATGTTACATAATACATTGGAAAACCACCTGCAAGTGTACATAAAACAAACTAAGACAAAATCAGAAAACCAGTTACATTCAGAAATACAGCTGGACATTCTGTGAAAAACTGCTAAAATTGCCTAAGCAGAATTCTGGCTTTACCATGAACTCATTATTAGGAAAGCCAGACTGCTATGCTGCCCCTGGAGCAGCCAGGGAAACTAATTTGAGGAAATGGTGACTTATAGAAAGAGGTTACTAAACTGGGTTTATACCAAGTGCAGCCTATAGCACCTCAATGCAACAGCACGGCTAAATACTAGACATTTGATATGCGCCATGACATTGTTGCTTGCCCTTTCCCTCCTGCGTGCATTAGGAGGAGACCATGGAAATGACAAGAGGCAACTTGAGGTCATCTCATAACCCTGTATTTATGAGAGGACCAGTCTCTCATACCTAGCATGCTTGCCTGTGTGAAACTGTGTGTTGCAAACATAACTAAGATTTTCCTGCTGCTTCAGACCCTCTAGTTGTTACAACACATTGGAAGCTCCAGGTAACATTATTCATTTTGTTTGTCTGAACAGGTAAAAGCTACAAGTAGATGAAGAGCTCCTTGTGCTTTAGATATGTGACATGTCAAAAGCTTACACTACTCTTTTCGAGTTTACCGTAAACTAATGCCCTTAACTGGATGTCAAAGTAGCATCAATGTTTAAATCATTTGAAGCCCTTAATAAAGCCTAATTAAAGGTAAAATAATTTTTCTATGCATTTCATATGGGCTTTGCTATAGATCAAGTAAAATCAAGATTTGAACTCAAACTCTTAGGAAGTCCTCAATAAAATTAGTATCATTAGTGTCAAACTGTTTGTTTAGGGACCCAATTAAAAGCCATTTGACATTAATGAGCCTGTAATAAAATGATTTAATAAAGGCTTTTAAAATCGGTCCCCTATAGAGATACTGGACCAGTTAAGAAAGCCCATATATGTGTGTGTAATGTATTTGTTTATGAATCCAGTCCTATTCATGCATTTCGTTTGCATAGCTGACGGACTAGGAAGATAGGGAGACACACAGAAGGTGGCTTTCAGCTCGTCTTTGAATTCCATTGTTTTTTCTGCAAACTTCCTTAAATTGTTTCCCTGCTTATCTTATACTAGTTGCAAATTATCTCAACAGTAAGATGAAGGCCGCCAAGTTGTTAAGATGTGAAACTGTCTATATTGCACATTTCTTACTGTAGTCTCACAAGGAAAAGGAGTAGTGAAATTTGAACCTCCTTGGATCTGTTTCTTCCAGCAAGACAACACAAAAGGGCTGTACTGTGCTGGAAGTTTTGACAATGTAAGTGTAGCAGCTCATTGTCAGACCTTCATAATTAAAATATTGTTTTCACGTTTGAACATGGATGTATACTCTGCCTGTGAGCTATGTGGGGAAGCGGACAGAGGGGATAAAAGGCTGCATAACATGCACAAGCATGTAAGAAACATATTTTTTCACTCCTGGAATTAACAAATAATTAAACCAATGCTGTTTAACCTCATGAATATCTTCACCTTCTCTTGATGTCTACAGGCAGATATCTACATATCCAGAAGGCAAATTTTTCAAACTTTTGCCCTTTCTTTATTCTTGACTAAAATGTTCTGCAAACTTATGTGTAATGTATGCTAACTGAGCTCTTACATGAAGTCAAGTGGTCCACATGGAAGATAAAATCTCTGTACCATCAGGTTTGCTTTAAGGATATGTTTGGTCTGTTCTGAAAGTTTGGCTGATTTAAAAAATGCATTTGATATGCCAACAGTTGTTTGTCATGTTACCACATGATCTTTTTCAGGGGTGGTCACCTGTCCGACTCCATTTTGTTTGTGTGCTCAGAAGACGTCACAAGTATCTTACTTGTTTGTAAAGTTATCAGTATTGTTTTGAAGCCTGGCCATGATACTTCTGTTTGCTTCACAGGCAATTAGAGATATTTTCTTAATAGCAAATTTGAAAAAACAGGACTAGAAGTCATCACTGACAAGGCAATAAATCACATTGCAAATGACTGTCAGTGTCTTTAGTTTTCCTTTCAGTTGATTGTTTAAGGTCAATACTCAGATTTTTAGGCTTTTAAGTGTTTCTAGGTCTGGAGGACCAGAATTATGCTCGTAACTACGCCTTGCAAGACAGCAGCTTCTTCTGTTGTTCAAGTTGTCCTTTTAAGGGCAGGATCTCACATACATTGAGGTACCTAGTGTGACTGAGGATAGATTTCTGAAAGACGCTCTGTAGGCCCACAGTTTTTATTGACGTTATTGTGCTCTTTCAGTAAGGAAAACAGATCATATTTTGCTATGTGCCGTAATTAGTGACCTGTTTTTTCTTTGTGAGGCAGGGGCTGGGTAAACAGGTGCCTAAGACTAAGATCTTTTTTCCTTCTGCAACTTTTACAATGCAGGCTACTCCATATTTGCTAATCTTCATATTAGTTCCCTCTGATTCATAGTTTTATCAACTCTAAACCACATTGCAGAGAACAGAGGTGTATCAGTGTTTGCAGAGGGTGCCATCCCCTTCCTGCCCGGGAAGCAGGAATAGAGCATGGGGTGCTGTTGTGATGATGACCTTTGGCAAGCTGAGATGCAAAGCACTCCACAGGAATTTCCTCCGGCACAAAGGTATTTAACAAATTCTCCAATTCCATGGTGGGACCTAGTCAGTAGGTGGTCCACTTGCCTGTCTGTCTTTCCTTATCCTCCTCTTTGGCTTAGAGAAGCTGCAGTAAGAGAAAAAGAGGGGGGAAAAAAAAGAAAAAAGGAAAAAAGAAAAACAAACCAAGAACCCCCAGCTATTAAACTGGAAAGACATGTGATCTGCATAATTGCTCTAATTGCAGCTAGTTCTGCAATGAATAGTCCTGCTGTCAAATTCAACAACGACTTAGGGGAAAAAATATCTCCAAGTCCTTTAATATAACATGAAAGATTTGAAGAAACTCTTACAATCCTTTAAAGTTTAAAGTGCCAGTGACCAATTAAGGGGGAGGGGAGACAGTACCATTGTTGAATTATTAAAGAAAGGATTAAATTGGCAAGCATAAATAAACAAAATTAAACTATGCGCTTCTCTGGCCTTTTTGAGTTTTACAAATTGGTATATCAGTCATGCATGACAGAGGTAGTGGTTCATCCCCAGTAGGGATTTCTAACATAATCGTAGCGAATGTTGTATCAAACACAGACTACTCCAAATGTTCTGCTATCTCAGGATGCCCCAAGAAACAAAGAAGTAAAACCACATGGACTATGGGCAGACGCAGAATGTTATCCACAGACCTGAAGGCAGGGGTTAGAGAAAGGAAAACCAGTCAGGCCTGACGCTGACACTGTGGCCTTGCACGCATCACTCCATGCTGCTTTCTTGATTTCCTTATATTTAAAATGGGATAATAAAACATACTTATCTGTATCATTCTTGTGTTGTGAAACTTGATTAGTGTCTGGATAGTGTATTAGCTATAGAGGAACAAAAGATTTATAAGCCTTTTTAAAAATTTGTTCTTGAGACATGAGCAGTGATAAAACTTCTTTTCATATTTAGGAAGCCAAATTTTACAGAGTGGAAACCTAATCAGGCTATCCAAATCTGGTGCCTAGTAATAAAGAAGTGGCACCTGAGACAAATGTTTCTTATGTGCATAAGTGTGGCCATGGAGTATGGCCCCTGAACATACTTTGGCTTGAAAAAGTAAGTGTTTTTCCAGTTCCATTTCTATTTCAATAGAGTTAGCACTGAAATAATTTTATTTTGCTGTCTTTTCTTTGAAAATATACATGCTTTCTTCTTTGAGATGGGTTGACTCTGGTCAGCAATTAAGCACCCACCAGCTGCTTGTTCACTCCCCCATCACTGAGCTGGGGGGAGGATTGGAAGAGCAAATGTAAGAAAAATCTCGTGAGTCAAAATAAAGACAGTTTAATAAGCTATGGGGGAAAAAGAAAAAAAAAACCAAAAACCAAAAACCAGAAACCAACAACAAATAATGCAAAAGCAATCACTCACCACTTCCCACAAGCAGGCTGATGCCCAGCCAGTCCCTTGAGCAGCAGCTACTTTGGAAAGAATCCCCCAAAAGTCTTTATTGCTGAGCATTATGTTATATGGCATAGGATGTCCCTTTGGTAGCTGTGGTCAGCTGCCCCAGCTATGTCCTCTCCCAGCCTCTTGCCCATCCTCAGCCTCCTCCCTCATAGTGGGCAGAATGAGACATAGGGAAGGCCTTGACTCTGTGCAAGAACAGCTCAGCAGTAGATAAAACAGGGGTAAGTTGTCAGCAGTGTTTTGGTCACAAACCCAAAGCACAGCTTCTGAGAAGAAATTTAACTCCATCCCAGCTAGACCCAGTACACTATGACATCGTGTGAAGTGTTTTTTCCGAGGGTTTGGGCTCATTCTAAAATTCTAAAGACTTCTGCTCATTCTGTATGGGTACATTGGACTGAGATGCCTCCACACCTACTTGCAAGCACTCTGGACTTTGAAATGCGTGTAAGATTCAGATCAGAAATTATTTTTGCCCAGCCTGAAATCCTTAGATTCAGACATACCTAATGTTAGGAAAGTTAGGATTTACATGTGAGCTTTGTGCCTTGGGACTATCTTTTAGAGCAAAGATGGATAAAGGAAAAGAAGATGAAATAGAGTCATGCCCAAGATGCAGTGGGCGCAGCACCCTTTAAAAGGTTGAAAACACTGTGCTAATTATTTTTAATCTCTATTTTTCTGCATTTTTGTACTTCCTTGTTCTTTCCATGGTAGAAAGCCTGTTCTGGTGAAATATCTGGCCTGACTGGAAGCAGGAAGTACTGTAAATGGCATAAGAAAGCTTGTACTTTTGACATTTCCTGTCCAGTTTTGCTTACTACATATTAGAACACAATTATGTTCAAAATGTTGACTGATTTTGCCTTGTTCCATGCCTGTCATTGCACCTATTTTCACATGCTTTACCTTCGGCTCCCTCTCTGTCAGTAGGGTACATCTTGGTGCCTGTGTAGTACCTTCTCTCAGAAGCAGTATTCTTTGGAAAGGATCTTTTTTTTTTCATGATCAGGGAGTATGGGTACTCAGAATTATTGAGCAGGATGTCTTTCAGCAGTGGCTACTGATATAGTGTCATGTTTTAAGACTGAGTGTGAAGCAGGCTGACTGTTATTAGGTAGTTTCCCTCTCTTATATTATTATTATTATATTATTATAATTATAATAATATTATAATATTATTATTTTTCTCTATACTGCACAATATGTATTAGCCTTACTTCCCCACTGTTGGTACTAACCAGGGCCCTCATGGCACTCTGACCTCTGAGGCTGAGAGCTTTATATTAGTGTTGGCCACTCCCTCCTTACTTATGGCATCTTCGCTCAGCTCTCCAGCATAAATGGGCAGATGCAGAAGGCAGGCAGAGAGACCAGCTTCAAGAAAGGCTGCAACTGTTTCATGCACTCGCAGCCTCCATATGGAAGCTCCATAAACCACAGGCTTTAGAGGCTGAGGCAGGGTAAAGCTCAATCCTACCCCACCTTTCAGGTCCTGCTGATGACATTTGCCATCCTTCTCTTTTGCTGGATGTGTCTGCTTCCGTCAAGTCCCTGCTGATGGGGTGTTCCTCCATCTTCATTTGGCACTTTAAGTTGAATCTGGGCACCAAATAAAACACATGTTCTGCAAAAACTGCTGCCGCTGGGGAAAATTGAAACCTGAACATACCACAAAGAAAACAAATCTGGGAAAAGAGATGAGTGGAAGGAAGGAACTTTAGAAGCCTCTCACACCTTAAGTTCTCTGTAAGTAAATGGGATAACCAAAGAAGATTTAAGCTGTACTTCATCCTATTTAATTTTAACAGCATTGCAAATAAAGGAAGCAGCAAAGAAGACAAAAGTTCCCATTATCTCTGACAATGGATGGGTGTAATAATTCTGAGTTTAATAATTTCTTCAGACAGAACAGAATATTAAGAAAACTTAATTCTATCTCAAGAATGATACACTCCATGGGAAGTTGAAAAAAATCTATGAAAAGCATTATTTTAAACGAGCATCAGACAGGAGATAAAATAACAGGAGAGTTCACAATTTCTCCTCATAAGACAAACTCTAAAAGGATTATGAAATTTTGGGTTCTGAGTCCCCTGAGGAGGCCAGATATCGAACACGCCAGACCGCTGGGAAGACTAGAAAGATACCTGGAATTTTATAAAGAAGAGATTTCCCCATATCCTGATGAAAATTTATGGAAGGTGGTGAATATTCCAGTAAAGTGGAGAACATAAACATTGCTACATACCCACACAAAAAAAAAAAACAATTAAAGAAACACTGTACTGCAGATTTAGAGTCCAGCAGAGCAGTGTATGAGTTGTGACTCAGCAAGCGTTTGCATAGGCACTGGAGTGTATGCGTAGGGAGCACACCACAGATACGGAGAGTAATGACAGCACCTTAATTCAGGTTATTTTCCCTGGGATTGTTGAGCAATATGAGAAACGATTGCACTATTAATTTGAAAGCAATTAGAGCATCTATTAAATTACTTTGGACACTGTTTCTGGCAACAAATTACACAAAACCCAGTTTTGTTTACACTGAGTAAAAGCCAGTACCTCTAGAAGTAAACAATTAAACTGTAGGTTTCTACTGCAAAGCTTCTCCTCACTGCAGGCACAGGAGAATAAAATGTTTGGATGGGCAGGAATTTGCTGTGGTACTCTGTGCTGAGCCCTGGAGCTTGTCAGTAGACCCCAGAACAACTGAGGAAGGAGTTGAGGACCTTTTACAGAACACTCTGCTCAGAATTGAAAAAAGGGAAAACAATCCATGTTGCATGATTTGTGCCACTGGAAATCCCCTGCAACTTTAGGTGGAGGATTAAAAGAGGGTTTAGTTAGTTTTATTGTACTGGGGCTATGGTTCTGTGTGCAGGAATACCGGAGCTGTATACCACCAGATCACCTCCTATTACACATTGAGACTGGGTCAGGCTCGAGTGTATGAGTGCATTTCTGTCAAATTATCTAGAACATACAGTACACTATTTATTCTGGCTTCATACTCACTGCAGGAGAACGGGTGATATATGATCTGGCAGAAAATCTGCCAGGACAAAGTTACCCTAGTTCCCCTTTAAATACTTTTTTTTGAACAAATTTGGATCTGCAGAGTGAGTTTGTACTAGCTGAACTATTTTTTTCTTATGAATCTACAACATTTTGGATCCAGCGTATGTACCCTAATCCATCCATTTTCTCACAAAGGCATGGCTGAGGAATCACAGAGCCAAGGGAAGAGGGTGGAAAAAAAGGTGGATCTCCTTCACTTGTGTATAGATCTCATTCACCAAGGAATATATAAGTAGGAAACCGAATGTAATACATGGTTACTAGGTAGGTGGGCGCCTCTTTCTTCTCTTTTGGAAGAGGTAACACCATGTTTGGGAGTTTGCCCACTTGGTCAATCCTTGACACAGGCTAAGATCCCCAAGGCTTTGCAGAACCAGATACATGCTCCCAGAACTATTGCTAACATTTTAGGGAAGCCCTGTGGTTCCTGTCTACATTTTGGGGATCTGAAGTAAATGAAAGGGTGAGTTTTGAAGTTCAGTTGGTAGGATGAATAGTTGTGTGCATGCTTGCTTTACATTGTTTGCCAGTTATACTCCAAAAAAACAAAGCAATGAAAAACAAAACAAATAACTATGATTTTGTCTTTTAATGATTTATCCAGAAGTGAAAGTTTCCTGGAGAAGCTGGGCATGGTAGGAGTTCCAAACTCTTATAGCTGGTGTACTTGTGACAAAATCTCCCCTCAAATCTTGTTGGATCAGCTTGAATAAGTGGGAGAAAATAGCTTTTGAGTAAGACATTATTCTGTTACCTCTGTGACCTTTGGCTGCAATTTCACTGTATCCTTAATCAGATTTAACTGCAGGCTGACACTGGGTGCCTTTCTTCCCACTCCACACCAGCTTCACCTTCCCACCATCCTTGTGCCAGCTTTGACACTGCATGTCTACGGAGTGCAAACTGGGGAGCAAAAGGGACCACTAAAGATGACCTGATGTATGCCATGGCCACATGTTCGTGATATCCAGCAAGAGACAAGGGAGAGACATATGTGAAGAGTACAGGGCTACTCTATTTGGTGGCATTCCACAGTCTGATTGCATTTAATGTGATGTGAAACAGCATCCTTTAACATCTGAATTCCACAAATAATGTAAGCCAACATGGATTGGCACTGTTGGGGGAAAAAAAAGTGTGTGCTCTCTCTTCCCACGAGGACTACTTCATTTTTCCATTCTTCCTTCAAAAGGTGTTAAAGCTGTATTTTCTTTCTCTTTGGGTTTGGTTTGGGTTTCTGTTTGGGGTTTTTTTTCCTTTCCCTACTTTCCTGAGTTAATTGTAATCTGAATCGTTTTCCCACTCCATTTCACTGCATGGCCACACAAGAGCTTGTGCTGTCAGGACCAATTTTGGGGCATTAGAACTGGCTTAAGTTGATTCAAACTATGTAACTGAGTTAAAGAAGCACTTATCTCATATAGGGACTGAGAGAAAAAGAGGTCTGAAGGGTCTTGTCACCTTTCAGTCACCAGTAATTAACATGCTTATCTTAAAATGGTCTCTGTTTCTCACAGATAGGTTGTTCTCAGATAAACCAATGCACAGATGGTATTAAGTAAGTGCCTGCACCATACTGTAAACATAACTGATTACAATACCCAACTCTAAATGATTTGTGTGTCTACATGTATAGAACAGTTTTTATGTTTATGAGGTGGATGTAAATCTGTCTGTTCATTGTCTACATTTTTAGATGTTACTCTTTTAGCTTCAAAAGAATGCTGTGGCCATATGGACTCTGCCTTTAAGGGCTAAGGTCGCCAGGCGGATACTGTGGGCAGGGCACTGTGAAGCCCTTTTTGTTACTATGCACAGCAAATTAAAAACAAATAGAAAATAAAGCAGATCCTTTGCAAGAATCTTAAGCCTGTGAATGTTCACTGCAGGTGTCATCCATCATTTTCTAAAGAATTTATAGTCTTAAGAGAAGGCAGGAGGCACTGGAAGGGAACAGAGAGTAAGCAGGTTAGTTTACCAAAACAAGACTGTACTGTGATACAAGACACGATAGAAAGACCAGACATATTCTAAATTGCTTGAGCTCTACTTAGTCCATTACTTTTCTTGACAGGCAACTTCTGTTCTGTCTCTCCTTTTGTTTTCTTTGAGGAGACAAATGCTGCATGTGTGCAATTATGCTGCTCCACAGATTTTTCTGTGGACATGAATAGCTACAAATGGCCTCCTTAAAATTAGTGGTTATTGGGAGGTTTTTTGATTCTGTGTGATAGGAAAGTTTACTTATGCAGGTTCTGGGGAGGAGAAATGTGAGAATTAAGAGCAAACCGTTAGCTTAGCTGAAATGATGGAGGGTAAATGAATATTGCCTCCCTGTCTCCTTAAAAGAAGATGAGGAATTAGAGGACTGAAATGATACTCTTAATATGATTTCAGGTATTTTCTCACGAGTCATCTGCCTATGGCCACCAGTGAAGACAGTATAAGTAGGCTAGAAAAGCTTTTTGTCCGGCTTGATATGGCAGATCTTGTGTTTACTGTGCTAGGAGATGTAAGATTTTGGAGAATGAACACTGAATAACTCAATTGTGGCTTGGTGGGTGAATGTAGCTCCTGGAGGGCCAAAGACCTGCCAGGGCTGGTGCTAGTGCACCAGCTATGCACAGCTGGGAGGGAGAGGGCTCAGTGACACCAACCTTTCACCTGTCAGCATTCTACAGGCTTCACATGCTACATGCTGCTCTTTGTACCACACCAATGCTATACTCTGTATGCTCTCGCTTCTTGCCGTTGTGTTGGGGTACTGAAAACTGTTACAGCTGGTCGTCAAAATACGTGTCCTCAGAGCTTATAAAATAAACCTGAGATCAACAATGTCTCTATTAAGAGATATTACTTGATCCTATATAGTCCTACTGTCTCCTGTTCCAAATAATTTTTAAGAACTTGAGTGCGTAAGAAAGAGAGGTTTTTGGGGTTTATTGTTCGTTCTCTAATTCTTCTCTAGAAACTCTGTATAAATTTCAAGATTGTGAGATGAATGTCTTTTTCTGCCTTTTTGATTTCATTAAGGAAGATGAAAGAATGATCTTAGTGGGAACTACTAATTTTTTCTTCTATTTTACACCATAATTTGGTGGAAATATGACTATGGATTGAAAAGCATGAGTGCATTACTCACAAGAAGAAAGATTACTGCAAATTCAGTTATTGAATCTGCAAACCAGTATGTTGCAAGCAGATAGAGGCTGGGGTTATGGAATAATAAACCTTTTCTATATCTGTCTGAGTATATCTTGTACTGGCAAGACATTCCATGCATTAATAGATATATGGATAAAAAGAAAATTTTTAAAAGTGAAAAGTTTGTGCTTGGCTAGCTATATCAGACTAGACATGCTAATGTTTCAGCTGTTGTGCCTGCACCAGAACATGTCTTGAACCAACCCTTCACAGCAGTTTGGAACAGATTTCAAAATGCTTTGGCAGTCATGTCATGATTCCTGTCATGATGGCTTTTTGTTGGGATTTTTTTTTTTTGGTAGCTCACTGAGGTCTAAATAAAACCTGGTATCTTAGGAACAGAAATTTTATTGATTGTTTCCTTGTTGTCTCTTTACCTTAAACACTTTTACAGGCATTTGTCTGCTAATTACTTTATTATTCAAATGCAAAAGGAAAAAAAATGGTGATGACAAAGGAAAAAAAGGGGGAGAGTGTGTGTGAATGCTACCAGACTACCTAGATGATCAGGTAGTAGTAGTGAGTGAATAAGGTGGCTTTCCAATACATTACACTCTTACAGAGACTAACAGAATGTAATCACTGAGAATTTTTAAGTAAGTCTGGATATATCTGAGATTGGGGGAAAGACTGAGACAGTAGCCCAGGATTGAACATTCCCCAAGTTATGATACTCTGGCTCCAGATAGGGATTTAATTTTTCTAAATATTTGTCTCCGGAAATGTAAATGACAGAATATAGATCAATTTAGCTCTGACAGGAAGAGTAGCGTAGCTATCTGCCAAAGGCCATCACATTTTGAAGAAGTATTCAAAGTGCTTGAAATGTAAATCTTGTCTGTGAACTGGAAATTTTTATGGTGTAGCTATTGCCTCTAAAGAACCAAGTCTTTCTTCATTCTTTACTATGGGAAAACTCTTTAACCAGTTACTTCAATTTATCTTTTCCTGAAGTCCATTAGGTCTGAGGAAGGAGATAAAGCAGCAGTTCCCTTCCTCAAAATGCCAGTTTTAGCCTTTATGAATGACATTTATGAAGGAGATCTTTAATTTACAAGTGTGGCTCTATGGTGCTTATTGCCGTCAGCTCTCTCAGACTTCCCTGAGGAGCATAGGCATTCCATGCTTTGCAGGATCAGGTGCAAATCTAACAAGAAAAAGCTCAAATAATACAGAAATATTTGATTAAAGTTTCTTCAGGAATGACCTTCACATCTGGTTTAGATACCACTTTTCTCTCCCTTCAGAAGGCTCTCATAAACTGATCTTGTGTTTTCCTGTAATAGCTATTGTTTATAAAGTAGCACCAAGAAGAGTGGGACTTTTTGGTGCTTGCACCCAATCACTAATCAGCCAGCAGCCTTGTACAGGATGTGAATTGAAACTACTAGCGGGGAGCAAGTTTCCACTCAGGACTGCAGTGCCTCCCTGGAGTTTTGCAAGGTAATTCACAGCATTAAGCAGCAGTAGGATGAGTTGACGATATGTCAGAGCCTCTCCTGCTGATATTTCTGGTTTCTTCCAGAGAGGAACTGTCCAGCAAAACCACAACACAATTACAGAACAAAATGGTGTCCTTTCCTGGAGAGAAAAGCAAAAAATACTGACTGCGTTGAAAAGCAGCTGTGCTCAAGAACCAGGCAGTTTTCCTTTTCATTTTCTTTCAGAAATTCTGAAAGGAACAAGTGGCTAATGGTTGGTAAACACAGACCCTCCATGCAGGAATAATCATATCCTGTTCTGGATTTGCCTCACTGCAGATGGAAGGCATCTGGTGCTGGAGTTCTGATACAGAAAGGTTTACCACTGTCTCCTTGTGACAGAGCATCAAATTGCTGCTTGTGTCCTTTATTTCTGTCCCAGAAAGAAAGGCGGGGAGACACTGTGCTTTTCATAGGACACTTAGTCAATCTTTTATGCAGAACATGTGGCATTCTTAATATGCCCCCAAAATTCTCTGTTTAATGAAAGAGTTGCTCTCAGATTGTGTGCTGGTTGTTTTCTGAGCCACAAAAGGAATGAGATTTAATGATTAAATACACACCATGCATTTGTTATATCCTATTGTATAGTCTTAAAAGTCTGAATAGTAGATTTCAATTATCTGTCATTGTAATGAACACGTAGTTTCCTTATGAGCTGCAAGACCTTTGTTTTAGCCTTGCTTTGAAAACTCTGCTTCAGAAATTTCACCTGTACTTAGATGTGATGTGTAGTGTCAAATCTCTTGCAATAACCATCACTTTCAGTTACCATACAATTTCTTTTTAAGATATGCTTGATATATATATACAGTCTAACAAACAAGGGTGATAAATACCTTGCAGGTTTCATCAGTTGGTTTCATATCTTCCCAGGAGCAGTATTTCAAAGGGAAAAAATAATCCTTGTAACATATGTATGTGAGTGTGTACTATTTTTTAAAGAGCTATGTCGTTTAATCCATAAATATTTAAAACAATTTAAAAAATGTAATTCCAGATAACTTTGTGATTCCATTCAAATCTGAAATGTAGATTTGGGTTATAGCTGAGATAGACTTTGATTACTGGAAACTTTTCCAGTGCGTTAGAACTTTTTTCAGGAGGAATGGGTAAAACCAAATTTAGATTCTTTTTTTCCAGCATTTCACAATACTACTGTAAGTTGCCAAGCAGTAGTATGACATATCAATGCAGATGGGATCTGTCATATCTTTCTTCCTTCTTCTGCCCTCCTCTGGCTCTGTTGCTCTCATCTGCCTTTTTTTTTTTTTTTTTTTTTTTTTTTTTTTTTTTTTTTTTTTTTTTTTTTGGTTCTCTGTGCTTTTCTTTCAGTAATCCTGACTCTTACTCTCCCCTCATGTTTCCAGTCAGGCTGAGGGAACTGGGGCTTCTGCAGGAAGGTTTTTGTCAGTCCATGGCATCCCGCCTACCTCCCTTGCAGTCTCTTAGGGTCATCATCTGTACAGATCCATGCTCTTAGCCAGGCACTGTGATTTCTGCCTACTGCAGCCTTTCACTGAATTACTTTCTTCTGACACGCTTAACTTGTTCACATTCATTTTGTTAGCTGTTCTTAGCTATTCTGACTGATATTCTCTCCTTCACTGTACCTTTTCCACTTTTGCTTCCTTGGGCTCCTTTTAAGAGTTATCCTTCTTTGCATTTTTTTACCATTCCATCTTTCATTGATTTTGTCCCACTTTAGTGTCACCACGCCTTGCTGAAGAAAGGTACTGTGAGCATCATGGAGTTTTCAGTTCCACAAAAGATTTTATCTTTTCTTATCCATTTTTCTATCTCTTGACAAATATCTTCATTTTTCTTCTCTCTTAAACTAGAATGACCTTTGTCCCTTCAATTCTTTGCTGTTTCTGAATTTCCTCTGAAACCTCCTTCTCTGTTCCTATTTCCTCTGCCAAGCATTTTCTGCAAAAGAAATTGTCAATTTTCTGTTTAAAGGATGGGGGAAAGAAATTATTGCTTTCACTCAGGAACCTTTCCCTTTGCTCCACCTGGCAGTCTCTTCTCTTTTTTTTATTTTGCTTTTCTCCTTCTTCTCACCTTAAAGCATTCCCTCTCAGTTCTTTCTTTCACCTGTATTCCTCCTTATTCTCTGCATTTCATTTCTGATGCTTGTTTCTTTGTCCTGAGAAAAACCCCTTACTTTTCTTTCCTATTCTTTGTTTTTCCTCTTTATTTTAAAAATCTCTTTATTTGACCCAGGGGAGCCCAAGTTTAGCTTTTAATACATCACTGAGCTTCTACAGTCTACTATTCCCAAACATCAATATTTCCCAAAGTCCTGCCTTTTTAAATAGCTGAACTTGCATTTTGCCTGCATAGTAATCTTCTCCATGGACCGATTGGTCAGTTATCAACAGAGGAAGGGTTCTTTTTACTTTCCCCTCTGTCCTCATTTGTGGGAGTCAAATTAATTTGGGTACTGTTTAGAAGGTTACGCAATTTTGATTGGTACAACCAGTTGGTACAAGCTTTTCTATAAATCATACACTTGACATTTTAGGGTCTGTCATTTCAAAATCTTTCTGACATGGGGAAGAAAGGTTTCTGGAAGTGGCTCAATAGTCTTAATATGTCCTTATGGAATTGGCTGAATATCTGGAAGAATTGTGAGCCTAAGGAAGAGACTTATATTGTTTGTGCTGTGCTTCCACTGCTTATCACGGATTTCTCGCTAGCATGCCTTTATTTGATTTTAATGAATACTTACCTGACAGTTGCTAGTGTTAATTGATCATAGATTCTTTTCCCTTCATTTTATTATGTTTCATTGCATATGACAAACATCCTTTTAATTAAAATACTGAAATACTATCACCATTTCAAAACTGCATGGTGCCTTAGCTGTTGCCGAGATGTGAAAGGAATGCACTTCACCATTTTCTGTGGAAATGAGCATTTAAATTCCATTTGTTTAGTTTAGGTATATGACACCTATTCAACCTTTCCTCCACAGTGACTGCGGAAGATGTAAATTCAGAATGATACCCCAGTAGAGTCATACTGAGTTATGCCCTAGTTTTGTGCAAATAAAAATCTTAGTGAAATTTTAGATCAGAGAAGTCAGAATGCATCTCTGTGTGGCACTGGCAAATAACTTTCCATGGCAGGAGGTGGGGGAAAGCACCCTTTTTTCAATAAATCTATCCTTTGCCTGCAAAGAAAATGGACTGGAAACCAGTGAGGCAATCCAACAGATTTCAATGGAAAAACATTACATTCAAACTGAAAACCTGATCTTGCAAACCGTACACATAAGGGAGACTTCTGAATAGAGACTATGAATGTGAAGGGTTTGCGGGATTCAGCCCTATGATTTGAACTTAATGTGAAAAATCCTCGCTCAGGCGGTGGCATTTACATATTGAGAAGGGAATGTAGGTTGCTGGCACAAAAAAACGCATGCACTGAGGTGGTAAAGGTCACAGTGGAAATCATTCTAAGAATTTCAAGGAAAGCTAAGGTGAGAGATAGATTGTTCAGACAGGAAGGCTACATAGAAATAGAGACATCTAAATAATGGAGAAGTAGAAGGAATACGTAAACTGAGTGTCGATCATAAATGAATCAACAGAGAATTGAACTAGTAGCTCACTTTTGAAAACAAGATTGTGAAGTCTCATGAATTTGAGAGTATTAGTATGGGTATCAGGGCCAGAGCAAAACTGACTACCCCATTTCTCTTTTCTTTCTCTTTTGCTCTTTTCTTCTGCAGTTAGCTTCTACTTGCACACCTCTTTGGAATTCCTTTATTGAGCATCTCAGAAACATCAAATACACAGAACGTTAGCAATGTATCATGGCTTTTTTGTTATATCTAAAGAATAAATGAAAAGAACATCCAGCAGGATCAGATTGTGAGACTAATTTGCAAAGGTGAACCTCAATTTGCAGCTCTGCTTTTGGTATGCTGTGGTAACACATTTTATCCTAGTGTTGAACTTCAAACATTTTGAATGTTGTGCAGAAATACATACACACGCTCTTGAAAATATTTAGAATCTAACATCTGAGCTTAATTTTTTAAATTTCAAATTGCATTTATTGGAAGAAAGGTTTGTGTCAAGATTGTGAGCTGGCAGTTGCAATTGGACTGTTTGAAAGTGAGTGTGAACTGCTGCAGATCTACAGTTTGTTTGGTTTGTCTGTAGATCTTGTCATATTGTTTGATGAGGAGCAGAAGTGTTAATATCCACAGGTTTGTGGAGCAGCAGAAGTGCTAGTGTAGTTTGTGTTTCCAAAACAAGACCCCAGAACAGTTCTAATGAAATGATCCCAATAAAGCAGTGTGTAGTTTATGTATAATAAATATAAACATACCAAACAAACATTATTTCAGCTTGCTGAAAGTCAAAAATCAGCCTAAACCTTTCCAAAATTTGTGTCTTCTAACTTTATCCCAAATTACCTGTCAACAAGGCCAGTACAGTTTGCATGCAATCTCTAATTGGCATAACATCATCTGCAGGAAAGACTGAGACTATAAAGCCATGCTGTCTGTTTTGAGTGCTCCTTTTAAAACATTACATGTGTTCAGGTCAACGAACATCCAGACAGAGGCAGAAGTTTTATAGACAGAATAGATGACAGTAAGGAAAGGAAAAAAATATTTGAGGATGACATTTATGTTCTGTTTAGCTTTTTGTCTGTTCTAGAGAGAGAATTTAAGGATCAGAAATCCTGGGAGCTTATGAACAAGATTTCTACAGTCTAAAAAACGCCACTCTTTGTGTTTCTTTTATAACTAATTTAAGCGTTTGATAGTAATTATATCACTTACTTACCTTTCAAAGAGGTTTATTACAACACAAAAACAGTGGCTGTTCGGTATTCACATCTTTACCAAGCTTCACTCTTCCAATCATAGCGTTTTACCTCAGTTTGAATTGAAAGGAATGTCAGGAAGAATCATGAGAATGGCTCTTTTAATTATTAATTTGCAGCGTGCGTATCATATAGTCTTTCCGCTTACTACTGCCTCTCTTACCCCATCTGGGTTTGCCTTTTCTATTGCAATGTTCTGGTTTTAAAAGTGGGGAAGGTTTCTATAGGTTTCTTTTTGTTTTTGTTTTTGTTTTTTCTTTTTCCCTGTTTACAAACCAGCTCTGCTATATTGGTAGTTTGTATTGGAAGGTGAAGTATCTTATTTTCCTAAAGAATCAGTAGGCCTGATTTTTTAAGTACAATCCAGGAATTACGAGAGCTCTTCAGGCACTAGAACTTAGCAGAACATATTAAAAATCTGAGTAAAGGAAAACATTAAGTCCTGGTGCCAAAAGCAGATCTCCCTTCTTATCTCTAGGAGCAGCAGTCTTTCGTTGCTTTTCAAATTATTCTCATTGCTAACCATTTCTATCTCCATTTCTCTCTTTCAAAAGTACCTTTCAAATTGCAGAAGCTAGATCTATCTATTTTTTCCGCTCTGCTGCTTGGGTAGTGTAGATTTGAGGATAATATAAATATTTTCCAAGACAGATAGGAGATTTTGTGATTAAGAGAAAAGGTTCATTTCCCCTTACAGACCCTCTCTGAATCCTGATCTAAGTATCTCACTAAACGGAACTCCTGAACAAATATTGCTGAAGTACTGCAGGATGTGCAGGACTCTATAAGCTGTATCTGACCCAGAAAAGCAGCATGGATTGCAACTTACTTTGACTTACTGAAACATTATGTCATTGTGAATTTTGTGGCTTGGCTTACTAACGTATGCAAAGCATTTTTTGATCAGCAGATGGAAGGATAATAACAGTGCTTTGCACTTATATTGTTTTGTATTAAAACTGTAATTGGAACATGGTTTTAATTGTGTTGATTAATACTATAATATAAACTCGTTGTGGTGGAAGCTCACAGCCTTAATGTCCATGGTGAAGTGATAGTGAAAAAGCTTCTTCCCTGGTGAAAGTATTCTCAGAAGCCTTGCTTTTGTCCTGTGTATCTTAACTGTTTTCAACAATAGAGTGTGAAATAGGAAAAGGCTATTTTGCACTGTGTATTCCACAATGATGTTTAATATGGCAACTAGTTATGAAATAAAAGGCAAGTAGGCAGCTCCAGATTCTTGTTTGACTTATTTTCCATACTGATTTAGCATTCTAACATTTAACTCTGGTTATACCTTGCTTTTTTCTTTTGCTTTGGTGCAATAAAAAGGTGTGAGCTGTAATCATTTCCCTCCAAGTCAGTTATGAAGTCTTACCTACCAAGGGAAAAGACCACTTTTATAATTAAAAGAAAAGCTATGTGTGTGATATTATTTCTTCCCAGAAGGGATGTTTTGAAAGTAAAAGTATACAGCATGGGGACAGTTTACTGCCTGTGTTAGGTGGCAGATGAAGAGAGGGACTTGAGCCAAGGTCTCGGTTATATAAACGTATGGTTTCTAGAGGTGGGGAAATGTAAATTCTTCCAGTGGCCCTCTGTATGAAGAGTTGACCCAGAACTTTGGATACAAATACTCCTTTACAGTGATTGAAATCTATTCTGTATCCTTTCTCATGAGGTCAACTGTAGGTCAGTGGTGTCCAAAATTAAATTTAAAAAATGTTATTAAACAAAACAGAGCGTGGATCTTGTGTGTGAATGGATGAAAGCACTCTATTGATGCTGTACCAGTCATGAACAATCATCAGTCCATTTTCTTGTTTCACTCAGCAACCATTTTCTGAACATAATTAAAGACAGGAGGAGAAATTTAATAAGGACTATTACTGTCATTCTCTAAAAAATGATGACTGTGATATGCTTTCCATCCCCTAAGCCACTGTTTTCATCCATTGGCCAATTTTCATCAAAGACAGTGATGCTGCTGTATATTTCAAGGGAATTACTGGCTTAACAGAGGACAGAGATCCAAACTAATGTCCTTAGATAGTCAGTATGTTCGTAACATTTTTAGCTATTCCTGAGTTCTGTTTTGCCCAATAGCAGTTTTGAGGGCACAAAGAACAGTGGATAGACAAAGAGTATAGGAACTTGCAGGAAGTGCACGCAAATACAAGAACTGAAAGTAAAGTTGTATTTAGCATTAGTACTCAATGAAAAGAGTGGGCAGAAATAGTTTGATCCAGGAAAAGTAGCAAGCATAGGAATGGTACCATTCTATGCGACTTTGGCATAAATTATACCTGTTTCATTCAGAACCAAACTGTAGTGATAGTGTAGAGAGCCCATTGCTACCTGGAACAAGATAGGGGGATGGCAGCTCCCTTTTGCCCAGTGGCTCACAGAGCAGACTAGCATACAGGACCAGGTCAAGCAAACCCCTTTGGGAGGTTGCAGGAGATGCTGATGCAATTACTCAGCAGTTTTGGTTAATCATGGACACTTTTTCTTCTTGCTGCTTCCTCCACACTTCTCTCCATCTTTCACTGTTTCTCAAAAAACTCTAATTTTTTGATCCCTCAGATTTTTCTATGTCCTTTGATCTTTTCCTGGTTCTTTTCTGTCACTCCTGTTTCCTCCCTTTTTCCTTGTTTGTGGATCCTTTTAATGCAATCCACATTTATTTTGTTCCATGCTACTTTCATCTGTAAAAAGAAAAAAAAAAAAAAACCCAACATAAAACGAGTATTTTAAGATACAGGCTGCTCTTTCTGACTGAGCCCTTAATTAAGCCATCTAGGAGATCTTTGTCAGGCTGCCATATGGTATAGTTTTCCCCTCACATCGGTCCTGAGTGCTTTCTAGGCCATGATCTGCAGCAGTCTATTCTCCCTTAGACTTTTTGACATGCTTTCTAGAAGCACTGTGCTTTAGCGAAAAAGAGTTTTCATTCAGATTACATTGCACTCCAAAGACCAATATGGACCCTAAAATTTTCCATTTTTTTCTCAGTTCTGAAGAAGCATTCTGGGTTTACATACAGAAAGAATAGCTAGTAAAAAAAAGAAACAGAAGTAGACAAATATACCTGTTTGCTCATTCATACCTCATTTTATCCATGGCTATGGACCACTCCTTAAGCACATGTCAGAATGAACCAGCTGTGTCTAGGATACATGCAGCTTTTCCAGCAAATCAGAGCATGCCTTTTATTTTAAGAATTTTTAAAAAAACTTTTTCTTCTTCTCCTGGTCTCTTCTCTTTCATCCTCCAGCATGTATATGCACAAGGTAAAAAATATACCTTGCTTTCTTACTCAGATTGGTGTTTAAAGGCCATTTCTTTTTTAACTTCCATACCCATTCACCAAGGGTCCCTGATCCATTTAATGTGTTTTCATCCTGATCCAAACTATCCTACCAGCTAATTTGTTGTTTGTTTTTGCTTTTTATTTATGAACCCCACTCCAGACCTGAAAAATTCATTTGTTCCAGGTGATAACCATCTTTTGGCAACATTTGCTTCATGAAAACTAACACGGAGCTGTGTCATTTCAAGCAGATACATAAACAGTTCCCAATATAATTTGAGTTAAAGGCTCCCTTTAAAGATAAGGAACAGACACAGACCTCTGAGTTGTGGTGTATTTTCCAATCTCTCCACATTTGTTTAGATTGAAATTTATGTCAGTCATTGAATTCCACCTGTCTCCTCCACCCATTACTCACTTCAGTCCCCACATCTCATGCCAGGATTTGCATCCATGAAACCCTCCCCAGCCCTCTGGGCTGATTTTATTCACTGTTCCTGTTTGGTTTTATAAACACATGTTTTGCAGCATTTATAAATCAGTTTGCAAAACAAGGCAAGTGCCAGTGAAGCACAGGAAGGAGTAGTGTGGAAGGTATGGAAGAAGGAAGAGGCAAGAAGAAGTTCAGTGAGTTCAGGCTTCTTGTGTTCCTTTAGTCTATCCAAGTATATGCCACTGCAACATGGATCACAATAAGGTTGGGATCCCTAACTGTAATGAATAAGAATTACAATTCTTTTAATTTGTAAGGCAGCTCATTCAGGTGCAGCTACATGATTATGACAGACCGTGCCATCTAAGCTGCAGAAGGCAGCTCTATTAGGGGATGCTGATCCACAAGCAGAGAGACAATTTGTCACTGCTATATACAAACTACTCATAGGTTCCACCTTACTGTTTGCACACTTTTAATTTCATAGTTCTGCTTTCTTGAGGAGCAAAATCTCTGTCTTATCCAGCTTCTTCTCTGGTCCTCCCACATACATAACTTCATAATACCCTTTTAAAGTCCTGTAGAATTATTTATTACTAAGTTGGAGAGACAAGTAACTCTCCCTGAATGTGCTGGATAACTCCTCCATTTAGAGCTAGAGCATATTGATCAGCATGAGGTCAGCCTGTATTGGTCCTACATCAGTTTGAAGGAAAAGCTAGTCTCTGTCACTTATCCAAGTTAAAAAAATCACCACCACATGTAAGCACATGATTGAACACATATAAAACAGATAAAACTAAAAAGCAGTGTTTCCAAGGAGGTAGGCTGAACTTGTCTTGTACAAACCTAAAGACAGAAGATACTTCCTAATCAACCCATGATATGTAGGGCCATACCGAAAGCTCAATTAATGCCTTGTGTGCTGTTGGATGCAGACATCACCTCCTGCCTCAGAATAAAAAAAAAAAGGTGAAGACTTGAGCCTATAAATGCAAAGTTATGTCCAAGTCTAACAAAGAAGGCAAGCAAAATGCAAAGCAATGCAACATTTTAATTCTGAGTTCTCAAATGCCTTGCAAGAAGCTTATCAGAGGTGTTAATTGCACCACCTGTGTAAAGGGAGTGAAATAGTGCCAATTCCTGTGCTAACAGTAACTGTTTCTCCTCTAACTAGTTTAACAGGTAGGTAATTGTAATAATAACAGAGAAGCTGCTAGTGATCCCAACACCTCTTATGACAAAAGATCTCTGGGACCTTTTTAAAGTTATGCTGACTCTGTTGTTTGCAGTGGGTGTTTCAAAGGTGGCAAGGGAAGCATCCTAGACCTGAAGAAATGTATTCTCTTTCTCTCATGGGATCCAGCTCAACAACAACTTGAGAACTAAAACACTAGGGACAGGTTTATATGACATATGTATACTATTATATTAAAGAACAGAGAGTGAACTACAAGAGTTGTATTACTGTTCTCGTATCCAATATAGAAAAAGAAACTGACTTTTTAAATCTTTCTATGTATTCCACAGATCTTTACTTTGCTGCTCTGGAGTGTACCAGCATGCTGTAGGCTTAGAACACATGTGCTGTGCGTGTGCTGGAGACCTGTCCATAAAATGCGTTCAAAGCTAATTGACACTTACATTGTACAGCACTTCTTACAGTCTTCCCTTCTGCATCATTTGTCTACAAACCCTCTCCAATGCTAGGGAATTTCTTTTACCCCCAGCATGAGCTAGTTAGATAAGAGCAAGCTAATAAGCAGCAATAAATAACTGTGTGTTGTCTGTGGGCACTGAGTGCAGTTTGTGACAGCCATGCAAAGAGTGTAAGCTGTTTATTTCTTTTGTACTAGTATGGTGTCACAGCAACAGAAATCAGCTCTAAAAGTGGTAGTGGTCAGAGCAATGGAATCTTACTTCCTTTTCCCTTTGCACTGGTGAAATATGGGATTGTTCTGATTAATAGCAGTGTGCAGAATTAATTGAGTTCCTTAACCTTCCCAAAGAAGGCATGGGGCAGTTAAAAGAGAATAAAGAGTCCTCAGCCAACTGAGGGAAAAAGAGAATGCTATCAGTATTAGCCTCAGCTGTAAGATTTAGGCTTTTTCAGTTTGATGAATTATACATCTTTATTAAAGCTCCAATTAATAAATAAAAGAACAGGTTATATAGCAAAAAGGGAAAAGGGGGACACCAAAGATGCCTTCAGAAGCTGAACATTGGCACCAGTGTCGCATCAGTTATTATCATAGTCATCTATGGCCTCATCATCAGTTGCATCCGAGACACACTTTGGCAGCCCTCCAGGGTGTGCAGCATGAGCAAAGATGCTGCAGTTAACTTTGATCGATGCCAGTCTTTCAGCATTTTTGCCACCAAATTCCTTCATTGTTCAATGGCAGCATTATCCTCAGCACTAAGTTCTTGGGATTATCATGTGATGTCTTCACAGAAGAAGCATAAGACAGCATAAGACTTTTGCTCTCAGGCCTCTACTTGAAAGGTGTAAATCTTTCCCCTCATTTATCTTATGATCTTAATTTATTATCTTTTCCATCCCTCTTGCATTTTCAAACATTCTGCTGAATTGCTTATGACAGCAAAAGGCTAATAGCCCTTGCTGTAGCTAGGCACAATGGAGCAGGCAGACACTGTGTGTTATTTTGTATGTCATTTTACCAATAGAAAATATCCATGTCTCATACACTAGCAGTACAAGACTGGACTTCCGTAAGAAGAGTTTACCTGACATGGAAAAGAAGGAGTTGAAGTTTGATGGGACGCAGATTGCCAAATGTACTGTGGTCAGGGATGTCTCCTTAATCCAAAGTTTTAGTGTGTTTGTAGTTGTTCTGTATTACTCCTGTGTACGGTATTTCATATCTCAAGAGTTTTCAGTCACACTATAGAAGTCCGTGCCAGGAGGGCAGCAAAAATAGTTTGACCTCATGTCAATTGCTCTTAAGTGAAAAAGAACAAAATCCATAAAACTTGTTAGATATCTAAGCTCCTTTCATGTCAATGAGAATTTGGCACCTGGATTAGATTGTATTCACCAGCAGAAGTTCTGTGGATTTGTGGTCCATCAGTTGCACAAATACTTAAAAAAAATATTCTCTAGTCAGAGCAATTTTAAATTATATTGTCATGGTTTAAGCCCAGATGGCAACTAAGCACCACATGGCTGCTCACTTACTCCCCTACACCCTCCCCACCCCCCACCCAGGATGGGAAGGAGAATTAAGAGAAAAATATAAAACCCTATGGGTTGAGAAAAGGACAGTTTACTTGAACATCACAAAGAGAGAAGAAACAATATATAAATCAAGCAATATAGAATGCAACATCTCACCACCCAGATGGAAACAGCCTCCTAGCCAGCCACTCCAAACTACACACCCTTTCTCAGCCAGCTCCCTCCTTATATATACTGGGCATGATGTCATCATGGTATCTAATATTTCATTGTCTGGTCCAGTTTGGCTGTCCTGGCCATGGCCACTCCCAGTCCCTTCTGAAAATTAACCCTATCCTAGCTGAACCCAAGACAGATACATATTGTCTACTATAAGGAGGTTTTACATGTGTTTTTTAATTTGATGAGAATTTGAGCATATGTCAAAAGTGATTTATGCTGAAGATGTTCCTGGGTAAAAGCAAACCAAATTAATATTGGAGTTCAGTTAACAAAAACTAACTTTCCTGCCTGAAACACGTTTTAATGACAATATTAAGGCTTTGTTTTCACCCAAAATGATTATTCTCTGCAAATAAAAAAATGTAGTAGTTGAATTTCTTTTTAACCAGACTTAGAAACTGTGCAGTTGAGCATGTGTCTGTAAGTCAAGGACAAGATAAGTGGACTCAGACAGAATCTGTATAACTTAATTCGTGATTTGGAGGCTATGCATTACACACAATAACAGACACAAGTTAGGCAATGTGTTCTTTCAGACTGGAGAGAGGAAGAGCAATGTCTCTCTCCTGGGTTACTTTCCTTTATTGGCAAGTTACCATTATAACCCTGATCTGTTTTGAATACTGGTACCCTCTAGTGTTCACTCGTAGTAAAACTTGTAAAGTATGTTCATGGAAGCTGATTCTCTGCTTGTAAAGGAATTTGTTGTTGTTGTTGTTGTTTGCAATGCATGTCTATGCCACAATATTCTTTTATAAGATACATATTTTTCTTTGTCTTTGTTGGAGACTTTCCACCTAATGTCTCCACCTGCGTATTAGACTATTGCAATGTAGGCATAAGGAATCACAGTCCCGGGACAGCTGGTCTCTCTTTCTACTACAGTGTGAGTTACTGGGATGCAAAGGGGATTAATTGCTGAGGATGTTTCCTTCTTCCCCTGGATTGTGGTTGCTAGTGGAAACACGCATTCTCCTGGAGCATGTACCTATAGTGAAAGAAGAGGAGTGTGATCACTTCACAGACGTGGTTTGGATCATCAGTCCATAACCATGGTAAATCAGCCCCAGGAAACCCCAAATTTGTACAATAATGACCGGTCAAAGAAATCATTAAAATTATTTCCTTTTGTTTGTCATCACAGAAAATAGTTGGGTGGCATACCTTCGCTCTCTTCCTTTCTTAAATAGCCCCTGATTAACTCCAGAGGTTTTATAGGTGTAATCAACAGTAAGTTCATTCCTAGAGATTAAATTCTTAGTATCTTCTTAAGTCACAGATCAAAGTCATCTGAAATTATTGCCCAGTAAAATCACAATAGAAAACGTAGAAGTTGGTTGACCTGTGCTGTTTGGTTACTGTTTAAGGATTCACCTGTTCACTGATGACATCCAGACGCTGTGAGCAGAAAGATTAATTTGCAACAGTGTTGGTGGTGTGAATTATAAGACCTTTGTAAGATGAAGTAGAAGTGTGGAGAGTAAACAATGGTAATGTAAATATCTGTATGGAAAAAGTAAGGAAATTACGTAAGAAAGTGAATTTTAAAAGTCGTGATGAAGTTAACACAAACAAAATTAATGTCTTTGTGATAATTTGAAATATATGAAGTGTTTCGCTGCAAGAAACTGTCACTGTTGGCCAGCTCTAAAAATCTTCCTGTTTGTTTGTCAACATGAGTTGTTTCTAGTGGACATCTAAAGTGGATGTTCAGTAAAGTCTGTAAGTACTGGCTGCAGGAAAGGTGCCAGTCTACTTCTTAGATGTTGGTTTGATACTGTCACCAGAGTTTCATCCAGTTTGTCTGCTGCAGTTTGTGACTTCCTTTCTGCAGAAAGGAAACTGTTTAGATGCGTGGGGCTGTTGTAGCATTGCATTGCGCTTTGGTTGGGGCGGGGCGGGTGCCATGGGCTAAGGAAGCCCGAGTTGTCTTTTGAGGCTCTGTGTTGCTTCGGCATTTCTATGTTGTAAGATGTCTTGGGTTTACGTCTGGTGGGGTTTTAGTAGCAGGGGTAGGACTGCTGGCTTGTGTCTGGTGGGGGTTTGGTAGTGGAGGAGGAGGCTGCTCTCATGGCCCCTGTAAGAAGCTTCTGGAAAGCTCCTCTGGCTCCAAGGTGGCCCCAACTCTGACCAAGGCTGAGCCAATCAACACCTCCATGATAAACATATTTAAAAGGGGAAACCTGTTAAGCAAGGGCCTTTTGTTTTAGAAGATCCCTTTTATTTGGAAGGTAGTGGGACAGAGATAGAGACATCCCTTGTGGATACCCAGGTTAGTGAGGAAGGAGGAATTAATCTCCAGGTTAGTGGGGAGATGCTCTGGAGCAGCTATTTCCCTTCAACCCATGGCAGACTGAGTCCTTGCAGTCCTCAGAGGTCACTGCTGGAGAAAAGTTCCTTATGCAGACTGGGGAAGAGCCCATGCTTGAGTGGGCGACAGATCCTGAAAAAGGCCGTGACTATGATGGAGACTTGTGCTGGGGCATTTCATCACTGAGAAAAATGCAGACTGTGGGAGACCCCCTCACTATTTGCAGAGGTTCATGGAGGACTGTCTCCCATTGGCCACATTGCCACAGGGGAGGACTGTGAGAAGTTCCTCCCTTGAGGAGGAAGGAGCAGAAAAAGCAACATGATGTGGACTGAGGCTAACTGCAACCACCATTCCCTGTCCCCCATACCGTGCCATCTGTGGGGGGAGGAGGTAGCAGAGCTGGTCCTGGGAAAGAAGGCAGAGGTAGGGGGAAGGTGTATTTAAGATCTGATTATTTTTCTCACTGTCCTACTCTGATTTGACTGGTGAATTGGTAGAGGTTTTGTTGTTTAAATTAAATAGATTTTGTTTCCCCAAGTTGAGTCTGTCTTTTTCCCCATAACCATAGCTGGTGAGTGAGCCCTCTCTTCCTTTCTTTTGACCCTTAAGCCTTTTGTTGTATTTTCTCCTTGGAGCTAGAGAGCAGCTGTGTGGTGCTTGGTTGCCAGCTGTGTTTAAGCCATGACATAAGGGCATTCATATAATCTGATTTTATGCTTGTAGATTTCAGATGCCTTGATTAGAGCAGTAGGAACATTGTTTGATCAGCTAAACATCCACAACAGACTATACAAATGTCTACGTAAGATGCTTGCCTAGTCCATTTAACATGTAGGGAGGCAAAAGTTACATGGGGAGAAAGACCTAAGCACTGGAGGGCTGCAAGTGCTGCACAGTGAGCTAGGCTGCATTCACCTCATGAACTGAGCTTAATATTTTGATAGTTCCAATCTCCTTTCAAGAGATCTTGAGACAGGTTTGGCTTCTGTCTTTCAAATGATTTCTGAAGGATTTAATGAGTAGTCTTTTTAAAAAAATAAAACAAAGTAAAACCATTTAGTTACTTATCTTTTCTGGTCAAATAAGGTTTAATTCAGCAAGCATTCACTTTATTATTTAATAGTAATGTTGTGAGTGCTTTTCAGTTTTAGTGAGTAAAGAATGGCAGGTACAATCCTCTTTCTATAGAGCAGGAACTGAGGCACAGAGAGATGAAGTGGGATGCAATAAAACAGAAAAGGAATTTATATGTCCTATGTCCAAAGACACCACACAGAGATAATCTGTCCCTCTTTAGTGATTCCCAACCAAAGCCTAGGTGAATCTTTAAAATATGTATCTATGTATGAAATTTATACTTTAGAAACCATGCATATTAATGAATTATTTTCCTTCCTTTATTAGTGAGTGGAGTGATAATATTTTAGAACAAGTATTAAAACATAATCAGTGAACTGATGATTGAATAAATATTACTGGTCCAGCTCCACTTGTAGCACAATTCATGTGACAAATATATCCTCATTTCCAGCACTTACAAAGTCATTTGTTATGCAGATATATTGGAATTCTACCCTGGAAATCTACATGTTATTCCAAAATATTTTATTAATATGTGAAAGTGGTGGGGGTTTTAATAGTTTGTACTTTCCTTGTCAAAATTTTTTCTTCAAAAGAAATTTCTTTAACTTGTTTCCTGGCTGTGAGGAGTAAAATTCAACCTTTGGATGAAGACCAGTTACTAGATTTCTGCTTGTCATATAATAAACTCTACAGCTTCTTTTTATCAAAAGTACTATGTGTTAGAAACTCTGTTTAATAACACTGAACCTTCAAAACAGTCATTGCCTCCTATTCCTACTGACCCTGAGGATTTGTCCCTTCAAACTGCTTATATGATGCTCTGTACAGCAGAGTGGGATTTGGATCAGCAGTGGAGATGTTACAATAAGCAATAGCACATTGGTTAACATACTACAGAAATTAAATCCCCCTCACGCATTGCTGTACTTTATGCATACAGTCTGAATGGTTTGTACATGTTCTCCTCCTTGCTTGGTTTTGGGGGAAAACACAGTACAGACACAAACCTGTTTGAAATCAGTGAGGAGGCAACATTACTTCTGTTGTGTAACAATTCAGACCCTGAAGAAAAGCAACTGGCAGGAGAGGTAAGTCTGCCTTTCTTTAGCTTTTATGAGAGAAATAGGACAATACATATTTTCCAAAGTCTTGGCAAAGACGACTGCCAGCTGAGGAAACGTTCTTGTAGTATTGGAAGTGGACAAGACAAAGGAATTTAGACATCATGTAGAGAATAATGACTGGTTTGAGGTTTTGGCCTGGTTTAAGCACAAATTACATCTCTGTAAAATACCACAGTGTGCTGCAGGAAAATTTGTCTATCCTTTGGACAGAAGTTAGCCTACTAATGTGTTTATAGGTCTGTGTTTGCAACGCATTCTGGAGGAGTTCATAGAGAAATGGACACCATACCATCATAAAGATTCTTGGCTCTCTGGGGAAGACATCCCTTTGTTGGTATCAATGGCCAAACACTGGTTATCCTGTAGCAAAATAGTGGTACAATTCATTTCTTGTGGGTCTGAAGTCCACTGATATCTGGGTATTCTGGAGACGGGGACCTTACTGAGGCTAGAGTTTGTTCGCACTTAGGTATTTCAGATAAGAATGTCAAAACAATCGATAGGAGTATCAGGAAGATGAGTGTGCCAATATTTGTTTTCAGAGGCCTGGATTTTTGCTGACTTTGGACAGCATATTATAGTTTTCATGTCAGAAGGATAGATATGCCATGGATTTTTCATCAGCATATACCAAGAGAACACTTCAGCCCAGAGTGGAGTCACTGACTGTAATGTTTTGCTGAGTGTATATACAAAGGTTGAGACTGCATACCGGTGAAGAAATGTGCATTCAGGGAAGAGTTCCTGAGCAGTGAGTCTGGTTTGCCTAATCCTGTTCCAGAACCTGAACTGACAGACAAAGTGATAGCCGAACCTGAAAATGTCATTGCAGATCTCCTACCCTGCAGACCATTTTTCACCACTGTTTTGGTCCTCTGGAGTATCACCTCCTAGTGCTGTGTTTCTGAAGGGCACTCAGCTCCACAGCACCCAGCAAAGGCAACACTTACAGATTTGATTTTTCTGTGTGATGAAAATGGAGAAAGATAATGTTTTTCCCTTTCAGTTTTCTGAACCACAGCAAAAGAAAAGATACAATTTTTGACACCTGGATCTTCATTCTTCTCTGTCTCTGCTTTGCTCAAGATGTACCATTACAAAGCAGTTGATTTTTTTTTCAAAAATCCTTTTTAAAGCAGTTTAATGCACCAGCTGTATAGTGGGTGTAGCTATGATAGTACAACAGTATCAGTGGTGGCTTTCTTATTGAAAGATTGGAAACTACATGAAAATCTGGACTGAGAGAGCAGTTAGCCTAGTCTCATTCTGGTTGAAGCTCCTCACCGGGGGCACGGAGCTGTTTCATCATCAGTTCAATGATAGGCAGCTTATTAGTCAGATCAGGTAAGTGAACCAAAAAAGCAGCACGCAGAAGTCTATCAAGAGGTGACAGATCATTTGAACTTTCTAAGGCATAAGACATTTTCCAACATCCATGGTGGACTAAAATTGAGGCTATTAAAATGGTATGCTTCAATTACGATGCAGCAGCATCAAGTTCTATCATTGTGTTTCGTACAAGCCACAGTGTCCACACTGTCCACAGTGAGCAGAGGTGGCTCAATACCAAATCTTAATTTCTTTTGGCTTAGAAAGTGTCAAGATACAGTATTTCTATGGACAAGGGCAGTAGGTTTATTCTCACTATTGTAAAAGCCATGAAAAATTGCAATGTTTTGGATGCCTCCAGTGTGTTACTGCCTAGTCCCAGGTTTGGATAACTTATACTGATGCATGGGAGCTCTGGAGACTATTAAGTGGCATGAGGAAAGCAGGTAGGACTTTTCCAGGACAAGAATGAGTGGCAATCAATTGAAATTAACACCTGTTTCCATGCATCACAAGGGAGACTCAAGCTGCTGCCTGAGGCTATTACAAGAAATTCACCTTCATTCCAGGAGAGACAAGATAGTTCTCTGGGAGAGACATCCACAGGGACTTGCTGAAAAGGCAGGCCACTTCAGATTTGCCATGTTCCCTGAGCTGGAGATAAGAAGCTAACAGAATAGCAGGGAATAAATGACATGGATGCTGGCCCTCTTAATCTGCTTATTGCTACAGTAGGAGACAAGCCAGTGGGCCTGGTCTGTATTGGGTTTTTTGCCTAATACGGAACCGTTCTTACTTTTTGATGAGCTTCACCACCCGGCTAGGGTCAGTGTCATCAAGCCCATATAGGGTAGTTGATTGGAAGAGGAAAGGGAACAAGGGAATTATGAATCTTCTAATTTTGAATGACACTGATGGTAGAACTGGCTATAAAACCTGAAGTCCAGCAAGTACTGTATACTACAGTTGTAAAAATTCATGCTGACCTGTCAGGGATCTTACAACCTGAACTGGTTTTCCTGTTTTGTTCTGTGGTTTCTGCCCAATCTGTTTATCAATGCTTTTGGTAGGAAAAAGTTGGTTATGAAAGATCTGATCCCTTTCCACACATGAGGAATAAATATGTCCCTCCCCACACTTTTTTGTGTGCGTACGCAAACTACCAGGATAGTTTTGCCACATCTGGATTGGATTTGGTTGAATAAAATGTCTTTTGCTTTCAGGCTTAGCTGATCGTGACCTCCAGCTGTAACATCCAGTACTTCTAGGAAGTGTTTGTTTGAGCCAGCAATGTCACTTGTTAAAAAAACTTTTACTCTACAGAACTCATTTTTGCAGAATCCTGAAGGATGATGTAGAACTTTCTCCATCCTTTTGTCTTTCTCAGTATGCCAGTTGTGACTGACCCTTGAGTGACACAGCAAATGTAATGCCAGTATTGCAGTTTTCAGGGTCTTCTGCCTTGGTTTTCTGTGCAATGCACTTTCTGTTCTTTATCTAACACAATCTGAGACTAGACAGGGTGACTGCTTTTGACCTAGAAGTTTATTTGTTCCAGGTCTTTCAGCAGTCTTGCTCTGAGAACTTTGCCCAAGACACTGGTCACCATGACCATCATGTAATGTCTAATCATGGACTTTGTTAACACCCTGAGATTTCAAGACCAGTTTACAATCATTAGTGCAATCATAAACTCTTTTCTTAGTCTCCTTTTAGCTGTTTTTAAAGACATATTTGCTCTTTCTTTTGTGAAATTTAAGTGTCACTCACATTGCTTATCTCCTTTAAATGCCTCTGTTCTCCTTTGATAACTAAAATTTTTGAAAATACTACGTAATCTAGAGCTGTCTCCTGTCAGAAAGAAGATTACCTTCTGCTTCACTTTCTGTCATGCTAGTGAATATTGCAGATACAAAATTCAAGGAATACTGTAAGCTTTCTCTAAGTATCTTTAATGTTTGCAGAATTTCAGCTCAGAAAAATTCTGGGTTTTCTCATTAGGATTGTTTTCCTGATTTGTAGTTTTCCTGATGCCACTGTAGACTGTGGGAGACTTTAAGGAGCAGCAGGACTTGTTGCTGTCAGATTTGTAAACAAGGATGGACATGAACGGACAAGTACGGATATGATGAACGGCGGCTCGGCAGAAGAGCTGGGAGTAAGGAAGTAAATGGGAAAGAACATGTACGAACATGTACACAGGGTGAAGCTAACTAGCCAATTACATTGTTAGAATAGGCGTGTGAACTTCACTAACGAGCCAATTAACTGTAACCTTGAAGCGCGTGAACAGCTCGGTGGACTATAAAACCACGGTTAGAAGCTGAAATAGAGGTCTGCGTTATCACTTTCATAAAGTGCGTGCAGTCCATCATTATCGTTCTCCGACAATAGACCAGTGGAGGTCCATTGCATCAGAAGTTTCCTAGTGGAAAAGTTTTTGTCATAGGAGGCTCCTCAGGTGTAATGGCCAGATTCAACAGGCTGGGCTCATGGAGCTGCCTCTGATTAGACTTCAGAAGAAACACAATTTCTCTGAAGTTAGCAATGTTTCACTGGTGTTACCAAGAGGAAAATCTGGATACATCATTGTGAATAGAAGCCTGACATTTGGGCAGGAGGGAAAGGGGATAGGAGAGAGGGGACACAAAAATATACCAAACACACCTTTCACATCAGAAGGGGATACATTGCTTTAATGTAAGTTAAGTGCTTGTGAACAGGTATAATTGTTAGTCTGCAGTGCAACAAGTAGAGGACTCTGGGTTTACTGTGTTTAGTCTGACAGTTTCTGACTTATCCCAAGGATGACATAAAGGAGTCATTGGTGATTCTTCTTCAGCTGTCATCTTTTTGCTGTTCCTCTAGACTGGTCTCCGATTCTCTCACCTGGGATCACAAAGTCGTGCAAGCCTTCCTTGTCTCAGCATTTGCCGATTATTACTCTTCAGAGACAGCCTAGAAAGTACACCTCTAAACATATTGTAGAACTGAAGCTTAAAGTGTAGTATCAACTAGTCAAGTTTTTAAACTCCCCAGTGGCAAAAAACAAACAAACAAACCAACCAACCAACCACTCAGAGTAATTTTTCTATGTCAAGTCTGCTCTGTTCTATGCAGTGCACGTACTGACATTACATATAAACAGGAGTTTGCAGCACCTTTGGCATTATTCTTACTACTTCGTGTGGTCAGCTTGTCACATGAGATATCTCAAGAGGACAATACACTAATATTGTTTCTACAGAAATTAAAATAATTCTCTTGGAAGAAAGTGATATGATATTACAGGGAGGAATTACAAAAAAAAGGTACAGTCGCTCTGCACTGAGGTGTTCAATGGCAAGTAAGAGACAGGAAAGTACAATAGGTCAGGCAGCAGGAAGTGTTTCAAAGCAAATGATCTGCTTAGTCTTTCAGAGAGATGGGAAGAAAAAGATGTAAGGCAGGATGAGACGTATATGCTACGTAGACCCAAATTTAAGGAATGTGGAAATGTACCACCTTGTTCGGCACGGGTCCTAATAGTCCTGATTTCTTCAGCTTGGTTCTTGAACTCTTTGTAAGACATACCACAAGTTATCATGTGCTGGTCTACTAATCAAACTGATGTACTACATGTTGTGAAGACCAGAATGTGTAAAAGTATTTTGATGGCTAGCATAAAAATTTTTAATGACGTGTTCATTACTTTGATTTTTGCAGTACAATGCAGCTTGAACACAGCACTTCAAATGTTCCTGCAGAATCTTAGCTACTGACATACAGGGTGGCTAGTTATTTAATTACTACAATGACAAGAACCATTATTTAACAGCCAGGTGTATCAGAAACTACTGGATGTTTGCCTGTGAATGACACATTACCACTTATAGCACAACAGAATGCAGTTGTGCAGCATGGAGCACTACAAATCTTGGTTCAGAAAACAGGCTTTGGCTTTGCTGGCCGTACTTACATAAAATAGCAGTAAAAGATCATAGGTAACACCTGATTTGGGAAAAGAAAAGTAGTGAAGGCAACCCTTCTGGAGTGGCTGACAATGCTGCCACTCCAGGCTGATTTTGAAAGGAACATGCTCAGTATTATGCAGAAAAATATTGTGCAATAGTTCACTTTCTGCACAACAGGACGCATAAAAGATAAAGTGGAGATCACTCTGGCATTCTGATGTAATTACTTTTATAAATAATAAAACAGGAGAATTCTACTTTTCATGATGATCTGTGCTTGCTGCGAGGAAAACAAATACATAATTATAAATAACCAGAGTAAGAACATATTTACTTGGCACTATAGGCATGCTTTTAACACATCTCTGCTTTTCTCTAATGAATAAAGTATTGTGAAGGCTCTGTCCCTGACTGATTGGTAATAGTGCAGAAGAGTTAAATGTACAGAAGCTGACAAATATTATTAGGAAAATATTCCATTCATACTGATTTCAATAGTTATTTCAAATCACATTGTCAGTGTGAGATGACAGTGTTTATTTTGTGTAATTCTGCTGTCAATAGAACACATCCTTTGGGATATAGAAAGTGTATTAGATGACAGCTTTCCATATGGGCCATCAAAGGGCAGGTAATTGCTTAACGGACTCAATGAAAAATTAAATACAGGTTTCTGAAATGTGGGAACTCTCTTAAACCAGTCATTTAGATACCTGTCTACAGGACTTCAAAACTAATGCTTAATTTTAGTAACATATAACTACATTTTAAGACAGTGCAGTTTCCTTGATTAGGTTAAGTGGACAGGCCTAGCATAAAGAGTTTATTTCAGTCAGATGTCTGGACATATATACACTGACTCTACCAGTTGGAGATGGAGCTATGAATGAACATATTTAGGACTTTCTGTTTAGCTTTGGAAGGGCAGAGGTTTAAGAAAACCTATGTGATTATGAAGACTGAGGTGCAGTGGTTGCTTCTGTTATTTACATCCATTTTGATTTGTTTTATACCAAAGCACGATGGTTTTTACTTGCAGGGGTAAGTATCTGTCAGTATTCCCAATTATTTTTGGAGCAGTAAAACCAATCGACACTGAGCTTTTTACATGCAAATCCATGATCATAAGAGCAGACCAACACATAACTAGTGCAAGTATCCAAAGGATGATAATGAGTTTAGCAGCTGGGAACGAAGTAGGAATTGGATAGAAAAGGGACCACTTAAGGATTTATGTGAAAGCATTTCATTAAATTTCATTAATACCTTAATCTACATGGATTTTTGGTATCTCCAAAGTAAAGTTTAAGCCTTAGTCTTTCTTTTAAAATGTATTCTCCTAGGACATAAAGCTGAATGTTATTTGTAATAATACAGCAACCAGATCTTAGTCTGATTTTGAGTAAACATCAGATTTATTCGTGGCATTGCAAAATCAGTTCCCCAAAACTCCCGAGGGACACATTTCTTGTCCTGATCTTCTTTGTGCTGGGCAAATCTGGAAAGATTCCATTTACAGCTATAGTAAATGGTATTTCAGTGATGTAAATCTGCTGTTTAACTCCAGTGCCAGGCGAAGTTGGTGGGAGAGACTTTTCTTCTGTGGATCTCCAAATATTTTCAGAGACTGGCACCAATAGTTCTCAGCCACCTTTCTCCTACTGGGTCCTAGGCAGGCACGCATCCAAAACCAGACACCCTTGCAGCTCTTCTGAGTCCTGATGGCTCCGAGTTTGGAATGGTGCAACAGCTTTGAGTCAGGAGGATGACTGTGAACTTCAAGCCATCAAATATCTGGATGGTCTCCATATATTTAATAGGAGGAATTGAAGTAGTCCCAGTAGAAAATCACGGTATTTTAAAGCCAGAGTAGGTGTGACTATTAGAAATCAGTTTGGTCTTTCGTTTGGCTGAGACATAAACTCATAATCTGAAGAATATATGTCAGATGACCTGAAAGCAACACTAAGGACTTTAGAAGAGGAAACTGTGTTTCTAATATGACCTGCAGAACCCAGCAGACTTGCAGAACAAAGTGGACTGAGAACTACTAGTCCAGCTTCTTCCAAAGAAGTGCTGATTAACCAGACCTTTGTCTTTTATGAGTAACGAGAGCATCCATGATCTTCAGTAGAAGATGGAAGGCATGATTTTACATCTTAAAATAAGTTCTTTCTGCAATTCACTGGTAAATGTTGCAAAGCTTCCCAACTTCTGCTAACATCTCTGCTGGTTGATATTCAATGAAGATAAATACAGCTATACTATAAGAGGTAAATTATATTTATTTTGGTGCAGGGCTTTGGCAATACAAAGACGGGCTTTCAAAATACTATAAAAACTCATCCTCAACATATATTTCAGGCAACAGAAAGATATTTCATGTTGTGTAGGACAGTCCTTTCTGCTAAATGCTAGTTCAGCTGGAATTAATTTCTTCTTGTGGACTGTTTATGTAGTGTGATACTGAATTCACGAATCAGCAAAACTTCTTTTTTATAAATAAATGCTGCTAGCTGCCTTTATTTGACTGTCCAGAAACCGAGAAGCAGAAACTACCTCATAGTAACCACACAGCTCCATTCCTGCCAGAGACCAAAGTACACACTGCTCCTTTTTGCATTAAAAACCTATATCCCTTTATTGGCATGTTATTAAGATATTCTTTAAAGGGGTTGTTAGGTATTGATGTTAATTATGATTCTAATCAACCAAAAAATAGTGGAGCAAGGAGAGAGAAGAATGGCAGGAAGGTAAAAAGGAAAGTGAAGAAATAACCTGTAGGTCACCCTATACATTCCCTGGCTGGTTCTGTGCTACTCCACAGTTGATGTCTACCAGTGTTTTTGCCTGGTAAGGCATTTGCCTTACCAGTAACAGGCACTACTTTATCAGCTTTGCTCTTTGAGCTTTGGCTCCTGCTTCTTACTCTAGTTGGCTACTTTGAAATTCAGGTTGTGTTTTTAGTCCCCTGGAAGTTATCTGCCTTATGAACAACAATTAGGGAAGGCAATTTTTCTGATTCTTGAGTCCATGAACAGGATTTGACAAAACAAACTTATCGAGACTCTGAATACAGAGCCTTTTTGGTTTTTTATTTCAATTCCCGGAAAGGAAAACAAAAGACACAAGTGGACTGCAGATGTTGATTTGCATGTTAAAGCATATAAATGTGGGGAAAACAGGAAACGTACCGTGAAAACATAGATCTGCACTCATAAGTGATAGAACTAATCCAGAAGGAAGAAAAAAAAGTAATGCACCTCGCCGTGTGTTGTATCTCCCTACCTTGCCTTTTAAAGGGAGGTGCTGTAGAACGCCCAGGCGGACCTGACCACTGCTTTGCTCTCTGAGGCAAGAAGATACAGACCTGCAGTACTTGTCTTGCACCCTTTATGGGGTCCACAGAGAGGTTAGTGGACCTGCAGAAAGGAAAGCAGTAAGGCACACGTGTTTACTGATGAAAATTTGGCAGAAAATTACTCCCACATTTTGATTAACTCTAGAGCTCTAAAATTTAAATCCAGCGTGTCTTCCTTTCCCCTCATCTTACATGGGGATGTAGTGGCTCTACAGTTAATTAAGAAAATCTTTTGACTCCTCTTTTTATTCACAGTTTTCAGAAACTAGTTTCTATCTAACATTTACCGCCTGTAGAAGGGATAATAGCCTCAGTGCTGGGAATTTTGAGGACAGAGTATTTTTAGAGTCATAAGGCTTTGGAAATTCAGAGACCTGTCACTTTTCAAAAACTGTTAAAGCATTTTTGTCACCTCATGACTAGATAAAAAGGTCAATTTTTTTTCACACTTAGTAGCAAATTATACCTCTTTCAGAGCAATGTTATCTAATGGGTAATTCAGTACTTAAGAGAGAAGTTACAAATCTACTGGGCCAGCTCTTATGCATTTGGTAATTTCCTCTTTATCTTTCAGCACTATTGCTAATTTTATTGTAAAGATGTTTTTAAAAGTACAACAGAGACATAATGTGTTGCCTTCTATATGCAATGGTTGTGTTTCCTATTACTGGAAGAAATGGAAGTCTTAAGAGTGTTACTTCTATCATTGACTTATTTAAGGCATGTGGGCTTCAGAAAAATCAAAAAATACAGTGGAATAAGGGGAATAAAGTAATTGTTACTGGGGAGGGACTGGGAGATCTTAGAAATATCTACTGCTGCGGACTGTTGACTGATTCTGACAGCTTGTTTTTTCCAGACAGAAGGAAGGGTGGCAAGCTGTGCAAGGGAGATAGTAATATCTAATTTTAGGCAACTTGGCTAAAGAACAAGTCAGCGCATGAGGAAGGCTCCAAAATTGCCTCCTCATTCCCACCTTTCTTTGACTTATAGTCAGATGCCCATGCTCCTCTTGAATCTCTTCCTGTGTATTGCCGTCAGATTTCTAATAGTCATTTCATGCAGGTTTTTCATGGAGCTCCTGCTATGCCTTTTCTCTGTCAAAATAGTTCTCACATCCTTTTATTCCAAATATTCTTCTGAAGCTGGAAATAAGATGTCCCCCTTCCACATGAACTCAGAGAGCTCAACTGTGCAGTCCAAATACTTGGTCCATCATTTTTGCCACAGGTCTGCCTGGGGTGTGCAGTAACTGAAAGAAGGAATGTCTTCAATTTCCTCACCTTGTGGGATAGAGTGCATGTTTGTCTTTGCCCTGTTTTCTTCTGTCCTCTGTGTGTATATTACATATCATATACCCGTACTTTAGCATATGGAAGCTAGGATTCAGCTCGCCCAATCCACCCTGAAAACTTTTATCAGTATTTTAGTGAGGATTCTTTAAGTTGACAGCCTTCAGGCAAGAGGTGAATGGACTCAAAAGAATTTCAAAATTCAGTCACTCACTCATTGGCTTTTTCCAACACACTCAAATAAATGTGACTCCCTTCCTAAAAATAGCCTGTGGGCTCTTCTTTGCCTGATAAGCGGAAGAAAAAAGAGACAGTGAGCCACAACCCACTGCTACTTTACCCTGAACACACTAGTGATGGGCTGTGGGAGTGGGACTGTTGTCTTCAGTAATTCTGTTGCATTTGTTTTAAGTCGAGCAGATGCAGGCCAGGAGGTGCAAACTGTGCTCCAGCTGTCACCAAGCAAGTGTGTGTCCTTCAATAAGGCAGCATTGTAAAAATGCATCCCTTTTCCTCCTCACCTTCTTCCCGACAGAAAGCAGTGTATGGGTTTTGTTGGTGTGTGCCTGGAGTGTAAAATAGTTCTCTATCTGTATAGATGGGAAGGAAGCAGAGACTGCCGTTTATTGTGTAGCATTTGGGTTGTTCTATTGCTATGTCATCCTTCTTTTGTATCTTGGAAGCTCTAGAGAGTAGAGTAAGTTATTAACTTCATGTTTGACCTGAGCTCACACACTAGAGCCCTGGTCTGTAATTGCCAGCTCTGCACACGTACTGCAGCAATATAAATGTAATAAAAATATAGCCAAGAGTAGCCAACTCTACTCATGCCTTCATACACAGACAATCAGCTTCAGAGCTGTATTTCATTTCTTCATAGGCCTTTTGCTTATCGACTTCAGGATTTTTAGTGTGATTTCTCTCATGGCAGTTTTCTGTGTCCTTTCCATAGAAGTAAAGGAAAATCTTCCCTTACCACATAAGAAAAATAGAGTGGAACAACACAATCAAGAGATGAAATGGAAGAACATTTTTATTATCTATGTAAAAGAAATGAGGAAAGAAACCCAAACCCCTCCAAAATTCAAGATATCTTTCCATCTAGGTGCATTTGGTAGCTCTATTTATCTCTCTGGTTGCTGTCACCTCTGAGGGTAGAAATCCCATTTCTAGTTGCTTATAGGTTTGCCAGACTTTAATGGTTTGGGCTTAAGTTTTCCATGTTGTGTTTCTGACTCAGCCTGTCTTTGGAAAAATTGAGTAAAAATGGTTTGGCTCTTTCGGAGAAGAGAATTAGAGCAAATTGTATTGTTTTAGCCATGTTAAAAAACAAACAAACAAACAAACCCGCCAGAAATTCTTGCAAAGTGTTTGTTGAGAAGAGCTAGTGCTGCAATGTTTTGGCAGAGGAACTTGAAATTAGGCAAGTGTGTTGCCTTGGTGACAGGAATGTGCTTTTTCATCTATGAAAAACTGCCTAAATTTGGCCAAGTTATAAGCCTTTGAAAGATCTTATTCACATGCTCAGTAGAGACTTGTTAAAGTTTAGCAGCCAGTTCTCCAAAGATTCCATCTGCACTGAACATGCACACTGCTGGACCAACTGAGCAGGGCTTTACCCGCAGTCACTGCTCCCACAGGCACTGGGTCATGATGTTATTGCAGTTTGGACGTACAAAAGGAAGGAGAGAAGGATTTGCTGACTAAAGTGGTTGGAAACAGCATTCAAGAGTTGGAGGATGGGAGAGAAAAGACTGATATGGGCATGGCATGAGATGACATGGGCATGGCATGAGATGACATGGGCATGGCATGAGATGACAGGGACAGAAGAGGAGCAATAGGGCATGTAGCACTGGAGGTGAATCCTGCAATCTCTGCTCTCAGAATGCTGCAGAATAGCTGTGGAATAGATGAGTGGCATGGAAAAGTAAATTAATAATTCTGTCTTCACAGTAGTGGTATGAATAATGTAGAGTATATAAGGCATGTGCTACAGCAAGTGAAGAGGACCATGCAGGAGTACTGAATGGTTGTCATTCAGTGAGGGCAGTCCATCCTGTGCACAGAATGAGGCTAGAGTCCTGTGGAAAAATAGTATGTGGCAATTTAATTAAAGACTGTACCATTATACATGAGCACAAGGGGGCAGAATTAAGGCTCATCTTCAGTCCAGTGCTAACTTTGGAGGCTTGGCTTCCCATCCCTAAAAACATGGGGGTTTTTTTGGATAGTACAAGTTAAGAGAAAAGTACAACATGAAGCAACAGTTTCTTTCTATCTTGCAACAGCAAACAACCAGCCAGGGAGAAAATATGAATACAGAAAAACAGAAAGAGACGCCTTTATGAAGTTCTCCTTTTATTTTTTTCTTCTCTATGAAGCTCGGCAGCATGTCCTGAATGTTACTGCCTCAAGGATATTTGGAAAGAGATGACATGATTCCTGTCTCTGTGGACTCTTTACACCAAAATGCCCTGCTGAAAACTCCTTGAGGAAAACAGGTTTCTGCCCAAGAGTGTTTGCTAAATACAACTGCTGTAGTATAGCATGAGAAAAAAGGCAGCCTTTTAAATATGCAGATCTAAGCTACTTGATTTTTAAATACATCCTTAGGAAACTTGTAAAACACGAATTATTGGCCTGACATGCTAAACTGTTAGACTCAGATATGTAAACACATCCAGAGGATGGGACAAATTGGTTGGTAGGTTTTAAACGGCAGAAAAAGAACTTGGTAGACTATAGCAAAAGTACAGCTCTGTTTTGAAATAAAAAAAATAGGACACTCTCTAGTGACCTCTTTTAGGGTCATAAAACATGCATAGGAAAAGCAAAAAAGTAAATATTTAAGAAAATATTTATGTCAGCATTGCTCCTGCCAGCTTCTGACTCAACAGCAACAAAAGCATATTTCTTGAAGTCAAGGATTTCTTTCCAGTAACGTAGTGTTTTGAATTAGTTTATCACTGAACGAGTGTCATTAACATTCACTTTGAGGAAAAAGAACAGCTTTTATAGTGGCTGTGCTCCTCTGATTTGTCCCTTCATGCCAAACACTATTTGTCACAATGAATGCTTGCTCCACTGACTGTTTGTTCCTGGTAAACACAAGCAAGTTCTTTCTGGCAAAGCCATATGGCTTGAACAAACAAATTGGAGTTATAAAACCCCCCAAAAGGCCAAATGAAACCCACCAAGACTCAAATTAACCTGGGGATTTTTTTGGTTTGGTTTGGTTTTTGGTTTTGGGGGGTTTTTTGACTGAAGAAATGAAAAATGAAGATATTTGAGTTTTCCCTGTAGAAGTTCCTTGGACATCACAGCAGTGACTTCGTTGCCATCCTCCTGACACTAATTTCAGAGTTAGACCAGCTCTGCAGTCATCCTGAAATGAAGTTAACCCATTTTCTCTCCCTACCCACCCTCCAAAAGAGAAAGAAAAGGTAAGCCCAAGCAGAAATGAAAGAACATAGACATTAAATGCTCGTCTGGGAGGTTAAGAAAAGTCAAATCTTCAGGGAAAAAAAAACCCAAAAAACAAGAGAAGCAAGAGACAAAGAGGAAAACTAATAAGGGTGACCAAGCAGAATTGTTCTAAAATCATCACTCCAGTTTGGCTCTGTTCAAAGGGTGAATCATTTGCCAACTGAACGTTGTGTAAAGTTATTTTGTTGACCAGAGTTCAGACACGGCAATATGGCAAAAAGGTCAGACACCGAAGTGGACAAATATTAGAGTGAAAGCATAGCTTAGTGAAAAGAGGACTCAGCTATGTTGTTTTTGCAGATTTGTAACTGCATTTTCTGCTGGTGAGCCCTGTGAGTGAGCTTAACAGAGCCCTGACTGAAAAAAACTCGGATGTGCCAATGCAGACCAGGCATAACAGATCCCAAGGACTCTGCTCTCCGCTGCATTGACTTAAAATGAGAATTGATGTCAGAGAGGTCAGTAGAGCCGGATGTAGCCTCTCCATGTGCTTTTGGAAAGCAATTTTTCAAGTGAGTAGATTGCTCTCACAGATATTGCTGCTATGAAACTGTCCTGGCAGGTTGACAAGAGCTCTGAGATGGGTCCATTGCTTGCAGACATGTCATCTTTGCTTCTGGAACAGCAGTCCTCTACTTCTGTAGGATTTTACCCATCCCAGTAGTGAATGGAAAGTATTGGCAAGTAAAAATAAAATAGTGCAGTCCTGCAGTCTTATGTGCCCTCCAGTATGTCCCCAACATTTCTCTTTGCAACACTCTAAATAGCCAGTATGATGTCAAGCTGGATGTGAACTAACCCCATACAGGATTCTGAGAAGTATCACCCTCCTCATCATTAAAATGAAAATCCAACACTGCATTCAGGGGAAGATTTGCTATTTAATGATTGTATTCTCAAATTATAGTACAACAGCATTCTCCAACAGAGCAGTAACGTTCCTGGAATGAGTGTCGCAGGCCATATCTCAGCAAAGGAATGTGTGAAGCCTTTGAGGATATGACTGCCAAGTCACTCTTTAGGAAATAATATCTCCTTTCCTAGTAATCCTAGTAATCTTAAAGAAAAGCGTGATCCTGCTTCCTTTTTCCCAAGTGGGACAACGTGAACTGGCCCGTGACTGTTTCTACCCATGAAAATGTTTCCATATTTGATCAGTAATAAATAAATATGCTTTATTTTACACCTCAGTGACCACATGTATCATCAACTGAAAGCAAACAGAAAATACCTAAAAGGAAAAAGTTCCTGTGTGCAGGTGGTATCTGCTACTACTTAACCAAAATGCTGGGATGAAGGAAGGTCTTGGTTATCATTTTTTTCCCCTTAGGTAGTTGCATGCACAGGTTTCATCATAGACAGCAAAATGATCTCTCTGACAGGAGAAATAATCCTACAGTGTATCTACAGACACTTGGACCTGGGTAATTTCACAGCTTGTTTTATGATATGACATTGGTGGGGGGAAAAAAAATGCATTTGGTGAGTTTACAAGGCAAGGATGATGGCAATATTTAAGTTGAAAGGGATCTGAGGTCACGTTTTAAGATTCTCTCCTTCACATTGATTAATTATTTTTGAGAATGCTGTTCTTGTGAGAAATATGTAAAGTAAATTTACATGGCTCCTTTGAAAATATTAAAAAATTTTAAAAGATTGAAAGCATTAATGATTGTCCTGTGGAAAGAAATTTACTGTTGTCAGTGCAAAGCAATGAATATTAATTCAAAATAGACATTTCATCTTTCTTACCTTGCCCAGCAGTCCCTCAACAACATAAGGATGTTTATAGAAAAGAAAGTGTTCAGGAACAATGATCAGTCCATTTCTTTTGCAGTGTCTCAGACTATAATAAATATTATTTGATTTTAATGTGTCTAATACATATACTTCTGACAAGAAACACACTGCTTTTCTTTACACTCTCTTCTGTTCCTTTGAAATGTTTGCCTTGGCTTACTAGTTTGTTTGCACACACTCTACATATGCTGGAAGCCAAATATCTGTTATCATACTCTGCTGTTTCCTGAAGCAATTTAATAGGATTATTTTCTAGTCTTACACCAGAAACTAATAACACCATTGATAAAAGCAATTGAAATTTGAAGCTAGGTTCAATTTCCTGGCTATGTCCCAAGATTATTGCCTATCTTAGGTGCACTCAGAGGAATTAAATTAACAGATAAACTCAAGAACACTCTTTGATATTGAACGTTTCAAAACACAATTAATTTTCAAATTATTCCTGAATGCTAATGAAATCTTTCCTATTAACGGAATAAGGGAGTTAAGTTGATGGCACCAGAGAGTATGATCTTGCTAGTGTGGATCAAGTTATGTCCCTTGTTAGTTGTCAGAAAGGGTATAGTTACAATAAGGGTATACAACGCAGAAGAGGGATTGCAGTAGATGTGTGGTGAGGGTCTTCATGGATCCATTAGTCCTACTGAACTATTGAGAGCTTGTCTGATCATGGCATAGATTCCAAAGCAAAGAAAAACTACTTTCTAGATATAATTAAAGTTGAACCTTCTTAGTGCTTTAAGACTTTCACTAATTATACTTCTCTCTAGCAAACACTTCAGCATTGTATTCAGATTGCTTCTTTAAACTTGGGGTAAAACTTCCTTTTTTTTTTAACCTCCCCACAGAGCAATCTACCATTTTAATTTTAGATTAATTAGGCAAATGAGCATTAGGGAATATGTAGTACTCTGACATTTGACATAACTCTATAGCTGGTATAGTTTTTTAACTCTGGTAAATGTTGAATGGTGTGCCAACATGAAGAATCCATTTCTTACTCAGACTTGTATACACATCCATACACCGTACACACTTACGCAAGCCTTGCATCCAACTTTCCAAGCCACCTATCTAAGTCATTAAGAAATTAATTTTATGGGCCATTGTTCACAGTTGCCTCATCTGTAGCTGTAATATGAATAAACAAAGGCCTTAGGTTTTTACTGCTGTCAAGAGATGAAAGGCCAGAACTTGGTCCATAAAGCTGTCTAACTCATAGTTATCGCTCAACTTTTGATTTTGAATCAACAGCCTTGGGAAAACGCTTCTTCGTTAGGTAAGTAATAAGAGAAAGAACATTTTTTTTTTTTCAGGAAATAAAAAAAGGCAATGTGGAATGAATGTGAGGAAAACCAAATAAAGAGAATTCTATTGTAAGGCTTAGGGGATAAGTTTCACTAACTTTATATAAAAAGTTCCAGTTGCCTTTATGCACAGCAGGGTGTGTAGGAGGCGTTTCTTTATACCGATGTGTAATAAAACTCATTCTCTATTTAGAAGACCGAAGAATGAAAATTATCTAAAGTCAGAAAGGATTAAATGCATTGACTTCAGTGGGGTTGCAGGGGATGAATTTGTTTTACTAGGATTACTCTCATGAATGGTCTGAAAAGAAGTAAGTAATACAGAAAAAAAGTCTGAAAACGTGATTTGTTATTTAAATTCAGAGTGAATTTCACTGAATGTTTCCAACAAGCTTAACTAAGTGACAAGCTTGACTAAGTGAAATGGATGGAAAATAATCAGAAGTAAAAATAATAAATATTTCAGGTGAGCAAACTGTAAGCTAACTGCTGTTATCACTAACTGGAATATAAAATCAATAGAATCCTACAAAAACCCATGGGACGTTCCCAATGAGCTTGAGAGCAGAGTTTGACCCTTATTGTCAAGGCAAAAAACCAAACATGTTATATAGCTATATTAGTTAATTATTTCACATCTGATAATCAATTGTCAACAATTATAATGAGAATTTTGCTTAGCTATAAGGAGTAAGACAATGAATTTAAATAAACGGGGAACATTCTTTTGGCTTTGGTGACCAGTAACTTGCCCTGAGATTTTTAGCTTACCTGGCTAGCTTTAAAAATATGGAACTTGTCCCTGACATTTCCAGTCCTAGGACAATATGCTTGATGAATTTCTTGCCTGACACAGTTCTGACACATGGTCCAGTGCATAAGAGATGAACAGTGGAAAAAGGTTTTTTTCCACAGCAAATATATCTGGAACATTTTGTTTCTCTGAATGTTGTCATATGTCTTTTAAGCAAATTATAGCTAAACTGGCTATAGTTAGGGAGATGGGGAATATTTGGAAGTGATGTCATTTTTATTCTCTATTCCAGGCGAAGCCTTGTATAGCTACTCAGTGAAATATTCTGCAGGGGATCTTCACTGGAAAGCTACCTTTGTCCGAAATCACCTAGAAAGTGACTCTAGGATCCCAAGTGCAAGATGGTTGCAATACTGGCACGTGCACATGGCTTGGAAAGCCATTTTTGCAGCTGTACATTCCCTGATGCTCTTCTGCTGTCTTCTCTTGCCCAGAGAGGTTGTAGATGCCCCATTCCTGTAAACATTCCAGGTCAGGTTGGATGGGGCTCTGAGCAACCTGATCTAGTTAAAGATGTCCTTGCTCACTGCAGAGGGGTTGGATTAGATCGCCTTTAAAGGTCACTTCCATCCCAAATCATTTGATGATTTTATGAAAGATGATCTCCTGTGAGAACTCTTGAACACTCATTGACAACTTGTATAACGTAAGTTACTGCCAAATGATTAGGTCAGCAGCTGCCTTGGAAAAGGATGATGAGGGAATGTCATATATTTGTACTATATAAAATAGGATCTCTCAAGAGTGTGCTGTACTGTTTTATGTTTTACTATTAAAATGCTATTGTTTGAAGTAGTAGGTCCCTAGTCCCGTCCTGCTATGTTACATTTTCACACCACTATAGCTCCAGAGTGGCAGGAGAGTGGCCGTTCTCAGCTTTTTATTGTAGTATACAGGCAACGACCTCTGAAATCCACACTTCCACTCCAATTTTTAAATCTTAAATAGTAGACTGTGGCAATTGCCCTGGCACTCTGAAGAAACATGACTTCCAGTTGGCTAAAAGTAGAAGTATTTTGGCTGACAAAGTCAAACTTTCCACTGATGTTTTTACTCTTTAGTTTTAAGGATTTTCTGCAGGAGAAAGCATTGGATTGCAGTTTGTGGCTCAAATACAAGATATGAAAATTACCAGGGGGCAGAGCAGCAGCTGGTGCAATTGCCCTGAGCCCAGAGGTATCTGAGGCAGTTACAGCTCAGCCTCTTGCTCAGCTCCAGCTACCTGGAAGGGCTAAAACCCCTGTCAGCACCTTGTAGGCCTGTGGTTCTTTGCTAGCTTGCTGCTCAGTTCTACTATACTCTATCATTCCTAAGGCAAATTAGACTAAAGGTAAATGTTATTCCCTTTATCATCCCGTTAACAGATGTGTAAGAAAATGATGCTATATGCAAAAGTCCTTTCTCTCTTGGTATTACTTTTTATGCTTTTTTTCATAAATTCTATATTTTGCCTGTGATATTGAGTTACTTCCAGATACGCTATGACCCTGTTATGTGACAAATCAACTTGTTCTCTGTGGTGATGCACCGATCAGCCATTTTACTGCTCTAGCATTGTGTTAAAAATTGGGGTTTTTTTTTCAGGGATGAAGAGCCCTTGCTAAGAGAGGCAAAAAATGGTAAAAGTCATAAATTTTGACAATTTCATCAGCCCTGTGATTCTGCACAACGAATTCTCTTTCTATTAAGAACACCAAACCTTTCCAAATGAACTAAAGCTGTTGTTTTTAACATTAATATATCGCCAAGTACCTTTTTGACATTTTCAGTTTCATTACGAGGCTGCTCAGTGAATAAGACAGTGAAATGACCACAAACAGAATCGTAATATTAAAGAATAACAAACTTATTTTTATTTTGCCTGTATCTTTCAACATGTTTGTGCCTCGAAGGCTTTAATTGAGCTTAATATATGGTGGAATATGGAAAGCCCCATTGTATTCTTTAAAGACGAATATTCAGAGAATATTAAGTGTGAACATAGAAGGCCACAACCATATGCCTGAACTGCATTGAAGAGACAGAAAACTTTCCTAGTGTTTAGGAAGTGCAGTTCCACTACTCCAATGGCAAGATCCAACTTTACCTGTACATAGCTGGTCTTAGACTCAACAGCTTGCCCTTTCCTGCTTGCAAAGACTGAATATTGAGTGCATGAGGAAAAGTCCAGAACCTGCCTCTTCTCTTGCCAGAGTTTACCCCAATCCTGGTAAGAAACAAAATCATTTAGCAAGCTAAGTGGCCTTTGTAGCTACGCTGGTACTCCTAATGTTTGAATGTATTTTCCCTACTACAGGTGTATACTGGCCATGTAACACCTCAAGAGAGGCCCTTAACAAATTACATCCTCTGTTCACGGGTGGCATGTAGAGAAAATAGGTCTATTTCTGTGCTGGTAAGGCAAAGGAAATTGTCCTGCTGAGATGAAAGCCTCCAAAGGACTGTCTTCTTTTGTGTGCTGAAAACACTGCTTACAAATTAAAAATAATAGTGATAACCTACTGTTATAAACACCTCCCTTTAATAAGCAAGGATTCATCTCCATGGTGGAAAGAAGTTTTCCACATGTTCTGACTTTGCATGTGAGAAGTGTCGTTCTCAGATGTGTTTTTGCTCTACTTATTAGTGCAGAACAGCTGTTTATACTTGGTGGTTACTAGTTTGAGGAAGGGTCAGTGCAGATGACATGCTCTCCTGATCAGCTGAAGCCAATGAAGTTGCATGGGAGCTGTTAGGTTGCCTTTTGCCAGGCTGGCTGAGGGAAATAACAAATGTCTTTGAATAGTGAGCGTCTTTGTAGGAAGCAAGCCAGGAAACAGGGATAATCTCACTGGACACCTTGTTCGCAAATAATTTGCTGGGTCCTCGTAATGCATAATCATGTGGAGTTGAAGTCACCTTGTTAATGACAGTGCTTGATCCCTTTGCTACAATGCCTGACTGAAAATGATACATGCAGGTGACTCATGATAATGCTTTTCATTTTCACATTACATCAGGATAAGAGAAAATTCTTTGTCAGTTCTACTTTGAGTTCACCAAACTCATTCTGGCTGCTTCAAAATCTAGATATGAATCTCGGTCAATCAATCCATTGCACTAACTAAATTTCAAAGAAGACTTTATTGAGTGTTCACATTACATTTGATGGTTATCGATTCTAATGCCATTATGGAAAAGATTTAAATAGAATAGGCATGACAGAGATAAAAATAGTTTGTTTGCATTGCTGAAAGAGAGGGAAAATTGAATTTAGATTACATCAGGGATGTTTCTGCAGGTGTTGTTACTGTGAAAATTGGCAGATATTTCTATTTTAAGGCTGACACTAAAGGTGAAAAGCTGAGAGCTGTTAACAGGAGAGGAAGAGCTCACACAACCACTTCATAAACTGTATCATCAGAAAACTGTGCTGAGCATCTCACTGCATAATAATGAAGCTTCTAACAATGTTCATAGGATTTTCTTATGTGGTTATGAGACATACACAGCTCTACTTAAGAAGGTGCCCAGGACAAGTGGGAGTTTATCACCCTACCTTTTCTTAACTTGGTGTAGTTGCTAACCATAAAAGGAGTTCCTTGCTTCTCCCCAGCTACATTTACTCCATTTCGGACTTAGCCTCACCCTCCCATCTTTCTTTCTGCACAAAAGTCTATGTAATTGTTTCTCTGTGACCTTAATTAACCCCTGACAATGTAGATAACCAAAGATTTTAATGGAAAAAGAAATTATTTGCTATGACACAATTGATTGGGTAGATCATGCTACTCCCTGACAAGGTAGGTGGAAACCAAGGGAGCTCCTTGGCCTGTGTTGTCTCTCACAGAAAAAGTACAACCTCCAACTTGGAGAGTTGTATAGTGTGACATCAGGTCAAGGTGCAAATGAAAGACCACTCAAAAGAAGCATGGAAGAGGCAAATGCTGGGCTACATTCCCTGCTTTCAAGTTTATGCTTGTTGAGCAATACCATGGCATCCCAAAGGCAATGTATATTATATGTGGCCTTCCCAGATTGCAGTTCATCCTGGAGGAAAGTGAGTCATTGCTAAATAAAATGTTAATCTGGGCCTAACTGGTCTACACCTACCTCGAAAATATGCTGTCTCTTGCACCAAGTAGTGTAATGTTGCTCCAGAGCAGCTTTTTCCTGGCTGTTGAATTCTGCTGAAGGGGTTTTCACTCAGAGGCTGTCCCCATTTCAGTGAGAAAAAATTTTCCCCGTACTTTGGGTGTGTTTAATTCTGTCCCAAGAAGTACTGCAAATTCTTTTTAGAATTTAAAATATTTACTTGAATTAGAAAGAAACCTCCAGCACTTGATTACATCAAAACATCAATTATTAATAACTTTTTCTCTAACCTTGTACGTAAGCGCCTGATATATGTTATGTGCAAAAAAAAGGACATATTTTTTCTAGCAGCGTACTTGAAACAAGTCCTGCAGCACAGTCTTGTTTTCAGATCACGAGTATTTAAGAAATAAATTCTATAAACCCAAGAGAACTTATAAAATGACATGTAATTAGGAAAGAATAAGTCTTCCAGCCAGATAATTACTCCAATTTTTTTTAATTCAAAAGATGTAATCCTTTGCCTCTCCAGTGCAACTCATCTTCTTTGCTCAAATAATAAAACCCACATTAACAGGCAAACACATTTGTATATCTCTGGTGACTTGTGAGTGGCTACATATTTAGTCAAACTGCTTTGTTCCTTTTTCTACAGATGTCAATGGGGAGCAAAATTAAATGAATCAAGTACGTAGACACCTGTTTTGTGAGGACAATATATAGCTTTTCAAACTTTGTAAATAAGTATGTACTTCATAACTCTCATTCAGAGCTTGGGTGACAGAAGAGGTAACCTGCAACAGAATGTTATTCTTCTTTCAAGGAAAAGATAGTGGAAAACAATTTCAGCAGAGCAATTCTTTTGTGAATAGATTGACCAGGGCTCTTCACAGTCTGTTATAATAGTTTGGGATTTGGTTTTGTTTCATTTTCTTACTGAGACAGAGTCTATGTGACAGATAAAACCTGAATTTCTGCCTTTTCCTAGCTGCTTGAAACTGAAGCATTTCTGCTATGGGTGATACGACTAACCTCCCAGATGTTATTGACGTGAGCTGTTCCACCCAGAAAGGGGGACTGCTCTGGGCACGTGGCATCCTCTTCCATGTGACTATGCACCTCTGAGTACGTGCAAGCAGGTGCTATAAAGACTCAACATATTTGCTGACTTCAATGAAATTTACTCATGGTCAGAGGTTTGCTTGTAGAGCTAAGCCCAAGGATTTTAGTATATTTCATTTAAATCCTTCTTTTTCACAGCTGAGGTACTTAGAAAACCAAATTTCTTCTGTAGAAAGCTTGAAAATAGAGACAGCATAGGGAACTGCTGCTATGCCTCTTGCTTGCTCTCTGTAGAATTGACTTACCCTTAGAAAAATTGACTGCCAAGTACCAGACAGCTTTGGCTTAGATTTTGTGCACAGCCTGGGAAAGTTGTAAGTCTGCCTTAATATTTCTCTTTCCAGACTATTAGTTAATATATTCGCCACATACAGCCTGATCCCACCCAAATAAAACCAGTGTGTGGTACCAAGTACTACCTATTGTTTCTTTTTTGCATGATTGAAATGCGTGTGTACTTTAATTTAAAAAGAGCTTCACAGAGATTTCCCATATGGTTCCTGACAGTAATATGCATATATTTTTGCATGGTTTCTCACCTTTTCAATTGTTATTAAATCTAACCAGTTGCATCTACGTCCATAAGTGGCTTGCCTCATCCAATTTTTTTCCATGAGTTTTTTTCATTATTATGAACAAGTTCAGTTTATTTGATTGTCCTACTTCCTCCTCTTTAAACATCAGCATAAGACTAAATATGTTGAATATCTCTGACGAGACTGCTGGTGTCTGCATGTGTCTGCATACAGAGTATTTTGCTAGCTGTATGGCCTGCCCAAAAACTTCAAAATTATTTTTATACTGAGACCACCCTGAAGATATCATCACTCAGGCATTATAAGATGTTTGTGTGGAAAATTATGCTCTACAAAAATGTAAAGGATAGTGAACTTTGTTGCCCTCTTCATTTTCTGTTTTGTCAGAACAGCTGCGCTTCACCAGATAAACCTGTAATGGTGTAATAGTCAAAGATTTTTTCTGTCTAGTAGAAAATGCTCTCTGACCAAATTCTGTTGTCTCCTGCATCTGCAGGCACATTTTTTGTTTTTTATTCAGTCAAATCCTTAAGGAAAGAGAAATGGTTCTGGAAAATTTTCATTCAGCAAGTACTTTGGCGACTTTTAACACACATAGAGAAACAGGGGTAGAATATTAATATCCAGAATGTTGCAGCTGTCTTTGAATGTGGAGTATGTTTTAACTAGAATATCACTTTGTTTTTACTTCTGATGTTTTAAGCTTTCTTTAGAAAATAGTTATTTTCTTACGCTCCATCTGAACTGACTGTTCTCACACGGACATATACTGTATTTGCCAAAACTGAGTTACAGTCCAATATTTTGTCCCATTTGATTGTGGAGATATAGTGAATGTGTAACCTCCAGATTTTTTAAAAAATCTTTTCTTTGATCCCACTTATTCTCTGAGGCAATGGTAAGTACTCACTTTAGTACTTACAAGGGTAATCTACAGAATTACCACTACATGGAGTACAAGGAAACTTTTGAGGAGGGAATATTTTTAGTTGATAAAATGTCATACACACTGATACTGTTCAAAGGAAGGGTCTGTTAGATCATGTAAGAAAGAGACTACAGGAAAAAAAGCTCTCCAAGTGTAAGTACCTCTCTGATCTTAGACGTAGGAGTCATATCTGTCTTTATCAGTGTACATTCAATAGCTTCTTTATTCTGCCTACCAAAGGCTTGTGAAAGGCTATTTTCCCATTTGCGTCCTGGAATTGCTCCAAATTTAGACAGGGCTTCATCTGAAAATACTGCAGAATGTGAGCAGAAAAAGACTGTGTTGCTCCAAACTGGCATTTTAATGTTTATCCATTAGGACTGATCAGCTGTTTTCTATTGCTGAGAAAAATCCATTTGCTGACCAGAGAGGATAAATGGGAAAAAAAGGGGGGAAGACCCTCCAACTTCTGAAAAATAGATTTAGAGAGAGGAGGAAAACATTAAAGAACTAAGCATTCTGTGGAGAATGTATGTTGTCCATCTTGAATGTTTGAACAGCCTTCTGAACAGGGAGGCTGTTACTCATTCAAGTGTGGAATCATGTCTGGAGCTTGCTACATCCCCAGCAGAGCTCCTCCGTTAGGATCGCTGCAGGGATACAAGAAGGTTAAAGGAGATGCAGCCTAGAAGGTCCTCCTGAGTAACCCTGGAAACTGTGAGTCTCTCCATTCCTTTTTCTTTTACAAATAACCAGCATATTTGAGCCCTGTGCAGTGTATTTCACAGCTTTGTCTAGCTGATGGAAAGACAGCTGATTATTTCTTAATAAAGTAGACATTTCTAGGCAATAGACTTGACTCCAGAGAACCTGCAACTTTTTATCAGGATCTCATACTTGTCTGGGAAAAAACCTTATTTACTATTGCAACATGTGTCAAAATCAAGGACTCTTTTGTCTTCAAATCACAAATGCTGGGTCCAGGCTAGGTGACATCACCTTTAAGTGGTCCAGTCCAGACCAAACTGTGAAAGCCCTTCAGCTCTATGAAAACACAACATACATGACAGTAAATAAATCCTGCTTGGATTAACTTACCCTGCAGATATAACAGAAGAAAATTCTGCCTGGAGAAACAGCCTCAGTTCTTCTGTCCATTGCACAGTCCAAGTGTGTTCTCCCAGGAGTTCTCCTCGAACTCTGAATTTACCTCTTCTGTACAAAAAGATTCATTTTAAAGTAACAATTAGGCCTTTCTGATGATTCCTATGCTCACTGGTATGAGAGAAGCAGAGTTCATTTGCTATTTCAAATATAAAGTTATTTCCTTCTTCCTTCAAGTGTGTTACTTTTACCAGGAAAAACAAAGTCACTTGTTAAAATTACCTCAGCAATGCTCTTTAACATGCCAATTTATCATGATTACTGGTAGTATATTGGATTTTTTATTAACAAGATGTGATGAAGGCAAGAGACTGATTCTTGGGACTTGCATACCTTCCAAAGAACAAGTAAAAGAGGTAAAACATGAAAGCAGACACACATTGTGATTTTAAAAATTAATTTTTATCTAAAAATTAATTTTTATTTAATAATCCATTCTTATTTAAAAATAAGTGTATGTTTGTTTATTTAGGGTGTTTTCATGAAAAACCAGTCAATTTTTACATCAATTTCTTTCATCGTATTGTGACTGATTATGCATGATTTTAAATACAAAGTTGCATGTTTTGGCTTGAACTGATTTTAAGTCTACTGCGACCAATACTATTAAGCAGAGAAGTCTCCATTGTCCTTTGCTCAAAGCAGAAAATTGACAGAAAATCCAACTAACATAAAATGTTTTCTGAAAGGTTAGCAAGTTGAATTGGGCCAGTGAAAACATCAGCACAGGTACAAAGGAGTGAACGGAATTGCCTGCCCAAGGATAGGAAGGACGGAAAGAAGTCTGCTTTTCCTCTTGTCTTTTTTTCAAGCAAAAGGTCTGATTTCTGTTTCTACATGGCCAACATACATATTTCCAACATTCAGAGTGGAAATGCACACCTTCAAGTAGCATAAATAGCATGATAGGTGCCTAAACCAGATCTGAGTGTGTAAATACTTGCAACTGCATGTGAGGGCTTGTCTAATGCAAAATACAAATGTGTGAACATTGGACAGATGTAAAAGCAAAAGCTCCCCCATAGTGAATGACAGTCTTGTATTCTCTTCATTAATCCTAATAACGCATTACTGAGCTAAACACTCAGAATTACAAATGCTTGCAGTTTTTTGCAGTTTTGCATTGAGTTTTGTGATATTTCCTCATCTTCCCACTTTTCCATCTGCAATACATCCATGTTCCCCATGCTTGGTGCTGGACTTTGCCTGTTTTAAACATCTTATACCATTTTTTATTCTCTCCTTCAGCTTAGCCGGTGTAACCACCTCTAGTATAACCACGTCTAGTCATACAAGATGAAGTGTCTTAACAGTGTCAGTGAATTTCTTGTCTTCTCTTTCCAACTAGAATTATCTGTAGGACTCCTGCCTAACACTGTGACCACCAAAGATTTCAACATGTTCTTCTGTGTGGCCATTTGTGTTGCAATGCTCAATAGTCTGTGCAGAAAGCTGTAAGAGGTCTTTGCATAAGAAATATGTATTAAAGGATCATTTGAAGAGAGACAGGAGGATATAGGGAGTCACCTCCTTCATTTTCCAGAGACTGATGCTTAACATAGATGGAACTACAGGGCCTGGTTGTGACAAAATCTGTCATGTATTTCCTGTGTTGGCTCATGTTCTGTATCAAAAAGCAAGCATGAAGTAAAACCAAAATCTTTGTCTGAGCTGTGCAGATGTTGCAATGAGGTGGAAGCTGGGTTGTAGTCAGGCCACTTAAAGACATGATTAAATGTTTTCAGTATGTCTGGTTTCTTGTTACTGTGGCACCACTGGTTTTCCTTTTTCTTATGAAAGAAAATCAATACAGTACCCTACCCTTAAAGTTTCAGCGAGGGTAAGTGGTAGGATTGTAATTTCGCTATTTGCTGGAAAATACTTGTGCACTACAAATGGGAACTGAAGGTCCTCTCTATTTCATGGAGATGGCCTTCTCTTCTAACTTCATATTTGATGCTTTTTCTTTTCTTTAAGCAAGAAGTCTATAATGGACTGATGTAATTATCAACACATTGATTGTAGTTCCAAAAGGCCTTAGATGACTTGGCAGCAATTTACCTTAAACATGGGAAGAGGTATTGTTTTAACTTTAGCTACTCAATTCTGTTTCTCATAAGCTTGTTGTAAATACTCAAGGAGAAGCAGTACCATAATGTTCTCATCTTTTGTTAGATGCTTTGAAATAACAACAAAGTTACATTTCTGAAAACGGATAGCTCTGGCTATGCGTTAAAACTTACAAAAGATCTCAGTAGTCAAAATGCATAGCCTGGCTGTTTTATGAATCAACATCAGGGAGCTACAGGAGATGCTCTTTCTCTTAAAGAGAATTAAAGCAGTGGCTGAGAAATTGTTTTGTGATCACAGAGAAATCGCCTGTACCAAACAGCGTGGTCCTTTTGTCGTCAATGCAGATGCTCTAGTTTGTAGCTGTCTATGATATGAAACTTCTCAGTTTAAGGACCTAGATATCAAGAGCTCATGAACCACCACCTGCTGTGCTGTTAGCTTTTACACCTAAACTCTATCAAGAGCAATAGTATTTCAATGACAGCAAACAGGGTGTTGTTTAATGCAGATTGTTAATTTTAGAGAGAAATGCCAGATGCTCAGAATGCCCTTGTTTAATCAATAAATGTGTGTGTATCAAACTGCAAATAGAGCTTGGGACTGCACAGGAAAAGCATTTGGTATTCTGGTTGCTTTATTCTTGTGAGTTCAGGGAGAAGGAAAACAAGAGGTTTGCAACCTGCATTAGCTCACACTCAGTTTAAAAAGGCTGCCAGGGAAGGGAAAATGCACATTTTTCATTTTAGAAAGCTTAATATGTCTATGCATTCAAATCAGCTTAAAATATTCATTGTGTTGAAATGTAGCATATATTACTGTTACTTATAACAAGCAAAGATTATGTAGAATTGTCAGGAGACAGATTACCAAGTTTTTCTGTCAAGAATTAGTACTTATTCCAGAGACCCAAGTGTATTTCTTTCCAATTATACATAGACTTCTTCAAAGCATAAACAAACCCCACCTTATTCTGCTTCAACATTCAAAATTACCTGGGAGTCATACTGCTCCCCTTGCTCTCTGAGCATCATTTGCTGTCTTCTTTCTTTGGCAGTGCAGCAGGGTATTAAGTGAGCAGTTGGGGATGAGTGGGATATCTTCTTGCTCATACGGTAAGGATTTGGAACAAGATCCAAACTCTGCTCAGGGCAAAGCCTGAGTAAAACTGTTTGGTCTAGGGTGATTAAATGTTTGAGCTGGGTGCTGGTGCAGTCTGAGAGCAGGTGCTCAACAAACCCTTCACTGCCTTGCAGATAGGATACGCTGGTATAGATTTCCCCAACTGTGTTCCTTCTGCCTATTCTCAAACTTGCAGTTAATTATTATTCTTCCCTCAAGACATGTAGTCTGTGTGTGTAGCCTGCACACATTTTGCTGCAGCAAGACCCTGACTCCTGTCAAAGGATGACCTAGATCTTGGAAGTTTGCCTGTGAGCCCTATCATTCCTATTTGCATAAGCCTAGAATAAGGGGCTCCTGCTTTGAAGGTTCTGATCTTACCTTGGGCTGACCCAGCAGAGCAAGTAGGCTTAACTACCCTCCCAGATCAGGACTGGTACCTGGAAAAGTAATGTTCTTGGTACTTAGCGCTTACCTGGGCTAATCACTCTGTGAATTGAATGGTAATTCTTCTTGGGCAGAGACTCCAATGGTGAACCCCGGATGCTCAGACTTGCATTGCTCTCAGACAATACTGCAAAAGTCAGGGGGTGGGTACAGCTACCGAATTCTGATATGTATATTGAATTCTGTTGTACGTACATATTGAGTATGTAGCCCCAGGCGGCAACGTCTTGTGCTGACAGCTATCATATGATGAATGTACCTCTGGACTGGAGCAAATCACTGAAGATAGAATGCTACCTCTGCACACCCAAATCACATGGAAATGCTTTGGTTTAAAATAAGGAGGGGGTGCAGATATGTGCACATGCAGAGTACTGTCGTTGCTCCTGAGACAGTTGCACACTGTTTTATACCCACACAGATTTCTGTTAGTAATAATGTTCTGCACATAAGTGCAATCTGGTTAACTAAAAATTCTCACTTTCTTTGGATTTAGGGGGCACTACCAAGGCAGAGGCTTGACAGAAAATAAACTTTAAAGCATTCTAACACTCCCTTCCCATCACTCTTAACTGTAGGCTGTGGGAACAACTTGCACTGAAGTTTTGGCTAGATCAAGTTATATTCTTCATAATCTCACGGTAATCATGAAGTTTCAAATTATCTGTGAGAAATGTGAGAAATGAGAGATCTTGCAGTAATCAACAAAAAAGTAAAGTTCTTTTAGTAACTCCAAAGATGAAAAAAAAAGAAAAACAAATCCCCAAATTTTCATTATAGTGATAAAATCTGACCTTATAATCTCCTGATTACATGCTCCAAATAAGTAGGCTGTAGTAAAGGTGTCATCTTCTTTGTAAGTCATGTAATTTGAGGCTTCCTTTCACTCTGTCACAGTAAACCAGGCATGCAATTCATTCTTTTGTTTGGACAGTTGGTCTTCTAATTAAGAAGCAAGTGACTACTTCTGCACCAAATGGTTCTCCTTTTGCATATCCTTCTACTCCCTGTGGGGTAATACATATTGAAATGGTGTACGTCTGGGCCCAACTAGGAGAGCAAATAACACCGGAACAGCAGGAACAGTAAAGGGAAACAGAACAATGCTCAAAGAATCTCATCCTCAGTGTCTACAAGGTACAGAAGGATACAACAAACCAAATTGCATCTCCGTGGTTGAGCTGCTGCTCACCACAGTCCAAATTACTTCGGGGGTTGGTCTTGCTGGACTTTGCAGGGATGGGCATATTTGTATAAACCCAAAATGGAAATGAAAGTAATCATAAGGAGAATTAAAGAGTAATGCACTCCAACCTGGCTGGAAGGCAGCAGGCATGCTGTCCACCCATTAGTCATTACACGGGTGTGAAGTGATGCTGCATAGGTATTCTGTCTGGAAAATGTGGTGAAGAGATAATCAGATATCTGGAAATGTCTAATGTAATATGCTGTGAATAAACATCTGTAAGATGCTCTATTTTTTTTATCCTAAATTCTCAAATCCCCTTAGGATTGTCAGATTGCTAACTGTCAAAGTATATGAAAAGTTCTTGTTTTAAAGCGGAAAAATTTGAGTTCCACAGGTATTGCTTGACTTGCTTAAGAACCGCAGCAGTAGCCTGGCATTGTAAACCAGTTCTCCTAGCTACCTTTATTCTAGAGATAACATGATGTTCAAGTTGGCATTAGTGATCTGCAATAAGCTGCATTGCTTCTACATCCAGGACCTGTGTATTCACTAGTGAAAGAAGGAGACTATGTGCATGTGTGCTGATGCTCCTCTCTATAGGGATACTTCTCTCTCCTCGGTTCAGATATACAAAAATATCCATTGTGATCTGGTCATACACCAACACAGATTAGTATTAAAGAATTATGCCAGGAGGAAAACTTTCCTCTCATACTTAATACCATTCATTGAAACCACACTCCAGTTCATTCTTTTCCTTTACTTAGTTGTCATTGTCTTTTGCTCCACCATTTGTTTTACATCAATGTTTTTTGACATGATGATGCTTTTTCTGACCAGTGGAAGGGTGTAGCCTGGGCCGAAATGCTGGTTCCAGGATTACTTAGAGTTCATAGCATGCATCATTACAGAACAATATGAATGGGAACAAAGACCATTACAAAACTAGCAGCTGAATTGTCCCTCCCTCCCAATGCCTTCCCATGCCTATTCAAAAAGCAATTGTGAAAGCCCAAATTAAATTTGAAAGCAGGGAGCAGCAGCAGGGAAATGTATAGTTTATGGTAGATATCGTGGCTTGTATGGTCTGTAAGAGTCCTCATTCTGTGGAAGCACTTGTGCACTGGGATATCTTGAGGGCGAATGAAATATCTTGAACTTTGTGCAGGTTAAGTAAAACTCATCATTATTTGAGACTCTTTTGTGTAATTTCATTTTTCTAAGTTTTTATTTCTCTTTTGAGTAATACTAAGAGACCAGAAAGATCACAGAAAAATAAGACAGCTGAAGTATAGACAGCTTCTGGAGACTTTTTTTTAAACTGTTTTATAAATACAAGCAAGGGTTTTGTGACCTGTGATTATCTCTTCTCCAGCTCTATCAGACTAATAATATAGACACAGTTTCAGGAGCAAAATCCATCCATTTGATGTCTTATATAAATATATATCACTATGAAATTTGTGTATTAATTCTAGAAATGGAGATCAAAAGGAGATTTTTTTTTTAATTGGATTAATTTTATGTAAAGATAAATATAATTATAAAATGACAGCACCAAATTACTATTAAAAGCTTTAATAAAAATTAAAAGATAAGAGGGAGGAAGTTCTGTCATGAATTTCTGATGTACTGTGAACACTGAAGTTTCCATCTGCTCTTTGCTTACCAATTCCTTTACATCTGTGAGCACTGGGTCAGCAAATCACCAAGTGTTGCTCATTGCAGGAGCATTCGAGGGATGCTAGACCATTAGGTTGTATTCCACAGAGAGATCTAACAGTGCTCTAAGTGAAGTTTCAAGGAATGTTTTTGAATGCCCCGCTGGTCTCTTCAGTGATCTGTACTGTACAGGAAAAATGACAAAAACCTAAGTTATGATACAGTGAATCTGAAATTTCCTGTAACCAAATGGAGATCAGGTGATTGTAATAGCCGTGAAAAGGAGGCAAATAACATTTACTTTCAGAAGCTTCAAAGGCTTTTTTTTTTTTTTTTTTTAATAGTGATTTGTATCTGTGGCCCTCTGCAACAATTCTTGCTCTGCCCTTCTGAATGACTCCCAGTTTTCTACATCTCGCTGGACTTAATTCCATACCAAAGAAGCAGAGGGAGGCTTGCATGTCTCATGCTCACCTTATTGCTCAAATTTATATTGGGATGGTGCCAATCTAACCCATGGCAGCATCAAAAAGTAGGTCTGCTTGGCCACAAGCTCTGGACACTGCTCTAATTTTAACAGTGAATAGCATCAACCAGAATTAGGAATAAGGAGGTATTCTTTATTAGTAAAGTGAAATGATGTTAGACGGATTACAAGAAGAGTTAAAAATAGAAGAAAGAAGAAAAATCCAGGAATAGGATTAAGAAGTTGAAAGGGAAAGCACAGAAACAAGAGACAAGCATGCAAAGAAAGCAGATTCAGGGAGGTCAGTCTTGCTAGTTAGTTAAGTTAATCTACTAGGACAAAAACCCTAGGCTTCAAACCTTCTGTGATAAGCAGCTGTGCTCCAGTTCAAATATCTCCTGTAGGTTTTTGGAGTGATTTCCTCAAGTGGTACAAACATACACATATGTGTGGAGCCTGTTTTATTGTCTGCACATTCAACATAGCTTCCTGTTAAACCTGTTAAGCCTCCTCTTTGAGAAGGCTACTTGGAGATTGGGTTTCTGCGGTTCCTTAACAGGTATTGCACCAGCTGTCAATGTCACTTTAACAGTTTACTCACATGATCAAAAATTTTTATTCCTTTAAAAACAAGTGATTTTGAAAAATACTTGGAGGCTTTCAAAGGAACTGTAAACATCTAAAATGGAATTGGTTTTAATTTTTTTTTTTTTTTTTTTTTTTGGTGGATCTAGTTATCTGGGTGACTTGTAGTCTTTATTGCTTGCGCATTTATTATTTACAAAAGGTGTGTTTTTCACCTTTCCTTAAAAAAATCTAGTCATAGAGGTCTGTGGTTTCTTACCTTGTAAGAATAACTGCAAAAGGGCAGGCTGTATTGCATCAGGTGGAGAGGAGGAAAGACACTCCTAAGGATGTTGGGTACCAGTACTCAGCTCACAGGAGCACAGCTTCTCTAGACTTTGAAACAGCACATAAAAGTCATGATGATGAGAGAGACGCACAGAAAATGTTGCTTTTCTGATCATCCTTGCCCATCATGAGAGATCTGAGATCGTGACAATCCCTCATGCTTTCCAAAAGGGACAAGAAAATACCACCTTGTTCTTGGTTATTTCCTAAGCAATAACTGGTCATTGAAATTATGGACATATGTAATTATGTTGATATTTGTAAGAAGCAGGACTGAAGTGGATGGGGTGGGTGTGAATCTTCCAGTACACCCCTTCCCTATACAACTGTCTCTTAATGTGAAACTATTACTATAGCTCTCTGGATAACTTGCTAGTATTTACCAATCTACTTCAAATTGTCATATTTTGGAGAGGTCCTCCTGCTCCACTGAGCTGCTGAAAAGAATTATGTCCCCTACAAGCCTTGCGTTTCTTCATAAATACAAACATTAATTTTCACATTATTAGAGGACAGGAAAAAATAAGATGGAGTAATTGTAACTTTCACTGAGAACAATTATGGAATAAATTAATTCTTACAGTGCTGAAAAACATAGAAGTTTATTATAAAAGTATGCTTGTTTATTCTTAAATTTGATTGGCATTACCATTACCCTACTACAACATCAAGCAATAAACTACTTTAGGAGATAGATATTTGCCAAGATTAGAAAAGGGCAGCTCTAAGAAAACGTAAAACAGCTTCTGCCTTTACCTAGTGATTGCCTTTGTATTGTGTTTCCTCTAGAATGAGATTTTCCTGTCAAATGTTCAGTCATTTTCCAAACACAGTTTTAATCAGGTATTTGTTGTGCAGATTGTGCCTGGTTTTGTTATTAGTCACATCTGCAGACTTTCTGTTGTTACACATGCCATCTGAATCCCTTCATCGATGATTTTTCACTAGTGCTATTGAATGTAGCTGAAAAATCTGCACAAAACAATAACCTAGTCCTGAGTCCCTGTGAGCTTGGACAACAGCTTGCCTGCAAATCCATCCAGTGCACATGAATTTCAGGGATAAACAGCAAAAGAAAACATAGTGGGTGGTACCAACAGTGATCATGCCTTGACCAGGTTTCCTGAGTACAAAAAAGTCACTTCAAGGAGAAGTTAATGATCCTTCTGTACTGACCTCTGCAGACAAACAGCTGTTCACTCACCTACTGATGAAACTACCCTGACTCTTGATTTACATTTAAGTGAGGAATTCTCTGTCTTGGGCACCATCTGTTACATCATCAACTACCTCTGTGGTGTACTTTCTGGAAAGCCAAGTGAATATAGTTTTGTTTCCAGATATCCAATGAAGGTGAACATTGAACCCTGGACTGCACTTCTTTTTCTTCCTATGTGTTGGCTTTGTTTTTTCCTTATACCGAGTAGGGTATAACAACATCCTGTGTAATTCTATAGCTGATTTGCAACAGTTTAAGGAGTTAACTATTTGCTTAATTAATATGACAATGTCCATTGCCTCTGCAAAGCCAATACATGTTTCAGACAGATTGCTTTACTGACCACTGAATTTCAGCCCTCCTGGAGGGCAACGCGACCAGGGTTGAGGGAGGAATTGCTGAGCTGGGGCACAGGGACACTGCAGCACCCATCACAGCAACCCTGTACAATAGCTAAGGGATTGAGGTAGAGTTGACTTTCTCATCTGCTGGAAGTCCATGCTGGTCTACTAGACAGACTCCAAGGACAGAGTGCCACCTACTGAAACACCACTGCTGAAGAGAGTTCGGTGAAGATGTGTAAAACTGGTGGAGGTTAGGGCTTAGGTGGTAGCTGGGTGAGTTAGAAGAGGCCCGGACCTCCACAGGGCTATTACTTCTATATTTTTTTAAGGTGTTTCTATCTGCCTACTCTCTTTTTCCAGTATATCATTTCTATTGCTAGTGTGGCCAGCACTTGGCCTGGCAACTGACTCATATTTCAGGAAGCAATACTATATAAAACAGCTATGAAAAACATGCCACCAAAACGTACTAACTGGTCTGGACAGGGCACTGGGAACAAACTGCACTCTCAGGAGAGAGGGGCCAGCTCCTGTAGTGCCACCTCATACAGCAGATCAGCACTGATTTTTTGCAATAAACATATTAGACCATATTAAAAATTCAGCACTAAGTTTTGTGTAGGTGCAGCTGCAAATCGCGCCTCGCTGTTGTTAGGCCACGCCATTTGGGCTGCAGTAGGATGAAGTCTTGCGCTAAATTAGGTGGAGCAGGTGAGTTGAATCACATGATGGCAGTTGTGGCAGGGCAGCAACATCACAAGTCAAGAGACAGAGCTTGCAGTAAGAACCTGCACCAAAATAGGAGGAGAGGCAAAGAGCACTAAATTAAATAATTGCTCGTTGGCAAAAGAAGTAGCTTGTGAGACTCAGCAGCTGTGCAATATTTTTCCCAGAAAATTAGAAGTTGGGATGATCTTGTCAGTCCCTCTCATAATTTGAAAGGAAAAGAATAAGCTAAATCTCATTTCAAATAATCTGTGAATTGTTTCACTAAAGGTTTATTGTCTTCATTTCACTATACCGTTACCTAAGATTCTATTGCATGGGACACCCTTTAACTTATCATGTAAAATTGAACATATTTAATTTTAGTATTGAGGTAGAGAGACTGAAATTATCAGAAAGGGAATTTACTAAATGTAACAAAAGAAAGTAGCTAAAGCCAGTAGAAGTTTTTGAAAAGAGATGTCCTCTGCCACTTTTAAAAACGGTTTGTCTATCCTTCTGTCTCCCTTATACTGCTTCACTAGTATAAGTGAGTATAAACACATTTTACTCTATCTTACCTGCAAATACCTAGCACAATTATACCTATACTATCTTAGCTCTTCTTTTTAATCAGATTTTCATAAATAATACCTCAGCTGTCTCTCCTATTGTCTTTTGGATAATGACTGGAATATTACTTCTATGACTTGTTTTCATTATACTTCATAAGGAATGAAGAAAGAGTATATTTATTCAAAATGTGAGACAGCCAACAAAGTAGATAAAGGAAGAGAGAAGATTTAGAATAAAAATGCATATTATAGAATACATAGGGCATAGAGCTTGATGAAACCATTTTAAGTTACAGAGGGCTAAAAACAGAGAAGAGAAATCCTTATTAAAACATTAATCCTTGAAATAACTTTGTTTATTATTGACAAAACTATCTCAGACATCAGCAAGCCATATATTTACTACAATGATAAGGACTGATTAACATTTTGGAAACACATTAGTGAAAGCGCAGTAGCGCTTATAGCAGGCTGAAAATTAGGTCTTAGGCCTTTAAAAGCAATAGCAGGCAGTGCCCACACACTGCTTCCAGACTGAGGTTCAGTATAAATTAGAAAGTGCTCGGTCTTAAGTCATCTGATGTCTCTTGAAGTCTTGTGGGATTTTCTCCATCAACTGTACTGACAGCCAAAATAGGCTGTCTGAAAAGCTGTGGCACTACAAGAAATTTGCCTTTGATGTTTGTTGTTTATGTTGTCTATTTTTATAAGAAAGGATCCTATGAAAAGCATCATGTTAAATATATAGGACCAGGGCTATATCTTTAGCAGGACAGATTGGACCAGTTCTGGATGAAATATCCTACAAGCTTAAGCTTTTAGATCATTTGCAAACTAATCTTTGTTTTCCATTTGCTCTTATAAATCACCAGTATTTGATAAATCAGTTGATTCATATAGGTCTTTTGCTATTGATTTTTACTACACTTCTGCCTGCTCTCCAGGGACTATTTGCTCACAGGTACCTTGAAATGTAGTGCTCAACTTTGTGCCTGCCCCTTGGTTGGGTATCTTACACTTCCTTCCCAGGAGGCAATGAATGCTAAATGCAAATAATAAAGATGAAACGATGAGTGTGAAATCACACACATGCATGATCTATTTGGAGATGTTTCTTTTGCTTGACTATTTGTAGAAAGTTCCAAAATTTAAGAATGGAGAGGAATAGGTCCTGCTTTGTCCCACTATTTGCTGTGTTTAATAAGCTTCTCATAACAGTGACTCAGTGCCACATCGATTGTTGCTGACCTTTAATTCAGCTACCCAGTATGCAGATAGGTAAGTATCTCCTGAGAAGGCCAAATGGTCGGCTATTGCTGTGTTAGGGCACGTTTTTCCTCACCTGCTATGTCCTGTTTTAAAGAGCCTCTACAGAGATAAGGAACCAGGTTCCCAATTACTACTCATCTTCCATGTAAACTAACAGCTGGGATGAGTGTTCCAACACTACCACACATATAATTGTTTTTCTCTGAAAATATATAGTCACCATAGTATTACAGTTTATGCTACAGGATTATAAGAAGTCCTACTTCAGTCAGGAGAGGGGGAATAGGATGTAAACAGATTAACCAATGCACTTTTTCCTTAAAAGATATAATTTTAGTATTTAAATTATTTGATTTTATAATTGTATTAACAAGTAAAGAAGAAATTTCTCAGCCATCTAAGCTCCTGAGGGAGCCTAGGGAAAGAGGATGTTTCTAGAGGATTGCAGCCCCAAGTTAGCACGGGGGGATGTTGGCACACTGGCTTCAGTGTCCTCTTTTAAAGGTTTTGTTTAGTAGACATTGTACCGGTTATGGAAAACCATGCTCTGAACAGCCAATATCTTCATCTGCCGAGGTGTTGCTACCTTTCTCTTGCCTGGCTCTTACTGTGTTCAGTGGCCTCATCAGCCCCAATGCAGTAACTATGGTCTCATTCTTCAATGAATTTGGGAAGGGCATAGGCATTGAATTCTACTCTCAATCAAGCCTAAAGAGAGATCACAAATCTCTAGCAGTAGAAATATAGTACTATGGTAGTGGCGTGAAGTTTGTTAACAATATGCTTTCCAGGTTTCTGATGATGGACCCCTGGCTATTTCTGATGCCTCAATGTTTTGTGCATTTACATAAGGAAAATATCTATTTTTCCAGGCTTTAGTAAGCCAACTCTATCCTCTTTATCTCTGACAATATTTACAAATCAGTAGTACAGCTATCTAGCAACAAAGGTCAGTCTTTGAGCTCTATGTGTGTAGCATTTTTTTCTATCCGTTTCTGTGGGTTGCTTTCTGGGCTTTCTCCTGCGGATGTTGTGACAGGGCCTTTATTCACACTGGTCTTGTAAATGCCTCTTTTGGGACCAACGTGATGGAGCCTAGGAGATGTGACTGCAGGCAGCCATTGCACGAAGGGGTCCCTGCCCTCATGCAGCCGGGCAGAGGCAGAGCTGCAGTGTTGTGGCTGTTGCACGCTGTCTGACTGTGCTTCCTTCTTGGAGATGTCAGAGATGCCCTCTTGCAGCTGGGAGGGGAGATATCAGCACACACAATCTCCTTGTCTTCTGCTTGTAAGTCAGCATGGTGCTATTTGTTAGAATTGTTGGGATGAGACCCTGGTACATTTAAACAGCCATCTGGGAATGACTCCTTGCCCTTCTTCTCAAATTAGTTCATAGACATTTTGCAGTTAAGGTAGTCTAAGTATTTTAATGGATCTTAAGTTTTCTATACCTCAAGTTGGAAAGATTAAGCCAATCTGCAGAATCAAGCCTTTGTACCTTCACTGACCAGAAGCAAGAGCTTTCAGAGGCTACTAAATACTGGGTGGTTGGGGTTTTTTCTTTATGCTTGGTTTGAACAAGGTGTTACTGTAACTCTGACTCACTGGGGGATAAAGAGGAAATTGACATTTTCTGTGCTTTGTTTCCTGTCTTTGAGGTGTTGGTGGAAGTGTGGTGTTAGCACGCTTGTCAGTAATGAAATACAGAAAGGTAGTAGATGTTCAAATTAGCATTTCCCAGATTATTGAGGTTTCTCTAATCACGAGTCAAATCTAAGCCTAAACATAAAAACGACCAAAAAACCCCCCAAAAAACTGATCCTGTTGGAAAACTCTTGCCATGTGTGCAGATAACAATGTGTGCCAAGCAGAGATGGTGATGTTCAACAAACAAACAGGATTATCTAAGTCAAGAGGTGACTCTTCTGCTGTCCTGCCTCAGAGCTATACCGGGCAAAGGCAGCTGAAAATAGGCACTGACGGTTTCTGGGGAAATATGAGGTGAATCTGTTCTGAATGTGTAACTTGGCTGAACCACTAGGCAGGAACTGCTCTGCTGGTAGTGCGATATATACACTGCTCGTAAGGCATAGAAGTTATTTCCCTAGAAACACTGAATGCTTTAGTATTGAGGCTGCATGGGAGAAGTAGCCTGTGGATGTGCATTGACAGCACTCTCATGCTTCTCCACAGCATCAGAAGGATTCCCTGTGGTGAACTCAAGACAGACTGTGTGGTTTGCTTTCTCTTCCTTTCAAAACACTTAAATTTTTTTTATACAATGTTTAATATTTCATTATTTCCAGTGGATAAAAATTTGCCTCTGAAAAACATGATAATGCATAACTTCTCCTCTCCAAGTCAGTGCTGCCAGCTTCAAAAATTAATGGCTCTGATATCTTTAGAGACCAGATTTTGTATTTGTTTGCAGAAGAATGGAAAGTACATTTTTAATAAAGCTTCTGTGCTGAGTAAGTGGCTCAAAAATATCAGGCTAAGGCTTGCTTCTGTGCTGTCAGAGCAGAGTCTGCCAAGTAATTTGCCTGTATAAACACTGTAAGAGCAAAAGGCCTATTATGAAGCTGATCTTATTTTTAGAAGTAGATTTTATTATTGACTCTCACTTCCTTTCCCACCAAGGGCTTACTTTCACTGCGAAACAAGGCCATGATGGCAAATGCATAGCATCTAATTGCATAAGAGCTCCAGACGAGACACCCTGCAATTCCCAACTCTGCTTCTCCAGAATAGGGAGAACACGTGTGGTTTTGTGCTGCAGCTTGATTTGCAAAGGCTTCAGCATTGTCCTTCTCTTGCAGTACCCTAATACAGTCATGTTATTATGAAGCTTAGAAACCCACAGCTGGATTCTGCCCTGATCTTGAACTCTGCGTGTCTGTAGTGATGTAAGAGGGTTTATTTGTTTGGGAGATAGGGCATGGTGGGAGCTTTGGTACTGAAAGCAGCCTATAATCTTGTGCATACATTTCTCTGTGCACCCACTCCTCCATCGCAATACCAATGCAGATCTACTCTGTTGATGCTGGAGTGTGGAAAATGCCTTCTCTATACCACCACTGAAAGCTTCAACTCAAGTTTTTCACAGCTGGAATAAAGCAAACAGGGCTTCTGCTGAACTCCTCTATGACAGGGTGTGGCAGGTTGAAGAAAAAAAAACCTGCTTGAAGGCTTACCAATTGAATTATTCCCTTCCATGCTACGATCGCAGCAATCTTATTGGATGAGAAAGTTTTCTCGGGAGCGTACTGCCCCTTTAAGAAGCTGTGGGCTCGGGGACTTCTGGGGCTGCTTTCCGGACGGCTTCGGGGCATTCGCGGTTTCTCGGCTCTCCGGACACCCCCGGCTCCGCTCTGCGGGAGTCACTCCAGACACTGCGGCTTCGTTCCGGGAAAGAGGTTACTCCAAACACTGCGGCTCGTCTCTGGGGACTTTACAGGCTGCCGGAGTGGAGCTGTGCGCCGGGGCAGCCCCGCCACGCCGCCTGGGACAGACGGCTCGCCTGGAGGCTGTTTTTTCTCCTGCCGTAACACCGTATCGTCTTTGCCTGCCGTAAGGCTTTACTCTCTCTGCCTGCCACAACGAGGATCCGGTAGGGACAGCGATTTCCACATTGCAGCCCGGCGTTCATAACAGCCGCGGTTTCCTTTGTTCGCTCCACGAGGGCGCACACGTGGCCGGTGCCATTTTCTGGACTGCACGTGGCACCGTCCCCCTTTGTCTCTTTTCTCGCGTTTAACCCTCACCTTTCCATCCTGCACAGACTCTCAGATTTTGCATTGGTTTTTCCCTGCATGTTATATATATATATATATATATTGTTCTAGTTTTAATAAAGTTTGTTTCAGTTTTCCAAACGTTCAGAGGTCTCACAAAAATCTTTCTTTTCCTTTTCGTATCTCTGCTTTTGAACCCTTTTCTCTCCTGGAGGAGAGGGGTTCAGGGATAGGGAAGGACTCGTCCCCGTGCTCGGCTTGCCTCAGCCGACCGGCGACACAGGGTTAAGCTGGAGCTTTTCCCTATCTCCACAGCATAAGTGCACTCACTCAGCACCTCCATCGGGTGCTCTGGCTACTTCCTGTATCCAGACATTTCTGAGGCTGTAGGATTTGCCTGTGGGGACTCTAACTAATTTCCTACCTTACGATCTCTTTTCATTATTGTGTTTTCCAGGATTTGATTACTCTTCTTCATTGAAAAGATCACTAGCTGACTTGTAATAATGTGGTCCCATTCAACACCTATCAATGGGAGTTGGCTTTACTGAAAAGACATGATATCAAGGCATGAAGCAATAGCTCTTGCTCCATCTGCTTTCCTTGCACTAGCAGCGCCTCGTAAGGAGAATGGCCATTACAATGGTTTTGGTCCACTTCCACCCTCACCTTTTTCCTGCTATTGCAATGTTTCTGGTTCATGATATTGCATATTTCCCCCTAAGCATCACAATTTTGTTTTCAGAAGACACCAGACCCTGATGTTTTTGCTGTTTCGGGAAGAAGCAATTCAAATAAATACACCAGGTCCAGTTCAGAAAGATGATGCAACATGATAGAGCACATAACATTTTCTCTCTCCCTTTGCTGACAATTTCATAATTGTTCATAACTGTTCCAGCATAAACATGTCTACTGTATGCAAAACCAAAGACCATTAATAATTTTCTAGTTCTGCAGACAGTGTTATTTTGCAAGGTTCTTGTGAACACATTTTAGTTGCAATTCCTCTTCCAATGTTGTAAACCTCATGTATTACTAGTTTTGCAAAACTAATCATTCCTATATCAAAATCAAGGTAAGTGCTAAAGTGGTTTATTCTGCATATACCTGATGTGCAACTTAGATCACAACATATGTAATTACTAGATTTCATACTACATGGCTGTAGGTGAACAAGGTCAATTCAACTCTGAAGGCTTTCTGGAAACATGTTATGCTGTTTGTCAAGGGTTAGAGCTGGGCCGGCTCCAGACAAATGACAGCTGCTCTCTATTACCCACCCTCCCTTCTCCCCTCTTTCCCGAGAGGGGAAAGAGAAAAAGAGTAAGGGAGAGAGACTTAGGGATTAGAAAAGAAAACCGCTTTAACGAGAATAATAATAATAAAATGAAATGTATACAAATATATACAATACCAATACCAAAGCAGCCCACCTGATGGTAACCCTGTCACTGTTACCACTGATGCTGTGAGCAGACACTGGGGAAGGCCCAAACTGGACTCAGCAGCAGACGGGAACCAGAATCAGGAGCTGGATTCTCAACTGGATTCAGGAATGTTCAGCCTGGGACTGAAGGCAGAATGGACAGAGTCCCCCTCAGACTTTGGCCATTGAAGAAGAAAGCAAGAGGGAGAAAGACTCTCAGCTTTATACCGAATATGATATCTGTGTGATGGAACACCTTGTTGGTCAGTGTAGGGTCACCCATCCTGTCCGCTCCTCCCTGCAGGTGCAGCCTCTAACTTACAGCACCCCCACTGTGGTACACAAAAGTCAGCAGTGACCTTGGTCTTCACAGGAGCAAGTATAAGCAAGAGCCTTTCTGCTCACCAATCCCTGGTAGTGACTGTAAACATCAAGTGTTTTCACTTCTCGAAGCAGACACTGTCTGCAAAAATATGCCATTATTCAATTTATGTCAGCAGATTCAAATAAATATAACAATAAAATAATTATTAAAAAACATCCCATGGATTGTTCCTTTCAGAAAAAAAGTGGTTTTCGTTCTTTAACAAGTATTTTTGGGCCATGACATTTTCCATGTTTCCTTTATTGTTTGTTTTACTTAAAGCTAGTCTTTCTTTTGGCTTCCATCATGTGTCCTTCACTTCAAACACAAGTTTTCTGAACAGTATTTAGAAACCTTTCCCTACTGTTCAGTAAATGAATTTGATGCAGACTTCTACTGAAGGTGATACTCAGAGGTCTCCCAGGTGGTGCTTGGGGAACATGTTTCCACTTCTGTGCAAGCATTAGATGATAAGCAAATAAAGGTTTAAAAGGGTAAAAAAAATCCAAAGGATGAGTTCATCAGACATGCCCCTTTAACAGGCCTGTTGCCTTTATTCCTTTAAAAATTACACACCAGACAATGTTGAACTGGACTTACTATCTGTCTTTCAATGGTTTCTCTAAAACAAATAATTTCTTCATACATTGAAATATCAAATATCTTTAGAAAACTTTCTATTCTGTCTTGTAAATTAAAATCTGTCCTCAGAAATGCTAAATAAGATCTTCTTGAGACACTTTGGAAAATCACTAACAATATGATGATCATGGAACAGATCCTTCTAGAAGCTATGGGAAGGCACATGGAAGACAGAGAGGTGGTTTGAGACAGCCAGCATGGCTTCACCAAGGGCAAGTCCTGCCTGACCAACCTAGTCGCCTTCTATGATGGAGTGACTACATCAGTGGACAAGGGAAGCACTATGGATGTCATCTATATGGACTTCTCTAAGGCCTTTGACATATTCCCCCACAACATCCTTCTCTCTAAATTGGAGAGGTATGGATTTGATGGGTGAACAGTTCAGTAGATAATGAATTGGTTGGATGGTCGCATCCAGAGTGTAGTGGTCAATAACTCGATGTCCAGGTGGAGATCAGTGACAAGTGGTGTCTCTCGGGGGTCCATACTGGGACCAATGCTATCTAATATCGAGTGCATCCTCAACAAATTTGCAGATGACACCAACCTCAGTGCTGCAACTGATGCATCTGAGGGATGGGATGCCATCCACAGGGACCTGAACAAGCTGGAGAAGGAGGCCAGTGTGAACCTCACAAGGTTCAACAAGGCCAAGTGCAAGGTCCTGCACCTGGCTCAGCGCAATACTGGGTATCAATCCATGCTGGGTGATGATGTGATTGAGACCAGCCCTGAGGAGAAGAACTTGGGGGTACCGGTGGATGAAAGGCTGGACATGAGCCGACACTATGTGCTTGAAGCCCAGCAGGCCAACTGTATTCTGGGTTGCCAGCAGGTTGAGGGAGGTGATTCTCCCTGTCTACTCCGCCCCAGTGAAACGCCTCCTGGATACTGCATCCAGCTTTGGAGGCCTCAGCAAAAGAAAGACATGGAACTGTTGGAGAGGGTCCAGATGAGGGCGACAAAAGTGGTCAGAGGGCTGGAACACCTCTTCTATGAAGAAAGGCTGTTGAGGTTGATCAGCGTGGAGTAGAGAAGGCTCCTGGGAGTCTTTATTGTTGTCTTTCAATACCTAAAGGGGGCCTAGAAAAAAGACATGGACAATCTTTTTAACAGGGCCTGTTGCAATAGGACAGGTGGTGATGGATTCTAGAAGAGGGTAGATATAAGGAAGACATATTTTGCAATGAGGGTGGTGAGACACAGAAACAGGTTGCCCAGAGATGTGGTAGAAGCCCCATTCCTGGAAACATTCAAGGTCAGGTTGGACGAGGCTCTGAGCAACTTGATCTGGTTGAAGACGTCCCTGTTCACTGCAGCGGTTGAACTAGATGACTTGTGAAGGTCCCTTCCAACCTACAACTTTACATGATTCTATTAGAAGAATAAACTTTCTTTGTAATCGATTTTTTGTTCTGTCTATTACTGGTGTGAATTATGACATTTTGCAACACCACTGGTTGAATTATGGTTTATTTCCTATGTGCATATATGCTTTGTTAAGCAAACTTGTTAATTCTATGTGGAGGAAGGAAATGTCTCCATACAACAGGGAGTCATGCCATAGTTATGCTATTCCTGGTTTAATGTTGTCCATCATCTGTGGAGGGTTCTGCCGTGGGCTAATTTTACTTGAGAACACCCTGAGGGAGTAGAAAAGACTGTGCTGTATTTAGAGTTATATAGGGGAAAAAGAAAATGCTTTTTAAAAACTTGCTAATATGAGCAATGGAAGTGTTGGCGAACTAAATTAAAGCCATGTAATGAAACATAGTAGTACTGCCACAGGTCTGCCAAGTGGCTATGATATGCAAATCAGAATATACATATAGTTTGGCTGCAGAGAACCTACTGCAAGTCCCAGCTGGTGGCTACTCTAATGATTCAGAGACTGTAGGGCTGGATTAATGCAATGCATTTACATAAATATATAGCTATCCTCCTTGGCCTTTAGCCCACTAGAACATCTACTCTAGTTGTGAAACATCTAGGTCCTTTCCTGACAATGATCTTGAATGTATTTCCAAAATCTAATATCAGAATGTTTGTCTTATTAACACTTTATAACAGTAATAAACAGAACTTTTCTACTGTTTTCTTACCATAATGAGTGCTCTTGGGATTTATTGCTTTCTTTTTAAACCAATTATTTGGAAAAAAAATAGTGACTCCAGGATTGATTTATACAAATACATTAATTTTCACTATAATTTTGTGTGTCAGGTGTAATAAATACTAACCTTAATAAGTCATAATCTTCCTATTCTCAAAGAATTATGTTACCTATCTGATGAACTGCAAGGTTACAGCATTGCAGGAACAGACTCGAAGGGGTTTAGGAGACCAGAAATAGGTTAGTTTCTTGTAGAGTGGATGAGAATGTAATGATCAAGTGAGAAATTGTGGGTTTGTGGACAAAAAAAAAAAAACCAGACAAACACCTGGGAGTCTGCACAGAGAAGACCAGATGTTTTGCAAAGGGATCTGAAGGTGTTTAAGCAAGAGACTGGTTTGGTCTAGAGAGAGCACTATTTAATCTTCAGTAAAGTAGAAATAGTATTACAGGAAATAGGCAATGACATGAGACTAAAATCTTTAGTGCCAAAGGTAGTTTCTGAAGTCATTATGACACAAAATTGTTAATAAGTGAAGCTGTTTATGTTAATGACCCAGAGAGCATTGCGATTCTGAGTTCATTCTGTATTAAAGCAAATGACTTTATGAAGATGCAGTGGAGTGTGAGGGTTTTTAATGGGATTTCAGAAGAGAATTTGAGAGCCTATGTATATGAATTCATACATTCTAAAAATGAAAGACATCTACGAGGCCATTTGCACTGGCCAAGCATAGTAAAGGCAAGACAGAGAAATCTCAGTGGATTTTCTTGCAATTTTCCCATCCAGTTTCCTCTCAATAGCAATGTCTGGTCCTGTGTTGAAACTGTGAGTAACCCATCTTTCAGCGCTTCTCTGGGGAGGCCTTTATCTATTAAAAGAGATTGGCAGTAGAAGGAATTATAGCTCTCCCAGACAAACGGAGGCAGGGAGTTGCAAGGTTATGGGTGTAGCAGCTAATTGCCCTCAACCAATTTTGCACGCTTAGTCTGATGTGCTTTGGTCACACCATTGATCCAATGAGGGTTACTTCAGTTGATACCGAGGTACAAGCAGGGCACTTGTGTGATGGGTTCTCCCACTAAAGCCAGTCTGCAGCAATGTTTAGCATTCACCGTTTCCAGGGCACGGCTGGCAGGAACTGTTTAGGTTCAGGCTTGCAAGAGCAAAAAACCCTCTGCTGAGCTGCCTGGGAATAGGATGCAGTCCTCTGTCAGTGCTTTACACTTTTTTGGGGACATTTATGTGCTAATCCCATGGGAGAACTAGCTGCTATAAATGCCATACCTAAGCAATCTTCTGGGTTTTGAGGTCCTTTTTAGAATTAGAGGACAGACATTTCTGAAACATGAGGGGGCTGTCAGTATTGCCACTGCATAGCTACTTCTTTTATTTATTTTTCTTGTGGTTAGGGAGGAAGAAAGAAGAAAATGTGAATGAAGCTGTTCTGGATAAAATAATCTTCCTGCTTATTCTGATGGATTTTGCTGGAATGGTTACTCTGATAAAACATCAGCATTAGGCTTTGCCATGAGAACAGTCTGCCTGGAGTCAGCAAGGAGCAGAGAGAAGGAGGAGAACATGAGCGTTTAAGAGTGTTCTGATTTTGGGAAATCCAGAAAAGATGACTCAGTGTGAGACTCTGCCATAAATGGAAACTTCCCTTGTGTCTGTTATCAGCAACAATGTACCTTAATGAGATTTACAAAATGCAAGAAAAAAATAAGTGACATTAAATTGGTTTTTGAATAGCAACTTTAAGTATCTAATGTTACTTCTGGACCACTTGCAGGTTAAGAACAGGGAATAGGGTGTATTGTAGCAGAGGTGGAAAGGCAATAATCTTTAAATGTCTGGTAGTGACTTTAGAAAGTGATTATGGACTAAGTAATTTCTCCATACACCATATCTGACTGTAATAATCAAAATTGCCTGTGACGTATGATTATATTTGGCAACAATCACTATTTCCTGCTGTAGTGTGAAATTAACACCACACACTGTAGCTGTGGCATTTATTGAACACAAGGGAGCTGATTATAGCTCCATAAACTTGAAGACAACCTCTGTTATTACTTAATTAGCATCAGTATTTGTGCATAAATTAGAAAAGCATTTACAATCACTTCCCTGGTTAAAGGTGTAACAGAATCTTCACTGTACCTCCTATAATATAAATAAGAACCTCAGACTTGGAAAGATATGTTGGAAAAAACAAGTCTGGCTTGTTACTTTGCAGAGCGCATTTCAGAAATTTTTTCTTGCTGTTCTTAATATTGACTTAGTATATATTCCTCTGAGTCTTTCCTAAAATGGGTTTTCATACAAAATAAATCTACATAGAATACTAAATTTTCATTTTGTTCCCTTCTCTATTTTCCTCCTCCCTGCCCACTGCATTGGTCAAAGACTTTTTTTACCTACAAGTGCAATATTTTCTTTGTTCAAACACAGAATCCTCTAACACCACCAGGAAGGAACATTTTCTCTCTTCTTTTGAGAAAGCTGTTCAGAAAGCATCTGGTTTTATGTTGTGAATTGGCAAACAGTATTGCAGATATGAACCTGATTGAGTTCAAATACTTGTCCATTTGCAACAGGAAGTTAGCTAGCAAACAAATGCAGGCTAAAATGGTTTAGCTGGGGTTTTGCCCCAAAACTGCTTTGTTCAGTATCTGCTAAGCACGGACTGGCAGGGCAGTGATGTCGCTCTTTCAGGTGGAGGGAGAAAACACTGTGAAGTTAATCACAGACTAAAAATGGCCTGAGAAGGAGGCTAAGAGAGGAAAAATAAATGGAAGTGTTTCACTGGTGTTTGCTGCGCATACCTTCCTATAGTTTCTCCCAATCTATTTTCTCTTTTCCTTCCCACTGAAAATGTAAGATTTTTATTTCCTGTTTGACACTCTTGGCATATTTTTAGATGCTTCAAGAGAATTATCTTCTTCAAAGACAAGCTTTAAGGTGAACATGCCTATATTTTGCATGTACTATGTATTGAAAAAAATACTTGTATTTGTCCACGTCACTCACGAATAATCTTGATTTTTTTTTCTTTAATTTTTAATGAGGAATAGAGAAATAACAATATTAGTGAATCTGAGGTTTCTGCATGTTTTAAGCAATTTTTCTGGATCTCCTACCAGTGGAGATAATACAGCATTTCTGCTGCATCACCAAAACAGAAGATCGTGAATGAAAGATTCCATTTTTAATTCCCTTGACATTAATGGAAAGTATTTTTGGAACATAACTTCCAGAAGGCTTTTTTCTCAACTGAGAATTGAGTCCACGCTCCTCAGTCGGTTCCTTAGGGGGCTGTCTTCCCTAAACAGAGGGAGAACATGCAACTTATTATCAGATTAGTTTACAAAAGTTTTATGGAAAAATATACTGGAAGTTCTAGAAATAATACATCAATAAGCAGTGAGGGAATAAGTAGCTAAATGTAGCTCATGATAGCTGCTTAGCCAAAACTTTTAATAATATACAGGAAAAAGTGTCCATGCCTTCTGTATGCGCTTTTCCTTTAAAACTATGCTTCTTTGAAAGAGTGTTTTACATGGAAATTGTATGGTTTGCAGCGTACAGAGAAGCGGAATACCATTGTTTTTCTCAGTAAGTGCTTCTTGCCAATAACTCATGAGGTTTTTGGCTCCAGTTCCTGATTCTTTGCCTATGCCTGACAGTCAGTGAATCATATCAATACAAAGGTCAACCTCAGGTTATGTGTGCTCTCTAAGAGTATCAGACAGAGGCCTTGCTCTCCTCTGAAAGCTGCGGAGATTACACCTGTCCTTCTCATGAGACATTCATCAGAGTTGTCCCCTGATTTCCAAATGGATGGAGATCGCAGGACTGACTTGATTTTCTTCTGTGAGAGTGAGGATGTGATGTCATTCTGAAAGGTATGTTCCCTTCTAAATTTGACTGGAGGGAGGATTTGTTTCAACAGAAATAACTAAGCCAGAAAAGTAGAAAAAAACCCCAGACAAATCTCTTCCATAAGAGTGTATCTGTAACCATGAATGAGTGTGAGGCCTTGATGAATCTCAAAAAGTATAACTTGGAGAAAAGCACTGAATTATATTTGGATCACTATATCGTATCTTTGCACCTTGGTTTTGGTTTTTATTTTAATCCAATAACAAAGATGACTCTGCATTGCTGACAGTGGCTGTAATTTGCATAGTTCCTTCCAGTCTGTAAAATTTCATTGATTTTGGCTCGTATCTTCGCAGTATTTCTCTCCAATTTTAAGCTGTAGCGTAAGGGTTGATTTTATTCATTTAGCCTCTCTCATGATTCCATTAGTATCAGGTAACTTCTATTGTAAAAAATGCCTGGATAGTTGTAACTGAACTCCAGGCAATACTTTTCAAAACAGGCAAAGACCAGTAATTTCAACCTCTTTACTGAGAAATTAAAATACCCCATTGAATTTTTTCCTACTTCTATTACTTTCCATTGTTTGGTTGATCAATGATGCTGGAAGAATGTTAATGTGGCAGTATTTTATACCTTGTCTAGGTCAAGAAAACATATTAAACTTAATCATAATAATTGGGTGTTTCATCTGTTGAGCAAATAATCTACTGCTGGCCAGGACTTTGCAATTAGCTTAAATAAAGATGAATCATGCTAAGCTTCACCTCAGGTAGTTAACTTTCTAAAAATCATCTGTGCCCTAAACCATGCAGTACTTCAACAGTTGCCAAAGGGCATAATAGATGGTAAAGGTTACAGGAAAGTTGTCCAGGAGCAACAGTGTCACACAACACAATCATGGTAGGAGTGTGTAGCATTGCATATTCAGGTGGAAGGTGGCTGCCTTTCAGGTAGAAGGTGGCTTTGAAAACCCTGTCCCAGATATTAGTCCCCTTCTGAAAATAAAATGCAGGTACTTGAAGAATGAGCTGACTGTCTGGGAAAAAACTGGTCTGGGAGGCCAAAGGCATTCCCGCTCTGCTACAAACCAGGGATGGATCTTAAAAGAGAGTATTTTCTTCCCTGGGTGCGTATGACAACCTCTGGTCACGTGAGAGGAAGAACCAAAAACTCTGAGAAGTTAAGTAAGATCCCATTCATTGCTGGGGCTGCCACTGCTAAAATTTTGCCCTCATGACATCTTTGATGTCTAAATGCAAATATTTCATCTTTTTAAATAAATGACAAACAGATTAATTATACTATTGGCTGTACCTTCTCTCTACCTCTTTTCTCCACTTCTGGTTTTCTAAGAGAGATTAGGTCCACTGGCTCCACCAGTTCCACACAGTTCCCTCTGATTTTACTGCGTGCTAAGGGGGAAAAACACCCCTCTTCTCTACCCAGCAGCAGAAGTAGGAGTGTATGCTTTGCTCCTGCCCTTCCTACTGAGTAACACTTTCTGCAACTGTAAGTACAGGTCGGATTGGGATCTTGGTAGACTGATTTCTACATTGCCAGGTCGTTGAAAATCTGGCATGCAAGTCTGTGGAGAGAAAAGGTCCATAATAAATATTTTGGAGAGGCGTGAGAGTGGAAAAAACATATTGAATGTTTACGATAGAATTTGAAGACTAGTCCTGCTTGTTTGAGTGCTCATGCAATCATGCCTGTAATTCAGGAATCTGCTTGCTTTTCCTGTTTGGGTTTGTTATGCCAGCAATGGTTCGCTGTGCAGTCTGTATACTTGTCAAGGCTGAGAGCTCTCTTTTTCCTTCTGTACTCCTGTGAAGTGCCAAACGCTCATGTGGGTGCTCTAAAATAGTAAAAACGAATAAGAATAAGAATCTTGTAACTTTCTTTCACATGGGGATTGACAACAATAGAAATTGTTCTAGGAAAATATACTGTATTTAGGAACCAGGAAATAACATTTGTGATTTAAGCTTCCTTTATTCAAGTGGTATTTTATTATGCATGCTCCTTTTTTCCAGTTTTATTTTGCTGTTACAGGAAATAATGGCATTTCCCATACCCAGGAGAGAGACCACAGAGGGCTACAGTAAATAATAGACTGCTAAATAAATCAGATTCAATCTGTCTTTTGCATATATCTGCCATGTTTTATTCTGTTCATGTTTCTGCTATTCATCTACTGATGACAAAAACTCCCACTGGTGTAATGCAAGATGTCCACAAGTATTACAAATATCTCTTCATAGATCTCTGTTGAGGAATACAGTATGGGGTCAACTCAAAGTCAGTCCTAAATTATTAATGAAAACAAATATATTATTTGCACAGAGAGTCACAGTCCATCCCTTAGTTAAAAAAAGATTTATAAAGATCTTAACACCAGAAATAATGTACAAAACAAAACAATAACTTTATTTATCAGGGAGAACTGTTTGCCATCTCCAGGAAATACATCTTATTTCAGTGAGTTGTGAAAGGAACATGAGAGGAAGGGCGGGGAGGGGGGGGCTGTACAGAATGTGCTCTTAAGATTTCTTATATGAATCGTCTCACAGTAGTGAAGGATGGTGGATATCCCACAACAGCTTTGTGGAGAAGATAAATGAGGAACAACAGTTTTAACTGCAGATTCTATGCATTAAGGGGGAAATTAAAATGCTTCCTTTACAATTAACTGAAAAGTTTATCAGTGCAGTCCTGTCTTTTGCTTTAATGAAACATAGTTTATCTGCAAATGGCATCTTTAAGAGGAGAAAAAAATTTTTTCTCAACTGCTAGTAAGGGGAAAAAATTCAATACTGTTGTAGAAGTGCAGGCTGGAGGACCCTGACATTGCAGGAGAGAACATCTTCACAAAACAGTTATGAAGACTGATGCCTCTGATAAACTGAGATGAGGTGCTGGCCAGAAGGTTAAATTAGAATTCAAGTTCACAGACAGCAATAAAACGTACTGAAGTTTGGGGAAGGAGAATGTTATTACCTAAGAATAATGATTTTCTTTATATCCAAGCTGATATCTGCTTTCATTAATTCAAAATGCCTGTAAAGATGTCTTTATGCATTTTGTGGTCTGTTGTTTTATTGATTGCCTTGATTGCCTTCTCGCCTCCATCAGATCCTTGCTAATATATCTTCACTGTTAAAAGAAAAAGGAGAATTGGACTCTGGAGTAAACCTGCTTTAGTTTACTCTGCTGGAATTATGGAATCAAACATTGAATTCTATGGATTTATTCTGTATTTCCTTAAAAGCATACTCTGTCTCTGGTGTTGCTTACACTACTGGAGCTACGTTTTTGGTCTACAGATTTGCACTAGTGTGAAAAAATAACAGAAATTTAGGATGAGGTAGTCATACAGGAATAAACATTTTTTTGGAGTGCAAAATTATGCAGCTGAATTTGAGCAGTATGGGCATTCATATATTAACTATCAGCAACTATCCAGACCTTCCCATGGTGCAATCTAAGAAATTTGTCTTTCAGCTAGAGATGTTCTGATAGCAAATGCAGATACACGTATGTACTCACCTCTAATTAAAATATGCCTTTACATATTTAGTATATACCATTATGATAAAATTTGCATAATAGTTCTTTTCCATCTACAGTCATGAGAACATGATTTGAATTTTAAATTTTGAATCATACCTCCACAATGCGCCCCAAGACTAAAGTAAATTTATCTCATTCATAGAGGTGCAGTGTGGTTGCCTCTTGCCTCTATGCCAGTAAATAGATGAGGTTGTAATCCAATTATAATTTGAGGTAAATTTTGTTTTGGCTAGTTTCTATCGATTGATTGAAATTTCATTAAATGTGGTTAAGTGATATCATTTATATGAGAAAGCATATATGCAGGGAAATTTTTGTATTAGTGTAACTTGCTTAATTACTTACCACACTCTAACATATGAAATGATGGTTAACAACAAGCATACTATAACAGTCACTAGGATCATGATGGAGTGTAACATTGTTATTGTGGTTCTCCCCCACTCATGGGCTTCTGGGTAACAGGGTACGACTCCCCTTCCTGGGTCACACAACAATCTATTGGAAAATTCAAATACGGATTGTGAAAGGTAGTGTACCAAAGCGTTAAGTCATTCCCTTAATGTACCTGTCTCCCACCTCCCCTATTTGGTGGGGACAATAACGACAAATATCTCTTGTGTTGGACCAGAGAATTGAGGTGCCCCTTTGGCACACCTGGCTCCTATTCCCCTCCTTATCGTCTTGGTCGGTCAGTCAACCTTCCTACCATCTGGTACACTAGTACTTGGGTCATGGCCCCGAGGGGGGATACCAGAATCTTAAAATCTAGCAAGTTCTGGATGTGCACAAACCAAAACATTACATCACTTGAGTCAGGCCAAAATGGAAAAGTACCTGACAAAAGTCAATTATCTTGAACCCTACAAATAGTGATCCAAAATGAGACCCTTTGAGCTCTCCTGGATCACGGCAGGCTATGTCCATCATCTCCTCTGCCTCTCAGGACCATCTACCACCAAAGTCAACACAAGGCCTGGGCGAGACCACCTCCAATCCACTGAGAAATAGAAATGCATTGTATTTGCTTTAAACTTGAAGGGGGAAACTTTAACTATAGGCTAGCCTCTTTTAACCACTTCCCTACCTACTTAGGTGCTTGATTCGATGCATTTACTTTTATGAGTGTGAGCATATATATATTTCACTGGATTGAAGTATTTCTTTCTGGTTTAGTGTTTTGTGTTTTTTATATATATATATATATATATATATATATATATATATATATATATATATATATATACACACACATATACCATGATTTAAGATCCCTTGCAGTAAGTTAGTGGGAATCTTGTCGCTATTTTGCTTTGTTACACTTGTTGATCTTTAAGCTGTATATACATATATATACAATACCAATACCAATCCCAACCCCCCTGATGGCAATCATGTCACTGTCACCACTGATGCTGTGAGCAGACACTGGGGAAGGCTGAGACTGGGCTCAGCAGCAGATGGGAACCGGATTCAGGAGCTGGATTCTGGAATGCATGGATTTGGATCTAAGACAGAATGGACAGAGTCCTCCTTGGACACTGGCAAGAACCTTGTGATCCCTCAGCTTTATACCGAATATGATGTGTATGGAATGGAATACCTTGTTGGTCAGTGTAGGGTCACGCATCCTGTCTGCTCCTCCCTGCAGGTGTGGCCTCTAACTTACAGCACCCCCACTGTGGTACACAAAAGTCCGCAGTGACCTTGGTCGTCACAGGAGAAAGTATAAGCAAGAGCCTTTCTGCTCACCAATCCCTGGCAGTAACTGTGAACATCAAGCGTTATCACTCGTTGAAGCAGACACTGTCTGCAAAAATACGCTGTTAACTGCAGACAGTGCAGTCAGTTAGAAGAGACTGAGCTGAAAAGTGAAATCACTGAACAGAATTAGTTCTGTTCTAACTCAAACCAGGACTCACCATAACTCCAGACATCCTTCCCTCTACTTTCCCCAGCTTTATATGCTGAGCGTGATGTCATGTGGTATGCAATATCTCTTTGCTCAGTTGGGGTCAGCTGTCCCTGCTGTGTCCCCTCTAAACTTGTGCACCTCTAGCCTACTCGCTGGTGGGGTAGCTTGAGAAGCAGAATATGCCTCGACTGTGTTTAAGCACTGCTCAGCAATAACAAAAAAATCTCTGTATTATCAACGCTGTTTTCAGCACAAATCCAAAACACAGTCCCATACCAGCTACTGTGAAGAAAATTAATTCCACTCCAGCCAAAATCAGGATAGGTCTTCATTCACAACAAAGTCAGCCCTAAGTTTTACTAGTGCAAGTCTCAATGAGGTCCATGAATGCTAGTGTAGATTGACGTCAGCAGAAAGAGCAGAATAATTTCCTGAAGAACCACCTTCTTGCAACCGGAAGCATCTGTATTTGATAATTCCTATGTCACGTACTGGAGACACCTTTTCTGGAACAGTACTGTTCTTGTATTAAAATATTACAGAACTTTAAAGAGTAGTCTGTATATATCCCCTCTCCTTTTCCCTTCCTTCTTCGAAAGAACATTTGATATTGAAAAATACCACCAGTGTAAGGAAAAACTATCACAAAAAAGAAAACATTTATTTTATTCTGTCTCTGGACAGATGTTCATGAGACAAGCACATCTAGCGGTCAGTACTTACGAATCAGTTTATAGAATTGGTGATCTAGGTGGCACAATACATTTCCTGCATGCTGTTTGACCCTTGAAAGGGAGACAGTCCCAACTCAAATCCTTTCCTCACAGAAAATTGTTCTCATAAAGTGTCTCCTGAGGTCCAAAAGTGAATTAATTTGGTGTTTACTGACAAAATGTTTCTTTCAAATTCACTTTTTAAACACCAGGGGTCAAATTCATTACTCATTAACTAAAGTGAAGTAATTGGATTGCAAATGTGTTTTACAATGCATTGCTGCCAACCCATCTGTGAAGGAGAAAAGCATAACAGCATGATCTGTATGTTGAAGCCCACACACCTCCCATTCAAATTTAGGCAAGTTCTATTCTCTTTGATTTCAGTTTTCATTGTTTTGATAGCTGAGTACTCTCATCAATAATGTGTATACCAGGTATCTACAGAGTTTTCTTGTATCTATCTTGTTTTTCTTGTGTTTGGTCTATAGCAAAGTACCTAATGAAATGCAAACTGCAAGTCTAGAATATATTGGCATTAAAGACAGGACAAAATTTGCAGAGCAATGAACTTTTTGAATTACTGAGTATGTAAACACAATGAGTGATAAACTAAATGTGTAGGAAGAAGTCCTTTGTCTCCTAATTCACAATGTGGTTTTGATGGCTAATATTTGTGGTTGGTAGTGTTTGAATATTCTGAGGCATGTTGTGTAACACTGATGATCCCTCAGTGACAGTCTCCTCCAGTTTCAACTTGAATCTTTGCTAGGAGGTGGAAGGAGCAAATGAGGCTATCATAGAAGTTAATGAAGTGCAGATAAGCAAGGGCTGAACGGAACTCCTCTGCTTATAAGCACAGCAGAACTGATTTTTTGTGTTATGCTCGTTTCAGAAATCACTTTCTTGTTGGCTACTACTCATACTGAACTTCAATATTAATTTTCTCCCCTCTTCTGTTTGTCTGGAAAACCATCACCTACAAAGAAGAAGTTACATCATAATGTAAGGTTCCTTTTCTCTTCCAAAGTCCTCCAAAGAAAAATTTTGCAGCCAGAGCTGGTCTTACACTCTTTCTCTTGACATGACTTGCACAAATACAGTCTCAAGTAACTAGCAATAAGCATTCAAAATACATCCATGAAAATGTTGCTTCGCTAGCTAACATACCTCTTGTTCCAAGACTAAGATCCCATTCCTCAAGAAAGATATCAGATGCTCTACTCCACTTCTAATATGGTCCATTACTGGGACCTTTGCCTGGGAAATAATCTCTACCAGCTTGTCTAGAAAACACCATAGTATCTAGTATAGTATCTTACAAAGTAAATGAACTGATCTATGTTTCTAGCTAGGAATACTACCTGGTGAAACTGGAAATTATTCTTGAAAGGTCTCCACCCAGAGAAAGTACTCCATCCAACGGAATGGTAGCTAACACCCATGTAGGCCTATAACAGGTTTCCGTGCAGTAGACAGCCTGTAAAGCTGCCTATTTGTTTTGCCTTTCCCTTGTAGAATTGAGTAGGTTTAATTGTGGGCTATTACTGCCATTCCCACATAAAAATAAGTTTTCCAGAAAGCTCAGAGGGCATGCCTGAGAATCACCTGAGAATCATCTCCTATCTATACTGAGATAGGATGATGTAACATTTTGATAATATTTAATTACAGTACCACAATCCTGTAATCAAATATAGTTAAAGATGGGAGTCCTAAAGGTTCTGCTTATTGCCAGTGTAACATTTCTCCCGCATCTACAGCAAGACTGCCCTGTTACTTGGTGACTATGCCTTGGTATGTACCCTGCTCTGTCTCTCTCTGTTTGGTAGATGGGTCCAAATGTTTCTTTTAAACTCTTTTCCAGAGGCCAGAGCTTTTAACAATGTTCTTGCTTTGATTTTGTTTGATCTCTTCCTTTTCTAAAACATAAACCAAGTTTGTTGAAATTGGGGCTAGTCTTGGCTCCTCTTGCCTTTCATTAGGCATGGCTATGTCTGTTGTAGGCAGCTGAGGGGTTGATGGGGATGCTGAAGTACTGCAATATGCTCTCAAGGATAGTAGGCTTTCCACTATTGCCTAAGGCTGTTTTGCTCATGCTGCTGTGCAGTTCTGCTCTGCATCCACAAGCATGTTATGCGCGCACACACTCACCCCTATACATACCTAGAGCTGACACAATCCTGGACTTGCTCTGATGTTTCTTGGTTGCATCGTTGTGTTGAGTGTGTGCCTGGCAGGGTTTTTTGTACTGAGGGAGGGGGCTACTGGAACGGCCCCTGTAAGAAGTTTCGAGAAACAACTCTGTCTCCAAGTTCATCCCGCCTGTCGCCAGTTGGCTGAGGCAAGCCAATCACGGAGACGTGCCCTTTCCTATCCCTGAACCCCTCTCCTCTGGGAGAGAAAAGGGTTAAAAAGCAGAGATACGAAAAGGAAAAGAAAGATTTTGTGAGACCTCTGAACGTTTGGAAAACTGAAACAAACTTTAATAAAACTAGAACAAAATATACAATATGCACGGGAAAACCAATGCAAAATCTGAGGGTTTGTACAGGATGGAAAGGCGAGGGTTAAACGCGAATAAGAGAGAAAGGGGGACGGTGCCACGTGGAGTCCGAAATGGCATCGCCACGTGTGCGCTTTCGTGGAGTAAACAAAGGGAAACCGCGGCTGTTACGAACGCGGGGCTCCAACGTGCAAAGCGCTGTTCCTACCAGTTCTGGTCGTGCAGTTTGTAGAAGCGAAGCAGCAAGAAGCGGCAGCGCTGGTGGCAGAGAGGGTACGGCGTTACAGCAGCAGGCAAAGAGCAGCCTCCAGGCGAGCAGTCTGTCCCAGGCGGCACAGCGGGGGCTTCCCCGGCACACAGCTTCGCTCCACTCCGGCAGCGCGGGGGAGCCGCAAGTCTGGAGAAGCCTCTTCCCGGAGCGAAGCTGAGGTCCGCAGCGCTTCTCGCAGCGCAGAGCCGGAAGTGTCCGGAGAGCGAAAAGACCCCAAAAGCCGAAAAGCCCCAGAGCCCGCGGCTCTTAAAGTCACAGTACGCTCGCGAGAAACTTTCTCAACCAATGAGATGTGTAGTCATAGCATGGAAGGGAATAGTCCAATTGGTCAGTTTAAAACAAAAGCTTTCAAGCAGTTTTTTTTTTTTTCTTCAAACTGCCACACCACCTCTGGCCAAGGCTGAGCCAATCAGCACCTCTGTAATAAACATATTTAAAAGGCAAAAACCTCTTGGGCAAGTTCTTTTCGTTTCGGGAACTTTTTGTTTGTTTGTTTTGCAGAGGAGTAGGAAGAGCAAGTAACAATACATGTGGACACTGAGGTCAGTGAGGAAGGAGGTGGGGAGGCACGCTGGAGCAGCCATTCCCCTTCAGCCCATGGTGAGATGGCAGGCTGAGCCCTTGCAGCCCTTAGAGATCAATGGTAGAGTCCTGTCTGCAGCCCATGGAGAACCCTACCGTGGAGCAGGTGAGTGATCCTGAGGAAGGCTGTGACTCTGAGGGGAGACTGCACTGAGGGATTTTGTTGCTGAGAGAACCACAGCCTGTGGAATGAACCCATGCTAGCTGGAGAAGTTTGTGGATGACTGTCTCCTGTGGGAGTGACACCACATTGCTGTAGAGGAGGGCTGTGAGAAGTTTCCCAGAGGAGGAATGAGCAGCAGAAACAACGTGGAATGGACTGGAACTGACTGCAACCCCCATTTCCTGTCCCCCTGCACTGCTGAGGGGTGGGAGGTAGCAGAGCTGGGCCCAGGAAGAAGGGAAGGGTAGGGAGAAGATATTGTTAAGATCTGGTCGTATTTATCACTGTCCTACTCTGATTCAACTGGTGAATTTGTAGCAGTTTGTTTAAATCAAATTGATTTTGTTTCCCCAGGTCAAGTCTGTCTTTTGCCCATGATCCATGAGTGAGCCCTCCCTGTCCTTTGTCTTGACCCTCAAGCCTTTTGTTGTATTTTCTGCTCCCCATCGCACCGGACGTGGGGAGGAGTGAGTGAGTGAGCAGCTGTGTGGTTGCTTTGTCATATACATAGTTGGAATGCCAGTGGCTCATTTTTCATGATACAAGACATTTTGCCAGCCCTTGTACCAGAATTTCTTGTGAAAATTAAAAATGCCAAGGCATGAATATGCCTGGTACATTTTTTCCTTTTCAGACATTTAAGCACCCCTGGTTTGGGGTGGATCTTTAATCTGACAACTATAAGAGGCTCAGTTGCTGATGTGTTTGATTTGAGACTTCTGGTAATTAACAACCATGTGGATTAAGCCCTCAAGAGTTTAATAATCTTGTACAGAAATCTGATTGTCTTAGGTTTTGTGCTTGCTATGCTCCTCAATATTTATTAACGTTTTTCAGCTAGTTCATAGTGGTTTATTATTTTCAACATAGCATTAAGTTTTCCTTCAGTCATTTAGGTCTCACTAAATTTCTTTACATAGGTTGCTGTTGTCCTCTCCTTAACTCTTAGGTCTTGTGAAGGTTCAATAATTCTTTGCCAGTCTTGTGTGTGAGTTTTGGAATACCACTCTCTACCTTGGTTGCTGGCTGTTTTAGGCAATTGCTTTCTCTGTATCTTCTGGGTCATGCTGTTGAGTCCTCAGCAACAAGTTGGACTTGTGTTAGTATGGAATGCAACTCTCTTTGACCTGACTCGTATTCAAGGTGGTATACCAAAAGACCTTATGAAGGCACTATGATTTTCATGGTATTTTGCTATTGAATTGTACATCAAGAGTGCTGAGTAAACTTGCTATGGAGAATTTGAGAACTGTGCCATATAAGGGACTAGATGGGAAGAGAGTTGTTGCTATTTAAATCAGATTTGGAGTGCGTTGCTGGGTCACATGAGCTGGTTTTGTTTGTTTGTTTGTTTTCTTGTTTCTGTTGGAAGGTAATTCCAACATTAAGTTGGAAAGTGGTTCATTTGCTTTTCCAAACATTCCCAGCTATGCTGTGAGCCAGGACACCTTCTCCATTTGGGCACTTTGTCAATAGGAGAGTTGCCATACACAGGCCACTGACACTGTATCAGCAAATAATTTTATTTTTTCAGTGATCTGATAGCCCATTCAAAATGCCAAGTAATCTTTTCATGATCTGCAAAGTGTCCTTTTAATGGTTTTCACTTTCACAGGGATTTTTAGCAAGACTGATGATTCTAAATTCCTTTTTTCCAGTACTAGCTTTACAAGCATAAGTTGAAATCCTAATGTGTGTGATATACCTTGTATTGATTTTTAATACAACCCTCCACAAGGCAGTTGTCCTTCCTGAACTGTTAGCTGACATTTAACATTAAATCCTGATTAGTCTTTTGATGCAGGTTGCACATTTCTCTTGTTTCAAATCTTATGATATCCTTCCTGGACCTACTAAAGAAACAGTTGCCTCATTATTCTGCTCGCTCTTCTGTGAACAAAAATTATAGGTCGCCTCTACTAAATTTTCATCTTACCCTAGATTACACAGTCCTTCTTGCTTTTCTGTGTCAGGAGTGGGGAGAAGACACATGCTTCTTAAGAACAGGTTTGTGCTAACTCTCGTATTCTTCCTTGTTCTGTGTCCCATGTGGTACAAGCCTGCCTCTGGGAGGCCCATTACGAACTTGGCCATGTACATCTTCCCTGTCAGTGGTGGATGACCTGTTCCTGTGCTTTCTGTTGGCTGCATAAACATTACTGACTGTACCTCTGTCTTTCACTCTGTGCATGCCAGGATGAGTGTTAGTGTGTATCAAGTACTAACTGCTTGTCCCTGTGCCCTAGGCCTTCAAAATTCTCTTCATTTCTACTTTTTTCTCAAGAACCTGTTGAAGTCTGTGCGAAAAGATAAATGGTAAAGGGAATGATTGCAGATTTTGTTTTCAAACACGGCCGATGTCTGAGGAGCCTCAACTCTTGGATTCTACCTTAAGACACTTCTCATAACCCACGGTGTTAACATGTGCCTTTCCTTTTCACCCTGTCCTATTTCCTCGTGGGAAACACCAGTGTTCGACACTTCTGCATATTAGGCAGTGATCTTACACTACCAATGCAGGAATTGATGGAAGCTTCTGAAAGAAAAATGGTTCTCAGTCATTTAAAAACCTCTGTGGGCAAATTCTGCCTGAGTAACATGGTTAATGATTCATATCCATGTTACCGTTTGTCTGAAGGTTACCTCATATTTCAGAGCTGGACCTCAGTTTACTAGTCTTCTTGCTGAAAACAAACATGTTTGAGATCCCATCTAGCTTGCTCTGTTCAGCATGACTGACCACCTTCCCCAGGTGTTTTCTGCACTGCTTGGATATTTTTGCTTGGAATCCTCTAACACATTAGACCTTTTATTCTGCAAAACTGCCTGTGCTAAGAAGTAGCATAAAAGAATGGAGAAAGCCACTTGAGACAGAGCAGCATCTGAGTGTCATGAGGCCAGCTCAAATTTACAAGATATGCTTTAAGAAAATTGTGAGCCATTCCTCTCAGAGCCGTGAAGCTGGGAAGGACATAAGGGAATTAGGTAGGAGGACTCTGTAGGTGACTGATTGATTTCTTGTTTGGCCTGTACAAAAGCAAATTGCATCCATCGGTTCAGTGTGACCTATGCCTTGAGACACCTGTTACATGGTTCCCTTTGCTTCCGTTTGATGACTGGTGTGTTTTTGTGCTGCACTGATATATCCAATGAGGTGTGTATCCTTCAGAGTTACCCTGCTGCTCCAGCTCACATAAGTTTGTTGGTGAGGCTGAAGGCAAAGTGCTGCAACCAACCAAAGACTGACCTCAAAAAAAACGGACCCTTTCCTGTTGGAGGCATTAATTATTAATCTTGCTCAAACCTTCTGGTTTTTCTGTGCATTTGAAATTAAGTCCTGGAAACTAAATAGGTTATAACACTGGCTAATTGAGTTTCACTCGTCAGTAAAACACACATGAGGGAAAAACAACCTTTTTTCTCCTCATACTGTAGGGTCCTCCTATCACTTTGCTTCAAAACCTTTTTCTAGTGTGAGAACAATAGTATGAATATATACTTTTTCTGTTTAGTTTCCACAGGAGTATTACTTCTTACTGCCTTCTGTACTAAGCAACAGAGATTGAAGTTTTGGGGGTTTTATTGTCAGTTTGTGGGTATGGACAATGACATTATAAATTTTAGAGATAATGGAAAGAATCTGAAATTCCACCAAATTATTAAGTAATACTACAGAAATTGTATCTGAAGAGAAACTCAGCCACTGTGCTTTCTAGTATCTCCTGAAGAAGTTAGCCTCTGTGTACTTCTATAATAAACAGTTCATGTAGCTTTTATATTCCAGATACAGTGATGTTCTGGGGAGTTTGCTGGAAGCTTAATTAAGTAGGGCACATGATATCACATGTAGGCAATCTTAACACCAAACACCACATTTCAGCTTCCTCATATTACACAAGGGTGAGTTCTTGAAATTGCAAAGTGTTTGTAATTCTTCACGTGAAAATCTTCATCTATATTTTTTCAAGATCATAAAATGAGGCTTAGGATTTCACTTCTAACTTACAGCTTGGCCACTGAGACACTGCATTTGTGATCTCATCATCAGTTTTCAGAGCCTGGGAAATATATAAGTAGCTGTTAACCCATCATTTACAAGTCCTGATTCTCTAATTTCTGTTTATTTGTCCAAACTTCTAGGTCCAGCTGAGGAGGTTCCCAAAAGAATTAGGAGAATTTTCCTGTGATATCACTCTGCAGCTTCCCAGTTTGCAGACCAACTGCCCTTTCATTTCATATGGAGAAAAATAGTTCCTACAGCCTGTACAGAATTCCTTCTTCAGAAACCCTCTATAACCCACAAGACTTATTTTACAATTTTATTAAAGGCTCAGGAGGATTTGCATTCACATGTATTGCATTCTGCGAGCTAGCCAGGCATGTTTCCAGCTAATTTGCATGGCAGTAAGATTATTATATAAACTGGCAACCTGCAGACAGTTCTTCGGTGAAGATTAGTTCATGAAAGTCCTGGCTGGTTTTCCTTCACATGGGTCACCCAGAGTCTGACCTCTTCAATGCTTATCTAGAGAGCAAGAACATTAGCCACCAAATTTGACCAGCTAGTTGTCACAGCTCCCATGTTTCTTTTTGTCTGATGATTTCCTTGATGAGGCCCCTGGAGATGATAGTATGAATAAACAAAGTGGTTCTGCAACTCCACATATGGTGTCTGCCTGACTTCTGCCTACCCCTGTTGTATTTCTGTCAGAAGCTATCAGGCTGCATTCACAGATCACAGCAATCAGGCGGAGTTGCAAGCTGCTTTCTTTCACCTCCTTCGCGCTGTGGTGATCTTCTCCCCAGCTGGCCAAACGTTCCTTAGGTGTGTGCCTAAACCCCCTGAACTCATTTGCTCTTTGCATGAGTGCGTGTTAAACATCCTTACAATTTGGGGCTGTCTATTGCAGAGTGTTTCATAGATTTCTCCAGGATGGCTTGCACTCTTCCCAGTCCTGCTTTGGTTTGTGAGTTCAGCAACGGCTCATGAATTTAAAGACTAGAAAACAAGTTCCAAGATTACTTGAGAGAATGAAGGTATGGTATCTTTTAATACACGCACAATATTTTGCAAACACAGGTACAATGTGTTTTGACAGACTTCAGATTAGAAGTGGGTTAACTCTGAATGCTTCTAAGTCCTTCCTCCATTCAAGACTTTATAAGAGGGGGAGTGCAACTGTGTATGCTGAAATAGTCCTGATATGTAAAATCTCCATGAATAAACAGATAAATAGATGTTCAGCTAGTTAAAATTGTTAGATATTTTATATCAGCAGTTCTTGTCATAGGGTTCTCAATAAGTAGCAGTTTGCCATTGAAAGAAATTTCAGAAAATGTTTCATCTGAAGTAGATTAGTGTATATAGTGTATAAACACATATACATATTTAAGTATATATAGTCTTAATATACTGATACACTTTTTAAATATACTAATACTTTGCTACACATGATCTCAGCACAGGTGGGATTTAACTTTTATTCACTTGCCTGTGGCAACTGTGTCTGAGACCTAGCTCTCCTCCTACAATGTGTGCCACTTAAAATAGTATTTCTGTCACTGATAAAGGTAGTGGGAGTTCCCCCTGACCATGTTGTCTAGTCTTGTGCCCCTGGTTACTGAAGGTGGAATATGTTCCAGTGTACCTCACCCATAAAGGAAGGACAAAGGCTTCTGAACTGCAATTCTCAATGAAAAGTGTACGTTTATGAAGAAATATAGCATCAGCTTTAATTTGATACAAATCTTTCTGGGTCTTTGTGTTTCAGTTGCAACACTGATCTCTTGAAAACTTTCACATCTTCCCCGCACCCCCCACCCCCCCCACCCCCCCATATTTCTATTTCCAGATTTCAAATTTTCAGTTTGCTTCCTGTCTGTAGAGGATGCAAATATTTTGGACTTTATGGCATGGAAATTCTTTCATCTGCTTATTAGCTACAATGGAATTCACAAGTTCATTGAGCTTGGATTGGTGGTCGGTCTCTTGCCTTTAATTCTAAGTCCCTCTTGAAAACATTGTGTAATGTTTAGATAAATCAACTGCTCCACCTCTGATGTGACAGTATTTTTCCTGAAGCTTTTCCTCCACACTTATTTGTATTTTTTGTTTGTTTGTTTTGTTGTTTGCATTCTGTGGAAAATTGCCAAAAGGCTCTAAAAGTAATAGTTACTCATAATCTTCAGAAGCTAGATATGTTTCCCAAGTGCATACACATAAGTCTTTGTCTTCTGTTAAGCAAAATTGCACTTAAATACATCTTATTTTTTCAGTACACTTCATAGCATACCCATGTGCTGAGAGATTATAATGAGGATATAATTCTGTTGATCTCTAGTTTGGTTTTCCACACTAAAGAAGAAGTAATTTTTAAATTCTCAGTCTTGAGCTACTGTCTTTCTCTGAATAAGAACCAGTTAGAAAAGGCATGCATTTCCAAGCAATGTCTTCCGACAACAAATAATGCAGAAGATTACAAAAGGGCTGGGATTAGATATAGCAGCAGTAGTTCATTGAAGATGAAAGTCTTTATACAGATAAAAGTGTTTATAGAAAAAATTTCCTTTCATTTAACATCTGGCAAAGTAACTTTGGTATGATTGGGACACTTAGGTATTTTTTTGACACGTAGATGCTGTTCAACCACAAAAGGATCAGGATACCTTTCTTTTCCCTCCCTCATTTTTAAAAAATCTTTACAGTAATAAACAGCAATGCCTGTAATGAACAGCAATATCCTGCAAAACTTGTGCAGCCAGAACTCCTGTTGATTCCAGAACGGGCTATACACTCAAGCTTCCAGGCTATTGATTGAACTGAATCTGAATTTATATGATGGAATTGTCAGGAATCTACATTTCAAAATGTTTGAAACTCATACATTTTAGTTATACCCTCTGGCTTTCATCACCTAGCAGTAGAGCTTCCCTCACAGGTGGTTCTTCTCCTACACCCTATTTGCAGCCAGCTCACTGGGGAGTTGTTGCCCCTGTCCTGTGCTGCATACAGTTCTTGTCTTCCTTAAAACAAAGCCTCAGCTTTTTTACTGTAAATTTATAGCTCTTTTCCTTCACTTCTTATGGAGAAATGCAACAGCAGCTAGGTAAATTGTAGGTGTGTGCAATAGCATCCCTTTAACTCTTTGCAAGCTGGAACTAAATTTGCTTAAGTATTGGGCACCTTAGAGGCCCACTCAGCTTGATGAATGAGGAGGCTATGACTTGAAGGTGGCAAGAAAATAGGTAAAGGAGGGGTTGTTTTTACTATTGTGATGTTCCTCCATCTTAAGAGCAACAACAGCCTGCAGCTATCATGCAAAAAGGACCTGAAGGATAACTACTCCATCTGAAGGTAAGTAGAGTTAGAGCTGAACCCTTTCCCCTGGGATATACAGGACTGGGCAGATTGAAATGCAGCTGTAGAGCAGCCTGGGAAGCCAGATTCAAACTTTGACCACCTGTATAAAGATGATATGATTCTTCACTTCTATAACATGAGAATATACTCTTATCGCTCCCAGTACAAGCATATAACCAGCACAGGAAGGAGAGCTAAAGAGAGTATCTACCACAGCTGTATTTGCAAGCTTTATTCTGCAACAAGTATAGTGAAGTTACTTTTGGTCTCTCTGCTCTGCATGTGTATTTCTGTGGGTGGCATCACTATGAATAAGAATGTTGTGGTAAAGTCAGCACCCACAAGTATATTTGTGATGGCTAAAGCATTTTGCTTGAGAAGTCTTCTGAACATAACTTTCAAACTACTATCAACAGCACTGAACTCTGAAGTCTTGGGATCGATTGTCTGCTGAGGAGACATCATGTGGCATCAGTACTTTTTGGGTGGTTATACCAGGCATTAGCAAATTTCCGCTGCTGATAAAACAGATCCAGATAATGGCTAGGGGCTAAAGTAACTAAAGAGTAAAAACGCCAGAGCCTCACTGGCTTGTGCTAAAAGCAAAGCTGATTTCTTTTTTTCTAGTTTATATGTGCCTGTGTTCTCCTTATGCCAGTGAGAACGCCCACAGTTGTTTCAGTCTACTTGAACATTCAGGTTGGCACAGTTGTCTGATCAATTTCTGAAGAAGCTAGCTCAGCAATGTTATAAGCTATATTACAAAAGTGTTTAGACTGCGCCACTGCCTGCCTGAGCTGCTTGTTTCCAATGTTAATTCTCTTCACTCCTACCTGTCACTGTTATATTGTTATACACCATCCTGGATTTGTGGTACTGATGTAATGACTGAAGTGTAACAGCTAAAACATTCAAGAAGCCCTTGTGGATAACAACTGGTGGATAACCTGCAACCTCTAACTCTACAATACATTATTTACCAACACCTACAAAAAAATTAACAGCAAACAAAATAGCTATTCAAAATAGCTTTAAAGTAATCAGAATAGCTGTTTATTACCACAGAAGCTTTCAAAGCATTGATGTGCAAAATATGTATTTGACCTAACATTGCCCCTCCACTCACTTAGGTGATTATCCTCTTCACTATCTGTTATTCTAAGAGCAGAGCGCAAATTTGTTCAGGCTGGAATCTACTATGATTTTTCTGAGCACTTCCAAGGAGATAAGGGTGACTCAAACACTGTTGATCTACTTAAAATGTATCAGATTCCATTTTGTTTCCAGTATTTTTCCTCACCCTTTCTTCATCTTGTATAACAATGTAATAAAAGAGAATTTTTTTTACACATATTAAACTCTTCATTTAAAGCGTATGGGGATACACCAGGAACTAGATTTATAATGGGCATATTTATCAATAAAATTGCCAGGAAATGTGGAAGAGCTAAGTCCCCAGCCTGCTTCTTTAATCAACAATTCATAGCCCATTGCTTTCTAGAAGACATTCCAGCTTGCCGATTTTTTACTTTATCATCAAATGTATAGATAAAGCGTGGGTTTAATGCTCTTTACAGCATACGATGTTGGAAAAAAAGAAAAACTACGTACTAAAAATCTGTTGAAGATTTTATTTTCTAAGTTTATAGGAGGGAAGATGGAAACTAGATTAAATTTGAGGAAGAAATAAAAGATCTCCTAGACCTATATAAACTCCTACCTGATAACTAAATAGGCAGGCAAAATATATTTTTCAAATAATAGCTTGAATTTCTGCAAAAGGGTTTTTTGGAAAATATCCTGTGTTTTTGTTAGATGTGGCAATTTCCATTGATTCTTCAGCAATGTGATTAAGACATCCACAAATTTCTTCCTTCCTCTAGGGGTAACGTATTGCTGATCCTCCTCCACCCCTAGTGCATTTTATTCATAGACTTGAATTCTCAAACACAAGATTTCTGTTTTCAGTAGCTGTATTTCCTGAGGGAGATAGCAGACCTGATTATCCTTACTAGTTAGCAAGGAAAGTGGAAGCAGAAGGCTGAGGTTCTCCAGCTGAGCAGAATGTGCTTGAGGGTACCCATCACTGCATCAAAAGTGCTGCTGCTGTTTGACTTTTTGTAATTCTACTGTTATGCGTTCCTGATGCTCTTTGTTTGGACACTGCACAGCTGACACCTCCTTGCATACCTATACAATGTTTTAGCTTAGTTCAGACTGATAAAGGCAATAAGAAGTGAAGGTTTAGCGAACTGAACATGTGATATTCCAAAGTAAGCAACTACCCTCTTTAAGACAGCCACACACCCCAGCAGCTATTTGAGTGGGGTTAGCAAGAGGTGCTTATGATGTTTCTCCATCCCATGTCTCTCCATGTTCTGTGCATGCAGTCTTGAAACCCATCTTCAGTCTGCCTCTGCTACTGAAGACCACGTTGGACAGCCCACTGATTCTCAAGTACCAACCTGTGGAGTACTGGCAGAGCTTGTGGGCACAAGGTGGTTGCTGATGGGAAATAGAGTACTTAAGTCATCCCGCTTTGGTACTTCTAACCTCCTGTTCTTCTCTTGTCTTGTGTCTCTAAAAGGAACTCCAGGCTTTAGTTACATTTGAAGTGTGAGGGAGGTCTGTATTTCATACAGTTTTTATCAAATTCTTTTTCATTTGTTCAACGGAGGAGTTGCAAGTATTTTTTTCTGGCATCCTTTAAATGAAACAGAAGCATCTGGGATGCCTGTGGCTGTAAGCCGCACTCTGAGAGAAAGCAAGCTGCAGCAAACAATAAGAAATGCAGCTATCAGTACTTAATTTCAGTCCAACGCAAGCCTTATTTTACACTAGAACAAGTGACCATTAGTGAATATCATAAAGTAACCTGAGAGGACTCATGATTTGACTCTCATATGTCTTCTGTACGTGTGAACAAGCCTTGGCAACCACAGACAGTTAAAAGAGGTTTTATTTGGACTTCCCATCCTCTTAACCGTCTGTACTGCTGCTCCTGTAAGTGTGGTACAGTGCACTGTAGGTGAGCAACATCCTGGAAAACAGCAAATCTGTCTGGGCTCTTTCTTACCTTGACAGAGAGGTAAACCTAAGTTTCATGACTAAGATGCAGCTGGTAAAAGAACATCTGAAATTTTTTTGTCAGTTAATGTTTCGGTTCAACAGATTCCAAAATCAGCAGCCTGAAATCAATGCAGTGAAGTCAGTGTGGAGGTGACAGAGGGACCCAGATTTGACACTGGCTGGGATAGATTGCTTGCATGCCACAGATGGACCAAGGCTTGCACAAGACCTGTGTCACATCTTTGCCAAGTTAGTCAAGATGAAAGCATCAAAATGTCTGCAGCCTAGCGTAAAAGTCTATGACTCAGCTGAGAGACACACTTGAGCATTGAAAGCAATCTGTATGTGGCCAAGATGGAAGCAACAGGCTTAGGAGATCCACCAACAGAGGCAACACAAATAAGGAAGGACACGATAGAAAAGCCCTCTGTGAACTCTTAAGGTCAAAACCTGCCAGATGACAGAGATTACCTCCAGGATGGATTGCTTTACTGAACTGCTAGTTCAGCTTTTCAAATCTGAAATGCTTTCCAGAGGAAAAGAGAAAGAGAAGCACCTGTAAAGACTGGCAACAACTCTTGGCTTAACTCTTGGGTTCAGGAACACTCTCCTGTTCTCTGCTTTTCTGTTGATCATCATCTGAGTCAATTTTTTATTAAGCCCACTTGTGAATGTTTTCCCTGCCCTGAAGTTCTGGCTGCGTTAGCAGTGCTGCCACGTTAACAGCTTGACCCTCTGCTACCATTCAATGGTCTAGTCACAATCTGAGATGCTGTGTACAACAGTCATTCATCTTCCTCAGCATTGAGAATATCTAAGAATTTGGTAATTTTTCATCTGCTACAGCACTTTCTCAGTATTTACTTCTTGCATATGTGAGAGCTCTGTGCAAGGAGCTTTGACAACACGTGAGGAATGTACCTCCTGTACAACAGCACCCAATCTTGGATCCATACAGCTGCTGTTGCTGCCCTGGGGAAGGTGAGAGTCATGTGTTGCCCCTACACATGGGATAAAAGTACAGCAGATTGATGCTTCTCAGAAGGATGTTTCCCAGGTTGGTAGCTGACCCCATTAAGAAAAGCTCAGGCCTCTCTCCCCTCAAACACTCCCTACAGTGCAACTGCAGGTGAGCAGAGTGCTGCGTACAAAGAAATTTTATACAGACGATGACACATCCGAGGTTCATGTAACATAAACGTTACAATATTGCACTAGGTTTTCCATTGAAAACGCAGTAACATACCTCAATCTGCCTCCATTCTACTCTGCCAGGTTATCTGGGTGGGCATGCCATTAATGATCACAGGCTGGTCTTCTATAGAAGTGTAAGGATCTTTAGGGTCTTTACAGAATACAGCGACACCTGCAAACCTCACAAAACCCCTTGTGGGATCAGCATCATTCCCTTTTCACTCTGCAGTCGCTGAGCACTCTACTTGAAACAACCTTCTCATTAGCAACTGGCTACCCTCTGAGTCTGGCTGCTCGGGTACATGCAATAAGACCTGATATCATTCATGGTGGACTGGCTGGGCTTGATCTGCAGCAAAGAAAATCTCGAAGGAAAATAGTCCCTGCTGTAGTGCCAAACCCTGCAACTCTCAATCCCTAAGCAGTCATCAGCAAGATTGAGAAATTTGTTCCACTTACTGAAATACTCAAGTGTGAAATCAGCTTAAAGGCTATATGTATTATTTATTCTGCCTGAGATTGGAACAAGACCCCTAAACTAACAGCAGGACTAATCCTAATGTGAGATTGCATGACTGGAAAGGGGCCAAACACGTCTATATGATCGCTTTCCTTAGCCACACTTACTTTGGAAAACAGACACATGGATTTGACTGTGTTGTGGTTTAATTCCAGACGGCAAATAAGCACCACTCAGCTGCTTGCTCACTCCCCTGTGCCGCTCCCTCCCCCTGAGTGGGATGGGGAGGAGAATTGAGAGAAAAAGGTAAAATCCCATGGGTTGAGATAAGGAGAGTTTAACAGAACAACATAAAGATAAAAGAAACAACAGTAATAACAATAATACTAATGAAATGATGTATAAAACAAGTGAGGTACAACGCAATTGCTCACCAGCTGGAATGTACTGCTGATGCCCCCTACGCTGCCGACTAGCCGACACCACCCAATCTAGCCATGCACCCCTCTTTCCTGTATATGTACTGGGCATGATGTCAGTACAGTATCAAATAGCCCATTGGCTGGTTTGGTCTGGCTGTGCTAGCTGTGGCCCCTCCCAGCTTCTTGTGAAAATTAACCCTGTCCTAGCTGAACCCAGGACAGACTGTCAGGCACACTATTTTATTCTATTTATTTAAAACCATGGAAAAATACATATTGCAATTTAAATGAATGCACTGTTGTCAGAGTAAAATAGATCAGAATAAAGACTGGTTTGGATTTTGTACTTTAGGGTTCATTTAGGCTTTGAACTTCTTTCATGGTTTCTTCAGCTCCTGTGGGAATCTTTTAATAACTTGTATCTCTTTCCTAGCTTTTTCCTCAAGTCCAATGTAGAAAACAGATGCATAGTAGTGCATAGTAGTGCATAGTAGTGAATCTTACCTACTGGGATAGACAGGGTGCACTTTTAAAAACAATATAATACAACCTGGAATAAAATCTGTGTCAGCCCTGAATCCTGTCAAGGCTGACAGTTGCTCTAAGAGAAGATGAAGGGAGCTTTTTCTCACTCTTAGGCTCTGTCCTATACAGAAGTGGGTCGGACACAACAAATTAACTTCATTCCAGTTCCAAACATATCGTGGCATCTTGTGCCATAGCGTCTTAGTCAATAACTTGCTCCTTATGACCAGTAGATTAACATTCTGAAACAATTTCTGTAATAACTTTCTGTTCGTAGATATGAGCTCTGAGAACTACTATCTGGGGTAAATTAATTTACTAATTCTTTATGTAATTGATAGAAATCAGAAGAATGCCACACTTAGTTGCATATATTTTATAATTTACCATACCTTTATCTCTGGGAGGCCCAGTCTTTTTAACCTCATTGCTTTCAGTTCAAAAGTGAACTCTTTCGGGGCAGACTTTCATTAAAGTCTTTCTCACCCGTCGGGAGATGTCTCAGCACCTCCGCTTTCCCACTGTAGGTGGGGAGGGGTTGTGTATGTGTATGTGTGCGTCCCTCGGGCGATGGCTCCAACGCTGCGTTCGTCCGGTTGCACAGCTTAACATCACCGGCTTCCAGGGGACAATCTGGGTCTGTCTCCATTCCAGCAGGGCTCTTGGAACCCTTGTCCTCGTGTCCCTCGCCGGTGGTAAATCTCGGTCCGGGGTGGGGGCTTGCCTTCCTCTTCTACCCCCACCGGCAATCGGCGAAACGAAAGACTTCCTTCAATGCGCAAGATTCTTTTATTGCCTGGTTGAGGTAACTGCAGCCTCTCTTCGATCTCTCTCTCTCTCCTTGTCCGTCCGGGTGAAAATCAAAGGTGCGCGCCAGCGGAAGTCACGTGGTTTGCTGCTTTTTATAGGCTTGTCCACAGAGGCATTTGATTGGCGTGTCTCAGCTCCAAACAGAAGTCGAGAACCTGAGAAGGGTCGGTACTGCCTGCTTCCCCCTCAGGAGGAGCTCTTGCCCGCGCTAAGGGGGAAGAGAAAGCGGGGTGGGGCACCGACGGCGTTTTAAACCATCACCCATTCTAAACCATTACAGTGTGGTTAGGAAGGTACTGCCATAGCTCTTCTGAGATGAATCAAGATTTCGGAGTTGATGTGAATAAAATGGTTTTTTTCGGGACTAAAGCTAAGAGACTGACAGTATATTAACTCTTATGCTACCTTTTAAAAACTGTAGAATGACTAATTGGAAGAGGGATGGAAGATGGTAGAGGGTCATTCTCCCTCCCATTCAAGGTGTAAAAATAATGCAAACACTTCTGTGTTGCTAGAAGTGTCTTGGGTGGTTTAGATTATGCATGTTGCACTTCCTTATATGCTACTGTGGAGTAGCAAGGCTTGTGGAATGGAGAGTAGCGTGAGAATAAATCTTCATGGGCCTTTGCAAATGCTTTCATCTAAAAGATAATCCAATAAAAAGACAATGAAATCAAATCAACTGCTATGGGACTAGTTCTGTTGCCTTGCCTTCTGTATGTACTCCTCCAGAATAACAGCCCTTTATGATCATATTTTAAAAGCAGATGTTAAAATGAAAAAATTTACTTACTAAAACCAGATACTGATTGATGAAGTTGTGAACATGTATATAATGGGTGAAGTTATGCATGTATATAAGTTTTATAAATGTTAATATAAAGATTGTTTACGCTTATGCGTCTCCACGGCTCACTCCTCCATGCCAAAGGAGAAGGCATTTTCTTTTACTGTTAAACAGTAAAAACAGAAAACCTCCCCCCACACCCCACTTTGCATAGATTATGACTACTTGAACTTTTCATAGTGCTACTTGTGCAGTCACACAATGCACATTAAATTAGATTGATTTAATTCTTGAAAGACAGAAAGATAGTCTTCAGGGGTGATGCATCCATATTACAAGTAATTTATATGCAGCCTGCATTCTCCCAGTGAATTGTTGGCAGCTGAGGCTGAGAAGAATTTGGGTGTCCTCAGCTGAAGCAGACTGGGATTTGGTTTCCTTTATTTGAGGATTGATGTTTTCTTCTATTCTCTGCAGATGCTAGAAATGCGGTCTTTTATGTTAATAATGACAAAGGTAAAACTTGCTAATGCCTTTGACTTTAGCCCAAAGCTAAATGGTTCCAAGCAGAAGGGTATTTGAGAGGTTTCAATTTTAAACTAAATCAGTGTTTCATTTTTCACATGCTGGTGTTTTCAAGCTGTTTACTGATGAAAAGAACACTCTGTGCACTGAACCATTCAATCCATTTTAGTTAGATATATGACATTTTCATCTCTGTAAAAAGACCTGTAAAATCTAAGAGAAGCCTTATATTCTTTTATCTTTAATGCAAATTGCTACGATGAATTTGCCACTTAATAGTAAAACTAGTGCACAGAGATTTTACATTCATTCCTTTACTACAAAGTGATTATTTCTTCAATGTAGATAATGAAATAAAACTAAATGTCTGTAAATAGGATTTTTAATGGATTAGAAAAAGAAGGTGACATTAAATGAAAACCATGAAACTGAGAGGAACACTGCTGATTCCTGGATTGGCAGTCAACAGCACACTGTTGCAGAACTTCAGTTTTCAATAGAAACTGAATTCCCTGCTGATATCATTTCAAGTTGACAGAGGAAAATGCTGGAGAATATTTTTGCTGTCAAAGTTTCTTAGTTAGATGAATGGGAAGCAAGAGAAAGAAGAATAATCTATTTGCCCAAGTTGATTTATCAGAACAGATGATAGTTTTTAAAACATTTTTTTTTTCTAGTAAAATTTTATACTTTGTAGAAAGGTAGTTCTACTATTAGCTTCTTTTGGAAAAGGACAGGTCAGCATGACTCTGTTTTCATATAAAAACTGAAACAAACATTAGGGTAATAAAGCTGTTCAGTTCATTTCCATCTCAGTAATATTGGTGTTCTTTTCTGTTTCAATAGATACTATGGTTTGCCTGCATTTTAAATACACCTCAAGTGTATATATACACCAACACACAGCCTGGTGTACAGAGAGGAGGAACTGCAGATCCACACCCAGGCAGAAAGTTATGATATCCTAGGAATAACTGAAACATGGTTGATCCATGACTGGGTGAATCATGATGGATAGCTGTAGGCTGTTTGGTAAAGACCGACAGGGAAGAAGAGGCGAAATGGTCACATTCTATGTTAAGCAGAATCTTGAATGTATGGAAGTCAACTACAGCAGTTCTGGAAGCCCTATCCTATTCTGGACCAGCTCTGGGTCAAGATCAGAGGGGTCGTGTCCAAGGGGGATCTTACAGTAGGCACCTGCTGCCGACCTCCGAACCAAGATGATAAGGCCAACAAAGCAATATTTCGGTCACTTAAGCAAGCTTTGGATCAACAGAACCTGGTTCTTTTGGGAGGCTTCAGCTATCCAGACATTTGCTGGAAGAACACTACAGTAGCTCACATATCATCCATCAAGTGGCTGGGATGCGTAGAGGACTGCTTCCTCATACAAATGTTAGATGTGCCAGCCAGGAACGAGGCACTGTTGGACTTGCTACTCACAAACATGCTTTGTGAGATCTTGGTTAGTGACAGCCTTGGCTGCAGTGATCACAATATTGTGGAGTTTGGGATCCTGCTGAGCATGTTGAAGGTTAGTACTATGTCAAAGGTTTTAGATTTCTGAAGAGCAAACTTCAGCTTGCTCAGAGTTCTGCTGGAAGCGATTCTGTAGGAAGCTTCCATGGAGGATAAAGAAGCCAATGAGTGCTAGGTGTATTTCAAGAACTCTGTCCTGGAAGGACAAAAACAATTCATCTCCTTTAAATGTAAGGGAAGTAGATGGAGCAAGACACCCCCTTGGCTTAAGTGTGAGCTTCTGAGTCTGCTCAAAACTTGAAAGAGAATCATACCAGAGATAGAAAAGCAGACAGCTACCCATTGAGAACTACAAGGGCATTGCCAGGGAGTGCAGAGGTGCTGTTAGAAAAGCAAAAGCTCAGCTCAAATTGAAATTATTGAGAGATGTCAAAGACTACAAGAAAGGGTTCTTCAGGCAAGTAAACAGCAAGAAGAAACAGAAGGAAAATACTGGCCCCCTGTTAAACAGGAGAGGCGAATTAGTCACCAACAGTGCTGAAAGGCAGAGGCTCTCAAGAGTTTCTTCAGTTGTCTTTACCAGCACTGTTGGGCCCCAGGCCTATGGAGCAAAAATCCAGGTTGATACTAACACAGACCCACTGTCAGTGCAGGAGAAGTTGGCGTGTGAACTATTACAGGAGCTTACCAAGGGTAAACCACACTTGACAAACCTGATCTCTTTCTACACCAAAGTAACCTGCTCCTTGATGTGGGGAGACTGATGGACATTGTCTACCTGCATTTCTTCAAGGCTTTCAGTATGGTTTCTCACGGCCTCCTCCTAGAGAAACTGATGCATTATGGTCTAGACAAGTGGTCTGTGCTGTGGGTGGGAAACTGGCTGACAGGCTGCACCCAGAAGGTGGTGGTAAATAGCTCCTTTTCAAACTGGCAACCTGTCACAAGTGGGGCTCCCCAGGGATTGATATTAGACCCAACACTCATTAATATCTTCCTAAGTGATCTGGATGATGGGATCAAGTGTACCCTGACGAATTTTGTCGATGATACCAAACTGAGTGGGGTAGTGGACACTTCAGAAGGGACAGCACCCTGCAGGAAGACCTGGATAGGCTGGAAGATTGGACTAATAAGAACCTAATGAAGTTCCACAAAGATAAATGTAAGGTCTTGCACCTGGGAAAACATAATCCAGGAGTGCAGCACAGGCTGGGATCTACCTGGCTGGGCAGCAGCTCCATGGAAAGGGACTTGGACATCCTGGTGTTCACTCAATATGAGTGAACGGTGTGCTGCAGCGGCAAAGCAAGCCAACTGGATGCTGGGTTGCACCAGCAGAGATAAAGAAGTCATTATCCCACTCCACTCAGCACTTGCCAGGCCACACCTGGAATACTGTGTTCAGTTTTGGTTCGTGCTATAGAAAAAGATGTGGACGGGCTGGAGAGGGTCCAGAGAAGGAGCACAAAGATGATCCAAGGACTGGGAAACTGCCATATGAGGAAAGGCTGAGAGAACTGGGTTTGTTCAGCCTTGAGAAAAGAAGGCTTAGGGGAGACCTTATCACCATGCTCCAGTATTTAAGGCATGGTGACAAAAAAGATGGAGACTCCCTTTGTACAAGGAGTCACATGGAAAAGACAAGAGGTAATGAGTTACTCCTGGGGAAGAGATTCTGATTGGACATGAGGAACATTTTTCACAGTAAGAACAATCAGTTTAATTGGATTAAACTTCCAGGGAAGTGGTGGATACCCCAACACTGGACACTTGTAAAATTCAGCTGGACAGAATGTTGGGCTGTCTTGTCCAGACCATGCTTTTGCCAAGAAAGGTTGGTCAGATGATCCTGATGTCCCTTCCAGCCTGGTATAATATGATTCTATGACACTTCCAGAGTGTTTCCGTCTCCTTCAGAGTGAACAAAGGAGATGTTCCTTCATCATCCTTTAGCTATCTTAATGATACAGAGAAGACACGGGATCAGGTGGCTCTTTTACTTCAATCTGTCTCCTTTAGTCTTTGCTCATTTGTTCAGAGGTTCATTGTTACATGAAGTCCTCCTTGTATCCAGAGCTTCACACTTTATCTTGAAAATTTTATTGTAGAGACTTGCAGCATTCTGAGCAAAACCGGGAACATGACATTAACACTTACAAAACTTCTTGGTGATTATTTTTCCAATACAAGTGCTATTACATCTGACAGGACATATCTTAATTTTCAATGTAATTTTAGATGATAAAGATTAATAGTTCCAGTGATTGATTAACCATTGCTGCTTAGGAACCAGCAATGGTGACCTATTACATCTTCTGTAGGCAAATAAAGGACAATCTAAAACCATGAGAAGCATCAAGTATACTTTATTTGCCAAGAGAAGTTGAGTGAAGTTAATTTGAAGGACTAATTAAAATGGATAATGCAAGTGAGATACAAGCATTCTTTAGGAGATAGAGGAGCACCTGGCGTAAATTGCACACCCTAGGAAAAAGCCCATGCAAGATCAATGGCAAAGAAATTAGGGGTAGAAAAAGTAGCGTGTAAGAAAGTAAGGGCAATTAGTAATTGACTGTAAACTGAAAATCACTAAGAAATTAATAAGAAACTGAAGGCACCTGTTGGACAAACAACTACAGCTGACATTAATAAGTAGAACCAATGTACCCATATACGTACCTCAGAATTCCCCTTTTGTGTCCTAAGGTACATAATTTTTCCTATGAATGCCAGTTGTTTCTATATAGCCAAGAGGTTATATGCTAAGAAACTCCCTAATAAGAAAAGACTGAAGGCAGATTAATACATATGAGTAGTGTCTAATCCTGAGGATCATTACAGTGTGAGGGTGACTAACCATAGAACAAACTGTTAAGAAAAGCAACCAATTCTTCATCCTTTTATTTTTTCAAATCAAGGAACACCTGAGGCATGAAGAGAGAGATGATGCTCAAGAGAGAAGTCTGAACCAAATACTGTCAGGGTAGCTGTTCATGAACAACTGCTCTGAATATGAACAAGTGAGAGAAGTAAGCAAGGTGCACAAATAGAGAGGAAGAAACTTGAAAATATGGGAAAATTGTTGTCTTTCATGGAAGACAGGAAGAATTTTACCCTTAACCTCTGCTATTCTTTGATTATCCAGGACTTTCATGTTTGCTAGTGAAAGCATTCTCTTCTAGCATGTTTATTCATTCACGCAGTATTCACAGGCATGGAAAAGCTATGATTTTTTCTTTTGTTAGGGCATGGACAACTCATGTCCACCAATGCTGGTTGAAGAGAAGAGATAGACTGGCTTTCTAGCTGCAGAAGGAGAAAACTTTTACACAACCTTTGGGATTATCGACTAGTCTGGTCACCAGCTGGCCAATGTTTCAGGGAACAATATCTTCCTCCATTGAGCCAGGTGATAATTTGTACCTCATTTGCAATATGCATAAGAAGTATCACTTCCACCTGCTGTATATAAACATACCTGCTTGTGTAGCACAGTGGCAAATCTATACAGGTCAGATTCTGTTTTGTTGCAACGTATGCCTCAAATAACTTCCTTGCAGTTAAAGGACAACATCCTTGTTTCCAGTTGGTGTTTCTTACTCTTTTAATAAGGGAAGTCAGTCCCAGCAAAGGTAAGTAGCTAGTATTTGACTGGCATAGGCACTGACATGACCCAGTGGGTACAGGTATTCTGTGTAGACATTTCAGATGGTTTTGAAGTCGTGCTTGGTTGGCAGAGCTGAGTAGGGAAGCCAGAAATACGGTGGCTGACTGATTTTCTTCTGGTAGATTTACATATTAAATGAAGTGCGGTTTAGATTTGTAGTCTTAAACTCTAGGAAACAATTTTGGATTTTTTTTTTTTTTTTCAGTTATCAGGATTAACTGCATTTTGTATCCCCTCTATTTCAATATTAATGGTTATGGAATATGGTGGAGAATCGCAGCTAATGCACATTTTCAATTATTTTGTTGTCTCTTCCAGTTTTTTGTTGTCATCAGGTGGTTTTTTTGAGGTTTTATGGGTTGTGGTTTTTGGTTTTTTTTCCCTAATAGAGTTAGCTGATGTAAGAAACTGCAGCATTTACTGCTGTCTGTTTTCTGCTGGAATTCCTACTATTGCTGTAATGGTAAAGGCAACTTCCAGAGGAATAAATCAAATTCAGACAGCCGTTTTACAGTTTGAAACACTTGCAAATTAAAAATTAACTTAAAGCTTAATTTTTCACCGTCCTTTCAGAAAGAAGTGCTTGCTAAGAACACTAACGTCAACAAGTGCAATAGATCAGAAATATGGCCAATGTGTAGGTGAGTAGAGTTTCATGGAGTATCACAACGTTTTCCTGGTATTCAACCATCCCTATAGCAGGCTCTGTATTACAAGATTCAACGTACCTTTAGTAATAGGTAGGCTGGCACAGGACTGTTGCTCAGTCTCCTGTGAGATTTCTGTTTTTATGGTCACTAGAGTCACCTCTCTGGAGAAAATGACAGATTTTTTTTCCCCCCTCTTGAACTACCTTACTTTTATGTTGGTGCAAAATAGAAGCTTTTTATCAAATTATATTTGATTACCTCTGGGTTTGTCTTCTGATGTAAGGACATGGGACTCAAGGGTAATACAAAAGGTTTCAACTTAAATTACAGTGATACCTGTAGATTTTGGCAACCCTATTTTTCATAAGCCTTGACAGCCTTTTCATAAGCCTGCATTTTCCTAGAAGATCACAGGTATGTAATAAAGTTTGCCTACTGTCATGTTTGTTGTCTACCGAAAGCCCACTGGTAGGGTCCATAAAACTTATTTTTCCAGTAATTTCCTTTTAAAATGTGTTTATTCATTTAATATCTCACTGTTTTCTATCTCTAAAGGTATTAGAGTTCTTTTTTACTTTTGTATTTTTTTACTTTTTCTTTGCTTATTTCTTCTTTGTTTCTGTGTCAGAGTTTTTCGACATTATGTAACTTTAAAATTAGTTCATTTATTTGGGAAGGACATTATGTAAGTTTAAAATTAATGCATTTGTTTGGGAAGGATCTGATTGTACTGAATAATGAGGTACCAGCCACAGAAAAGCTCTGCAGACAAAATTTCAGAGCTGAAGTCAGTTATAAAATGCTGTTGTAGTTATTGCAGCTCTCAACTGGAGTTTGAGTTCAGGTGTTTAAAAAGTAATTAGCCAAGAAATGAACCAAAAGAGACAATAAGTCTCAGGTGCTATGTGTTCCTGTAAGTGAACACACAGATAGATTCCCTACAACAGAAAAAGAGAAAAATATCAGAAAATGAATCTTACAGCAATTCTTCTGAAATTCTCACTGACTTCTAACGCCAGCCCCACAGGATGTCAAAGGAACCTTGAATCTTCCTTTGATCTTCACCTTTTGTGATAGCCAGCAACACCTGAAAGCTCCAGTTAATGCATTTTTGTGAAGGAGAGAGGAAGAAGAGATGTTTATTTATCTTCACCAAGGAATTGGTGATCAGTATTGTTTCACAAATTTTACTAACACTGCCATTAAAGGAAAATTGCTTCTGTTGAACAGAAGCTGAAATGCCATATGGGTTAGAGAAGGAAGGTTAATTAGGTACAGTGGCATCCCAAGTTTTCCTTTACATTCTTAGGGTGTCAGGAAACAAAATATTCATTTAATGTGATACTGTGACCAGCCATTTTCAAGCACATTGTTATTCCTAGGAACAAAAATCGACAACATAAAAGGCATCCGGAGATAAGAATGTGTCTTACTGGATTTGATCTGCTACATGCACTACAGTTTGTTTCTCCAAAATTAAATGCTCAATTACCCTTTGTATTTTGAATTACTAGTGACACCTGCAATGGACTTGGTCTCTTTGGTCATGCTAATATCATGAAGTCCATTTGCAAAATTGTTATAATCATCAAAAAAAGTCATACACAAGAAAGTAAAACTATGATAGAAATAGCTAGCTTTTGTTCAAGTCTTTGTTGCCTCTGGTAAAATTGCTGCAGAAGTATTGGACTGTAGTTGACTCCACAGGTGCCTGTGTTTCCATAGGAATGTTTTGTTTGCTGAGCTTTTTATCAACCAGTTATTAAAGGTTGTGATGGCTGTCAGGCCACAGGGTGCTCTTTGCTTATTGCCAGATTCCGGAGAAATGAGGGTGATGATCTGCTGCTCCCTGGAAAAAAAGAGAAGTAAGGAACGAAGGAAGAAAGGAAAGTGGGAGGGAGGGAAGGAAGGAAGGAGGGAGGGAGGGAGGAAGAAAAGGAGGTAAAGGCTGGGTTAGAGTAGCAGCTCCTTGTGGAGCCTGGTCTTTCCCTGCAAAAGGGATTGCTATCTTTTTTTCTCCCTTCTCTTCTCCTACCTTTCCCAAACAGTCACATGCAAACCCAACACTATTTCCCCCAGCTCCAGGTACTTCACTGTTCCAGGCTCTTTGACCTCATTTTCACCTGTAGCTCTGCCTCAGCTTCCTGTGTTTCCCATGATCTTTCCCAGTATGATAACATCATTTGGATCAACCCTAGCTGGTCGTGTTATTTGCTTTGCCACCTATGACACTTCTCAGCGACGTCAGTGTGATCCAAAATCCTATGCAAGTAAAGAGTACCTTGTGCTTTCTTTTATTTTTCATGGCTGACCCATTCAGCTGAAACAGTAAATAGTGAACAACACTCATCAAGATGGTTTTTGCTATGCCTTAGGCAGCTTTATCTTTGTCTTCTCCAACATCTGTGGCAACACTTGATGGTTCTAAGGAAGGGCAAGTTACAATAATATTTGATAAGTTCCTGAATAAATTATTTTAAACATTTAAAAACGAAAGGACTCAGAGTAGTCATGACATTCAAGAGTGTACTGAAGGAGCAAGGAAAAAGTTTAAACTTATCTAAATGTATGTTCATTGCGTGTTAGCTCTGCCTCCTCTTCTTTTCTGAAGCTTTTATGAAAATTAAAGTCAGAGTGCTATTGTAAATTTTGTTTCTCTTCCTGAGAACTTATATTGCAAAACTAAAAACTCAGATCAATTTTTCTTTATCAAATGCTGAGGATTTTGTTTCTGTCAAGAAACTGCTTGTAGTTTTTATGTTTAAAATTAATAAATTTTTGACTCATTAATCAGTCTTCTAAGATCATCTCTAAATTGGATCTTTGTCACTGGATTTTTTTTTTCTTGTCTCTGACTTTTATGGTGGAATGAAATAATCTATGTTGTAAATTACAACATTGTACAGCAGTATGATATCCAATAGTGCACTATACAAAAAGCCATTGAAGTCATCAGTTGAACATTATTTACACTTTAAGGTCACATTGTTCAAGCTGATGCAACTACCTTCAAAAAACTGTTTGCTATATGTGGAAGATAAAAAAATTCCATCTGGCATCTCTTGGAAGATAGCACAAACTCCTTGGTTTGGGTTTTGGTTTTTTTTTTTTTCTTTTCTTTTTCAAATTCCATTTGAGGAAAAAAATAAAATAATTTACTTCAGTCTTTTATTTTTCTATCTTCCCTCTCTTTCTCCCCTCTCTTTCATTATGCTCTGGATTAAGTTTTCAGATCTATTTACTGCTTTATCATAATTAGCATTCTCTAAATTTAGGATGCTCTGGTACACAGAAGAGGCTGTGGAACTCATCTGGTCCCACATTCAGATGGACAGAGGATTCTGCAGAAGCATCTCTGCTGTGTGTTCGAGGCTGGGCTTCTTACACTGTTCTGTTTTTGAATGTTATGAAAGTTCACAAACTTGAGGTATCAAAATCCAACTGCAGATACTAGCAGTGTTTCTTAGGGGTTGCTGCTATTTAACCTCTTCATTATTAATCTGGACAATGGGACAGAGGACAGTCTTGGCATACTTGCAAATGATAGCAAACTGGAGGAAGGATGTGTTATGATGGAGAACAGGACTGCTACCCAGTTAGACATTGGCGTTCTGGAGAACTTGGTTGACATGAACTTCTTGAAGACAACTGCCAAGTCTTGCATCTGGGCTGGAATAATCCCATGCAGGAATACCAACTAGCTAGAAAGCAGCTTTGCAAAAGCTTAAGGACTTAATATGTCCTGGTAGACAAGCTGAACACAATTCAGGGTGTGTCCAGGTAGGTTTGAAGGCCATCTGCATCCTACACAATATTAGCAAAAGTCTGCTAAATAAGTGAGAGGGAGTGATTTTTTTTCCCCCCTATTTCACACTTGTGAGATTGCATCTGGAGCAGGTTCTAGTTGTGTTCACCGCAGTACAGGAAGATCATTGACGTACCTGTGCAAGTTCAGCGGAGGGCTTCTAAGATATTTAGGGGGCTGGAGCAAAAAGCAGGAAGAGAAGCTAAGACAATCGGGTTAGTTTTGCCTTGAGACAAGAATATTGGAGTAGATTTCATTCCATGCATGATGTTAGAAAAGACAAACTCAGACTCTTCTTGGAGGGATGTGGAGAAGGTGCCAGAAAAAGATACAAGAGACAAGTTGTATCAAGTGAAATTCCAACTGGGTATTACGAATAATATTGTCACAAAGCAGGCAGTCACATACAAGAACGGCTTGGCTGGAGAGGTTGTGTAGTCTCCTTCCTTGAAGACAATCAAAACTGACCTGGACAGGCACTGGGAAACCTTCTTTAATTGTAGCAGGGCTAGGACCAGCTGTTCTCCAGAGATCCTTGAGAATCCGTTATTCAACGATTCTGTAATCCAGAACCAGCACTGAGCTATAGTAACAGCCTTTCAAAATAACTTTAAAATAACCGTTAAGTGAACCTATGCCAACTTGGTCTCAGGTGGGCAATGAGTGAATTCTACAAAGTAAAAAGTACATTCATGTTCTTACTGGTTTTTGCAGCTTCATGCACATCATAGAGTAGCTTGTTCCCATGCCTCATTTTATCTTGCCATAATTAGTTCATCTTCTCCATCCCCTTCATGACAGGGGAACAGCAGATGGCTCAGGGCATCCAGGTGGCTTGTAAATCTGCTTATACATATATCCATAACATATTAAATATACTTCCCTTGCTACATTTTTAATGAGCTGAAAATGTAGAAGTCTATAATGATATTACCAAGTAAGAATAAGGGTAAGGTTGTTCTTTTAATTATTGCTTCACTTTTTCATGTCTGAACGGTTATGTGAGCAATTGTGAATACTCGTACAACAATGTGGTTGTTTATGCATGTGCTGCCTGACTTTTCAAGTCTTTAAAGACCAATGGACAGCTATTCAGCTGCAGGGTCATATAATTTCAGATGTGTTCAAAAGATACTCCTCACTTCAGTTTTCGTAGTTTCTTAAGTTCCTTCTCTCAGGATTCTTTGTTTGTCTACTGCTGCAAGATAAGCGGTTCACAGAATTACATGTAGTGACATGTAGCTACATGATACACAGTTATGCCTTTCTGATCCTTGTGATTTATCTCCAGGCCTCTCTATTAGATAACACTATTTTAATTACTATGGTGACATCTGACACTCTTTATGACTTCTACATAAACCTTAAAGCTATTTTATTCAGAGATGAGGAACTGTGGTGTAAGCTAGAAGCGAGTAGGGTTGAATTTGTAGAACAAGTCTGAGAAAACGTGTTTCTGCCTGTTACTTTTGCATTGGATAACTGAAGAATCATAAGTTTGTAGTCTGAGAGTTAACTAGTACTATTGTAGAGGCTTTTTAAGGAAAATTAATTCATAGGATGATGGATAACTCATCAGAGATCTCTACCATTTGAGGGACTTCTTTTACTCCCATGAGTCACACCCACACTTGAAGATGCCTGTGTCTAATTCTTCTTAGAAAGAGAAACAAAAATCTTTTCAGTTCTTGAAGTACAGAACGTTATTACTGCCAGTGAAAAGAGGGAAATCACTGGCATGGAAATACATACATATAATCCTCTATTCTCTATGTACATTTGCACGTACATAGTTATGGTACAATATGAAAAAGTTGTGTTACTATTAAAAGGTTTATACATTTTCTGGTCTGCAAAGACAAATCTAATGTCAAGACCTACTAATAAATTATTTTTTTAATAGCTTACTAACTTTGTCCTTCCAACTTGGCAGTCCTTTATTCTCTAGTCACATCACAGATATATCCTTTTCATGACATTTTAGCAATAAAGTGTCTATGAAGTCATAGTATCTTAGTATTTAGTCTTAAGAAATATCTGTTTATGGAGAGTGAAGAGAAACTGAACTGTTTACAGTTCACCTCCTGATATCCCCCCCATATCTTTTAACTTGAAGCACCTGCTCACTGGACAAGCACACGGAATATTTTGCAATAGACTTATAGATCCATTAGAGACTCTTCTCTCTGTGATCCAGGTTGATATTCTTTTGCCAGGTAGATGTATGGTACAGTGCCAACTGCAGGAGTGAAACATTTCAGACTATGCCTCTGTTATATTGCAGACAGACAATATGTAAACATACTTTGTGTTTAGGTTACAAACAGCTAAGGTAGTGAGCAAAGTCACGTGTGGAAATGGCGAGGCTGCAAAAAGCAATTTGCTTAGCCTAGGCTGCCTGAGAAGTGTTTTGTGTTCAGACTGAAGCCATGTCAATGATTTATCAAAATGTTTAGAGTTGCATAATATAACTGCAATCCCAGCTTTTTGCTTTCAAAATATTTGCTGGAGTGATATATCCACAGCCACGTGCTGCAGGCACAAAACAATTATTCTAATTGTCAGTGCTGAGCTCTTCTCAGTTGTTAGGAATTCAAGACCATGGGTGATTTCGGAAGGCAATTCTCATGATTTGCGGTTATTTGGTTGCTGCCTTGAGCATTAAGATAAAATTCCTGTAGGGGTATTTAAAGCTAACAAAGATTCTCTAAACAAGCTCGAACTGGAATGTTTTACAGAGGTGGGGCAAATAAGAGGTTATTATTTTTGCACTTGTAATGAAAAAGGCACAAGTGATTCTTTCCGATTTTTTGCAGTGCACTCCAATACCTCTGGTCAGAGCTCTGGCCCCTGCACTAACTCCTGTAATAGTAGTAAGCTAAGCATGTATTAGGGCTGTAAATTAGCCACAAGGGACTGAGGAAGAGGTGAGGATGTCAGCAGTAGAGACATGGCATGGCTATTAAAGCTATTGGTCACCACTCATTGTGAGTAAGAGGTTTGGTCAAGGTGGTTTACAGACTTAATGTGGATTAGGGTACACTCTTTTGAAGAACTTAGAGATACCTCAGCTTACTAACTCTTGAGTTAACAAATGTTTTTCAGAGAAAATACATCGAACGCATCCGTCTTCAGTCCACACGGAGATTCCTGTCAGATGAGTTATTGCCAGAGGAAATGTTTTCTCCAGACTCCACTCAGTCACTTGACAACTTGGGCAATTTTGACTATATGGCATGAATACCTTAATCTGTGAATGCCCTGACAGCAATCATTGCATCTGATTTAGTTCCTTCTTTGGTTTTATTGTTTCTAGATAAAGTTGGTTGCTTGAATCTATTTCCTACTACTTTAAATACTTACTAGAAGTTCATTTACTTTTAAAAATGTCTAAATGAGGAAGTTAATGGGAGTTCTATGTCTTACAGTTCTTAAATTCCTTTGTCCTGGTATTTTTTCTGGTGTTATATTCTTGCACTACCCATATATACACCATCATGCTTACACTTATTGCTGTGTTAATGACTAGTGGTTCATGGAGTGAGCACTCCAATAACACATGGTATTTCTGAAGGACTAACCTAGGAGATGTATATTTCCACTCTCGGTGCATTTTTCATATAAACCTCAGGGTACCATCAAAATATAAAATATCTCAAAACAACTGCATGTTTCTCAAATATCATCTGAGAACACATCATGACTCAGAAATGTACATTAATAAGGATGGAAAACAACTTCAACTATGGTTTCTTTCTTCAGGGAAAATGTTCTTCCTTTGTTAATCAAGGCCTTTTGATTAATGTGCTTCTGTATTTCTTCTTACAACCTCATTTGCTCCCTATGGATTGAAGTCAGCTTTCATTTAGAGCACTGTAAAGGCATCTAGATTAACTGCATGGGGAGGTGAGGGCTCCTTCTGAGGACAGTCTTCTTCATTTGAGCTTTTTCACAAATGCTGAATGGCTACCCTTCTGGATCAGTCAATTTTTAAAATGCTGATTCATGGGGGTTAACCCCCATAATTCAAACTTCACGGAGCTTTTCTGAGAGAGAATGGAGAAGTGGTCCACCCCAAAGGCAACGTCCAGATGGTGGTACTCAGTTAGGTGAGGTTGTATGAAACCACGCATAAAATATCACAAGTGTAACAATTTGTATATCCCTGCCCTGTCTACATACTCATCTTTGCCTGTGAACTGTCATGAGTAAGGTTAATGGGGGTATAGAGAAAATTATTTCCAAGCTAACTGTAATTAAGGAAGCAACTCAGCCTTGGACACCCTTGGAATTAATTTACAGTGATGGTAATAATGGAGTCAGGTCAACAGGAGAGCAGGTGCTGTAATGGGCAAAACCTTCTCATCCACTGGCAAGATCAATTAGGTCTACAGTGACTTCTTACAGCAAAGTTAAAGTGTGAATAATGTGTGGAATAATATATAAGTGTCCTCCTGTCTTGCGCTGGGTAAAGTACCAGAAGTATTAGCCTACTTCTCCTAACAGCAGACTCTCCAAGGGGATAAAAATTCCTAATGCTAGAAGCTTAGAAAGAATCCTGTACCATGAAGCTGAGGAAATGTGGCTTTCTGCTTCACTGTTGATCAAAAGATCAAATGTAGCCATGCTGGGGTAAAACAGCAGCTGAGTATGTTATTTTTTGGGTCACTTATTTGTTCAAGGAGGATTGCTTAAGGATCCCACTTGGGCATTAATTGACTTCAAGATTTATGCACATACTTAGAAACTTCCAAGAATAGGAAAATATTAATGTCAAAAGATGCCAGGAGTGGAATGTTAGTAAGGGTGTTAATTTAAGACTAATGGAAACCCACATTTTTTCCTGGATAAGCAGAGCGAGAATTCTCCCATTTAATTTCAAACTTTCTTTCACAAAGAGAGTTGCAAGTCACTTTGTGTGCTTTGCTATGTTTGGTTTTGAACTTGTGTGTCATGCTTTACTGTTTTAGGCATATCCTTCCTAGTTTAAATGTTATTAGTCACCTCCAGTAACACCATATAAGATTAGGTTCTTAATAAAACTTGTGCGCAGTGTCTGGGTACAATAAGTTCATAGAAACATGTTGAAAAGCCTTGTATTTCTACAACTTTCTAAAATTATAGTTTTTGGGGAAAAAAAGTCTCATAAAGATGTGTTCACTGTTTACTGTCCTGTTTTGTGTCAAGGTGTCACAGTTACGAACATGCAAATTCCCTGCCCCACTAGCTGGCCCTTTGACACAGTTTTAAGTCTCCAAGGTTTCTCTGTTTCTGTTGGGATTTTTTAATAGGAAGGAAGAGGACTCATTTAAATGTAGCAATACTGGAAAAGAAACATAGGGAGGCAGGTATATTACACAAGCACAGACTGTTACTTGGGTTAGTGATCAAGAAATGTTCATGCAGTTTGGATCTTTATGAACTTTGTGCTGCCTTGGTCTTTTGATTCCCTCTAGTATATTTTTACCCAGGACATCATCTATGAAATACCTTATCTGAGGCATCCTAGAGGAAAGAGATCTCGGCTGTCATTATATCAGTAAGTTAAGAACAGGTGCAAGACTTGCATAGTGCTGAGATGGTTTAAAAGCCACAGCTTACATTATAAGGCATGAATAACGGTCAGTAGCTACTGGCACAGAGAGACTGATAGAACAAAATGATTGCGAGACTACCTTCAGGTTTTAAACACAGCTGCTTCTGAGATGCCAGTTATTCAGGATGTAACCAGCCAGGTATTTGCTCTGAGAAGGGGGATGATGGCTCACTGTCTGTGGCACCTTGATCTTAGCAGACCTTGGTACAGTTTATTTCTTTGTTATTTACTTTCAAGAAGACATGTAGGGTAGATTTACAGTGGATTTCGTGTCTGTGCCTGTCTCAAGCTGCTAGGACTTCTGCCTTTGCTGCAGCAGAGGCTTCAGGTGGGCTCTGGGGCGTGTCACAAGCACAAGGTTGAGTCTTGTCTCTGTCCTCTGGTAGATACTGGAGTGCCAATGTGAGACCAGGGAGAGATTCTGCTACCTTCCTCCACCTCTCTCACCCATTTTCTTAAAGAGTGACTTCACGACAGACTGTGATTTGGTTCACAATCTGTAAAATGGGCATCAAGTATTCTTACGGGACATTTGCATTTATAAAGATGTCACTCAAGTTTGTAACTATTTCATTTAAAACCAGCCGTGCTGACATATTTGTTTTGTGGCTTTTAGCAGCAAAAGTCATGGAGGTACAAAAAGGGAAGCAAGTTGGCTTCTGAGTGACCAAGCTGAAATTCTGATAGATTTCATAACCTGCATGAAGGAGTTTGTTTACAGCATGATTTGCTGTCATGTTCCTAAGAGTATAATGACATACCTTCACACAAGATACATATCCTGTCTTAATGAAGAAATAAGACTTTGCAGTACATTCATGTATTAGTTTTACATGTTTATAAACTGAATAATAAGGATGTTCACAACGTCATAAAAGGTTGGTAAAATGAGGCTAACTTTTTAAGATATTTGCAAAGTTGATGTTTAGCAATGTTCCAGCTGCTAGCATATGAGAATGGATGCTTGACGTTAACCAGTGGCAATACTCTGAGGCGACGCATCCAATCAGCATATAAGTCTGGTGTCTGAGAGTTAACAAGATCTATTAAAGGTTGACACTGAGAAAGGGTTATTTCCATAGGAGGAGGTGACTGAAAGCTTTTATTTTTCTTGATCTTGCCTTGCTGGAGAGGCTGTGAATATGCTAGCAGTTTGTTAAAGTTTTCCTTTGCTGGCATGATTGCTTGAGGATCTCAGTAGTGACCAACATGTAACTGATCAGTAGAAACCGACAGACATAATACTTCCATTTATATAATGTTCACGTGAGGGTTGAGAAGGACAAACTTAAGCAAGGAACAAGTGATAAGGTGATGTATCTTTATTTAAGAGTCACCAGTGTGAAACCTTCTCGGCCACGTTTGCACAGTACTCAAAATTAAGACTGTGTAAGTATATATATAAATATACATATAAATGTATATATACATACATACACAGGCATGTAGATATTCTTAATACATAAGTATGAGGACAGTATTGAATGCAAACTTATTTTTCCTGTTCCTTAAATCCCAGAACTCTATAGAAGAAATAGAGCAGGGATCATGGCAAAGCTAGAGAAGAGACCATTGTTATAAGAAAGGACTGTAACAATAACAATTGTGTAAGACCAGCATATGTATTGTTCTCTAAAAGAATTTTTTTAATCGTTCAGTTCTAGTGTCTACTTTAAATGTCTATCAGGGGTGCAGTGTATGCTGAACCAGGCAGGACAGGCTGAACTGAGAGGTTAGTTTTCTCTGAAAGAAAGAATCTAAGACACCAGCTACTGCAGAACCTGCTGTGCCTTGTCCCATGAAAGCATGCTAGAAATAACTTAAAGTTGAGAAGCCCTTTTTTGGCAGTACTTCACAAATATTTGACCAAAGTACAGCTACACATACGCAACTCTCAACCTCCAGCAACTCTTTGCTGAATCTGGGAAGGCTGATCGTTTGTAAGGTATTTGACCTATAGTTAGAAGACCTTCATATGGAGGCAGGAAGGTTTCTTTAACAGTGATATTCAGCAGGGGTGTTTGTTTATCCGTGTCTGTTTCTGGAGTAGGTTGTAACAGAATCAGAGCAAAAAGTTTTTGCTTTACTCACATGTTATAGGGAAGCTAAAAAATAGAAGAAGTTCTCTTTATTTCCTAAAGCTATAAAGCAGTATGTTACAATCAAGTACACTACAACAAATTAGGGTAATTGCAGGAAAATTCAGGAACTGTTTAAACTGCTGTTTCAGAAGAGTGAGAAAAGCACGGAAAGGCCCCACAATCAGAACAAGGTTTTTGGTGAAAAGACTTTGATATAACAAAGCAGATTGGAAACCTCTAACTGAGGTAGAATTAAGTTACATAAGCTTGATTTAACAATCAAGTCAAAGTACAATTCAAGAAAAGAAGGGAAAAGGTAATTCTAACTAGGCACAACTAGCCTAGGACGGCAATTGGGTAGGGATGCATTAAAATTGTCATTTATTCATAGCCACCTGAGCCGTTGAAGACCAAAATCTGAAATTTAACTTTGGAGAAATGCAAAGCACAATCTTCCCTTGTTTGTGGTCCTGATTTGAGAAAACATTTTGGATGACAAGAAACAGCTTGGGTTATAAAGAATATCCTGATTTTTGTGACACCTACTTCTCCATTCTGTTTTGATATGATTACAGAGTAACTGTGATGACATGCTGCCATTAACAATGAGGTAGAGAAACAGAGTTAGGAAGTGGAATGTCTTTGGTGAGGAAATGGAGTTCAGTCTGGACTTGGTCTATGCAAGATGGAAAAGAGAAGCAGCACTTCCTCTCAGGAGAAATGGAATCTCAGAAGGTAAGTCGCTAATAAATGAGATAAGGGAACTAGAGGCCAGCACTGATTAAATTAAAGGTAAAGCAAGCTGTCCAGAGAGAAAACTGCTACCAGTTAAGGGAGTGTTGTGTAGGGGATCACGTAAACTGCCTGGAAAAGAACAGGCAGAGAGTGACCCTGTAGTAGAACTTGAATCCCAAAAGGAACTGCATTATTATGCAGGGAAATCACCAGAGAAGAAAGATGGCACTATCTAATTTAACAGAAGTGGCCTATATTTGCCATTTAACCCCAAAGCAGTGCACTAGAATAGCTAATTTAGATTGATAGGAGTATAAAATACAGTGTTTTCTAAAAACTTTCAAGGACAGCAGAAACCATACACAGATGTATGGTTTGGAGTCACTGGGTGAAAGAAAATCCTAAGTGTCCCTTTAGAGCTTCCAAAAGGATATGATACACTTGATCTTCAAACTAGCAGCATACGCTAATCCTTAAAAAGGATGGATGGAAAATCAGTTTAAACAATAACCAGGATGGTGACATTTTGACTGTTCTTCTGGACAGTCTTGACAAATACAAGACCTTAAGTATTAGCCAATATTTTATGTAGGTTTATTGCATGCATAGAGTGTTCTTGCTTTTTAGCATTACGATTTTCTTTCATATACTATATAAAATAAATTTCTTTGTGGTATCCTGGGGAAAGTGAAGGATCTTGTTGACTTTGGAAGACAGTTGGTTAGACTTGTGCATTGTTGAAGATGGGTAATAACAACCACTCTTATAAGCTGACAAGACATGTCATGTACTTTGTGACCATATCAAACAGACTTCTGAGTCCCATTCACTGAATATTCTTGTTACTTTTTGCTATTTCCAATGTTATTTCTGCAGATCACAACCTGGCACTTCTAATGTATTAACGAATAATTTCTTTACTTGCTGCCCATCAAGATTTCACATTAGGTGATCAACAGCTGTTTCAGAAAAGGAGGAGTAAAATATTAGCCTCACCAGATTATGGGTTTGATGTAATTGAAACACAATGTTGATGTAACTGCAGAAAACCTACCTTTCAGTGAAAAGGCGAAAGAAAGGCGACTTTGCAAAAACACTCATCTGTTTTTCAGGTAGTCCAAATTCTGTTTAGCTGAGTCCTGAAAATGAAAGAGAAAGCCCAAGGACTCCAACAGGGAGACACCTCCAGTACATCCAATAAGTACAATATGAGAGACGATGTAGAGACCTTTTCATTAAACTAAGTGGCTACGCAGCATCATTAGAATTAAATGTTTCCCTTTTTCGTGTTATGTTGATGTCGTATTGAATCAGAGTACGATTAGGTTGGTGGGTTTTTTTTATCCCCTCTTCATTTGCTCCATTTTTGCTAATTTAAACCACCAGGGTATTATATAATGATGCAGCTCATGTAAAAATAAGTAGGAATATTCTGTCACTTAGTACAAGTGCTATTGGAAATTGTGCAGAGTAGCATTGTAATTTCATGGTTTGTGATGTACCCCTAAAATAGACACCTTGGAATTATCAGTTGGTTTCTCTTTCTTTATAGTAATTTACTAGCACCACAGCATGTTGTGTTTGCCTTAAGAGTCTTATAAAGCCCCCGTTTCATTAGCAGCTACAGTCATGATTCTTTCCCATTCTGTGTGCTTGGGATTTTTCAGCAGGAAGTCGGCTGTTACCAACCAGTTATTACAGATCTGGGCAAGTCATGCCCAGCGTGATGAGAGGTGTAGTAACAGCTGCATAACTGTGGTCCTGTGACCAAGTTGAGACCCTTGTTTGTAATTCAACTGTTCACACAGTTTCTTTTTTTTCCCAATGTAAGATGAGTGACAGTTTTGTCACAGTTGTAGGATAAAACAATATAGGGTAAAACAAAATATAGGGTAAAACAAAATACAGGATAAAACAAAAACTCATTCTCAGATATTCAGCAAATAGGGAAATTGTCACATCGAGGCTGTGTTGAAATATCTTACCTCAACAAAATGAACAAATGTGTTGCCAGTTCTTATTCTTCTCTGAAATTTGTTTAATTTCAGTATTGGTCCCTCCTCAGTTCCACCCAGACAGGTAAATTAAACAAAAATAATAAAGCCTCTTCCAGTTTCCCAAGGGAAAGGGGGGTGGGGGGGGGGGTGGGGGGAGGGATTGGGGCGGGGAGCGGGAAGTATTTTATTAACATTGGGACCTTTCTTCACACCTTCCCAAGATCTAGTTTCTACTTATCTTGTTTTAAAAAATGGCAACAGAAAAAATAGAAAAGAAAGAAAAGCTGAACTTCTTCCACTGAAAAAAACTTGGCAATGGGAAAAAACCTCAGGTTCATCTTAGATCCTGTCTTCTGAAGGTAATCAGTTCAGCTGTAGTTTCTGGTTTTTCAAGATTTCTTTCATATTGTGCTCAGGAAAAAGAAGAAAATTTACCCCTACTCCTTTTTGACCTCTGAGACTAAACAGTGGAAGACAGTGCTTCCACAGTTATCAGTTAAAAAGACACTGTTGTGGTTTGTTGGGCTTTTTTATTCAATATTAAATTGAAAAATCTTTGTATAACACTGCTGTGTTTAATACTTTCTCTTACGATCATACCACTGAAAAACGGATTTGTAACTGAAGTCCTCCCCTTCTGAAATGCGTAGAAACAGAAGAGATACTGTTCTACAACTTCCCAGTCATGAGCACAACTCTGCTCATAGCGGGGAGCATCTTTCTCGTGCTTTTCACACTATGGAAACTCTCCATCTAAGCCATTGTGGTACATCACTGATCACAGTTGAGTTGTTTGACTTAGAGAGGAAAGTGGATGTAATGAAATTTAGTTGTGCACATAGAGTTTTCCAGCTTGAAGATTTCTTATGAAGCATGTTATAAAAATGCCCCTGCATCATGAACTGCACAAGCTATGCAACCTGAAATCAAACAAAAAGTTCATCACAAGTTCAATACATGTACATACTACCTCATCTGAAACATAAATACCAAGAGTATTCTGATTTCCTCTGGAAATCCCCCTTTTGTCTTTTGGTTCTCCATTCCTCATTCTTCCTTTCGAACAATTATATTTTTGAACATTTGGCACATACAAAATCTAATTGTTCCTACTCTACACACATCTATTACTGCACATTAGGACACAGGACCTCAGGAAGCCCTCCCAGACTGACCAGATTACTGGGTAGGATCCATTATTGCTTTATTAGCAACAGAATTATAATCATCTCTAGAAGCTTACAAGAGATGAAGACCTGTTGTGTAAGGCCATATATCGGCACCGATACCAAGGAACGTTAATTCCTATTGATGTCAAGATTTTATCTCTGGCAATATAGAAAGAATAAGCCACCTTCTCAAGGACATGCAGCAGTTCAGTAGCTAAAGCTTAGCTATAACCTGGATCTTCTGAACTCCTGCTTTACCGTCGTTTGTATTGTAGTATACTGCATTTCCCACAAATGCCAAAAATGCTAGTAAGATAAGAGGCCATTTCTGCCTCTTTCTGCGTAACAGCTCCTTCTTTTTCAGTGTCTACAAGGCTGTAGTATGCCTCCCCTCTAGCCTTTTCTTCTCAGCTGCAGTCAAATGGCTGCAGGAAGGGTAGAGTTGTCTCCCCTGCGTAGAAAAGATCCAGTCTTCCCTTATATCAACCTGCATTACACATGCATGACCCAGGAGAGAATAAGGCTAAGAAAGTCCCCAAGAAAAGACCTTGAACATTTTCTGAAAAGGTATTCATATGTCATCTTACAAGCTGTCATACAGTACTGAAATATTTTCAAATTGTTTTGTCCATGCCCCTGGTGAGCACTGGGTACGGAAGTGCAGATGCACTGCAGAAGAGGAATGCAGAAGCAGGATGTTTACTATGTGAATAAGCAACCAGACATGATAAAACCAGTTTTATTCCACAAGTAAACGAAGCTGACTCATGTGACGCATACAAGAGTAGATCATAACATGCAATCTACAGCTGTTAAGAGCCGAGTACGTGGTGACAACATGGGCCTCTGATGTGCATCCTCGTGTAATCACATATCACATAACCCACGTAGCAATACACCCTCTCGTGAAAGGAAAGGAACACAGCCTACTAAAAATGAATTAAACATGATCATCGAACAAGCAAGCAATGATACAAAACGAGCGTAAATGTTACCCAGGATACAACTACTTCAGAATGTGATTTGTCGGATGTTTGTTATCCATATGTTTTCTCAGTTATCATAGGCAGGGTTTGTAGCATCACCTATCATTAAGATTGTCTAACTTCTCCCACTATAAGACCTAGTTTTCAATTGCTTATAACTTTGCCTAAACACAACACTCGGCTGAAGTTTTATGCTGGATGTTTGCCTTGTCTAATATTTTTAAATGATACCCAGATAACTTAATCTGTGTTCCACGCTGGGGGCTGAAAACAATCTAATTGTCTTCAGCAAACTTGAGGATTGATAGAGAAGCTGAAAGTCTGAAAGAAGACCAAAAATAATAACAAATTATTTTAATATCTTCTAAGCGCTCTGGGCAGCTTAACCTGTTGTAATATTTTAGGTATAAGATAGTAGTTTGTCCTAGACTTGAAATAGAGATATTATTTAATCTCTGTGGCCTTTTTCACACAGTGATGAACGAGTAAGATGACTGTTCAGCAAATGCAATATGCACTTATAATTAAAGTAATCAGACCATGCAAGGCATTGAATCAGATGCTAAGAAATGTAATCTAATAAGAATGGCCAAATCCTGAACTCTTCCAAAGGCATTTGTTTGAGATTTTCAGTCTTCTGGACTGATTCTAAATTCAGGCAGGTTTTACAAGTGTCACAAATAGGTTTCAGAAAGTAGAGCCACTTAGATATTTTGGCTTTTTCAATACCAGAAATGCCTTTTCTCTCAGGTCCCAGGACCAGTCATTGGAAGGGATTATACTGACCTTGCTATGAAGACACAGCAACCTTGAAATCCCTTATTCATTGGGTCTTGGTTCATAGCTAAGGGTGAAATTGCTCCTTCAGCTATTCAGCTGTTGCTGAGTCAAAGTTTTTTCCCAATTCTGTCTCCTGTGAATATTGTTTTTTATTATTCCTCAGAAAAATGTATTGTTTTACAATTTTTTATCTCTAATTCCTTGTGCTTTTAAAGTTGTTTTGGATGCATTGTAACGGTCTTACCATTTTGGAAAGCATATTGTACAGAAAGAAACAAGGAATCCAGCTTCACTCAAAGATTTAACTTTTTCACAACAGTATGATGTTGAAAATGTGCTCTTTTTTTTTTTTTTTTCCAGGCACCGAGATTACTTAGTATCAACAGAGAAGATGATCATGAGGAATGTATTTTTGGTTTAGATCAGTGATGGGAGGCAGCCCAGGAACCTAGAATTGGAACGAGATTTGGCCAGTTGCAGACTATGGGAGCAGAAAACAACAGAAAACTTAGAATATAGCTTTTCAGCTTCATGTGATGGAAACTCAAAATTTCCAAACAAGCCTTGGGTTTCCTTGAAGGTCTTACTTAATGTCATCTCTACAGTTTTGAGACCTTTCTTCAGTATCAATTTTTAATAACTCTCAGGCTACTGGTGGAAGTGGCCAGTCTACCATCACGGCCAGTATTCAGCATTTGCTTTCAAGCAGTCTGCAAATGTAGCAGCTGAGCAGATGTGTTTGAAAATCTAAATTTTAGAGGTGTATCTCTCTGAAGATCCCTTCCCAAGAGTTTTTCTGCCTCGGTTTCTGGATCTGCTATGAATATATCTATATTCCTTACCATACAAAGGTATTGTGAGGATCACCATGTTTGAAATGTCTGAGGGATGATGGGCACAATGTACTTGGAATAAGCAGACAATTTGGTGGCTTAGAGATTTTTAAAGTACTTTTTACTTTAAGTATGCTAACATCACATACCACATTAGAAGCATCTAACTGCACTCTGCATGATGAGACATGTCTAGTTTCTCCAGCCTGGGCTGCCTGTCCCCAGCCTGTACTACTGGGACAGAAAAAGCACTCTCCTGACAAAGGCAACATTGTGGGGGTGTGTATTTGTCCTTTCATTCATTTTTCACTTTGCTTTGCTTTGAGTTTAAAATTGACTTAAGATAACTTCAGATTTCAGGCTAGGAAAGTGATAGTTTTTTCAGTCAATTGTGTCTTGAAGTCCCAAGTTTTATGATGACATGGGAAACCGGCTTTATTTCTCTGTGTTGTCCTTCCTTTCTCCCTGTTTCTTCTTATCATCTCTTTAGAACATTAGAGGCTATCTTCATTTATGTACCTACTGATTGCCTGTTATGACAGGACTTTGATTTTTAAATTCTGTTCTGCTATTACTAATTCTTTATTTCTGTATTTGTTGAGAGAGTTATAGCCAGTTCAGAACGTTATAATTTAACATTAAACAGTTAATAATAATACCCTCGGATCTGGCGAGCAAAAAAACCCTGGTTTTATTTCCCTTTGAAGTTGGACTGCATGAGGAACAAGGGTAAGGATGAGATGTTATGTTACTATCAAAAGCAGTATTTCTCTAACGCTGAAAGCAGCAGACTAGACAGTAGTCTGTCTAATGTTGCAACACTAACCTTACTATTCTGTTCAGCAATAGAATTCACAAGCTGACTGTGATTGAACTAAAATTAAAAATCAGGTAAAAGATTCCTTACTGTTGCAGGCAGGAAAGAGGACCCTCTGTGGAAAAGGAGCCTCTGTGTTGTGTTTATCTTCATAGTTTTTTTATATAGATTAAAAGAGGTATGGAACAGGGAAGACAAATATAGTATTAAAATTGTTCAACATAGAAAGTAAAGCCAAGGTTAGCAAGTCAGAACAGCTATGATCTGCTTAGGTCAAGCGTTATTTTACAGTTTAGTAGAATGAAAAAGAAAACCTTGTTCTTTTTGACTGCAGGAATTGTTACATATAGTAATGAGCTAATCCTGGCTATGGCTCTGCAGGGACAATAGGCAAACTAGCCAAAATCATTGTGCTCCGGGCAATAGCTTTTGCATAGCCTTAGAAGTTAGGCTTTGATAGTGCCTGCTGCCTGGAGCTCATTGAAGATTTCCAGGAAACCTTTTTATAATATATTATAAATGCTAATAGGTTTAGAATTGTTCTGTTAACTGAAGATTATGTATTTATACGACAGGAAAAATAAATGCCTGACAATACAAGGAAACTTTAACTAATAGGAATGTAAAGAGAATGCACACTTTTTTTTAGGGTCAGTTCTCTTCAATGTTTTAATAAATTATCTGGATGCTAGAGTCAAATGCACATGAAGTTTGCTGATGATACTAAACTGTGGAGGAGCTGTGGACTCCCTCCAGGATAGAGAGTTCCTACAGAGAGACCTGGATAGACTAGAAAGATGAGTAATCTCCAACCATATGAAATTTAGCAAGAAAAAGTGCTGGATTCTGCACCTTGGATGGGGTAATCCTCGTTGTACGTACAAATTGGGGGACAAGAGGCTGGAGAGCAGCCCTGTGGAAAGAGATCTGAGGGTTTAGATTGATGGCAAGTTGAATATGAGTCAACAGTGTGCCTTGGCAGCCAGAAGAACCAACTTGTCCTGCTGTGCATCAAGCACAGTATTGCTAGCCGGTCAAGGAGGGTAATTGTCCCATGCTACACTGCACTGGTGTGGCCCCACCTCGACTACCATGTACAGTTTTGAGCATCTCAGTATAAGAAGGACATCAGACTATTAGGGTGTGTGCGGAGGAGAGTGACCAAGGTGGTGAAAAGCCTCGAGCAGCAGCTGAGGTCACTTGGCTTGTTCAGCTGGGAGAAGAGAAGGCTGAGGGATGACCTCATGGCAGTCTACAACTTCCTCAAGGAGGCAGTGAAGGGGGAGGTGCTGATCTCCTCTGGCTGGTGACCAGCAATAGGACACCAGACAGGAATGGAATGAAGCTGTGTCAGGGGAAGTTCAGATGGGACGTTAGGAAGTGGTTCCTCACTGAGAACGTGGTCAGCCACTGGAACAGGCTCCCCAGGGAAGTGGTCATGGCACCAAGTCTGTCAGAGTTCAAGGAGCATCTGGATGATGCTTTTAGTCATATGATTAAGTTTTAGATAGTCCTGCAAGGAGCAGGGAGTTGGACTCAATGAACCTTATAGGTTGCTTCCAACATGAGATATTCTGTGATTCTATGATCTTTCATATCATATGGTATGAGCCTCAGCATTCCTATGAGGACCAAGTAATTGATAACATGTAATAATTGATAGACAGTAATTCCAAAATTTCCCAAACTGCTGAACATGTCCATGTTGTTCAACAGCTCCTAAAGCTGTAGTCCTGCCTTTACATCTATTGCCATGCAAGAAGCCTATGAAACTCATATCATGAGTCCAGCAGGAATTCTTCCCCTAGACTAATTCTCAGAGCTATGGATACAGAGGATGTCAATCCAAGCATGGCTTTGCAAAGCTGTGACTCTCCTGAGACTGTGATGGCAACTGATTCTGTCTCACCTTCAGTCCATTCTTCTAAGAATGGAGAAACTTTTATCCTATGCCCTTATTTTAGTGATAACCAGGCTCAAATGGCTGCCTTAGCACAATAGGAGAATCTAATTCTGATATATGTAAAATGTGCTGTAGCAATCTCAATGTGGAGAGCAACCCAGAGAGAGTTAACTTGATTTAGTAAATGGGGTTTGAGAGAAAATAGACTGGAGATAATTAAAAAAGCATTGTGCAAGTAAGTAATTAGTGTTGGGTGTGGAAACAGAATCCCCTCTCTATCTCCAGCCACTTTGTATGCTAGGCAGAGTGCTATCCCCTGCTCATGACAGTAGCATCTAAGTGCCTTCCAGTCTGTAGTGAGCAACAGTTCAGCCTATTACACTTCTTACTACTTTAATTTCTTTCCCTGAGGACAAATGTGTTGGGGAACGGTTCTCATTTTGAGTTTCCTTCTGGGTAAGATAATATGATGTATATAAGGAAAGAAATTCAAAGAACAGAACTGTTTGTGAACTATCTTTTTTCTCCTCATTCGCCCCCTGAAATCATGCATCTAGATGCTACTTTGAACATCAAAATTTTAACTTCCCCCTCTCGGATTCTCCAAATAGCTGTCATCCAACCATTTAGCTACCTATAGGTGCTCAGACAAGTTTCTAGGTGAACTTTTGGGAGAACTTTCTTTCTCACCAACCAAGGCAACTCATTCTCACCAGGTAGCTGGATATCAATAGCAGTGGAATGATTTCCTAAGCATTTGACTATACATGGGATAAATATCTATTTACCAGGAAAGAGAGGTTGAGAGAGAGAGACTGAGATTCTACCTGCCCATTTTTAATGTTTTCTCTCCAGTACAAATTGGGGGTAAAAGAAGGAATTAAGAGTCACAATTCCTCTAACTTGAGAAAAGAAGAAATTGCAATCTCTGTCTTGTATTTCATGGTATTCTAAATGATAGGATATTGTTTGTGAAGCACTGACCCTTGCTTCTAAGATTAGCTAAGGTTCACAGCTGCAAATCTTGGCTGGAGGAGGTGTCTCCCTGCAACCACTATAATTGTTAACATTCCAGACAGGCTGATAAAAAAGACTTTGGATTAGTATCTTTCTTGCTATCAAGGGTGCCTCTGACCCAGAAACAAGAGGAAAGGATCATCTTCAAGTTATCTATTTAGACAGAAAATGAAATGTATGTTTTCTAAAAAGGGCAGAACAAGGTCTTAATAATAACTACCCAGTCTGCCTTCTCTTCAAGGTCTCGGAAAGCGTCCTCTTCTTAAACCGTTGGTATTTACAGCTTAATATTTCAGAGCTTTTTGGGTACCTATGGCCTATCCTACCTCAGTGACATCAAAGAGACAAAGTTATTTTTGGTAGGATCCAGATGAATTAGTCTCATCAAGAACTGACAGATCTTTGCAAAACGCTGTACCACCAGACTCCAGAAGAAATCAAGGAGATAGATACAACTTTGTTAGAACAACCCTCGATTTTTCAACACTTTCTTGCCAATTGCAGGTTTCTTGGAACCATAAGCTTTAATGTGGTAAGTTTGTGGGCTTGATTTTATTTTAATTAGTTGTTGTTGTCGTTGAACCTCTGCACAAACAAATGAGAGCTCAGTCTATATCATGGCAGCATTCCCAGGAGACATAAGGCAGGATATAAAATACTATGCAGCAAGATAGCTTTGTTAAATATTTTTCGTCCTTAACTGCAGTGATTTGGTTTAGTTACAGAAGTGTTACGCAGCTAGAGGGAGAATAAAGTCTTCTGATTGCTGTAATGTTGTGCTTCTGTGGAAGACAACCACATTCAAAAGACTTTTTTTTCTTTTTCTTTCCCTGCCTGCTCTTCCTCAAGGATGCTCAGCCTGTATTCTCATCCCCACATTTGGTACTGCACATACTTTGCAAAGCTGCAAGGCAGACAACTCTACACAGAGAAACCATTAAGTTTCTTTAAGTGTGGAAAATTCCTTTTTCTATTTTCCAAAAAAAGCCCAATGCCATGCCTATATTTTTCATTTAAAAACAAACGCCACCACCACCACGACCAAAAAAAAAAAACAACCCCAAAAAATCCCACAAACAAGAAAAGATCGGATCAGCCTGTTCTTTCCCAAGGCTGCCTTGTAAACAGTTTTCACCGTTCTGTGAGAAGGATGACAAATTTAGCTGGGGCTTGAAGAAAAACAACTCAGATGATAGCAAGTAGACAAAGCCAATTCCTGATGGAATTTAACTGAAGTACAGTAAGAGCTGGATCTCAAGTTCCTCTCCCCCATGACTGTCTTGGAAGAAACGCATTCCAGGTAGATGTGACTCTTGCCTGCTTCTACTGGAAACAGTGCTTCATCTGAGACCCTGCCCTTAGCCTCTCTGGTTTTCCAACGTGAAAATACATCTTCATTGGAAAAAATTACTATGGAAGACTAAATTACTCGATCAGGCAGCCCTTGAGAAACTGTTGAACTATACCCTTTAAAAGTTTTTGCTGTTTAGGTCTTCAGAGGCCGGCTTGACACCTATACCTGCTGCTGAGGCCCACTGGAGTGGATGGTGTTCCTCTTTCAGTCAGTGGTGCTGAGTACCTGGCAGAAATAGGCATTTTTTGGTCGCAACACTGATTGCTTTCTCCATAGTTATTTAATATCCACACCAATGAGGCTTAATTGACATCAGCATAATTTCAGTGGCACGGAAGAAGTGCAACAGAGTGGGAAATTGAGCATGAACCTCTGAACGCATTCAAGCAAACCTGGGTTTCTTCTTCCTAGTTTTCTCTCTCTGCTCTTCTTTGCATTCAAATACTGATATGAATTGCTTCTGATAATTATGACTTCTTCCTCTTGTATTTAATTAAAATATTTAGTAACTTTTTTTATTAGTGTTCTGATTTAATTGAAACATAAAAATAATTGCTACAGTTTGCTGTGCTGGGTTTGTGGCAGATGGAGTGAAAACTCAATTTCAGTTATAGCAGATTAGCTTGTGGGAAAAAAACCCAACAGCTATATGAACATGGTTGCATGGAACTTTTTCAGAATGCATATTGTTGATTATGGGTGAAGTCTGACACTGTTTCCCACAGTATTCTCCTGGAGAAACTGGCTGCCTATGGCTTGGATGAGTGTACTCTCTGCTGAATAAAATATGGCTGGATCACCAGCCCCAGAGAGAGGTGGGGAATGGAGTCAAATCCAGCTGGCGGCCGGTCACCAGTGGTGTTCACCAGGGCTCAGTACTGGGGCTTGTTCTCTTTAACATCTTTATCAGTAATCTAGATGAGGTGATCGAGTGCACCCTCAGTAAGTTTGCAGATGACACCAAGTTGGGTGGGTGTGTCGATCTGCTTGAAAGTCAGGAGGCTCTACAGAGGGATCTGGACAGGCTGGATCGATGGGCTGAGGCCAATGGTATGAAATTGAACAAGACCAAGCGGCGGGTCCTGCACTTGGGCACAACAACCCCCTGCAACGCTACAGGCTTGGGGAAGAGTGGCTGCAAATCTGCCCAGGAGAAAAGGACCTGAGGGTGTTAATCGACAGCCGGCTGAATATGAGCCAGCAGTGTGCCCAGGTGGCCAAGAAGGCCAATGGCATTGTGGCTTGTGTGAGAAATAGTGTGGCCAGCAGAAGGAGGGAAGTGATTGTCCCTCTGTACTCGGCACTGGTGAGGTCACACCTTGAGCACTGTGTCCAGTTTTTTCCTTCACTACAAGAAGGACATTGAGGTGCTGGAGCATGTTCAGAGAAGGGCAACAAAGCTGCTGAAGGTTCTGGAAAGCAAGTCTTATGAGGAGTGGCTGAGGGAACTAGGGTTGTTTAGCCTGGAGAAAAGGAGGCTGAGGGGAGACCTTACTGTTCTCTATAACTACCTGAAAGGAGGTTGTAGAGAGGTGGGGGTTGGTCTCTTCTTTCATGTGACAAGTGACAGGATGAGAGGAAACGGCCCTAAGTTGCGCCAGGGGAGATCTAGGTTAGATACCAGGAAAAACTTCTTTACAGAGAGGGTTGTGAAGCATTGGAACAGGCTGTCCAGGGAGGTGGTGGAGTCCCCATCCCTGGAAGTGTTTAAAAGCTGTGTAGATGTGGTGCTGAGGGACATGGTTTAGGGACCCTGGCAGTGCAGGGTGAATGGTTGCACTCGATGATCTTAAAGGTCTCTTCCAACCAGATAATTCTGTGATTCTATAAGTTGTGGAGAATTCTGGGATGCAGGAGTTACACTCACTTCACAGATTAATTGCTGCAGTTTACAACCAGTGAGAAAAATCCTTGAATTTAGGCTCCAAGTGGTAGTCTTGCTGATGTAGACCCAAGGTGTGGATTTTCAAGGAAATGACATGTGACCTTAGCATCCTCATTGCTACATTGCCTGATACATACTTTTACGTATCTCATGGTGCAGTTATATGAAACTATGTTTTATTTCCCCTATTTTAGCATCAGGACTTCCCTCACCTCTAGTCTGCATAACATCACTATTAGTAATTTGCAAAATTCCACAGAACAATTGCATTAGCCTATGCACAGAAATGCTACAAAGAATATCAAAGTAAAAAATTGTGGTTTAGCTGCTTATGAGTAATGCACAGAAAAGCAAGAACAGTAATTACATTTTTCTTTACATTTACTTCAAATTTAAACAGTTTTAATACACTTCTACGTAAGTCATTCTAAAATATGTACAGGTCATATGTCAGAATAAACATCTTCTTTACTTCCAGAGCATTTTGAATGAATAGCCTTTGTCTTCTCAGCTTGACCAGTTCAGTGATTTGGTTGCCAGGAATCTAAGTGAAAACACTTTAGAGAGAAAGAAATATTAAAACAGTTCTATGAAATCTTCTCCAGGAATGACCTCAAACAGTTTCCAACACAGCAAAATAGCACTCAAAGTCTTGTATCGTTTAGCCCTGTCAAAATCCAGTATTAAAACATTCACCAAAAGTCTGAGATCCTTTCTTTGCTGAGGTTCCCATAAAGACCACAGCAGAGCTATGACAGCAGATATTAAGAACCTGACAATGTTACATACAGGAAAGTACATACACACACAAGGAGTGTTGGTCACTCTTCTTAAACACCTGCCATCAGTGCTGGGTCTGGGGGAGATTATGTTTCAGAAAGATTTCCTGTGTCTCTGAATGCAAGAAGACACCTGCTGGCAAGTGATTTACATGCTCAGTTAAGTTGATCTTTGGAACCATTGAGGTTTTGCAGTGGCACCATGATTCTCCAGGATGCTGACTACCTGACAGCAGAGCCAGACCCTGGGTTACAGCCCTGCCTTCCATAGCCATGTGTCCCTGTGAAAGAAAGGCCAAGCCTGAGTGCCAACTCCTGATGTGGCACTGGTCAGGGTTCTAGGACGAGATTTGGCACTGCTGTATGGACCACTGGTTAAAGGAGTGTCCCAGGGAATGGAGCACCTCCTTGTCCTGTTCTGTGCACTGTAAATTGATTAGGCAGTACCTGCTGTCTTCCCCTTTCCTGCAAGTGGTGAGCTCAGTTCAGCACTGCAAGCAAGAGTTCTCAGTGTTTGCAAACACTCCCACCCAAGACCAGCACATATATCAAGTGGAGGTGCTGGCAAACAGCAGTGTCCTACCTATAGAAACCCTGTCCCAGGATGCCACAGGGTTTGTTTTCTATGTATTCTCTGTCTACACAGTCTTTTACAGTAAGATCATCTTCTTTTATTTAAAAGCAACAGCATTTTACTCCCAACAATTTATTGTGCCGTTAGAAGTTGTTAAAGCTTCAAGATCACCTGCTGTCAGGATGGGTGTGATGTGTGAAGTTTACCTTGCTTGGTCCCAGTTCTCAAGTTTGCTCACATAAAAATGCCTCCTTTTAAGGCAGCGTGAAGGAAGTGAGGGGGGCAGCATGGGTGTCTGAAAAGTTACAGCACCGCTAAAGTGGGATACCTCAGATTGCCACTTTTTAGTTGGATGCAATAGACTGGAGTGTGTCTCAGTTCCCCACCTGTCTAATAGGATAAAACTTTGTCAGGTAGACTAGTGCTGTTAGGAGAACATGTATTTCTCTTGAAGATCATGAAAACCCCAGAGTGTATGAAGAACACTGGCAAGAAACAAATGATAGATTTAAAGAATTGTGGGCATCTTCAGTTAATCATACAATACATGTGCTCAATAAACACACTACAAAACCAAGTGATTTATGCTCAGCTTTTGACCTGCAACTGAAGAAGCTGCAACATTTTCCAACTGCAACCATGATGCCTCCTCCAGGATTTTTTACTAACCAGAATTCAGAGGATGAGAGGACTCGTGAATGTCTGTCAGAATTTATCAGGCAGAAGAATCCTTTTCATAAGGTATATTTAGCATTCCATACCTAATTGGGCAGAGAAGAAAATACTTGACAAGGATCTGCTTTACATGCTGTATCCAGTTAAGGAAGAAGAAAAACATGATGCATTGGAGGAACCTTCAAAATTATGAGCAGTTCCGTAAAACATCCCAGGGAGTGCGTTTTCTGTGCATCGCATGGAGAGGTTGGGACACATCTCCTGCACTCCATGAAGTCTTCAGTCTGAAGCTCTATACTGACTAATAAATAAATAAATAAATCAGTATTAACAAGTTAATGATTTTCCTATATTCCCCTTCTACCGCTGATTCTGAACACACTGAGTCAAAAAGAACAACTTAAAATTTTCACAAACACCTGACAAACAACGGGGAAATGGTGAGCATTTTCAATTTTGAATGATGTGTTTTGATCCGGATTTGCAACAAGATGAGATGCACTGCAGCTGAGAGATTTAGACTGTAAGGAGGCAGGCTCTCATGCTCATAGCAGGCTGGGGACAAGGGAAGGATGCAAAGTAAGAAGCTGAGTTTATATTGCAAAGGAAGGATATTCTCAATGGAGAAAACATTACTTCAGTTATGACTGTCAGTCAAAAAGAGCAGGTATAAGCTGAATCACCCTTATTTTGGTGTGTTTTTTCTTTCTATTTCTGAGATGTATCTTACTGCGTAATGGGTATTCTTTTTACGCAGGACATTAATTTTCCTTCTTCACTGCCTTCACATCTTATCCATAGAATGTTCAGAAGATAGCCATGTATTTGTGGTTTATCTAATATAACTTTACCTTTACCCCCTTGGAGGGGTGCTTCTGCAGCCAATTGTCAGTTATTGTCTCAGATGTGAGCATAAATTATGAGCAAACTCTTGTGGTCATGTATTTTTGCACGAGAAAAAAAACAAAAAACATTAGGAGAACATCTTAATTTTCAGAACCGAGCTGTTCTGAAAAAGTATCTAGTATTATCGTTCAGATTCTGGTTTTCAAATACCCATGCTTCAGCTAAGGAAAAAGCAAGACTATTTTAAATACTTTCTCTCTGGGGTTTGGGACATTTTCTTGGTATCAAAGGGAAATTTTAATTATTTTTTAAGAAATATCTGTTTGGAGAAAATAAGTGAAAAATAAGTGCACCAGTTCTACATGTGAAATTCGGGGCCGTCTTTTTTTAAGCAATTTCCTGTGGCCTGCATATAATAGATGTTCACACAGTGTAACCAGCTAACAGACTGCATATGGTAGAGCCCAGATAACGGTTGGTAATGGGCTAATGACTCACCAGATGTGAGTAACTAATCAGTTAGAAGAAACTGGTAAAACAAGTTTCAAAGAGGGCTGGGTTTGAGATTAGTGTATTTCTTTCATTGTTTATTCATATTTCCCTTCCAAACAAAGCACGAAATATTTCAATGCAGTCTAGCACAAAATCTGCTCAGATTAATTCTATGCCTCTTATAGAAAAGGTTATGATATGCTCTACCACTTACTGCCTTTATTTTTATTATATTCCCTATAATTACTACTGAAAATCGTGGCTGTTTACAATGTGAAGTTCTTGATCGCATTTGATTATTAGATTTTCACCGCGGCTAGGGGTTAACTGGCAAGCAGATCTGCAGCATGAACACCGGAGGTGTGAGATGGCTGGAAAGGAAGTCATAAATCCTTGCCACATATTGCTTTATTCTTTGGCATGGAGCCAACAAGGAGCATTATCTCAGAATGTTAATATATTCTGGGTCATTTAAGGATGCTGTGGATGACGGTGATGTGTTGGCCGAGACATGGATTAGATGTCCTAATAAGAATCTTTGATGTCTAGATTCACTTAACTAACAGAAGCTCTAATAATAACCTAACATGGTTTAAAAATACCTTCTGATAATGGGGTTTGGAAGAAGGTTTAGCAGGTCTTGGGACTGGTTCTGACCTGGATCAGTCCAAGGCAATGGTGACTCTGAGCATCACTCAGTGCCAGGCACCAAAGATCTGTGCCTGGTTACTTCCAGCTGTTCTTAATGCTCAATAAATGAGGCGAAGGAGGGCAGGAGGGCAAAGACTCTGTGTACAAGATGCTGTGAGCAGTCTGCAAACCTAAATGCTGCTTGTGTTCTTTTGAACTGAGAGAGCTTCAGGAGGTACAAAAAAAAACCCCAAAAAACCAAACCACCAGCCTAGCATGTGCTACCAAGACTCCTTATAGGCCTGGCCAGTATTCAGTGTGTTATGTCCAGACTCTCATAGAACCTAAAACACAATTCTGAGAAGGAAAATGGGAGAGTTGCTGTTACAATTGTAATCTCCCTCTCTCTCTGTAGTGGCAGTATTCGATATTGATACCAAAGCTATGAACTGCACATTTTCCAGCCATTATTTTTTAACTATGACAACTTGCAGCAGTATAGCAGGAGTATTTCTACCTGTACCAAAGAGATCGTACCATAGCAAGTCTTCTTTTGCAAAGAATAATTCCCTTCATCACTGGGGTTAGTATACGTTAAATACATTTAAAATCTCTGTGGTTTTGTGTATTAAACAACAAGGTAAAAATTGATCCACAGTATTAGCTTTTACTGTGGAAGACGTACATGTAAATGCTACTCACCACCAGTTTCTCCTTGTGTCAAGGGTAAATCTGAGCCACTCACCTGGATGAGCTTAAAACTGAAGGAAAAGAAGAATGAAGTTATTACATTTCCTTGTCAGCCAGGCCTAAGCCATGAAATTAAGAAATGACATAAAAAGCTAGAATAATACCTGTGTTAAAACACTAGGAACCCATTTGCTTCTTTTGTAATTAATGTGTTTCCCAATAAAGTCAAAAGGAAGCTCACATCTGCAGGGGTTGAGGTCAGGGGATTTCTTTGCAGGGGTGCTGCTCCCTGGAGTGCAATTAAAACCCTAGAAGTAATCTACGTAAACAAACAATAGCTCTGTTATGACAAGGGTTGCCAGATGGTGCTTGATCATGCAGGTTTACAAGTTGTTTTTGTTTTTTAATGTATAAGTGATCTTCCTTTGAAGTAAATTTCTTTTGCTGTAAGTGGATTTATGCAGGGGGAGTCAGATAGCAGGCGACTTTGTTTTCTGCTTTATCGTCCTCGTATGTATGCAGTTAGGGGAATAAGATAGCTACCTTGCATGTCAGTGAAGAGTCCCTGGAATCGAGTGGGGATAGGCATTACTCCAATAGTATTCAATCGCCCTTCTTCCAGGGATTGCCCACAGACCAGTAGGCTCAGTGGTACCATGCAGTGTGATACTACACGTCATCCACTGCTCTCTTGTTCCCAGGGAGAACTGCAGGTCTTTGACATCTGGTTCTGCTTGGGAAAGAGACCTGCCAAGAGCATTTCATGACATGTTATATTCTCAAAAAGGGCCTTTTTTTTTTTTTTTTTCCAACAGGAAATGTTATTTGAAAAAACTTGGGGAGATCTTGAATTCCCACTTGGGACCTATCTTTTTCTTGCTGAAGTGTTTGATGTTGCAGGCTGGGTGGAGATGGCTGCCAATGCCCTCAGTGCTGGATGCCAGATCAGGATGGCAAGGTTCCCAGTGTGTGGTGCCACTGTCCCAGCACCCTCTTGGGGAAAGGGCTCCTGAAGCTCCTTTGTTTCTGTTCCAAGGGGAGATTTTAAATCCAGAAGTTGAGACCCTCTGAATGCTCACCTCCCCCACCCTCCAGGTCTCCTGTCTCACAACAGTTCTCATTTTAATTCCTCATCTTTGGAACATATCAGCTTTAATCAGAACAGAAATTCTGCATTTTTATTAGCTCTTCTCAGAAAAGGTGATGTGCTTCATGCTTTCCATAAATAGATCAGTCTGTTCCTACTTTGTGGATGAAGAAGGTAAACCACAGATAAAGTGGCTTCTTTGAGCTTACACAGAATATAATGGCAAAACTGAGAACAATGGCTTGGTCCCTCAGCCTTCTCTCTGTAGCTGCTGCTACAGAGAAAAATATTATGGTCTTTTTTTTGCAGAGATCATATAATATTCTGGGGGTTTTGTTCTGGTTTTATTCTGGTTTTTTTAATTCTGTTTTTTTAATTCTGATTTTATTGCAGATATCACATAATCAGAAACTGTGTCAAAGTGTCTCCCAAATCAGGAAGATTAGCTTAGTTCCACAGTGCTAAATCCTGGTTCATCTCAAATTTCCTGCTTACAAAAAAAGCCAAAAGTACATGCTGCATATTTGCATTCTTTTAAGGAGTTTGAAGTATCCAGATGTGCAGAGAAGCAAGGGCTAGAGATACAGGTGAGCTGCACCGCATTAGTTTCTCATCATCATGGCTTGGCTTCGCGGATGAAGATTTGGGAAGGGCTTTGCCCACGCTTATTGCAAGCGCGTTGATGGCTGAAAAGGCCAATGCGGGATAGGCAAGACCGGTTGCAAAGAGCACACCGGAGGGTCTCCTTGGGTGGTATAGTCGAGGCACGGTTCTTTCTGCGCTGTCTTTTCTCCTCGAGACTGATTCTACGCGTGCTCTCAAAGGAGACAGCAGCGTTATGTATGGTGTGTCTCCAAATCTCCCAATTGGAGGCCAGGGTGGACCACTGATGGTGGTCAATATGGCCTAGGCTGAGGTGTTGTTTCAGGGAGTCCTTATATCTCCTCTTTGGAGCTCTTCTCTTGCGGCAGCCGGTGGCAGATCTTGGAACGATTAGGATGTCCCCCCATGTTCCTCAAAATGATTATCCTGTTACATGAGGGGCAGCGCGGCCAAGTCAGATATGGCGATGCACTCTCTGAGCCCTTCCCAATAGCCAATGGTGTGAAACAAGGTTGCGTTCTCGCACCCACTTTATTCACAGTTTTCTTCAGCATGATGCTCCAAAGGGCCACGGCAGACCTCGACAAACAAGACGGCATTTATATCCGATATCGTACCGATGGGAGCCTTTTCAACCTAAGGCGACTGAAGGCCCACACCAAGACCCTGAATCACCTTGTCCGCGAGCTGCTTTTTGCTGACGATGCCGCCCTTGTTGCCCACACAGAAGCAGCTCTGCATTAGTTTCTAACCCATTGATAAATAACATCCTTGAATCTTGTCATTTATACTGGACCAGAACTGTTACGGATTGTAACTGAACTGTTGTATAAACACAGCCATGGCAAAATATTTGGGACAAATGTTTGACATAATGGTGAAGTATATGGTGATCATGTGGTATCACTTCATTAAACTACTGTTCTGTGATCAGCTCTATCTGCCTGTCACAAAGGTGTTTCCTATCACAAACACTTAATTTTTAAGCTGTGTTTTTCTGATGCTGCTGTACAGATTCAGCCTCGCAATGAATTTAAAAATTAATCCATATAAGATCAATGAACAAACTTCTTCTCCACTGACTTGTCATCTGCTGTATGTGCCAAAATGATGGGTAACTTTATGAAACACTAAAAACAAGTTTGTTCATTTCATGGCCTTATGGTTTGTCTTATCTTGTCAGGGCTTCAGAGGAAAAAATGTGTCTGGTTGCTCATGGACCTCAGAGAAGGAGGTTATTTTCTTCCTGTTCCCTTTTGGATGTGACTAGGTCACCAGATGCTGGTACATTCAGAGGACAGCTCCACATGTATCTCTTTTTTAAACAGTGCTGTTCCATTACAATGATGAAACGGTTGCTAGTATGGTTGTACAATTAAAAATTATAGAAATAGAAATTATTTCCTTCACAGCAATGGATGAAAATCCCAGGAGGGAAATAAGAATGAAACAAAAATGTGAAGGTAACACAGAATGTAAAGCTATTAAGTATGAGGGCTGCTCCGAAAGCAACGCCTCCTACTTCATTATGTTGGCCCACAACGTCAGAGGTGGACGTTGGTGGTCTGGCGGTAGAGGTTGAACCTTCCCACCAATATCCCGTTAAATTTTGTTGCCGTGTGACAGACGGCAGCAGAGGGACACTCTGACAACGTGGCGTCTGACATGGACATGTGTATGAAGCAAAGGGGTGTAACGGGATTCCTCCATGCGAGAAGAATTGCACCCGCTGACATTCATCAACACTGCTGAGCGTTTATGGACACCGAACAGGTGGTGTCAGCACAGTGAGGTGAGATACACAACAGAGGCAATGGCAAGCAGGCTGACAAGCTTTTGCTCCCATGATAGGGAAACGAAGAATACTGGCATATACCTCCCATGTGAATTGTCACTATACATTGCTTATCTGTGCATACTGTTCTTTCTTGCACTATCTGCAGCATGACTGATACATAACGGATAACTGGACACAGGCTTTGTGCAAGAAGTTGCAGTAGAACTTTTCAGGGAATTGAAGCTCAACAAAACATAAACATTATCCTGTAGACCAGGAGGTGTGGAGCAGGAGCTCTTCAGAAATCCTGCTGTGCTCTGCATCTTGTAGAGACTCTAGGAGGCACTGTGCAACAGGTTTTCCAGATCTGTGCAGAAACAAGTTTGCAGCACCACAGAGATGCATTGGCAGTGGCATATACCAGGGCAGTGGGAGCTTCACAGGCAGTGGAAGAAAGGTGGCACTGAGATGGCTGTACAGTGTGCACTCAGAGCAACGGGAAAAGCATCAGTGTCCCACACTAGCCGGGCAATCTGTGAAGCAAGAGGAGCCAGGGACCCTGCTGGGGCTGGAGGTAGGGGTCTGAGGCAGGTGGCTTGCTGCGCCTCTAAACACCATCTCAAGCGAATTGCAGTTTCTGGCCTTTAGCAACAGCTCACAAGTGCACAGAATGAGGGAAATGCAATCAGCACAGGGTAATAGCCATGGCTGTAAGTGGCTTAGCTGGGAGGAAAGAAAGGGTAAGGTACAAGTATTTGAGTCCTCCCAAGGATCCTGAGGGCTTGCAAGTGGAGAAGCCCAGCAGCAAGCAACGAGAGTTTGGTTATGTGGAAATAACCAAAGAAATAGGAGGTCAGCTCTGACTCACAGCTTAGGCAATAGTCTTACTTGTTTCAGAGCAGGACCCTTCAGCAGACTGAGCCCAGCCCCTGTTGTGGCCATTGGTAGCAGTCAGAGTGTTACATGGAGCTGTGCCGATATAGAAGACATTTTATAACTTCAATTCTTTGACATATTACACTTCCATTTCACTTACTGTATAAGAGTCAACTCAAGATAGGTACATGGAAGGAGTAATGTGTGCATGAATGTGCCCGTCTTTCACGGCCATGTTACTTCACTGGTTGTTGGTTTTGTTTATTGGTTTACCATCATCCTGCAATTTTTTTCCCATAGTCTCTAGGGGAACCCCACTGATTTACCTGAACTGCCTCCATGCTACTACTTTGAAGCTAACCTGCAAGATTTTCCTCCTTTGAATCTGCTCTGTGTCTGCCCTTGTCTTGATGACTCTTGACATATAGACAATAAATGGCAGGCCCCAGGAGAAGTCCCAAGGAGTTCATGCTCTTTTCAAACCCAATTTTATGTTCTCATCCACGAAAAAAAAAACCCAAACCCCAAAAAACCAAACAAAAAAATTAGAACACTTTGACATACCCTGCTTAAAGGCAAGTTGCTGTTATTGTCTTCTGTCCATCTTCTCCCAGTCTGAGTCTCTTTCAGTCCAAAGATCATGCCCTGGATTATAAAAGCTTGTTTGAAACGTAACAAGTATTATTCCGGTCCCAGCCTATGGTCCTCATGCTCCACAAACAAGCACAAATTCCAGTTATTGTAGTGGAGGTGGACTGGATATAAAGGTCTTAGTATCGTTGTGTTTACAAAAGGGTTTGACAGGTGCTTGTCTGAAAGTATGCACGTCTCTGCACTGAAGGGGGTGAGATATTTTTTAATGCCAGCAACGGGGAAATCTTTCCAAAGCGGTTTCTTAGCTCTGCAGAAAGAGGCTCCATGAGCAGATTTGGGCTTGCTGGCTGATAAACAGTCTCTGCCTTTCCCGCAAAGGCAGGCTGAAGTAGGGAATGTGATGGCATGGACGAAACAATTTCTTAAATAACATTGTTGAGTTTGTAAGCTAGTAATTTTTGTACTTTTAAAACTTTCATGATGAAACCACATGCAACAACTAAACTACAGCACAGCAACAACTAAATTTAACAGATTTTTGGATCTGCTGAGGTGCTCAGATGGATGGTGAAGTCTTTCACATGTTAGCTTTGCTACCCCGCGTGCTTGCACTGAGCAAGAGGGAGGCATTTTTCCCTTCTCTAATGGTTTGAGGGGGGAGCTTGTTCATTGCTTAAGTGACACAGACTTAAAAAATTATATAAAGGCATCCCTTTATGCTCAGCTGTAGCTCACTTTTATCCTCAAATTCTGCTTAAAATGAGTACTTGGTAAGATGCCTTTTTTACTACTATTGCTGTTGTTATTACTATTCATTCATCATCTGTGGCTCCTTTTAGCTCAGGGGCACAGAGTCAATGAGAATCCATTTCCCCAGCTCAAAATTATTGAACGTCACTGTGTTAATTCTTAATCCAATTGAATAATAAGATGTATAATTAAGAAATTATGGCATTGCTTAAGTGTCCCCTGTTCTTTGATCAAAAGGTTTAATTTCATTTGAAAACATGTGGCTGTGCTGATGTCCAGGCCAGCCAGTCTAGACTTGAGCAATGTGTGTGGGCCAGATGCAGAGTTTGGCTGCTCTCTTCACTGAAGTCACAACCCTCCTTTTTAAAATTCTTGAAATGCTGGCAGTGGGGGCAGGGGGTGTTTTGTTTTCATTTATTTGTTTTAAACTTAAAACAGCAGCCAGCTTACGTCTGATGATGGAACTTAGTCAGCCGTTGCCCAATTTATCTGGTAGGACAAGATGAGATTTGAAATGAAGATTCTCCTCCCCAAAAGCAATGAAATTTCAACATTTAAACGTGAGGAATTAAATGCTCCTGCAAGCTGAAACCTTGGACACTTTTCCCTCTGAATGAGCACCTAGTGTTGCAGAGCCTCTGTCCAGTGCTGTGTGCCCCAGGATGTGTCAGGAGCATTGGATAGCAGCTCAGGGAAGCCCCTGTGCACACCGACAGCTGCCATGCCCTGCCATAGTTCTAGTCCCACAATCCCATGGCTCCTGCGCCAAACTGCAAGACAGGAATGGGAGAGGTGAAGCTGTCTTACGTCCTGTTTACTTATGCATCTGCTTAGTTTAGCTTCCAGCTTCCAAGAGTTAACCATAGTGTCCTGTCCAGGTGATGGTTTATGTATTGGCAGGGGGCATCAGGCCTTTTGAGGACCCCTAGTGTTCAGAGTCTATCTTCACTGTTACAATTACTGATGAAAGGAAGAAGCACAAGTTCTATGGAGCATCCTTATCAGAGTAGTTTTGAGGAAGGCAGAGGGTTACTGCACTCACATGCCAGTAACTGAGGGTATGTATATGCACCAAAAAACATGGCTCTACCCCAACTCCACCACATGCTCTGGCCCATCTTGCTCCTGGATGTCCCTTCTTACTTCAGCTTTCTTTCTCCTCCAGGGAAGAAGAAAGAGGTGTTATAGCGAAACTCACATGGAGGAAAAAATGTGGAGTGTTTAGCTCTGGTTTATATTTAATAACACTAAAATTGAGTGGTAGCTGTGTTCAGGTGAAATATTAGAATACCAGCTTGAAATCTGCTTTACTAAATAGCTTGCGTGTGGGCAGAGTATATGTGATTTTTAGCATTTTTTTTAAACAATTCTCTTTTTATTAATTTTTTCAAGTACAACAAGAAGTGTTACCATGTTATCATTTCCATATAACAATAGCCTCTTTCCCTTGGGTGCTAGTGGTTTATAAAACTCTTTATCTGAGACTTGCTACATTTTTATAATTAAGGCCCTATCCCTATTCTTTTACATTTCCACCTTATCTTACCTTTAGTTGGAGTTTTATACATACAGACAGTCTGGTGTGGAGCCCATAATAACAGTGAAAAAGGTGAGCTAACTCTTTTTTTAACTGCAGCTGTATACATCAGTGAAACAAAGTCTGCAAGATGCAATTAACTGAGTCATGGACCATATATTCAGTGACTAAAGAAAAGGATTGTTCATTTAAATTAAAGACAAACCTATAAACAAACAAGAAGAATAAAAATACTTCATGAGTAGTTCAACAGCCTTGCAACATTGCTATCACTCAGTTCAGCTACTGTTCTAACATCTCTCTCAGAGCATATGTCACAGATTTGTGACAAAATGATTTTTGTTCTTGACCCCAAGCTTTCCAATGCCTACTTAAATCACTCCTGAAACTGAATCATGGTGTATCTTCTGCATTGTAGTCTCTGTATCTTTTGACTTACAGATGGATTTAAAGGTCACTGCCTTTGTTTAAGACCTTACTCTTATTGAGGGAAAAACTTAAATCTGCTTTGAGCTTCACACACCATTATTTCAGAAAGTTGCCACACCTTACCATCTACCACGTTCCTTGGTGTGGCAGTTTCAAGAAAAAAAAAACTGCTCGAAGGCTTTTGTTTTAAACTGACCAATTGAATTATTCCCTCCCATGCTACGATTGCAATCTCATTGGCTGAGAAAGTTTCTCGCGAGTGTACTGTCCCTTTAAGAGCCGCAGGCTTTCCCGGTTTTCTGGCTTCTCGGTGGCTTTCGGGCTTTTCCCGGTGTTCTGGCTTCTTGGCTGCTTTCGCGGCTTTCCCGGCCTCTCGGTTTTTTCGCGTCTTTCCGCTCTCCGGACACTCCCGGCTCCGCGCTGCGAGAGGCACTGCAGGACCTCAGCTTCGCTCCGGGAAGGAGGCTTCTCCAGACACTGTGGCTCCCCCCGCGCTGCCGGAGTGGAGCAAGACTGTGCGCCGGGGCAGCCCCCGCCGCGCCGCCTGGGACAAACCGCCGCGCCGCCCGGAGACTCGCGTCTGGAGGCTGCTCTTTGCCTGCCGTAACACCGTATCATCTTCGCCTGCCAGCGCTGCCGCTTCTGGCTGTTTCGCTTCTACAAACCGGTAGGGACAGCGCTTTGCACGTTGGAGCCCGGCGTTCGTAACAGCCGCGGTTTCCCTTTGTTCACTCCACGAAAGCGCACACGTGGCCGGTGCCATTTTGGGACTGCACGTGGTACCGTCCCCCTTTCTCTCTTTTCTCGCATTTAACCCTCGCCTTTCCATCCTGTACAGACTCTTAGATTTTGCATTGGTTTCTCCCTGCATATTATATATATTTTGTTCTAGTTTTAATAAAGTTTGTTTCAGTTTTCCAAACGTTCAGAGGTCTCACAAAATCTTTCTTTTCCTTTTTGTATCTCTGCTTTTTAAAACCCTTTCTCTCCCGGTCAGGGGAAAAAGGGGTTTAGAGATCGGAGGGAACTCGTCCTCGTGATCGGCTTGCCTCAGCCGACCGGCGACACTTGGAAAGCAAGCGAAAGATTTTCCTTCTTATTAGTGCATGTTCAAGAATATAAAAGATTCAAATGAAAATACTTCCTGAGATAATAAGAAGAAGAACAAAAGAAAAGTAAAATCAGGGCAGCCTCATTAAACAGAGTTAGATGAAGGATATTCCTTCTGCATATGGGAACAGATTTCTGATGGGTGCAGGTGCCAGCACTATGCTAACAAGAGAGGCAGCTCTGGTGGTTCTGGGTTCTTCTGAAGAGTGGTTATGTTGAACAGTACTCATCAGCGGACAAGCCCTGATGACACAGGCTTATCTGGAAGGCAGGAGACACTGATATCCTGCCTCCTGCAGTAAAATCCGTCTTGCTGGAGTTTTTCTATGTGGTATTGAGTACAGTGGAGCACATGGAGGAAAAGCTCCGTCTCCTTTCTAATAGTGTCAACCAGGCTGCTTGGGCTGGATGGAGATGCTGTTTCTCTGGATACCAGATTCAAAGGCCCAGGAGCTCTGCCTTTACATCAGCATTTCTCCCTTGCTCATTCTGCTGCTGAATACAGCCCTTCCCCTGCAGCCACTCTCATTACTTCTAGCCTCTTCTAGCCACAGCCATGCAAGTATTTTGTCTCTGAACAGCCCTGAGCAGCAGAGGAGAGATGAAGGAGGATGAAGATTCCATTCAGGTGAGAGTGAAGGCTATCAAGACATGCTGGGGAGATTGCAGCACGGTGTGGTGCTGGGAGTGGTTCTTGTAGCTTTGCCTGTGCCCAGTAAATACTGACAGTCTGTACACCAGGCTGTCAGAGTTATCAAGACTGACTGAGGTATCTTGGCAGTTAAGGCATTCATTGCAAAGCTCAGAAGTGATCCAGAGCAAGTGCCAAACCCATGGGTTTTCTGAATCCATTGTGCTTGTTCTAAAAACTTGGGCTTTCATTTCGAAAGGCCTTCCCAGAACTGTCTTGAAAGCAAAGCTTTTTATTTTCAGTTTAAGATGGAACATCTGTTTCAGCATTAAATGCATTTCTTCTTTTTCATTTGTTCTAGCAAAAAAAAATGAAGTCCATATAAATGTTGAGTTTTCCATAGTTTTCTCCTTACCTTCTGCTTCAGCTTTTGAACAAATTTAGTAGTTTATTCACATATCCCTGGTCAAATGCAGGAACATTTGCCATACAGTGTCCTGTGGATAGGAGAATAATATTTTTTTTAATTCCCCTTATTGTTTTATTTAACACCAGTGGTACTCAAGATGCATTTTTACAAGCACAGGAGCACAGCAGAATCCTGAAAGATAACCTGTAACGGTAGGATAAAAGTAATGCTGATCAGTCCCAGGATTTCATTGCTGCTGATCTGAAATAAGTAATTGCTTTGAGCAACAAAGACAAAAATGTGAGCAGAGGACATGACTCTAGGAATAATAATAAACAAAGCTGCAAAAAATGAACCAATATTTTCACTGACTTGGCAAGGCTCACAGGGGTCTGGGAACTTGCTAATGAGACTGCCGGTATTCCAAAGTTTGGACATCAGTCTTTTTAAATAAAAGTATCTGAGGTATGTATCTCCAAAGTCAGAACAGCTTCCGATGTGTGAAAAACATGCCTGCTAATGCATAGCTATTGACTTATTACAAAAAGCTGTTACTCAACCCATTGGATCAACTAGCATATATCATAAACTGTAAGAGCATATTTCGGGGGGCTACAAAAACTAAATTGCAAGAAACATTCCTGAGAGTGCATTTTAGTGCTTGCTTTTCAGTTGAGAGCAAAGATCATTGTTATTACTGCATTGACATTTGTGAGGAGCTCATGTGGCAAGGTTAGATTATTGCATAAGGAGATAAAGGAAACAATGGCTTGAAAAGTGTAGGGATGACAAATCCAGATTACAATGAATGAACCAAAATTTTGAAGAGTGGCAGAAAATGAAAGTACTACCATCATTTTCTCTGTAATTAAAGCTGTCATTTTTTCATTTATCATTTTTAGATCACGGGTCAGATGTTCTTGTGATTTATGAGCAGGTAAATCTGGATGAAAAAAGTCAATTATTGGCAAGCATTTTAGAAGCTTTGTTGTTGAAGTTAGAATTTCACCAGTGATGCAGAGAAGAGGACACTGGCACTGGATGCATGCTGGGAACATAATCTGAGTCCCCTCTGCTAATATAGATCCTAATTACATCATGGGTCAATTGATGCAAAAAGCTAAGGGAGCTGTTGCATGGCCCACAAGCTGCCAATACTCCATCTACCATAAAATTTAAAAGAAATAGATCATCAAATATTTTACTGGATAGTGAAAAGTTAGGAGACCCTATGTCTCTGAACCAAGAGCTCATCCTTTCTTCAGCTGACCTTGAACTGCAGTTCCCATTGTGTGTGCCAATGTGACAGAGGGATTTGAAGTAGATGGAGTTATCTCAGGGTTTTTGAAGTTGTGTTGTCCAGCTAAATGTAAATACCGTTTGAATTTGTCTTTATATTTGCTAACACTGCAGTTTTCATTTTCTTTTCCTTTTCCTTTTCCTTTTTCCTTTTTTCCTTTTTCCTTTTTCCTTTTTCTTTTTTTCCTTTTTTCCTTTCCCCTTTCCTTTCCCCTTTCCTTTTCCTTTTCCCTTTCCCTTTCCCTTTCCCTTTCCCTTTCCCTTTCCCTTTCCCTTTCCCTTTCCCTTTCCCTTTCCCTTTTCCTTTCCCTTTCCATTTTCATTTTCATTTTTTCTTTCTTATATTAGGAATGCATTCTTCAGGTCCATATACATGGATCTCTTTTAGTCATAAATTCATGTTGTTCAAGGCAGAGATGCTCAGTATAGTAGGCTTATGGCCTGCTACTATGTAATGTCATGTCGAGATACAGCCTTAGCTCCTGGAAGCAGCATAACCAATCATTAAGAGACTCCTTAAAGACTTTTTTACCTCTGTATTTTGGCATGGCTAATTATTCTGGATGCAAAGATAAGGGCTAAGCTGCTGCTTGCTGGCTGCAGGACTGGCTTGTAGAGGTCTCCTCTGTGCCCCTTATTGGGACATAAATGTATTCACTAGGGAATGCATCCAACACATCAACATCAAAGTGGAACAGCAAGTTAAACACACAAAAAAGGACTAAGGATTGTAAAAACAGATCACTGTGCAGGTATTTAGCTAGGTAAATTATACTAACCTCAGAAGAGCCACGTGCCAAAATCCCCAGCACCATCTTCAAATTCCACCTCTGGAAATCTTATTTAGAGTGATAGTGAAGACAGGTAGCTGATGTCGGCAGTTTTCCCTTGCCTGCTCTGCACCTGTGTTCTAAGGTGCACACACATGCACACAACCCACTATATCAGTGCACAGGCATATTCTGTAGAACCTTTTTCATTCCTGCAATACAGTTGGTGAATTGGAAAATTTGGTATTTGTTATACCACAATATTTTCACTTGTCTGAAAAATGTCCTGTACTTAGAAGTTACATGGATTTTTGCTGTTGTGAGCCTGAATATGTTCACTAGAAGACTTGCACAAAAAGTGGTTTCTCTTGTGTTGGTTTACATAAATTAGTGGAACAGGTACACACCACACAATAATTGTGCACAATGACTGAGGTACAGCCACATCCTGCTACTGAAATTACACAGAGATCCACCAGGAGCAAACTCCTCATCAGGTTCTAAGCTCTGGCATATCTGATTTGTCTATGTTCAAAGGATTGGGTGTATTTGGAAGTGACCCATCATTAGCAATGAAAAGAAAATTGTTCATATTCTTAGTGCCAAATTTTCAATTACCGGATTTTTACCAGAAATTACCAGAATATTACTATTTTCTGACTGGATTTATGATTGGATTAAAATACCATTTGTTTGATATATGTGCACTATACACAAGACCCTACATTTTGTTTTGCATTTATTTTTAAGGAGATATGAAAGCAAATGCTAAGATTAAATACAGCAAGGCTGTCTCTGACATATATTGCCAATTTGCCACATCAGAAATTAGTGTACAAATTGCCTTATGGCAATGCTCTACCAACAGCTTCGTGGCGTGCAGCCCTTTCAACGTCAGCAGTGTTGCACAGCTAAGCCAAGAAGCAATAAAGATACACTGGGAAAGAGATCTTCTCTATGACACTTCTGGTCCTGATATTTTAAGACTATTTTATGTAAATTTTCTCTACGCACATCAGGATTGCTGTGTTTGTAAATATAATGGATGATTAATCAGCCTACATTCATAGAAGAAGTTTTACTACAAAACACATCATAAACTCTTCCTGGTTGTCTAACATAGTAAACTGTCATTTTACTCTGTTCTTTTTATGATATGGAGTTTATGTATGTATGTCTCACTACTGATTTTAAAAGATTTTTCGATCTGAGTACAAACCAAGAAGGACTGGATGACCAAAGAATTGAATCTCTCAACCCTGGATTGCCTTCTCAACCCTAGACTGGCTGGACAGCAATAGAAAATTATTTCTACTTCATGCTTCACAAGTTTAATAGGAAACTCTTTTAACTCTGGCACACTGCCCAGTGGACAGATGGAGTGCTTGGTAGTTTGCAAGTGATGCGAGGAAATGGAGGAGAAAATGCCACTCCTGCCACTCAGCACTGAGACTCAAAACTCCATTTACAGTGCCTGTACTTTGGCAATCCAGATGAGATATTTTTTTTCTTTGAGACATTTTCAAGTGATTGTTGGTCTCCCTTCTACCCCTACGCAGTTGTATCACACATCTTCTTGGGCAGACAGGCAGCAACCTGGGCCCTAAATTAAAAAAAATCAAGAGTAATCACTTATGACATGACATATAATGGCCAAAGAACATTTCAGTAATTGAAGAGCTTTACCAAACAGGCTATGGTGAGATTAAAAGCTTCATACTACCAGCAGAATTAGGCAGATGCCTTGATGCTGCAGTTGTAAGTCTACTTTATGCAAATATAAACTACCACAACAAGGCAGATTATGATCACAGTGTCTGAGCTGGGATAGTGCTGGGTTAAATAGCTAAATACCAAGGCATCTAAGCGACATAAAACTGGCTTTTTTGAACCAGCACTTTAGAAATGTGTCAACATTTCCACATTCTGCAGAGTGATGTTATAGGTTAAGATGAATGGAGGCTGCTCTTGGCTATCTCAAAGCCATGGGGTAAGGAACGGGAAGAAATAATTCAGAGGAATAGTTTTAATAGTTCAAAGGCTAAGTTTTAACTGGAACATTTTGAAGATCAGCAACCACACAGCATTCCAGAGCCCTCATAGCATCAGGCCTTCACCGATTCCTTTGCCTGCATATTAGTACTGCTCAATGCAAAACCATTTCTTGTTTTCTCGGGGCCGAATCAAACACCTGGTGGAATGGGGGAATGCTGCAAATGGCTTCCTGTAGAACAAACGTATCCCTGGGTTAAGCACCCACCTAGGCCAGTAGTTATTCAGTGAATTTTTTGCATCCACAAAAATATTATGGATTACAGAAGCAAATCATAACTGTATTTTTAAAAACATGGCAGATTAGGGTGGTATTTCTATCTCTTTACAAGCATTCCAGCTGAAGATTGGACTTTCCATATGAGGCATGCCCTGAGTAGTACTACCAGACCATCAACATGTAGTCTTATTAAACTGAAAGCACATTTTTATGCTTAATTATTTCACCAACCCCACCTAGTACAATCTGACTACCCAAGAGGGCCAGAAAGACGAGGGATTCTTGATTTGTTACCTACTTTATTGGCTTTTAGACAGCTGTAGCTACTGATCTCATATCATAGCATCAATTCAACTACTACGATCTATTTCAGACCTGGAATCAGAATTTGAGGTGATCAAAATTTTAAAGTCCTGTAGAAATGAAGGTTAAAATTATTTACATTGCTCTTTCTGACTTATTATTACAGAAACAGATGTTGGAGTTTTACTGGCTGAAATAATCAGCCACAGAGCTAGTGGGTCATCAGTGCTGCTTTCCCCACCAAGTGCCACAACTGTAAAACAAAATGTACATTCCAGAAATTTCAAGTTTCACTGAATATGCCAAAACCAGCATCTAGAGAATAAGCATATAGATGGGGGGATGGAAAAAAAAATCATAATAACTTTGCATTATGTTGCTTAGAACACTATATTTTGTAAATCCACAGTGTCTCCATTCAAAACACTGAAAGTGTTTCTCCCTTGTGAGAGAAAATTGGAAAGGAAAGTAAGGGTGAACTTTTATAATAGAATAACTGAGGTTGCATAGTGCTTAACAATACTTGCTACCTTGAAAACTCTACAAATCTTGACTCTCATGAGGTATTCACTGAGCATTTCTCCTTTTTATTGCAGAAAATGAAAAGCAGAAATATGAAAGAGATGTTGAAGATGAACTAGAGAAACTGAAGTAGAAATTAGGAATTGCTGGCTCTTTTGCCTGTGCTTGGATTATGCATGTCTCCACATGGGAAATCATTACTTGTGAGGTACAAACGAAATAAATACAGTTCATTGGTTCAAACTGCATGGGATTTTTTGTTTTTACAGTTTGCAAAAGTTATCCAGCTTTCACGTACTTGATAGCAAGGCAGAATGAAAGCACCTACTGAGACAGTGGGGAAACAGAGAATGAAGGACAAACTGCAAGTGAGAGATAGAATGGTTAAGTGAATGAACTTGCAGCTGCCTTTTTCAGAGAAGCTGATGGTAATTAAAAAGCATTTTACCTAGAAGATGTGTGACTTGTAAATGTTGTTGAAGATATGAAATGAGTCAACTAAAAATAAGGGCAGGGGAAATTTTCTAATGTGACTACAGTCCTAATGTCTTACTGACAATTAAGGGAATGTCAATTGATAAATGCTTGAAGATGCAGCGCCGTGTTTTTTTTAAAATAATGGAAGCTCAATGTCTTGAATTCTTCTATAAGTTCAGTTATAAACCACGCTGAAAATTTTACCCAGAGTCTGCATGGGCCTGCAGCTGGCAGTTCAGGTGGAACTGCAACATATACATAGCATATACAATGCAAATTGAACAGGGGGATGTATGAAACTTACTTCTAATAACTGTCTTTACTTGGAGGAAATGAGCAGGTTTTTGCAAGGGGCACTGAGCCAGAAGAAAAAGCTTGGTAATGAAAGGTTATGGGTCCTCTTCAGAAAGGAGAGACATCAAGCTATTTTCCAGTTATTGTTCTGCTAATTTCCTGGTCATGCAGGGAATTGTCAAGACACAGCAGTTTGTGTGCAGGTGGACAACACAGTTCACGACCACATTTCTCCCACTGTAGGCATGAGCTGTGAAAGCTTTCATGTGTGTCTTGGGTAAGAAAAATCTGCATGTACTTCTTTTGGGAGTTCAAATCCCAGGCTAAATAGCACCTCCCAAATCATCCCTTACAAAAGCTCCTCGGACGAAACCTCAAGATCTTCAGTTACCCTCTTGAAGTTAAAACCCTGGCCCTGGCACAGTAACAACACTTGTTGCATTCTGGAGCTGGCAGGCTGCATTTGCCGGAGCCGAGGCTGAATGGCAGTTCACGGGTATACAGAACATTACAATAACAAACAGCTAAAATGATGCTTGTCTCAGAAGTTAAATGCTGGGTTACAAGTTCAAGTGGCTGATGAATCTTTTGGACTTAACCAGCAACCACAGTATGTCATTGACAGAGTGAAAAGAAAGCTTTATATCAGGACGTATCATTTTTGTTTCTTGGCAGAAGATACCAATTTAGGACACTTCTGATATCTAGATTTATTTGCCTGTCCTGCTGCATTGTCAACAGAAATTAGACGGGGAAGAAAGAAAGAGCTCCCTTTGAAGTTAACCTGCTTTAAGCGATCACCAAAGGACATCTAATAAAAGACCCTACAGAGCAAGTTGTACCGCTTCCATTGCTGCTGTTCCTCCACTGTGGGCCATAATGGCATGAAACAGCTACAGCCTATGCTCAGTCAGGCTCCCCCTGGGATGGGCATATCATAAGGCATTGGTGTTGCTACTTGATCAAGAGAAATATTCTTCATCTGTCGCCACACATAGATGTGTCATTTCCCATAGAAACATAACATCAGGAAAGCTTTATGAAGATGGGCAAACACAGCTTTGCCTAATGTCATGGAAGTTATCCACCTCACAGGCAAATTTCCCAGACAGGGACGTAATTTATGACCACAGTAAATCTGAAGAAGATTGGCAGGTTGTTTTTTTCCTTAAACAAATGGTTGTTGCACACTGGGCATGACTTTTCACCACCTTCTTGTAACTGCTGTTCATGCTACGCAGACAGCAAGTGGCTATACCCTATAAAGACGATAAAAGAGGGATTTGGGTTTCCACGAACTTGTATTTTATTTGAAGTTTGGGTTATTTCAGGGAAAGAGTGAGCACTTAACAATTTAAGAGGCTCCTATACAGTGTTTTGTGTGACTCATTTGTCTGTGTGCTAATGCCTGCTTCAGTAGGATCTACTAGTCCGTCAAAAGCATAACATTAAAATGTCTGTAAGGGATCTTGTAACGTACCATACTAGCATCTGTTTAATGTAATTTGGACTGGCTTTCCCACCGTCACCACATCCAAAGAAACTTAGAGCTCATTTCCAGCAGATCATGTAAGGGGTGAAAGGGTCATGGCAAAGCTCAGAAAAATCTACCAAGTGGATTGCCTCCTTTATTTGCTTTTCTGTATTCTTAAATTAATGTCTGTTGTGCGTACTCAGCTGTCACCATTTGGCAGCTGGAAGACCAAACACGTTAGCATGAAGGCAGACATGTGTGAGATAATGTGATTTCCACATACCGAAGACATCACCCCGTAAATAAAATGCACAATGCACCATGGTTTAGTAGCTTACATGGCTAGATTGAAAGTAGGGGTCGAAAACTACGTACATTAACAGCATTAAAATTGCAGTCTACAGAAATGAGATTTTTTTCCCTAGAAACACTGTGCAGCTATGAACACAACCTGAAAACAATGTAGCTGAAAACAACCTCAAGACCACCCTGGAAACCAGTCTTGCACCTATCATGCTACCAGCTTGAATGTGTGGCCTCAGGAGTGGCTAGATGGCACCCTTTGAAGATGGGGAGAGTGATGCACGCTCTGGCATACCTGGCGTAGTTAATGCTGCAAGTGGGCACTCTTGGTCAGGGCTGGCAGGTGGCTATCAAGGGGAGAAAGTAGTGAAGAAGACTGAGCCCATGGTTTCTCTCGCACAGTGTAATGTCTGATAAACCAGTTATCTTGTATCAGTGGTAGGTCCATCAATGATGTTAGAATGTAGTTTATATAATAAAATGGAGAAACGGATATCTAAGTATGTTTTGCTAGATACTATGGGATAACACTCCTGTGCTTATCCTGTAAAAGACTGTATAACCTTATGTTGCAACTAGAGAACATTATTTCAAATTGAGACCTAACTTTCAGTTATACAAGAATGTACAATCTTGGACAGAATTGGGGATGATTACTGTATTATTTGCAAGCAGTGATGGAACCTAAGTGTAGAACTAACCAGTAACTTTACACAAACTATTTTCATAAGAAAGTCAATATACCCAGACCTTTTCATGAAAAAGTTTCTTAGATTCAGAGTTGTCCTAAGAAGGTTTTCTGGGCCTGGGCTGTGCTCTGTGATCAGCAGGAACCCAAAATTTGAGAACAGGGCTTCCTATATCCTGACTGAGTACATTACCAACCAGATATTTTACTTTTGTGTGGAACAGTCTTCTGAAAAGACTTTGCCAGTACAGCTCGGAGCAAAATAAATGTCCGAGCCATTTCCCGTGTTTCTTTGGTTTTGGGTGAGTTTTCTGATTCACCTAGAACCTTAGAGCACCTAGCGGTCCTCTTGTACTGATGCCTGATCATTATTTTTGTTATGAATATTTGAATGTAACCTTATCATGAAGAAACATTGTAGTTAACACTGAATATTTATTGAATGTACACAGAAAAACCTAACTTAACAAGTCCTTAAAAGAATGCTGACCTTATGATTAATGGGTTGGTCCTTGCGTGTTTTTTTTTTTTTTTAAGGATCCTGGTATCCTTTGTTTTAGATTTTGATACAGCATGATCAACAAATGAAAGTGCATGTAGTGGCTTGTGTTTGGAGAGGTAAGAACTGTTCATAGGGAAAGTTTTTTAACTTTTCTCCTGTTTTCAAATGAAGCTCATTTGAAAAGGTTTTGACAAGCTCCTCAGTGTACATGCCTTGAAAAGGTAGAACTCCTTTGCCTATAATAATTTGCAGTCTGAAGAGATAGCATTGGGCCAGCTACCATCTTTTGTCTTTCTAACATTTACTCCAAGGAATCAGAAGGGGGAAATAGCTGTAAAATGACATGGCCATCTGCTGATAGAAAACTGTATAGCTTCTAAAAGGTGTGCAGCTGGAAGGAAGGTAGCATAGATTCAGTACTCAATTAATAAGACTTCTCTGAAGATGCCATCCTCCACAGAATGAAATTCCATGAAAAGCCAACAGCATTTAATGAAGAGCAGATGTAAAAAATGGACCATCACATTACCAGTTAGAGTTTATCCACCTAGGAAAACACTATGTAGAATTAGAGCAGCATAAATCCTCCTGTGGATAATCTGTTGTTGATATGTGTGCATGCATGAGTTTCACTGCTCTAACTTCACACAAGTAGTTATACCTTCAAGACCCAGTGGGAACATGGCCCTTAGAGGTAAGCATGTCACTGCAGGAGCTCAAATATTTAAGCAACTCCAAGATTCCTTCTTCCTCATTTTCTACTTTTACACCATTGGAAGTGAAAAAAGATTGTAGAAACCTCTGGACTATGAAGGCAGTTACACATCATGCAATGTAAAACTTCAGTCTTCTAAGTGGTGTACCACTGACAGTATGCAAGAAATAAAGACCTCTATCCAAATTTGGAGCATCTACAGTTTACATTTTGCTAAAATCAGGTGAGAAAGAGGTTTGATATTTAAGACACTGCCTTGGGAGAAGCAATATTGGAAACACCTAACTGAGTGGATATTGTGAGAAATAAAACTGTGTCAGTATTTAAGGGGTTACTCATCAGGTTTGACTTCCTGGCCCTTCTGAGCCCCTTCAGCACTGCTGTGATACAAATGTCAGCAAAGTAATTATCTTGGGGACTTCCAGGCCAATTCACCTTTGACAGCTCTGTAAATGCACTTTTCTCCACAAGGATATGTAGAAACAAATTAATAGTTCTGTGAGCTGTTGTGCAAAGTAATTCTTGCACGTAAGGATCAAGTTTGATATTGGCTGCAGCTGTTTTAGACACGGTGAAGTACCATCTCGGGGGAGATTATATTAGTTAGCCCAGTCATTTAGAGAATAAAATTTTTTGCCCTTAAAGTGGGTGTGTGTGTGGGCCTTTCCAGAAGGAGATCACCTCTTCGGTCCATACTCTGCGTGAATATAAAATTATCTAAAGAGAGAGTGAAATGACAGAAGTAGGCAGAATTTAATTGCCAAGCAGGAAGTAGAAATAGCAACTTTAGAGTGAGAATAGAGGTGAGAATAAGCTGCTACACATTGAGGTAGAGATGCAATATCTTTCAATGAGCATGTGCTGGTTTTGGCTGGGACAGAGTTAATTTTCTTCGTAGTAGCTCCTGTGGGGCTATTTCTGGGTTTGTGCTGAAAACAGCGTTGATAATACAGAGATGCTTTTGTTATTGCTGAGCAGTGCCTACACACAGTCAAGGCCTTTCCTGCCCCTCACACCACCCCACCAGCAGTGAGTAGACTGGGGATGCACAAGAATTTGAGAGGGGACACAGCAGGGACAGCTGACCCCAAATGAGCAAAGAGATATTGCATACCACATGACATCATGGTCAGCATATAAAGCTGGGGAAAGAAGAAGGAAGGGAAGGATGTTTGGAGTGATAGCATTTGTCTTTCTAAGTTACTGTGAAGCATAATGGAGCCTTCTTTCCTGGGGATGGCCGATCACCTGCCCAGTGATGGGAAGTGGTGAATGAGTTCCTCGTTTTGCTCTGTTTGCATGTGTGGCTTTTGCTTTCCCCATTAGAATGTCTTTATCTCTTTACCCCTGACAGCAAGTGAGGGTATGGCTGGGTAGTGCTTCGGTGCCAGCTGGGGTTAAACCATGGCAAAGCATTAACACGCTGTCCTAAGACTAGAAAAAGGCAATTTAACTTTCCCCTCATGGACTGACACGGTGAGCTGGGTTTGGTCTTACATACGAACTGTGCGCTAATAGGTGAGTGCTTATGTGGATATATGTATATTCGTATTCTGTGTGTATGTATACCTGCTACTTGTGGATACAATGGTGCAGATACCTTCTGGTGTACTAGTATACAGCAAGGGTCATCTTCCCTGTGTCATCTGCTACTGCTATGTCCAGACAAGTCCCTCAAGACATTCCAATTAATTTAGACACATAACTAATTTTAGGAAGAGTGTGGACATGAATGACATATGCATGTATATAAGCAAATGAAGAAAATGTACTGGCAGTTGAGTTGCCCTCTGTAATTAGATGGATGAGGAATGGACAAGTGGAAAGGTGCACAGGCTGACAGCTTCTTCATGTCTACACAACTAGCAGTTCAAATCAAGCTACATTCATCCTCAACATCTGAGAGGAACATAAGGGCAAGATTAGTCCTTTCCCATCCTACAAGTGCTGCCTGAGTTATTTCTTTGTTTGACATGACTTCTCCAGAGATAGCAATGTAAGCTGATATACATTGTATCACAGTGGCTACCTGTCGGAAGTTGGAAAGGACATTGGCAAAAGAGGATAACAGCATTTGGTACCTAGCTTGGAGTTATGACAGTAAAATTATGGCACTAGAAAGCTCCCTTTGACAACTGTTACTTGTTACGAAATGCATGCGACAGGACAATCAGCCAAGGAAGGATTCTGTGCAGTACAAGAGGATGAAGTAATGTGACACCAAAAGGAAGAAGTTCTCCTTGTTCTGTTTTCAGTCCCATATTCTCTTTTCTCTTTTTCTGTAGCGGAAGCCTTCCTGTTAACCAAAATCTCCCTGTGTCATTCAATGAGAAGCATTCAACGGTTGTGTGGCCAGAGGCTGTGGTTACTGAGTCACTTCAGTCCAACATATATCCATGCCAATTTTAGGAGAAATGATGCTGCTTCACCACCACTCCTCACTCCTGCTGGCACAGGCATTTGTGAGGCTGTGTGACAGGCAGGGTAAAGGAAATGATTCATCTAAAAATGGCTGGTGTGTGCCAGCAGGGGCATGCATTCAAGCTAGACTAAGGTGAATCCACAGCTAGGGCCTGAGAAAGGGTGGTCCCTGGTGTCCATAAAAGGCTAGTTGGGGAGGTGGGAGCCAGCGGACAATTAGAACCAGCCCATGAAGTCAGCCATGTAGAGACCTTATCAGAAATGTAGGTATAGGAGTCAGTAGGCAAAAGTATGTGAGGCTTTATTCTTCCCCTCCACTCCCCCCTCCTTTTTTTTTTTTTTTTTCCTTTTCTGTTAAAGTTGCTCTGAACTACACTGCAACAAATGTGGAGTCCCAGTCTTTAAATGTGCTGTGCTTTTATAGTAGTCGGAGCCAATGCTCAGCTCAGACTGGTGTTCATCCAAAAACCTGTTGACAGTATGGACACTTGATTTCTGCAGCTCAGGCTTGAAAAGAAAAAAACCCCAAATATTAGAGAATTTACATTAAGACAGCTGGCAATGTAATAAAGTGCCATCTTTAAATCTTTCTGGTTTTATATACTTTTGCCTTCAATTTTTCAGAGATCATTATTTTTAACTTGCAAACTAAACTCTTTTAAAGAAGTGTACTACACTATTAAAGTGAAAGAAATAATGGGAATTAGGAAGAAAAACATTGGAAAAACACAACATATGGGATCATGATTTAATAAAGGAGTTAACAAAAAGAAAATTCTAGAAAACACCGATTCACAAGCCAGAATACAGCTTTTAATCCTCCCATAGGTTTTGTTTGTTTGTTGCCTTGTTGGTTTTAGTTTGGTTTTGTTGGTAAAGAAGTTCCACTGTAGCTTTTAAACTCCTGACCTCTGATCATTATCAGGTAAGAACCTTAATGATTACCATAAATGTAATCACACTGCTTTTAACACTATGCAGAAAATCATGCATGGCAAAACTTGTGCTTCTTATCTACTTCTATAAATGTGTTATGCTAAAAGCAGATTATGTTTCCTTTTGTCTGTAAAGATGAAGAATGCCTAAAGGATTCCTTTTAGAAAAGAATTAAGACTACTCAACATTTCTCCCGATAAAAAACATCTATTACTATTTTTCTACTTTTTTCTTTTCTTTATTCCCATTTTCTGCCAGAAGAAATGATTGTTGATTCCTTCCCTTAAAGATTAACACTTTTAATCTTCTTAAATGATTTTAGTTATGATTCAATTCACAGGACCAAGCCTGTTGCTGTCATCACAGCCTTTAAAACAAGACAATTTCATTGGTCTCCCTGCTGTGTCATAGAAAGGGACTTATAACACTTAACCAAATTACACATCTTAATTTTTCCAGATTTCTCCTTTCAGTCCCTCATGGTCCCCTTGCTACATCCAGGCGCTGCCTTCAACCAGGTGTCTTCAACTTTATCCAGGTTTCTGACTCAGGATCTGCTTTCGTGGTCATTTATTTATTGAAAACTTTAAACTGACTAGACATAAGAATGAGATCTGTCCTTTATAAATGCTCTAGGTGTTGACTAAATGTTGGATTCAGTTCATGGTTAGCTATCAGTCGCTCACTTTTCCAAGGTTTTCCACTCTGAATTGCTAGTTTCTGGTAGTAACCTCTGGTCAGGTTAACTCTGACAGGCCTTATACTGTGTTGCTTTGTGGTTCACAGTTGAATGGATGATTGGTGCCACTTGGCTTGTAGGTAACAATTTAAATCTGTTTTTGGAACTATTTTAAAAAAAAAATCTTAAATTATTGACTTAACTGTCCTGACTAAAATGGGGCAGGTGTCCTCTGGAATTAAAAAAAGAGATCTTTACTTGAATCTGGCTGAGGCAAGATGACTGCTAGAAACTTCTGCATGAGCAGTGCATTGTACACCTACTGCCCTTATGTTAAGCCTCCACAAATTTCAGATCTACAGACAAAGTATGAATCAGTTGTCTCATAACAGTTAAGAATAAAATGTTCCCACAAAAATAAAGCTTCTAAATCTCTCAGTGCTCACATTGCCTGGCTTCCAGCAAGGCTAAACCAATCCTCAGGCCATGGGAATGTGAAAGATTTGAGGACATCATCAACAGGGAATTAAGTGTCAGCTTCTTACTGACAGTTTACTTACATAGAGGGAGCAAATGCCATGACAATTCTCAAAAAAGGTCTTTGCAATATTAAGGTGAGGTCTGTGTTGTTCTTTTCAGGAGAGAAAAGGCTTTGGAAAAAATATTCTATGTCAATCTTTGTTATCTTTCAAAAATATCTCTGAATTGGAAGTTTTCTGTGCGAATACTATGAAATTGAACTGCTGAATATGAGGCGGTTGGCAGAGCCATTACACTCCCAACAACTTTCCAGAGATCTCAAGTCATGGATACTAACAAGTACCTAAGTTGCAAAGATGCAAAAACTACTGGTTTATCTATCCAATAAGCAGTAATGTTGGACCCTGGAAAATTCTTGGTTACTCTTACCTAAGGAGCCTTACAAGTGCTCGTAATATAACTGTTGAAAGTAAAATTGCCATCTACAACTGCCAAACCATCTGCCATGGGTTAAAACTTTGCACCCACGGCCAGCCTCCACGGGCTGGCTCTTGCTTGACTCCTTCAAAGTGCCTGGCTCTTCATTATGGAGCAAGATGCTGTGGTGCAGGAGGGGATCAAGTCTATGCTAAAGTCTTCCAAGGAATAATGGTGAATACCCGAGATTTGTAAGCCCATTTTTAATGAAACAGAAAATGCATTACAGTCAGTGGTTAATTCTGGCTTTACGTTAGGGAAGGACTGCTAGAGGGGAGTTTGTACAGTCACAAATTCAGATTTTGGCGGACAACATAGATGTTTTAATTGCATTGCTTTTAACATTAAATCTAACAGGTGCTATTATAAGATTTTATGATTAACAAGTTTACTTTTAAGCATAAAACAAACTAATCAGAGCTAAGGCTTAAAAGATATTGTAGGTCATGCTAGTGTTTTTTAAAGAAAATGTAGTTCTAACCCATCAGATTTCCTTCTGCCATAGCATAAAAACTTCAAACTCTTGTGGTGCCAAACTCTGGATTGCTGATGTTTCTTCATCTGAAGCACCTCCATGATTTCAATACTGTGTGCATCTGCGAGGGAAGGAGAGGAACTTTGTGATTTATGGTACAATTATCACATAGAGATTGGAATAGATCTTATTATGGAAAGGAAATTATCTGTGTGTTCCATAATTTGCTATTTCTCAGAATTTAGGATATTGGATTTTTTCCTATAATTGAATATCATCATTTTAAACGAACACAAAAATATTTTCTCTCCTCCAAAGACTCATGTTGGACTGACTATATTGTAAACCAGCTTTACCATAAAATAAAATATCTCTCACCGATTTTTACTGATATTTTCAATATTGTATTTTAGAAAAATTAATATTCTCATTGCTCTTATTAATTTGCCAGATGAACTTTTCCAATAAAATTGTGTTTTACACGTGTGTACATCCAGTTTGTGTTATGTTATGTGTTGGAGCTTATTGTATTCCATCTTTTAATGAGGATGATTATATCCTATAAAGCCAGAGGTACTATTCAACAGAATTTTTCTTTTCTGCAGGGAAAAAGAAATTTGGTATGGTTATTTTTTTTTATTGGCTTTGAGAGCTATTTAAGTGTACTTTGAGGCTAAATCTGATGTGCTAAATGCATTTCAAGACTGATCTGTATGAAATGTGTTAGAATTAGAACAGAAACAGCAGACTAAGCAATTTGGTCCACCCAGCACAGTGTTGTGGTTTTGGCAGTGGCAAATACCCTATTTTTCATAAAATGACCAACCAGTTAGCTACCAGAACCATTGTTGCTACATTTGGTCAGTTATATAGCGTGGGAGACTACACCTTGTGAGGGATACCAGACTCTTCCTAATCTCCAAAAAAAAATGGATGTATCCCCAAATAACTGGGGTTTACACTTTACCTAAAACTCTAGATCTGCTTCATACCTAAGCATTCAAAACACCCTCCCCATAGGTTTTGTTATATCTGGCTTTTGAATACAATTTCATGTATGAGGCTGTGTAAACTGAAAGAGTGTTTGTATATTCAAGTGAACTGGTCCAAACCACACAGTGAAAAGGCAAAAAAAAAGATGGAAAAACAAGGAACACAAGATCAGCATCAAGGGGATCCTGGTGCTTTTTTATGGTGCTGCTATAGTTGAGGAGAAGATATAAACCTAGGTGGTATGAAAGTGAACTGCTAATCTGTACATGACAAGCATCAGGTAATTTCATAAAATAGGGGATTTCTTTGTCCAACATGAATCAGGACCATGTATGAACAGTTTTGTGGCTTCCAATGGCAAGACTACTGCTAGTATTGTATGCCATTTGGACTGAAAAGCATTTAGCAAAGGTATTTAAAAATGGTTTACAGGATCAAGGCTGATTTTATTAGTGGAAAGCTCCTTCTAATTCATGCAGCTAATCCAGAATTCTAAAGAAAGTGAAATTGTGTTTCACTCAGGAATGTGAATTTGTATAATAGGTGTAGAAAAGCAATTTATAGTAGAAATAGTTTTAGAATCCTGTTTTTCAGAAGCTGTATAAACTGGTGATTTCTGTTCTAAGTGAGAAAACTATTAATTGTGATCAACTTTGCATCATTCTTCTGTACCGTTGTAATGTTCTGTGCAAAAACGTCTGCCTTAGAGAGCTTGCTGCTCAGTGAATGTACGTTTCTGAGACAACTTGTGATACTTCCATGTTAGGGAAGAAAGGAGCTGTGAGGAGAGGAACGAAAGTTGAAATAATCTCCCTTCTTCTCAATTCTCTATAGCTTTTGTAATCATTTCAAAGCACAGTTCTTCTATGTTGAAGAAAGCCTTCAGATTGTGGCTGTGGAGTAATGCTAAAAAGGGCTGATGCAGCAGAATTCCAAGCACAGTAAAATGCATCCAAACCTGACTGTCTTAGTAAGCAGAACTAGAGGTAAATTGAGTCATGCTTCTGCTGTTGCAAAACAACACAGAAGAGTTATAGTTTATAGAGCTCATCTCACAGCTCATACTTGCATTTTCAGATTTTGCCAGACTTATTTACAAAGCAAAGCTAAAATGAAGTTTCAGGAAAGATGGTCTAAGAGATCACAGTAGACCTGTGTCTCCTTGGCAAGGTGTTCTCCATCTGACATGTCCAAAAAGTCTCTGAGGAATTCCTTTTGCATTAGACACAGCAAACTCGATAACAACTACTGTCATGATGGTTTGCCCAAATCAGATCACCACTTCAGGAATGTGTTTTCTGTTTAGATGGCAAATTATGTCTACAGTCAGTGTCATGGTCCCTTCCCAAGCATGGGGATGGGAGCAAACACAGCAGAAAATTAAGTCCACAAAGCCCTGTTCTTTTTGCATTGCCTTTCGCTTTGAACTGATCTTCTGGTCTTGAAATGTACTTAGCCAGACTGGATTTCTTTTTTTTTTTTTTTAAATTTCTCCTTGATAAGAAAAAAAATTCCTTTATCTTTAAAATCTATAAATTGACATGACCTTTGAAGGTAAATGAGCAGCACAAAAATAAACCGAAATAATGAGTGGTTTAGGACAAAAGTACCTTCAGGTAAGAGAGTGACCCAAGTGAAAACCAGTGAACAGCTTTCTGCTGGCTCAGTATCTGCTCTTCAGTAAATGGGCCAAGTACAGGAGGGAGAGCTAGGAAGAAAGAAGAACTGTGTGGCCAGGAGCATGAGAGGACTTTTATTTGTCCAGTCCAAGTTCCAGTGTCTTCATGTCACTCCTTTGATCTTTCTATCACTGATGAGATACCAGCCACCTTAGAAGGGAAAAGCCATCCGATGACCAGAGGTCTCCTGGGAGCAAGGATGGAAACCTGATTGGGAATTTTAAAACAATATTTCAAATTGGCACCTGATAAATAGTACTCACCACAAAGATGCAATAAAATGATACTAGTGCACATGTTGGACCAGTGTTTGCCAAACCATTTGCAGTACCATTTAAGGAAAGTTTTCAAAGTATCACTCCTTGTAATCCAACATCTATACCTAATGGTAAATAACAAAGTAATTTATCTGAACAAATGAAATTTTAAACATAAGGATGCAGTCCTGGTTTTATGGAGGGTTTTTTATCTTTATTGCATTTCTTTCTCATTTTAAGACTACAAAAACAGGCCAAAAAAAGGCAGTATTACTGCTTTGTGCGTGGTATTTGTTAAAATGTGGGGGCTTTTTTTCAGATAGGTTTTTACACCAAGAGCAAGATTTAATAAAAAGCTACGTTGCTTAATGTGGCTTTGCAAAGTGTTTATTGCTTCTGCTTTCTCACTCATATGATCAGAAGAATGTAAGACTGATGTTCTTTAACATAAGGGGTGATGGGTCATAGTAACTTACTGTCAGATTAAAATTGCATGCATCTTTCTTAGAGCAATTTTAAAAGGAGGTAGAAAATCTGCAACAATTAAAAACCTAAGTCTGAGATCACAACAAAATGTCATCTCTTGCAGTACTTAAGCACTATTAAGTGCCCTTCGAGTGTTCACAAAATAATTCTGAAGCTACTTGAAAGTGCGGCAGAGAGTGTCCTTTAATCTTACGGCAGCATCCAGTAGGCTACTTAGCTCTGACAGGAAACATGCCTTGGCTTCCAGACTGTTCATCGTCAAGTCATCAAGTTTTAAAAAGCACAGCAGCTGTTGCAGTAAAGCATGAATTGATTTTTGTTGTTGTTGTTCATGTAGTGTCTTTGTTTCAAATTAGTTCCTGTAACTACTTGTATATTTGAACTCCTCACTGTAATGATGGGAAGGCTGTGGGTTTTATTACTAAGACTTTTTTGTTGTTTATTTAAAAAATTACAACTTTTCAAATAGCATATAATGGAAAATGAAAATTTTATAGATGTTTGGAATTGCAATACTACAGCAATTAAAAAACCATGTAGCAAAAGGCACGGTACTGTATATTTCAAATAAAGTATTGGTAAACATATTTAAGCATCTTCTCAAGCACCTCTTCTTTTCAATGACCTTCTTTTCTGATGCTGTAAAAGTAGATTGTAAAGTTAGTATCAATGTGATGGCTGCTGTTAAATGAGTCATACTTTCTTGTTCCACCATTTTTTCTAAGGAATTCAGCAATACCTGATCAGAGGATAAATTCTGGAGATATTGAGGATTGTCCTTATAGGTGTCAGCAGTTCCAAGAGCATAGACGTTGCCTCTAGGAATAGTGCTAAAACTGAAGTATGTCAACATACTTACTCCCTCTCCTTTATCACTACTGGAATATTGCATAAGTCTTGCCAGAAAGGTTGCTGCTCAAGACTAGTTTTCTCTTGACTAACTACATTTTTAAGCCTTTTCTGACCCCGAAAGGATGAATTTCCCAACACTTGAGACAGCAGTTAGTTACGGGAGCCTTGAGGCATACAAGGGAAAAATACACTCAGTCTTTCCTAGGAGAGAAAACTTACTCTAAAAATTTGTGCTGTAACATTCAATGTTGGGAAGACAGACAACAGAAACAACAACAAAAAAAGGCCTCAAGTGAAATAATCCTTCAGTGAAGGCAGGAAACTTTGTCATTTCTGAATTGAGAAAGACAGATGTTAAATGATGGGGTGTGAAACAGGGAGGCAAGAAAGAAGCCTGATCGTCTCAGTTATAATGAGAGAGGATACTTGAGACAAACAGATTTAAGCATACGAAACACAAAAAGTTTCTGAAATTAATATTGCTTTTGCTGCATTTCCGGCAGGTGAAGAGAACAGAAAGATTCGTTACAAAAAGGTTCAACAAGGCCAAATGAGGTTCAACACGGCCAGGTGCCGGGTCCTGCACTTGGGCCACAACAACTCCCCGCAACGCTACAGGCTTGGGGAGGAGTGGCTGGAAAGGTAGCCAGTGGAAAAGAACGTGGGGGTGCTGGTTGACAGCCAGCTGAATATGAGCCAGCAGTGTGCCCAGGCGGCCAAGGCAGCCAATGGCATCCTGGCTTGTATCAGAAATAGTGGGGCCAGAAGGAGTTGGGAAGTGATTGTCCCGCTGTACTCGGCGCTGGTGAGGCTGCATCTTGAATCCTCTGTTTGGTTTTGGGTCCCTCGGTACAAGAAGGACGTTGAGGTGCTGGAGCATGTCCGGAGAAGGGCAATGCAGCTGGAGAATGGTCTGGAGCACAAGTCCGGTGAGGAGCAGCTGAGGGAACTGGGGTTGTTTAGCCTGGAGAAAAGGAGGCTGAGGGCAGACTGTATCACTCTCTACTACTGCCTGAAAGGAGGTTGTAGTGAGGTGGGTGTTGGTGTTTTTTCCCAAGTAACATGTGATAGGATGAGACAAAATGGCCTCAAGTTGTGCCAGGGCAGGTTTAGGCTGGGTATCAGGGAAAAATTCATTACAGAAAGGGTTGTCAGGCATTGGAACAGGCTGCCCAGGGTACTGGCAGAGTCCCCAACCCTGGAAGTGTTTTAAAGTGTAGATGAGGTGCTGATGGACATGGCTTAGAGGTGACCTGGCAGTGCTGGGTTAATGGTTGGACTTGATGATCGTAAAGATCTCTTCCAAAAAGATTCTGTGAAAACAGGAGAGAAATTGCCATTTTTTCCCTCATTACCGAGTTTGGTGAGGGTGCATGGGGCAGGTTTCTTTTCTCAGTAGGTAAAGCTCAAGTTCAGCTAGAAAAGGAGAGCAACCCCAAATTTGCTGCCACAAAGTAAAATTAATAAATTCTGTATGCCAGAGGCTTGTCAAATAGACAGACCATTTGGCTGTATTTCTTGATAGAAATTTTTCAGCGTGTTAGAGCAGTGAAAACCAGAAGCTCTAACAAAAGTTTTGTTGCACCTTCAGCTGCCTCTTTTCTATGAGTGTGACCAGGGACATGCAAGGTCATGCATTCCTGCAATTGTGTTAATATTAATTACCATACAGCAGCTTCCATTTGAGCCCTCACTTAGATAAATGTGTGGACAGCACACTTGCAGGATATGCTCTTAGGCAGACGAGAGAGTAAACCAGGGAAAGGCTCTCTCCAGAGCACCTGGTGGATGGGTCATTAACATATGAGGTTGTCAGAATAGCAGCAGCCAAAAATGCCCTCTTTACCAGGGGAAAATGCACTGTAGGGTGTCATGAATGTGCCCTGACCTAATGGCTCTGAAATTCCCAGTTTTCTGACACAGTTGTTGATCCAGAAAGCAGAGTTTTCCTTGTGGCGCTGAGGGACATGGTTTAGTGATGACTTGGTGGTGCTAGGTTAATGATTAGACTTGATCATCGTGAAGGTGTCTTCCAACCAAAATGATTCTATGATTCTATGATTCTTTTTTTATATACTATTTTACCAAGTGTGCACTCTCTTCAGTACTGCTCAGTTTTGCTAACTCTTCCTTCCTTGCCACAGCAAGCTAACAAGAGCTTGCAAATAGGAACGAAAAATGATAAATGGAAAAACTCTAAAGCAGGGTAAAAAATGCTACCCTAGCTACCCTAGCCTGGGTTGCCTTCAATAAATGGCAAATGCTTCCTCAGTCAATTGATTGTGCATGAATTTACTAACAGGCCAAATGCATTGACACTGTCCCTGCTGTCACTCACGGTGACTTCAATGTTGGGTCAAGATAGCGGACTTTACCTCAGCTGGCACAAGTAAACCTGAAGAGAGTTTGGCTCACTGTGTCTTTGCGTTTCAGGCAATAAACCTCATGCACAAATTTACCAGCTAGGAAATGGTATTTGCCTTGTCCCAATGGGCTGTTTTGGTAAAAAAAAAGAGCTTCCCACAGTGGCTGCCAGATCGTCTGAAAGGCAGCAGAACAGCCCTTTCCCCCTCAACCCTCTGGCCCTCTCTTTCCATCAGTTCAGATGAAAATACTGCATATTAACACAATTTATCCATCTTGCGTGAAAGGGATACAGTAGTGTAACTATAAATTCACTCAGCATAGCTGACTGTGGGCAAGGTGAATTGATTTTCCATTCTGTCTCTCAGAACTTATTTCCTTGAAAAGAGATGAGTCTGGATACAACTTAGGTAAGCAGTAAATCAAAAAGGCTTTTTTTTTTTCCTCGCTGTATAGTTGGATAAGTTACAGTGACCATTCCTCTTGCTTTTCTTTATATTTTTAATATTTTTTATAGCAGAATGTCACCTAATGTCACCCCTGGCATGTTGGGAATAGTCAGCAAGGTCAAGAGCTCTGATATTCCTTGAATAAGCTCATGTACTACAGCTTAGGCTTCATGTTTGACAAAAAGTACCTTTTTATTATTTCTAATAGTCTATAAATTCTCCTGTTTCCAAAGCCTGGAATCTTTAAGATTCCTTTTTCAGATTTCTTTTCCTGTTTTCTTAAGCTTTGGGCCTTTAAATTTCCAAAGTGTTTAGACATGGTAGTCAGCACAATAAAGGTTCAATTATCACTTCCTACATGCCATTGTAACTACCCAGTCATATGAGATCGATTTCTGACTCAAGTTGTTTGTGGTCTAGTTCAGATATAGCAAAGATGAATTATAAGGAGTAGTAGAATCAAAAGAACAGATGATATACCAAGATATATATACAAAAAAATATTTAATTCATTTTTGAGTGCAAATAGGGTTGTCTGAGTAGAAGGGCTTTGGTTCAAGCAAACACTTGTAGTAGTAATAAAGCTGAGGGTAAGAACAGGTAAGATTTGGGCTTACACAAGAGGGCCAGTAGATCAACATCTGATTTGCAGAAAACCTCTAACAGCTCTGCTGCAAATTCAAAAAGCTCATAAAACTGAATGCAGACATGGGACCTGATCTAGGAAATGCACGGGGACAGCAAGACATGTCTGCTGCCCAGGGCTGCTTCTGAGTGAAGCCTAAAGATGCACAGATTCTCAAACACCATAATATCTTGCTTGACTCAGCTGCCAAGCAGTCAAAATCATGTCAAAGTAAGTGGTGCACGTCCATGTAAATGAAAAGCTGCATGGCAGGGAGCACTCTCAACTTTCTTAAAGCTTCTTCTAGTTTTATTCCTCTTAAACTTTGCTCCTGCACACTGAAACTCTGTCAGACACCTGGCTGCACATTCATGTGCAAATACTGAGGGCAGGAGGGGAGACTGCTTACACCTCCTTGCTGCTACATGAGTGGTGCTTCTTCTTTGGTGCAGGGGTGCATTGTTCTCAGACATTTTGCAGTAGAAATCTAGGGAACAAAGTTATGATTGTTGATTTAATTTCATTTTCTCTGTCTATATTTTTCCATTCAAAAACCTGTTTCATTTCCACATGCTTTTATTCCTAGCACTTTGTTGAAGCTTGACCTCTTACAAATCTCCCAGCAAAATGTGATATGTTGTTGGTGTTACAATAAGAGGAATGACAAATCAAGGGCTATGTTAAAATCCCAGTGAACCAAATTAGTTCATCATAATCCCATGCCTAGGATACTGGTGAGCTGGCTTCTGTGATGGGGTAATGATTGAATCATGGCAAACAAGTATTTTTACACAATAGTTTTTTTTAACAGGCTGGCTTATTTGATGGGAGGGTTGGGAGGATGGCAGGCAGTCCTGCAGATGTATTAATATAAATTAGAGCTTGCAAAATGAAATGTTTCCAGAATACAATGCTATGTGCAAACTAGGATATTTATTGGAGAAAAATCAGTTTTGATGAGTTCTTGCAGAAGAGAGTGAGCTTATAAGAGCGTGTCTAGCAGTCTGTGCTTGGTGAAATTTCACCAGGTGATGACGGACACATCAGGCAGAAAGGAGAACAGAACACAAGCTTTTCATACTTTATATGTAAGTACTTCGGGATTTTAAAAAACAAAAACCAGACAAAAACAACCAAACAAACTTCTGCTCTTTCTTAGTTAAAGAGGAAGAGACGAGTACTGGGCCAGGGTTTTCAAGCTGCAGGTCACCCACAGGCATGCTGACATGATCCTGTGTTCTGCAAACACGAAACAGGTTTTGTTTAGATTGTGGTTCAAGGAGAGAAAAAAAGTTGAAATGTTTATAGCTTTAGTAAAATAAATCTTCTGTTTTCCAGTTAGTTTCACTGAAATCAATACCACATCCTTGTGCTGAGAAGACTTTGACCACTGCTGGCGGCGTGGTTGCGTTTTACAAATAAACAGCACACGCCTTCCTCCAGTCAGTTGAGGGTTTGCAGTGAGGTTGCTTGGCGTGTGGACCTGTACGTGGCTTGTTGCAATGCTAATAGGTGCGGTTAGTTTCACCTTGCACTGTAGGTGACACCTGGCTATTCCATGCATAAGATGATGGGCAGATAGAGAACATTGAAACTGGGAAACCTCGGAGTGTCTTCAGCGCTGTTACCAGTGACCTCTTGTGGCTCAGACACTGCTGTGCCAGAAGCATATTTTGCTTGGGTCAGGATGGGAGACTGAGAACAGTCTGCATTGCAGGTGTCATCTGTTGCTCTACGCCTACTGTTGCCCACTTCCCCCACTTGTCCTCCAGCATTGACATATGAATTGTCAGCCTGCAAGTACGTTGAATCTCTCCTAAGCCTTGTCTGAGGAAAAGGATAAGCTACATGGGACATGGCTTTACATGCTGCTAAAATCTTGAGATTTCATTCTTCCAGAGACTGTTATTTCCATGGATTTCTACCTCCTCACTTCTCAGTCACGCCTTCTTGCATGCTGGTAGTTTTTTTGTCACCTTAAATTCAAACCACAGGTGTTAACAGGCTTTCTCCATGAAGCCTGCCCCAGTTTATCTAAAAAATTTCAGAAAAAACATGAGATTTTGTTGAAGGCAAAATTACAAAACCCATGATTTCTTGGACATGTGCCTGGAATTTGCCTTCATGTGAAGATACTGCAAGATGTTGGCGAAGACAGAGCTCCATGTGGTAAGACATCTAGGGTAGGGAGCGTATCAAGCGCATAAAACACCCGCACAGCAAAATTAAGAGTGGCATTGGCAAACCTGAAGTCCACCCTGCTTTGAGGAATCTGAGCTTTGAGCTCATATTCCACTGACCTACCCTAATCAATCACTACTCAGTGTGCAGATAAATGAGCAGACTGGGGGAGGAGGCAGTGAGGGCTCCAAAAATATCTTGAGAGAAGTCTCGGGAGTTGCTCTCAGTGCCAGATGCCCGTGCACTGGCAGCAGCATGACTGAGTTTATTGAATGCATTTTCTAGTCAATCCAAGGAATGGTCTGACTAGAGTGTGAGCAGCAGTTGCTGTATCTAGTATCAGAAAGCTCTCAGACACTTCTGGTAGACTATGAGCAAAGTTGTTGTCACAGAACAGAGGGTCTGGGATCAAATGAGGAGGAGCCAGGGGTAAAGAAGAAGAAACAGCTCTTTTTCCTTGCACATTGTCAGAGGAAAAAGATGAAAAGCACAGGATGGTTTGTTTTAATTTTCCATTCCTCTTAACTTCTAAGTAGCCAACTATTATAGTATTGGCCTTCATAATCCATGTTGCTGAGATTGCTGCTCTGTCTACTGGTATCATGCCTGCAAACCAAGTGTCCTGGGTCCCCCCTATTTACTCTTACCCACAGGTGTCAACAGAACATGGTGTACTTCAGTAAGAAGGGGAGTACAAGCCATTTATGTTTGTGTGGTCCCACTTTCCACCTGGCAACTGTATGTTCCACTGGCAACCTTTGGGTTCCCTAAGCTGGCTTTTTGCAAAGGTTGTGTGGCTGTAATACAGCTAAACAATCTAGAGTGATAGAGGATAGAGGACACAGAATAAGCAGAACAGCTCTTGTTCATAGAAGAAAGTGCACTGTGCATCTCTGTTGTGTCCGATACAATGATTTATGAACTATCATCCATGAAGAGTTGCCAGTGAAGACAGTAGACAGATGTGTGCATTAAACAAACTATAAGTATGTGAGAGCTTCTGCTGATCTCAAGATGTTTAGAAAAGCAGCCATTGTAGCCCTTCTATCCCTTTTGGGTTACCAGTTGTGTCTGTATACTTCCAGATCACAGCTATCTAGTAGAAACTGCCCTCTTAATATACTCCTTAACAGAAGGAGTGCAAGCTCTTTGCACTGCTTCATAGCCATATGTTTACTCTGTTTTCCTGTTCTGCTGCAGAGACCTCAGACCATATCCCAAGGCTTTGCAGTGGTATCAGGAGTCACGAACAAGATCTGAAAAATCTGGGCAAACCAGCACATTAAAAAGGCTATATGAGCACCACAAAGATGAAAAACAAGGAAAACAACCAATTGGCTCACCATAACTTCCAGGATGGGGTTCGATCTACTTGGAGTCCAGGGATAGGTTCCAGACCAGGGATCTGGGACTCTCATGCCTACTACACATATGGGATTGTAAGGAGCGAAATCATCAATCTGCCAGAAGGGAGCCCAGAGGTAAGCAGACAGTAGCTATCTCTGACACCTGACCTGCTTTCTGGGGCAAACCTTTTTCACAGTGACACTGTCAAAAGAACCACCTAACTGCCTGAACTTTTAGTATTGTTTATATCCCAAAGACAGAGCAGCAGATCACAGATTTCCAAGAACCTACATTAAAGGAGTTTTACGAAATTTGAAGAAATTGAGGCCATTCAAAGACCTTTTACCATCCCCAGACATACAGACTTGTGTAGCAAATGAATCAGTCCCTCAGAGGAATGCTACAAAAGCATTAGCAGGCAGGTCCCCAGCACATAAATAAGTTGTTGCTTTATCTTTTATTAGTATTTTCTAAATCCTCCAGAATTTATTGAGATTTCCTCCAGTTGCATATACAAAATAGCTTCATGACACATTAGCTACGACTAAGAAAACTCAACAGGACCAAACTTTAGATTCTTCCCATATCATGGATTGATCATAAAGAGGAAGGGAAAGCCTGCAGACATTTCTCACCTCACTACAAGTAATCTAGGTATGAGGTAAATTAGGTGACTCAGAGGATAAATGAGCCTGGCAACACATAGGGAAATGTAGTGTGGTTACTCTCACCTTTTACAAAATGGTAAGTAACTTTTACTGTGGCAGGCAAATAGGGTCAGTGAGTTCTGATATTGACCTGTCAGATAAATGGAAAAATATCTTTCATACACAGTTGTTAAAAGTGTTGTTGAAAGGAAAGATTGGAAGCAAGCAATGACTATATTCCCCGAATCAAACTCGGAAGGGTAAGAGTCCACCAGATCAAAGCATGTGCACAATGCAGCAGACTTAAAGAATGATGCAGCTCATACTTGAACTTCACCCAAATATGTTACTCCAGACATATTTGCTACGTGAGGAAGGGCTGGTACTACCCATCACATTACTGATACTGATTAGATCTGCTTTCGGAAAAGTCGCACAACAGCTGAACCCCAAAGTGGAGCAACAATCAAATTTGGTACTGGAAGTCACTGAGCCACATAATACTTCTTGGGGTAAGCACAGGCGTCATCCCAAAATGGAATGGGGAAATTTGCCTCAAGATTCTAGGAAATTCAGGTCACTTTGGAGTGTGCTGTCTAAAGTCCTGAGGACGTGTGTCCCAAACGCTTACTGAATGATACAAAATACCATTTTGTATTGCAGGGTTTCACAAAAGAGCTGTTGGAGGCCTCTGTGCCCAAATCCAATTGTTTCAGGGCTCTGCTACTCACGTACAAAACATGCAGCATGCTTGTATGATGGTATTAGTCTAGAGGGTCACTGAAAGAGTTCCTTGACTCATTTACAAGTTTCCATACAATATATAATAAACATAATGAGACATAATAATCTATCTAAACTATTAACCTTCAGGACTGTGCAAGCTTGCTTGAGGATGGTATCCCTTGGGTATCTATCTGGTGACGGAATAGAAAAGTTGATCTGAATTTTTCCAAGAGTATAGAATCTTTCATTATTTTACAGAGAAAAGAGTTGATCAAGAAAAAATAAAAAAGACAAATAAAACTCCTAAAGCATACTTAAATTGCCTTCTACGCCTTAAAGAAGGTTCTTGGCTTGGAACCAGCTTTAACTCTAAAAATATTACTACAGTGGAAACACACACCAGTGTAGGGCTGCAAGCTGTACTAATCTAGAAGAAAGAGGAAAAGCATACCCTGTTAAAAATCAGCAGAAAAGTGGACTGCAAGAGCAGTAAGAGATCACCATACAAAAAGGCCATTTCACAGTAAAATGGTCATCAGAAACAGCAGAGCTTTGTCCCTGAGGATCTTCTTTTACATTAGTATGAAAAGGTTCCATTGAGCTGGTAAAATACGATCAGGTACAAGAATGCCAGTTATCAACTTTGACTAAGAGATATTTCTTCTTGCAGCCTTACAACTGGGAAATGGGATACAGAAAGTTTTGGAGTGTTTTTGGTTTTGGTTTTGTTTCTTTTTTCCACCAAAGACACACACGCTTTTTTCATTTTAATTCTGATTTCTTTTACTCTGACTTTACTCTTCTTGCTTCCTGATCAGCCAAATTCTGTGAAGAAATCTGATTGCTTGGGTTGCAACACATCCTCTATGAGAAGCACTATATAAAGTGAGCTTGTAGTGCTGCCTTTGCAGTGGTACTACTAACCCTTTTCTTCTGCTACAAATCACATAATTTAGTGAAAACAGAATAAAATTTCATTCACTCTTGCATGAAAAATGCCAAAACCACAAAACCCCCCAAAAAACAAACCAAAACTCAAAAGATCCCCCAAACCCCAAACCCACAACGTATTTGCAACTCGCGGCTGCCGTGTGCCAAAACATATTTGGGATAAGTGACTCATTCATTGGAATGCAGCAAGGACTGGTAAGAACAGGGGTAAAAGGCAGAGAATATTTCACAAATTCTGCCTCAGAGGAGGAAGTTGATTTTAGGGACAGATTACAGCCTAAGAAACCTACAATTGCCTGTTCGGTAACTGTATTGTCTTCATTCCTCCATCCTAGGTGCATAAATTTGCATCTGGCTTTCTTAAAAAACACTTCATTTGAATAGATCCTCATAAATAATAAACTGCATCAGTATTTACTGTTTCACAAGTTTGTTACTGCATCCACAGATCTGGTCAACAGTGAGTGTAAATTTTGATATAAGTGATATAGCTTTCCGTATTTAACAGATCTTTGCCAAAACAGACTTTTTTATGAAATACAAGACAGTTAGTAGACATATCTTGCATTATAGCTGTATTTGAGTAAGAATATCATGTAGCATTACGTTAGATATTGTATGAAAATGGGTACACTGTTTCTGAAAACCAGTAATCTTCACAAACAGCACCATCACGTTTGATGAGACTCTCAGGCTAATGCTGCATTGGTTTACTCTGCTAGCCTTTGCTGATAAACTCCATCATAACAAATTTCTGCAGGCTTACTGCAGCTGCGCTGGTTTTGCTTCCTGGGTACGGATACATTAGTTGTGTTCTGTTTGCCTGGAATTTTCTAGTGTTCAGGGTTACGTTCCAGCTTTAAATACTCATCCATAACAATGTTAACAGTCTTTCATACAAAGGAACTGGAAAATACTTCATTGTGATGGATATTAATGGCTTGTAATATTAATCAGTTATAATATTCATATTACCATTTTTCCTTTATTAACTCTCCTGGTTTTCCTGCCTCTTGTGCTGTGCTTACTTTAAGATGGACAACCTTGATATGGTTCCTTAGGACAATTCTTATTGGCCATGGTCCTCTCTGGATAAGCGTAGAAATACTGACATGACCTTAAGAGAAATACAGCAGACAGGAATGTTTTTTCTAGACCTGCGGTGGAGCGCAGGTGTGTGTTACATCATGCAAAGGGGATGCCTGCATGCATGGTCCGTATGGTGGGTAAGCACAAGAGCGTATGTAGAACCTGTATGGCCTGCCCTCATCAGATTTTTGATACTTGAAAAAACAACCAGCCAAAGTCACCTTTTCACTTAGTCCTATTAGAATCTGTATTTACCCGCTCCAGTGCAGAACTGAACATGGTAGCTGTCTGCTGCATGAGGACCGTGTCAAATGGTTGGATTTGTAACGGCCAATAACATTAAAGTAACTGAGAATGCAGTGACTTGTCTTGCCTACAAATCATACCTATTCTGCCTTTAAAAGTGAAAATTAAACCATCTTTCCAAGTAATTGGTAGAAGGCTAGGAAATTAGCAGAAAAAATGTTTTGAGGAGGGAGATACAGCCTATCTTGAATGGTAGGGGAGCAGGAAATTACTAACTACAAACCTAAGCAAGTCCTGGCTCTTCCCTCTCCTTTCCATCTTCTTCTTCATAACCCAGGCTAAACAGAAAAGTATTTATATATAACAGTATGTACTTTTGGTCTAAACTTTCCTTGATAGGACTCCTCACATTCCCAGATTGGCCTAATGTCAGCTTCTGGATGTAGTTGCATGACAGTGTATTTCAAACTGCAAAACAGTTGGAAATAGCTGTTTCAGGAGAGTAGTATAAGCACTAGGATTGACTTGAGAGCACAACTAGACTTCTGTTTTGAGCCTTGTGATTGTTAATACACTTAAGATACACATCCTGCTCTGCATCCACTACAAGTTTAGTTCACAGGAATCCTACACTCAACTAGGCAAAAGAAATATCTGCCTTTCTAGTGAATCGGAAGTAAACTACTGAAGGATTGGTAAACAAATTTTTGCAAAGTGCAAGGATTTTTTTTTTAATCAAAATCAACAAGTTTTACTGCAATCACAGGGTAAGCATTCATCTAAACTGAGATGATTATGTTTAATAAACTGCTCAAGACAGGAAAATTTTCCATATGTTTTTATCAGAACAAATCAGAATGTACAAATCAGGCTTTGTTCTCCAGCACATAAATATAATTCTTATTTCTGCTGTAGACAATTACGAAAAATTCCAGTAAAAAAATTCACTCAGTTTATGATGAGCAAGTAATGTTTTTGTGCTATCTTCTGCTTCATCCTTTAACCAGAAATCAAGAGACTGGGCACGGTTCTTTATCTCCAATTTGCTTGACTGCAAGTGCAGCTGTACTTTGTAAAGTCTGTCTGCATAGTCCCTTGCAAAGACAGTAAGTTTGTACAGCATAATGATTACTTCTGATTTGGAAAGCAAAAGAATTAAGCTTTGCTCTTTAAACCCAAAGAGGAGAACCACTTAGCTCATTAGCAAAGTCCAACTGATAAGGTAATTAAAGTGATGTATTTGGGTCCGCCAAGCCATATGTGTGATCAATTTTCAGAGCACAGTCTGCAGGAAATCATAATGAAAGTTTACATAACTTTATTTAAAATAAAATCAAAATGATTGATTAAATAAGAAAGCTCTGATATATAGGAGCAAAAATCAGAATACACTAACATACCAGAGTCTGGGTCAAATTGTCTTTCAGCACAAGTGGGAAGTACTCCAGAATCAATCAGTGCTATAGCAGCTCTTAATTACTCTGTAAAAAGCAGAATTTTTCAACTTGTGACTTAATACATGAAGTATTAATCAGATTCTGTCAACTCATGTCTCAAAGCATTAAGTTATAGGTATGTAAAAACAGCCACCAAACATGAAAAATATATTTTCCTCTTCTGAATTAAGGCCAAAGTAAATGCTTCCTGGAAACCAGAAACTGAGTTTTGACAAATGATCATTTAATTTTAAGAAAGCCCCAAATCAAGCCACAGAGATATGCATTCTGTAATTATACAATCAGGTAACAGTAATTTCAGGCTGCCTGTATGGATTTACGTAAAAATAATGCTGTTATGTTGGTATGCAAGCACCTGGTCTTTCTACTATGTATGCAAAGAGATGCTATACTGCACTATATGCATCTGAGATGACACATGAATTTTCACTACACATAGGTCAACAAAAATACTAGATCTATAAAGTCCACATGCTAGATTTAGGTTTTAATTTATTTTTTTCCTCTTCTTTAACTTCCAAAATGCTTTAACGGTTGAAGGAAATCCAGTCACTGAAGTAAGGAGAGCGCTACAGCACACCAGTCAGTCATCCAGTTCGAACAACTGGAAAACTGAGACTAACACAAGAATACCAAATTTCATTTAAACTTCTCAAGTACTAGACTGAAATGTAAAGAATAACAGTACACAGGCTGCAGGCAACTGCTGTCACTAGGAAAAGTGCAAAGCCAGAGCTCAGCTAATTAACATCTAGCACCCCTTAAAATGGCAATGTAACACTACTGAACTGGAGTTTCCCTAAAATATTGAGTAAAACTGGAATACTTAAATGGTACGAAAACTACTGAAGCTGTGTCCAGCGTAGCCTGGCTTTGGGTAAAACTCAATGGAAATGACTCCTTGTTAAATACAAGCCAGAGCCTTTCAACTTTTTTTCTCCTAGGTAATAATGATTTTTCATTTCAAGCTCATTTAACTTCAATGATCTTGTCACACCTACTGAGGTAATTCAAGCATTTTCAGCACTAGTTGGAAGAAGCATACATAAACTATTCATCTTCACCGATCTTTCGACTGATGAGAAACTATTTGCAGTCATTCATGCTTTTGAATGATACTTGTCTGACTAGAAAGCACTCTATAGTCTTCTAGCACGATGAAGTTTGGAAGCATTTTGATTACTCCATGATTTTCTACTTCCGTAGCTTGGCGTGGAAACTATTTTTTAGAAAAGTACTCACAGCATTATAACTAAGTTGGCCACCTCCTCTGATTAGATGGAGTTGTTAAAACCAATGTACATCCTAGGTCAGGGCTTTAATCAATCTGAATATCTTAAGTACAATGCCTGCTACTCAACCTGAATCTCACACAACATTAACAAAATGCTAACTTCTCTTGCTTTCAACATAACTACATGTAGTCCAGATACATTTTTTTGTTTCTTCGTTCCTCGTTTTAAACTCATAGCTAGGCCGTAGGAGGTCACATTTCCATGGGATTTTCTAGCAAAATACCTTGAACAGAAATCTTAGGGAAAAGCATAAATTAGCTTTTGTAGAGAAGTAGAAATTCAAAAGAGTTAGAAGGAAATGTACTAGTCTTTCATCAATTTCGGCTTATGTGAATGTGCTGTCACTTTACCTACATTAGGGAAATTATATGTGAAGATTAAAACTAAAACCTCCAACTAAAAAAGCCTGAAGTAAATTACTAACACCATGGAGCTGCTTGTGTTATAGAAGTCTACTGAACAGGAAAGAAACACTAAAACTGGATGAAATTTTGAGGATTTATTTCTAATTCCATGTTGAACATCTCCAAAGATGGTTAAAGGTTAATTTTAGTACATCCTTGTAGTCATGAAGTCAATTGGACGTGTGACTGCAGTAAAGCTGTGAGCAAAAATACAGAATATTAAGCCCACAAACCAAGGAAACAAAAATAGGTTTGTACTGAGCTTAAAGACAGACGTCCTCCAATTCCCATGTACCTTCACTGGTTTCAAGACTTGCTTCATACCTTCAATCAGAAAAATTGTTATAATAAACTTTTAAATGTTGAATTTGCTTATGGTACTTCATGTCTTCACACCTGTTTTATGTTAAAACTCAAAATCTCACTAAAGACCTTTAAGTTAAGTCTTTGGAGAGAAGAGGAAGAAGAAATATGGATTTCCATGATAAGAAAAGCACATATTCCAAACAATCCACCTCTGTAAGAAACAGCTCCCAAGTGATGGTGGAGAACCGATACAGATCCTGTGATGCGTGCTTTGGGATTTCAGTGAAAGCTTCAACTCTGAAGGGAACAAGGTAAGTTATGGACTCTTTCCTGGCTGCATAAACTTAATGCATGCGGAAGGGCTAGCTACCTGCCAAGATCTATGCTGTTCTACATGCACTAAAGAACCCCATCTAAATTACCATTATCTTTGCAACAGACTACCTCAGCCTTTGACCTCAGGATGTTTCTCATCAGTCAGTTGAAGATTGTCTCACAGAAATGTGTCTTCCAGCAGTGTTCTGTGGTGTGCTATAGATCTGCTGTATAAAGCCCAATAGAAGGCTGCTAAGCTTGGTAGAAGGTTCTGCAAGAGGCTGCAGGCTGGTCACATCATCTTCAGCATCAGTTATCAGCTGGGAAACAGCAGGCATCAGGTAAATGGGTACCTGGCAGTTTTTTCTCTGCCACAGGAAGACACTACCACCAGTCCAAATTCTGCCCCGTAACTTGCAATGTACAGTTACACTTTTCTGAACTGCCTTTGTACTCACATTTTTTGCTTCTCCATTTTTTATCGTGTAGCTTTAAAAAATCCAGATGTTTCCTCTTCATCTGTTTAGCAAAAGAGGATACTGATTTGGTATCCAATTAATTTCTTTTGAAGAATCCTGTTTCAAGTTCTTCTAAAACATTTCTGCTTGTTTCTGTCTCCTGATATGATCACAGTACAAGTAACACTGTCCTGATACACTTCTTCTAACTTCAGCTTACATGTGTCTCAAGAAGCAGCAGATTGATGCTTCGTTACTTTTTACTTTGCTCTGTGTTCCATTTTGATGACTTCATTAGAAGGTGGCAACAGCTGAAAACAAATCTTTAGTTCAGTGATGTATGCTGCATGCTCAGAAACCTGACTTTGTAGCACATAAATGAAATGTTCACAAGGTCAAGCTAACTTACTTCCAGCAATCTTTGGGCGTTAATATAAAACTCAAACACAAGAAACACAATGCTGTCTTAGGATTCTTAGGGTTCAAAGTTGAAAAGTGTGTTAGAAAATAGGCCACTGGAGTTTAAACATTTCATGTAACCTTAACTGTTTTAAGCAGATTACATTTCAGGTGAGGGGACATGTAAGAGCTGAATTCAGTAAGGTGTGTTTTATCTTAGTAAAACAGTGTAATAACTTGAAGATTATCCACGTGGACTGTCCAAGAACAATACTAAAGACAGTTCAAGGAATGTCCTGTTTTCTCTTCCAGAAAACAGGGATTAAACATTTGATTTTTGATAAAGCAGACAGAAAATTTACTGCTTTAGTTTGAAAAAGTCTCAAATAAATCAGAACAATTTCTAACAGCACAGCACTTCCAGCTGCAGCACAGCTGATTCTCAATAAAAAAGCACACACATAATTCAACTAAAAGCACACAAGACAAAATATCCTTCAATAGGGATATTTTAACTCTCCAGTTAGGAGACACCACGACCTTAATAACTTTTATTTTGCTGCTCTTAAAACCCTATTGTTCTTACTGTTACAAACCTGAATGCAGCTGTCCTTGGAAAGAGTCTTAAATTTATCCAAGAGCCTGTTGTGACACACACAGTGCAGAAAAGTAAGGAGAGTAAGCAGGTTTGCATAACTAGTAAGATTGTATCATCTTTACTCCAGCTGTATTTCCTTTTAGCTAGATTACTTTTGCTCTGTTTTTTTTTTTTTTTTAAATCAAAACTTAACTGCTAGAGTTAGGCAAAAAGTCATCCATTGCCTGAAAGTTTTCACAGTGATTTGTATCTCACAAGACAAGTAGACAGCTGCAGGAGGAAAAACAAAGTTGTGGAAAGAAAGACAAAAAGAAAAAGCAGAAGTAATTTTGGTCCTAGAAACAAACTGCAGCACCAGCTAGCTGCCTTGCAACGTAAACCTGCATCTTTCAGGACACTCCATAAGGACCTCACAGGCAATCTCTGGGCCCCACTTGTGCTTCTGCCATTCTTCCCTTGCAGCACCTACATCTGCCTGTAGAACACAAGATCTTCTGGCATCAGCTAACTCCACAGACGTGGGCATAACATTATATTTTTAAATTGAATGCTTCAATTAACTTGCAGGATGCTGAACCCATGGCAGCAGAAGACATCACATTAGGAGTTATTTATGCTGCCTCCAAAGCCTGACAGAGGAAAGTGGGACTTGGAAAGAGCCATTCTCTCCACATCCTGTGACACTGCAGAATTTTAACCTTGAGAGCTTCATTTATGCAAGAAAAAGACTCACGTGACAGATACATGAACCTTCTTGCTTCTCTAGCCTCTTATTAGAGGTCCCTTTTTGCTTGCACTGTGAAATTGTATCATGTTAATCAACAGCACACAGCGTAACGTGGCTTGACTGTGGTAAAAGTCTGAGCTAGTAAAACAGCTGGCTGATAATACGTGAAGCAGGACAGTGTTTGAGTCATGTTCAACAACTGTTCTAATGAAAGATAGAGAGAAAAAACTTGGTGGCTTTGTTTTTTATTTCTTCTCCTCTAGGATCTTCAAGTTTACACAAAATAAAACATTACTGTTCGGTTGACCATGGTATTTCATAGGGCTAAAACATTTGTTCTATGGTTTTAACACTTAAACAGTTTAGAATTACTTCTGCAGATGGCTATTTGTGCAACGCATCCATCTTATACAGTTCTGGTCAAATGCAGCCTTCTTTGGTAAGTGCTCATTTAACAAGCTTTACCTGTATCTAGTTTTTCCCAGAATAAAAATACAAAAAACTGGTTCAATATATTTTTAAAAGTGGGATGTTAAGAGTACTCTAGACTTCTTTTAATCTCTAAAACACTTAGTGTGATTTTCAGTTATCCCCGATCTTCCACAAGAGCTTTTCATTTATCCCCAATCTTTCACAAGAGCTTTTCATTTATCCCCAGTCTTCCACAAGGCCTTTTTTTTTTTTTTTACCTTTTTTTTTCTTTTGGTTTTTTTTTGACCTTTATTTTTTTGGGTCTTGGGGGGGATATTTTTGTCATTTTGTTTGTTTTTTAAAGTATCTGTAAGATTTGCTAATTGGGAAGTTAGCAACCAAAACTGAAAATGAGATTTTACCTCAAGTACGTGTAACATTTTCCTACCATCACAGTAAGGAAGTATCCCCAGTAGGGTATAATATTTGGCTGCAGCTATTTGAGTGATCTGAAGGAAGTACTTATTTTTTTAACTCTGCAGGGAAGCTTGAAAGTGGCTCAATTTATTCTTACAGTTCTCTTTAATTCACAGGAAGAAGCAATACATTTTTAAAATGTTTATTCAGCTTCAGATATCTCTTCTAAAGATACCTGTAGTATATTCAACATACATCTTCCCTCATTCCTTCAAACACACTTAAGTTTTGAGGTAATTTAGGACAAAATATATGAACACTTTTAAAAAATAAAAGCAAGAGATCAGTAAAAAAAAAAAAATCAGGCAGGATAAATAGAAAAATACTCTGTCTTCCTTTCACTACAAATAGTTTCAGCATAATGCACTTCAAAAAGCAAAAGATAATCAAGTCACTAAGTCCAAAACTACGTGTATTTCTCAAGCAAAACTGACTTTAGCAAGCATTTCACCTGAGTTTACATTTCAGGGATTGGGCCCATAGCAATAGAGAAGAGAAAGCATACAGGGGCAGATTGTCCCATGTCATTCTACCCCTTACTTAGGGGGTACAGGAAGGAATGGGTGTGGGGGGGGGAAGGTTAAAAAAAAAAAATTAAACCTTGTCTTGCTGGCTTCCATGTGGGCAAAACATGGTCACTACAGCAGCATATCCATTCATGCCTGTCAGCCAGTACTGAGTCTGCCAACATTACGTTACCTGCACAACAGAACTTATATCCAGGAAGATTTTGGGAAATGTTAGCAATGGTGTCCTGCTGTCCCAGAGGGATCTTTCAGTTTGAGGAGTGTGTTTCAGAGATGAAAGGCACTTGCTGAGAAGACCCGAGATGAAACCTAGGAGTTTAGAAGATGGTCCTCTGCCCATTCAATAAGGGTTGCCACACGTTCTGCATGACATAATTCCAAAGGAATTCTGATTTAAAATGTGGCGTCTTTTGGCACACATGATTATTCCTTTGGGAAAGCATGATTTCACCCTCTTATTTATATGTTACATTGGAAGACTGCAATACTCTAAGTAAGATATTTCTACAGTTGTAAAGATAACATTTTGGGAATGACATAGGCAACGCAAGTTATAGTTCTTCAGGCTGAATGAAAAAAGCTAATCAGAGTCTTCATCGTCGAGGTATTCCTCTGCATTACTTAATGTTCGGACTGTACCTGGAAAGAAACAAAGCCCTCTCTTAATCCAGGATAAAATCAGGAAAAGCCTCAAATTTGCAATGCTTGCAAACCAGCATCTGAGAAACCTGAGTCCTCTATCATTTAGAGATGTTAGGGCTACACAAATGGGGCTGTAGATCTGGGTCTCAATGGTAGGCCTAAGCCAGTAATCACATTTCCTACATGTGAGACTTAGTCTGTTTGTGAACTGAAGAGCCATCTTCTGGCTCCTCGGAGCCTGTACAGCAGAGCTTGAACTCTTTAATTCTATTTTCTGTAGATATTACAGTTAAATTGCAAAGGAAAGGACGGATGAGTTGGTGGAAGAGCCTCTACGGTATTATTCTGAGTGCCTTGCTGGCTGCCATTCTCTGCTTAAAAACCAAACACTTTCTATCTATGCTTTCCCCTCCCTCTTTTCTCACCTTTGTTTTTTCCTGAATAAATATTTCTTAGATCTACTTTATGAGCTTTTGTTTTTGAAGGATGTAAGCAGAAAACAGGTGTATTGAAGTATATTCACCAGATATGCAGCAGTGCCTGCAAAACTACATCTACCTTTGGGACTGTACAAAGGTAAACAGCAAGGGCTTTTTGTCATAGATGATGATTTGCCTACAAATTTTCAAACATATGGGAATAGGAATAGGGATTATATATATTACATTGTACTACAGAGAGTCAGAATCCACAAGATCCTAGTCAGTCATAGCTTAGCAATAACGTATTAAAACAAAGTATTGAAAATATCAGGTGCAGACATAACAAGACTGACATGATTCACAGAAGTGATAACCATGTTATCCTAGACTTCTAGAATAAAAATAAGTACATTTAAAACTGACTTGATCAACTGTTTTGATAAAAGAACTCTAAAAGGGTTGTTTTCCTTTCTGAGTAGGAGAAGCAGCAAAAGAATAAAGGAAAGAAAACAAAGAAAATGTAAAGCTGTAGTGCTTAAGGGGCCATACTTCAAGAAAGGACAAATCACATTTCTTCTGTATAACATTTGTTCCCTCATTCAGGAGCGCAAATGACACAATGTTTTTTGCATTTCTATGACAAGATTTCAGTAATTTTTGTTTCACAAAATACACTTCAGCAATCATGACATTTGAAAGCAAACATGTAAAACACAAACCCAAACATTTAAGTGGAGGCAAAGTAAGCTCCTTGAATAAAGCAAAATGTTTTATAGACGAACTATGGTAGGAGCCATATCTAAATAGGAACAGATATGGAACTGGGGACAGGAAGTCTACTGCTATAGGAGTGTATCTCTGAAAAAGAACAATCATTTCACACACAGATATTGGAAATATAGAAATGTAGAATCAATAGACACAGAGGAATGAAACGAATAAAAATAACCAAGAAAAAACCAAAACACAAAAAAACTATACAGATCAGTGGTGTCTCAGTGATTATAAAAGGCCAAACTAAGACAGAAAACCAAACAAGGAACCTAATACCCAAACTGCAGTTACACTGAGAACATCAGCTCTTAAATCAAGGCAAACAAGAAAAGATAATGTGCAAGAGTACCAGAAAGTGGTGATAGATTAAATGACTAAGGATGAAAGATCATGAAATGAAATTCAGAGGGAGTGAAGCAAATGCACCAAAAGTAGTAGAAGCTAAGTTACCTAGTATCAGAAAATGAAACATTAATGCAATTATTAGGGATATCAGAACAAAGAATACTCTTGTATCAGCTGCCTACAATTGACAGGCAAAGATGAAATAAGTGTTCCTAACAGGGATTAACTAGCAGTAGAAAAAAAAATACAGAAACACAAGAAATTCTGCCCTTTGTTACAACTGCTTTCTTCAGAGTCAAAACTGATGGAAATAATTTGTCAAGGTTTTATGGGAAATCCTGACACTACCTCTATCAAAAAGCTGTCATTATTTTTGCCTCAACTGCTCTTCTTGGCCTTCTAAAGCTGAGGCCAGCTATTCCACAATTTAATTTCCAAAACCGCTAACCACCCACAGGTTAGCATTCCCTTGCTAGCCCTGTCACTAGACTGTATATCCCACAGATACAAGCTGTAACTCTGCCTGTGTTCTTAAATAATTTCTCATTTAATGCGTAATTCACCTTGGACTTCCACTCTAACTTCAGCCTCCTGAAAGCTACAGGTAACATTAATGACACAATGACACTTCAGTCTTTGTTCAGCTTTTCAAAATAGCCTTGTATCTCTTTAACTCTTTTGTACACGGACACCATGCTATTAGGAGAAGGCAAGTGGGAGGCAGTGAGACTATTTTCATAAACACCTGAAAGCATTCTTTATTCCTCTATTAGAGACTCACTCAGAGAGAAATGGGATTAAGAATTTTTTTTAAAAATAGCAATAAGAAAATAAAAGAGGACTGTCTGTTGGTGTTTACTTGGCTTAGGCGGAAGGAACAGACAGGTGTAAGAGAGAACATACCACATCATTTTACTCTCATACCCCATCCCTTTTTGGTATACTGCTTTTAAAGTAGTTTCCACCCTTGCTTTCTCTGATTCTCCACTCTGAAGGGTCTGTCTTCTATTTACTTCCCTTCCCTTACTATACCCACATCTTCTGAACTCTTTTTCCTCTTGCTGACATAGGACACCATTTTGTGCGTAGTCAGCAACACTGAGGGTGATAAACCACAGGTCTCTATCACAGCTCTGCTGAACTAAGCCTCTCAAGTGAACCATTTCAAACACAACTCCTAGCCCACGTAGCTATTAAGTGGTTTTTATGGCTATCAACATAGTGATAATTTGTCGAAATATTAAGTGTCCTTTAGAAAGGAAACATGTATCAGAATAACAAAACCAGAAATACCTGCACTCTGTTTCTTCTTAAGCAGGGAAGCACAAGCTGCATTGGTCGCCATGTCTAAAGCCAGCTTCTTCTCGTTGTTCTTCAGATCTGTTCTTGCCCCTTTATAACAGACAGTTTTCATCATGAATCACTGTCCCAGCTATTTCTTAAGCAATGGTATTATGATATGAGTTTCAGGAGCATGGGCAGAACAGTAATGGACTTTCATCTGTGGACTGCTCTGAAGCAGACTAAAAGCTATGGATGCTCTTCCATAAGCTACAGTTAACTAGGGAACTAACTGGCTGCTCTCCCTTTTCAGGAGGCAGATATCATTGCTCTTCTGGGGTTAAGTGCCTAATTTTGTCTGCAAAACAGGATGAAATCTATTTTGAGCAGATGAGGCATCTACTTGCCAAACAGCTGCCAGAATTTACTGCAAGGCTAATAAAGTCAGGCAGGTAAGCTGGCTGAGACGTGTATCTGGGTTACAGGAAAACACTTTAAAAAATACAAATTAATAAATATTCAGGAATCTAGTCTGCCACACAGATTATTGAAACCTTGGTGTAGATCTTTACCCTTTGCCAGCAGCATCTCTACAATATCTGCATAACCTTTCCATGCAGCAGCATGCAAAGCTGTGTCTCCCAATTTGTTCTGTGAAGTTAGAGGGAAAAGAAACAGGATTAAAATACAGCAAAAAAACTTTCAGTTCATACCAAGGATGAATAACATCACACACCTCTGCCTTAAGGATCTGTTGGTTTAACCCACCTGTTGGTTTAACTCCAGATTTGCCTGGGTAAACAGAACATCCACTATATCTGCAGAAAACAGCGAGGTGGAATAAGGTGAATAATTTAGTGGAAACAGAATAAGCTTTTTTGCATTGCAAAATTGGTTAAGATTCAATGAAAGAACAATTAAATCAGCTAATGAAAATCTGTACCAGTCACACTACATTAAGCAACCAACCATTAGTCACAAAGAAATGCTACTGCATAAAATACCCCAAACAATACAACCCTTCTGCCCTTCTTCCCACTTTGCTCCTAACAGTTACATTGATTAGAATGCCTACTTCAACAGCAACAATAAAACACACAACATTTGATGGAGCTGAACCTTCCTTATAGCTTTAACTTTTAAGAAAACTACAATGGCACTAAAAGAATCCTGGCTTTATTATTTAGTACTGCAATTTTAGCTATCAGTCTAACAAGCAAATCCAGAAAAACAGAGAACAGTCATTTCAAATTAATTCTCTGATACCTTTGTGGCCTCCATGGCATGCCCAGTACAGAGCTGTATTTCCAGCTTTGTCTAAGCCATTGACACCAACTCGATTATCCAAACACTCTCTCAACCAGCTTAGGTTGCCTGAAAGACAAATTCAGTTTTGATGATTTTGGTTTTTTTTTTCCTTCAGCAAGTTAACAGAACCGTTAAAGTTATGTAGCTCTTTCTGAAGGGTGTCAATCCTCCTAACAACTTACGAGGAGAAAAAGTGATCCGCAGCAACACTTAAAATTCATAAAACAACCAGTTCAAGTCATACCAAACATCTTCCCTTCCACTTCCAGAAGACCTTTAGATCCCTATGCAGTTAAATGGATGGTACTAAACTCTTCTGTGTATTCAATGACAGAGTGGCAATTCCACCAGGATGTAAACCAGCTCAGCCTCTGAAAGCTGCAAAACTTACCAGATAACTTATTCAATATATCGGACAACCAAAACAGACAGGACGTCTTCATTCTAAATATATTATTATTTTGGCAGAAAACAAAAAAAATCATTCTTTAGCATTACACAACTAAAACTGAAATCACACTTACCACGTTTGGCAGCTTCATGCAATGGGTTATCAATAGACTCAGCTTGCTCTGCCACTGAAATGAAACAGAGAGTAAATTGTAACTGCTTCTGGAACTGAACAGATAATTATGACCTCTGTAGAAATAAAACTTTGATTTATTCCAGATGAACCAGTAATACATATTTGATTCCAATGTGAAAAGGGATTGGTCGACTAGTCAGATGCACTTCGATGTCCTATGTATGGGAAAGTAATTCAGAGAAGAGCTTGTAAAAACTTCAAAGAACAGCATCAAATGGATAAGTGGTTGCAAGCTACCAGGAATCTAGAAATATTTCATTGTTTGTTCCTTCCCTTTCTACACTTGTAAGATGGTTTTGAACAGTTGCCTTTGGCTAGGCTTTCAACCTACAGCTTGCCATCTGTAGTTACAAGGAATTATTTCCAAAGGGCCTGTGAAGGGTAACTAAAAAAATTCAGTCAATAGGCTTCCTATTTGTTTTATGAAGATTTTTTATTTTCCCTGGAAAACTTTCAGGAGGTCTTCAAATCTAAACGGCTTAAACAACAAATGTAGTGATGGCCATATTGAAGTTCAGGCTTCTGCAGACCTTTTCTTCATCTCACAAGTTTTAGGTTTTACTAGAGAGAAGAAGCAAACAGCTTCTGATCACTGTGCTATGATCAAAAGAAACTGAACAGTGATGGGAAACAGTTGGAAGTGGGACCATGACCTGGAAACTTCTTATTTTAAGTGGAAAGCCCTGTGACTACTAAGGGTACAGGCAAGCAGGACAGTACAATCTGAGATGAGTAGGCTCTCTAAGCCCTTGCACAACGGCTTGCTACAGGAGGCAGGGAGAATGTGAAAGGGTGTTCCTCCGATCAAACTCTTACTGTAATCAGATGCAACGCAGGCAAATAAAATGTACATCAGTAATCACAGATAAAAGTCTCATGACTGTTGTGGCCTATCCAGATCATTTCTTACTTTGGTGTGTATTTCTCCCAAAATGCTTGTAATTGCAAGATTTCACATGCTTATCTCCCTTTCTGTCAGCAAAATATAAAGCAAATGCTAGATTCTGATATGTAATTTTAAAAAAAAATCGTGCAAACAATCATCAGAATCCTAAAGCGGAGCGCGAGAAGCCAGTCCCAGTGCAGATAGCCATTACAGAAGCAGAACATTCTAGTCATATTGAACCGTGTTTGTTGTGCACAGCAGGAAGAATTAACACCTACAACATTGTCTCAAAAGGATAAATAGAACGTTTTTCTTTAGAAAATTCTTGTCAGAACTTCAGTAATAAGTATTTTTAATGCAGATAACATGGATTCTGTCTTCATCAGCTTTTCCATTCACAGTCTTTTCAAATGTGTTCCTTCAAGTCCAGCAGATGGAGCACAAGACCCCACCAGAGACTCAGTTGTTTCTGGTCTGTCTTCACCCTTGCAAAAAAGGTTGTAGAAGAGCACAGATCACAGTGTTTCAATGCTTAAGACTGAACCTAGGGAGTCCTAATGGCGACAGCCAGTGGAAGCAGGCCTTTGGGGATTAGGCACAGCTTGTCTAAATCAGAAGTCATATTCCTGGCTCTCTTCATTGTTAGGGTCTGCAGAGGTTTCTGTTCTGCTTACACATGAAATTTTTGCAAATGTCCAGACAGAGACACCAACACCACCCCGCTTTCCCACCCAGTCTAAAATGGAAATAAAACAGTTGCTCAGATAACTTGTTGGTAAAGCACTCTGGAAGCAACTTTTCCAAATTACCTCAATGGGAACACAAACTGAATTAATAAATTGTTGATTTTATTTTAAATACCACGCACTTCAATGCCAAAAAGAAATTGGAGTGTAGGTAAGCATGTGTAAACTATTCTTCTTGTATACAACAGTATATAACACCTCTGGCAGATGGCAAGAGTAGAATCAGTCTGGAAGTCACAAACTAAAGTGTAATTTGATGCCATGGTCTCAATAACTGCAGCATAGGCTTCTATTCACGTATTTCTACTAACTACAAGTCAGGGCAGGGACTCATAGCATTGATAACATAATGTCTCCTACCAAAGAAGAGGTAACAGGAAGCAACCACAGTTACCACCATATGAGCAGTTTGGACTCAGTCTGTCATGTGACACTGCTACTCTGCCTACATTTCCTGGGAGGACTTGGAAGGATTGTGCTGTGTTATCTGTACTCATGGCTTTTCAAAGTGATTTTAGTTGAATCTGAAAAAGCAATTCTGTTCAGTCCAAACAGGTATGGGACATTTAATGTGGTGCAATCCCCAGGAAAACAATGTTTTATGTGGCTGAATATATTCGTTAAAGAACAAAATGTGGCAAAATACCAACCCTATTTCTCAGGTGGAAAAGAAAAAATAATCAAAGGACATCTACAGAATTTCTCACATTCTGTTCTAGCTTCCTGTCTGTATGGAGGTTTACTTAACAATTTCAGTACTGATTATCTGTCTCCATAAGAAGCCACACCACGCTGTGTCAGACTTCTTGATCTCACAGCTACTAAAAGGCTGTGGCTGTCCATCTTTAGGTCTACTTAAAAAAAAAGGCATCGTACAGACTGAAGGAATATAGTCAAGATACTGCTAATGAAACCTTAAAAACTGCAATACATTCATTAAGGGTATCAAGAATACAAGCCTATCAGTTTCATTTGCTGTCTGTAAAAACATCCTTTAGATCCAAGTGTTATTCCTCTCCAAACTATGAACAGATATTGCTGTTATTTGCACAAAATCCAGAAACACGAACACTCTGAGTTATAAAAACATAAGACAGCCTGTCTACGGCTGATGTACAGTGGTGACTGATATTGCAGGTGTATTCTGAAGTTCTCTGGTATAGGACTGTTAAATGCCAATACTGTGATCAGTTTTGAAAATCCCGCTATTTTTATTTAGTGATTTCCTTTGATTGTGAATGATCTTACAAAGAGAAAATATTCTAGACGTTACCATAGTTGCTTGGAATTAGTCCAGTTCTCCCTTTGCAAGTTCCTTTCCACCAATTTGTATCACTCTGAAGAGAAAAGGGAAAATATTTTAGAAGGGATATGCTGCATCCTAGAAGTATTCAGTCTGTATGGGATGTCTTAGACTCACCATGTCTGAGATGTAAATGATATCTCCTTCTTCAAAGTACAGTTCATCTGGCTTAAAAAAAAAAAAAAGAAAAAGGAAGAGTAAACAAAAATCTGAATGTGTGTACTTAGGTAAAACAAATACCTGGATAAGCAGAGTACATTCAGCTCTCCTTTCAAATGAACAATAACTCAGATTCTCTAGCAACTAGACAACAGCCTAACAGTCTTTCATACTGCAGTTTGACTTGCCTGCAGCTAACTTTTCGGATCTGTGACCTTCCTGACAACTAAAGGAAAAGACTGTGGCCTTTCCAACAGAACACTGTGCAAAAAAAGCAGCGAAACGTATCTTGTGTTTGCTAACTTCATCTCATTTTTTGGTTGTTTGTCCCAGTTCATCAGCTCTCTTAGTTCTCAACTATCTTTGTGGCCTTCAGAAGAAAAGAAAAAAATCAATTAGATTGCTGATCTTAGATTGCAGGTACGTGATGCTAGAGAATAAAGCTTGCTGAAGTTAAAAAAGGAGAGTGATGATTAATTAGGTAGTTTTAGTCACATTAAGTACCAATATCCAGCAACAGGTTTTTTCACTGAAAACACAGTACAGCAAGTCTAATAGGCTGACTCTAGCAGAACTAATGTTATTTCAGACAAGATTAAAATTAAGTTTTCAAAACTGTAAAATCTAGAAGTACTTACCGTTCTGGGCTCAAATGTGTACAGGGCCCTGAACACTTTAACTTGCCCTAAAAAAGCAAAAAAAACCACCACAAATAGTATCAGTATCATGCCTTCTAAACACAGCATATACATACAGCCCTCAAATCCAAATAAATTCCTTTTCTCAACCCTTAAAGCTGCTTGCTGAATGAACTTGTCCTGTGCTTCTGTCACTGAAAATCATGATGAAAAGACTCAACCCAGCAGCAGGGTTTCTGAAAGAAATGGGCCAAATGGTCAGCTGCCTTTTGTGCACACCTAACACAGTCTAAATAGCTCACTGCGCAAGTCATATAAAGTGTTGACATTGTTTTCTCTGGCAAAATGAATCATACACACCCACACACACTCATACATACTGTATATGTTTTTATTAATAATATCAGATTTGTTAAATGATACAGAATTAAGGAAAGAATAAAGAAACAAACCAGTGACCAATGTCTGCAACACATTCTCATTCTTACTTGCTACTAATTAGGAAAATAATGCAGTAGCACAGAAATCATTGCATTTAAGAAAAATGACAAATAGTCACCAATGCCTATTTATGGAATGTACAACTGACATGGTTTTCGGTTCAGATGTTTAAAATCAGCTATAGCGCTCACAATTGTACGAAGTGGGCAACACTTATCTTAATAGGGCAGTAGCAGCATCCAAGCAAAGGAAAGATAACCTTAAAGTAGAGATGTTCAATTGAATTGCATAAGCTGCAAAAGAAGCATCCCTGTATTTGTTTTTAAAAGCTCCACAAAGGTATGTTTCAAGAGCAGCAGGCAGAAATACGAGTACAGAAGAAACATGTATCTTATGTAATTTTATTATCTGAACTGCTGAAGCTCATTGAACTCCATGGAGAAATATATTATGTAGACTCTTCTGTATTGTTTAGTTTAGACATTTAGTTTAAAATTTCTGAAGTCTTAAGTATGTAAGTTTGTTTACTTTTAAATATCTTAAGTACGCAGCTGTATTTCGGGGTCTTACACTACACTTCACATGTTTACATAGATTTAACTTGTGATTGTCCATCAAGACATCAGGACAATGCACTACTTAGACCACACTTAACCCAGGCTATTTTGTATCCTCAGAAAACTGATGAACTTACTGCCAAAGGCTAGTACGGTACAATGAAGTGTGCATTTACAAAATCTTGGGTACTATATTATATAGAGAAAACTGAGTAACAATAGAGTAGGTTTCCTTATTTCTCAAGAATAAGCCTTTACATTTCTGTAAAAAAGAACCACTGTTAGAAATTTCTGTGTCTGGTTTTTATTGGATGTAGTATTCATTACCCCAGTGTCTAAAAGCCTACCCACAAAAGTGAACATTTTAAAAAGTTAACTTACGGGCTTTAGAAATGTCAGTCTAAATGTATTTAGGCTCAGGTTTCAGAAAGGAGATTGGTACTGAACTGTGTAAGCTGCCATTTTGGAGCAAACCACACAGTCTTGGGATGGCTTTTAAAAAAAAGTTTTCAAATGCCTCTGGATATTCCCTATCAAGAGGCATGCCACAGCACATGTTTATGAAGTGGTATTTACCAAGGCATGACTAATAAGCAAAATATTTCTGTAGTCGTCTGTCTCAGGCTTTTTTGGGGCTAAATGTATGTAAAAGTATAACCATAAAATTAATCCATGTAAACTTTCCACATTGCCAAATGCATGCAGACACTGTATCCATGATTTTTCTTTCAACTTGTGACTGTATCCCATGCTCTTCCCAGATCTTATTTTTTAATAACACCATAGAATTTCAATTTGGCTTTGCTGGTTCTTTCTCTCACACAGCAGCCATTTCCTAGACATAAAAGGTCCAATATTTCTCAGAATTTTGCCTCAGAAACAAAACACACGCACTGTGGCAACAGCTAAAAGGGTTGAATTCTCTGTCCTATTCGTCACCCTTATAGACAGTAATGTGTCCTACATGTAAGAGCTTCAGAATGAAATGTCTGAAATGCAGCTGTGGAGAAGTCAAATAAACAAAAAGAAAAAGTGGGGGGGAAAAAAAAGGAAAAGAACAAGAGATGACAAAACAGGATGGGTGACACAGAATACTGTCCCTTCTCCTTGGCTTTGTTACGTAGAAGACAGAAAAATGAAAGTTAGAACTGCATACTGACAACTCTGGTGGCTGTAACCATCACCCACAACTTTTCAAGGCTTTATTTAAGTAAAAGGAGGAAATGGACAACAAAAAGGAAGAATAAGATATATTAAAAGGGGAAACGAGAAAATGGCAGAAGACAGGGAAAAGCAAGAAATATAGATTTGTGTGTGTTGTTTGTGTTTCCTGTAATAAGGTACTGCATCTGTGTCAACAGGTTTTTCTAAAGCTAAGGGGAGGAAAAGAAGAATGGTAACACTGATAAGGAGAGAAGTATTGCTGACAATGTTGTTTAAACAAAAGGCAAGTCATGGTTGGACTTTGAGTTTTGCTGGGGTTTTTTTAATCTATACAAATGAAACAGAGAGTTAGTTACTTCCCCAAATGTCAAGCTGTGGTGTCAAATACAGCACAAGACATTCTAAACATTCTCCTGTGATAAAATACAAAGTACAAACTTGCATCTACAGAACTGTGTTAATTTGACATTAATGTAAAATGTAAACCAGACATTACGTTAATGTCTGGTCAATGTTAATTTTACAGCAGCTTATGTGGGAATTAAACATTAGTCATTACTGGCACCAATATTTTAAATATTTCTTGATAAACAGACATTAAGCTTGGTTATGTTGCTGCATTTACGAGCTAAGAACAACAGGACTTTAGTACTTGGAATGGCTATTACTTCTGCTAAATTTTAATGCAAAAAAAATCACTGTAGAAGATTTGAAATAACAAAACGTAAGGATGCAAAGGGCACATTAAACTTGAACCCCTGTTCTGCAAATACAAACAAATTCTATTTTACTAGGCACATAAGTATCTGTAATCACTTGCGGTACTTTTATCTAGTAATGCACATCCCTAGGCATGGAGAGAGAGAGCTTGCATTGGCAGGCATCCTTTGGAATAAGCAAGAAGTTAGAAAGCGCCTGAGGACCCGAGCACCTGTGCTTCCCTGTACTACCATCTCTCTACTACAAAACATGTTGTAAAGTTCACGTAGAACGGAGAACTACTACATTAGCACTAGTTTGAACCTATCAAAGTTGACTGACCGCACTTCTCCACCATGTACTTCCACAGAACAAAATAACCGTAATACAGAAGACACACCTACCTTTTTAAGATTTCAAGGCACTAGCCAAACATTAATGACTTTATTCTCAGTATGGCTAATAAGGGGAGTATTTCTTTTAAAAACAAAGGACGTGGAGGCAGTGACGTGTTCCACAATAAATCTTTTTCTAAGTGTGGGGTACATTTAAATGGTTCTCTTTTCAATCTCAGACTTCAGCCACAAGGCTGTCTTTTCCCTTCTCATGGAATTTGCATTAAACATCTGCAAAACAACTATCTGACAAATAATTTTTAAAAAAGGTAACTTATTACACATATTAAACAGATACAAATACTCTTAGCATACAAACTCCCCAAGTCACAACTTGCCAAATCTTCCCCTAGCAACACAGCAGGGTAAAAGGAGTCAAACTAACAATTCTCTCTAACCAGCAACATAAAACAGACTGCTTTATCAGGTTAAGTTGACCTCATGTCCTTTGAATTATTTTGGATAACTTCTCATATATACTCCTGCTTTTATGAGGAAAGGAAACAGGCAACTCAGATTTCCAATATGACCCTTCCCCAGCTAAAGGCATAAAAGTAAAGAAACTGAGGTGCTAAACAGCAGATTAAAAATGCAGCTTCTGGTATGTACTGAACCGAAACAGGATCACTGCTGTGCTTTCTAACACAAAGTAAGAAAAAAGACCATTTTCCCCAAAAGACTAGAAGCTTTTTGTTTCTTTCTAGCAATTTTGAGGTTTATTTTTAATTAATTGCATTATCATTAACAGACGATTGTTTCCAAAGAAGTGCTAAGTGTTTTCACAACAAGGAGTTACTGTTTCTCTCACAGTGATGCTTTTTTCCCCCCACTTCCTTTCTGTTCTTCTGTTCTTCTGTTCCCAGCTTCTCTATACCTCCACAGACACTAGCATTAAAATCCCCTTTTACTCAGCTTGCCACCAAAGCATTCTCTGCTTTCCTCATTTGCTTTCACTGATTAAAGGAAAAGAAAAAATCCAAAGAAAATAAAAAAGGGACCCATGCCTGCATGCTATTAATTATTCAGATATCTGAGTTAGGCTGCACTTCCAGCACCAAAGGGGAGGGAAAGCAATTTCATCAGCTGTAAATTTAAATTACTTCATCAGCCAATAAAAGAGGTACTTGGTGCAAGATCCATTTATTTTAGTTAAGAAAATAATCATGGCAGTAAGTAAGTGTTCACAGGAGCTACTAAAGCTTGGCGCCACTGGACTGATACAAGTCTTTTGTTAGCATTTCATAACCTGCTTCGCCTGCTATAGACAGACACAATCAAATCTCACTGACGGTTCTACAAATGCAGCATCTTTTCATTAGCGATATTTAGAGTGAGCATCTCTAGACTACCATAAAAATCAGAATAATTAACTTCAGATAAACAGACTCACTGGGTGTCACAAAGCACTATCAGTGCCTGTAATGCAGAGAATGGGATAATCTCTGTGCTCTAGAAAATGAGAACTGGCCATGGTCATCTATGCATAAATAAGAAAACTTAACTCTATCAACTCCTATAAGGATTCAAGCTAATTCTGGGCTTACTGTCATCAGCCATCCTCTGCCTTGCTGCGTTAAGGCTGGAAGCAGTTGAGAATCAGATAGTCCCTCTAGCACCAACTTTATTGAAAACCACTGATTTGAATCCTCACCCGTGACAAATGGACGAACAAGAGAAAATATGCATAAGATTTGGAATGAGAGGAAGCTACACCAGCAATCTGGTCAACTGACTATATCAAAGGTAAGCCGCAGATCAGAATCATTTGTGATATGCTTGCAGTTTGCTTTGGTAAGCAAAGAGGTGTTCATTTACGATCTGCATGTCTCTTAGGAGATATGCAATTTTATTAGAAGGCCATTGCGGCCTGACTGAAACTTTTTTCCTATCTTCTCAGGAACCGGAAAAATAAGGCGCTTTACACCCAGACTTTCAAGCAGGAATAAAAGTACTGGAAATATGTCTTACAGAAATGCAGTTTGTATTTTGGCATTTTGCTCACAGGATTTTGCACACACAACGGAGTACAACAGAGCATTTAAGGACTGCCGCAACTGAGACAGAAAAAGAGTCCCCATATTTAGAGAACCATCTTCAACTCCCAAGCAGTGCTTGTTAGAAAGGGGAAGTAAACACTGGGCATACAAATCAGAAGGGACAAAGAGTGGAGGGTGTATTAAACAAAAAAAACCAGGAATCCGTTTAGGAACATGTTGAAAAGAATGCAAAGGGTAAACTGGTGCCAGTGTCGATGACAAGCTAGAGTAGCCCAGGAACAATCATGGACTGCACCAGTCACTGTCTGGAGTGGAAGGAACAAAGAGCATTTGTCTCCAGAAAAATCAGAATTAAGACCATTCTCACAGAAGATGTATGCAAACAATTTCACGAATGAATTCACTGACACAGTTTGATGCTGCAATCTTCTACGTCTTACCAACTTTATTTCTGCAAATACATAGAAGGCCTTCACTTGTTTGTGGCCCCAGCATCTTGCAGAAAGAAGAGGGTCTAAGAAGTTTAAAATTCATGTTGAAATCAGACTTGGAAATATTTAATTGTTCCTCTGATGTTTTTCTCTCCCACAGAGATAATGACTGCAGCGCAACTCCCCACATTCACATGGTCACGTCCTCCTAGCTAACAGAAACCTTTCTCTGACTGCAGAAGAAATCCAAACCAACGCCTAAGCCAAATTTAAGCTTACTGCTAAGTCCTTAGGCATATGACTCAATGCAAGTCGTCTGCTCTTTTACTGCTAACTGTCATAGCTCCTACTTTACCTAAGAATTAAGGTGAGGTGAACTTGATTGTGATTCAAACTAAATATTTATGTTCAGAATCCTATTTTTAACTGTGACAGCTACTAGTGGCTGCAAAGTCACAGACCTACTTTAGGGTAGTAACCCTTTACGTTACATATGTTACGTTTTCTCCTGTCTCCCTTCTTCTCACCTGGAATAATTTAAAACAAACCTTATTCTATCTGGTGAATATGAAAGTAAGCAAGATTTCTTTAAAACATTAATATACCACTTTAATCTCCCCAAAAGCTCTTGCTGCCCACCATATAAGGCTCTAATCAAAAATACATAATCGAACACTGTTCAAGGAGAAAACTAGCAGATGCCAATATAGTTTGTCAAGTTCAAAGACTTAATAAATGACTATTGTAAATAGGATTAACATCCCACACAATGTTTAAGAGGTCTATGAACTCTGCAAAGAATTACGTAGTTTGAGATATCAACAGAAGTTTTGAAAGATGGAGGGCAAACCTACCCTTGTATCACATCCCCTATGATCCAACAGCCTATGGGAAAATCGAAGGATACAATGGACTGCTGAAGACTACACTGAGCGTAATCAGGGGTGGGACCCTCAAACAGTGGTCTACATATATAGCAAAAGCCACCTGGTCAGTTCATACTTGAGGATCTGCCAATTCACCTGGCCGTACCCAATGAAAACTCCCGTGTATTGCAGAAAGGGATAAAGTTCCTGTACTGTACATAAAAAAACTGCTAGGGAAAACAGTCTGGGTTATTTCTGCCTCAGGCAAAGGCAACCCTGTTTGTGGGATTGGTTTTGCTCAAGGACCTGGGTGCATTTCGTGGGTGATGCAGAAGGATGGGGAAGTCCAATGTATGCCTCAAGGAAGTTTGATTTTAGGATAGAATAGCTAATAAATTAAATTATAATATGTTAATTGCTATATAATCCTGCCAATGTATGTCATCATTACTATAACTTTTATATGCTATATCAATGGCATTACAGTAAGAATCACTTAGATTAATGAAGAATTAACTTTAATAAAACTGAGAGAAGCGCAGTAGTGATAGAACCATAGCTGACCTCAGCATGTTACAATCCAGCACTACACACCATCCTCTCGACGCACCAATCTCACCTGTCTGTCACACTGTGCCGAAGCCCGATCCTGTTCTGCCGACTGAGCAGACTTCGAACCATCCCTCATGCCCAGAAAGACAGATGGAGCCATAAGTCATGGACTGAATGAACTCAACAGACATTTGCTAGGGATGGTCCATGAACTGCAGGAATGATATCTCTGTGTGTATTAAGAAACAAGAAAGGTGCTAGTGATTAATTTAGATGTACTAGAAGTGTAGGACCTGGGCGTGACATAGAATACAGGGTGGATATTGTCCTGGTTTCTGCTGGGATAGTTAATTTTCTTCCTAGTAGCTGGTACAGTGCTGCAGTTTGGATTTAGCATGAGAATAATGTTTTAGTTAACGCTGCATAGAGCTTATCCAAATTTTTTCAATTTCCCATGCTCTGCCAGGGAGCAGGGCGCATGAGAAACTAGGAGAGGGCACAGTCAGAACAGCTGACCTGGAATAGCCAAAGGTATATTCCATATCACAGAACATCATGCTCAGGATATAAACTGGGGGAAGTTGGCTGGTAGGGGCAGATCCCTGCTCGAGGACAGGCTGGGCATCGGTCAGCGAGTGATGACCAATTGTATTGCATATCACTTGTCTTTTCTCGGGATTTATCTCTCTCTTTTTGTTATACTCATTATTATTATATTTTTATAAATGTTTCATTTTAGTTATTAAACTGTTCTTGTCTCAACCCATGAGTTTTGCTTTTTTTTTTTCTGACTCTTCTTCCTATCCCACTGGGAGGCAGAAGGAGTGAGTGAATGGATGCATGGTACTTAGTTGCTGGCTGGCGTTAAACCATGATACACTGATAGAGAAGAAAGTTTCTGCTATTTTGAAATCCCACTCCACTTCTTTGTATCTTCAACAGCAAGTCTAAACAGAAAATACAGCTAGAAAACAATAATAATTCAGAGCTCCAACAGAAAAGCAAAGCCAGGTGCTTGTTTAAAAAAAATCCAAAAGTTTCAAAATGCTAGAAATTAAAAGCCTTCTGAAGCCTCTAAAAACAATGACCCTTACTCAAGGCTTAACCAATCACAGATCCCAAAAATGCTAGCTCAAGTGTTGCCAAACATATCTGATGTTTGTCTAATATATATTGATGTCAAAACCATCTCTCTGTAAGGAATCATAATGTGCTGTACATGTCACAGGATTAATAGAAGAGCCTTCTATCAGAAAAAACACTCTCATGCACTGAAGAAAACCACACTTAATGCCATAGCTAGTCACTTTTTCTCCCTTCACGTCTCCTTTCTTCCACACATTTTTAAACAACTGCCTAGCCATCCAATTCTAATGTCCAACACCTGTATGATGAACAGTGAACACTCAGTGTTTTAGAAATGATGAGTAATTATTTCACTAAATATTTCCCTTTCTCTGACACCTGCTATAGCTCCTTCCACCTCTATCTAGCCTGCACTTCTTTTATCTCTGAACACAATAGGAAGGACTACAGCAACCAATGTCTTGTTTTCTCTTCTATCTGTCTTGAACTAAGAATTCAGCAGCAAGGCAAGCAGGTGTGCTGCTCCCTGACACAGGTTATAGCCCAGTTTATAAACTGGATACCTGACAACAGCCAGTGAAGAGAAATTAACACAGCTTTACCAACTGCAGTCTAAAAGCCACAAAAGAAGACAGCATTATGCTGGTGTAGCAACTATTTTACCACATGCAATTCTTACGTTTATGTGTCTTTAACTGGCACCTATAACCCTGAGAGAATCAATTACAGTATCACAGGCATAACTTATATGATAGTCAAAACAAAGCCAGACATGTAACTGAAATATTCTGGACTATGCTAGGAGACAGTCCATTCCTGAAAATGGCTTGGAAAAAATTTAATGCAACAGCCTCCATAAGGCTTTCTCTCTTCAAAAATCAGGGATTCAGCAAAATTCTTATTACCCTTAATCAGTTCTGAAAGCCACTACCAAGAGTGTCTTATTCTCTTCCTCTTCCTTCTACAGCCATTTATCTACCCATTTCCTTTTGTTGCGTCAAGCACTCATGCAGTAAACCAGCTCAGCAAGTTCATTAGACATAAAAATAACTTAGCATAAAAGTCCAGAGCACTGATCCAGCTTGTCATTATCACCAAATGGAATGGAAAGGGGATGGCGGGGTGCAGTGGAGGAGGTAGAGAACCTCTCCTTTTGAGGGCAGTCTCCCTTTTATCAGATCAAGCATATCACAAAACTGCACCCCAGCAAACTAGTGAGAGGCACCTAGTATTAGACACAACACAACTTGAGTTAGTCTGATAGCTCCTTCAGGTTATGTAGGGCTAGAGCCTTTAACTCCTTAAGAATCTTTGGTTAAATTTAACTCCTTTTTGCAAGTCAGAAAAATGAGTTACCAACTGCACTGGAAAAATGTACTCTTCTTATGTATCTGCCTGTTCAGAGCAACACCACACCCTTTGACAAGCCCACAGATTTCCTCAGTACGGGTTTTTCAGTGAGAGTCCACAACAGCAGTGCTTCTATTACTCTCTCTTTCATTTCAAGTAAGCTGTTTTCAAAGAGGCTTAGCAAACTGAAGAGCAGAACAAATTCTTCCAAGGATGAAACTCTACATTCAGAAAGTTTTTAACAGATTCTTCTTCTGTGGATAGGTCAAGACTGATGGTTTAAATGGTCTAAACCAGGTTGGCACTTGACTTAAAATTAAAAACTTTTTTAAAAAGCTGTCTAGTTAAAATACTCAATTAGGTTATGTATTTACTTATTTCTAAAAGGCATCAGTATTTCAAATACTATTCTAAGTGTGAAAAATACCAAAATTCAGATGGATCAGATAGTCATATTTTGGGAGACACTAATTAGTCTTATCTATTTAATTACATTCACAATGCATTTTTAAATTTTAACCTTTCATATTGGAAGAAGATATGCAAAAATTATAAACAGCAATTGCATTTTCCTGATCAATTCCTTATTTATTAAAAAAACCCCCCTCAACCTGATGACTTAAATTTTCACAGAAGAATGTATTAAAGATGCTATTTCTATATACAAGTTTTAAAGCCGTGCAACTTTCATTGACTTTTCAATGTATTTTTAGAAAAATCTGTGATTGTTATTAATTTTTTAAAAATTAATTTTGCACTTGATTTATCTGAAAATGATGCAGGAGAAAAATTTATGCATCAATGACTAAATGCACTAGAAAGGGCGACACACACATTTGTACTAGATGTCAAAGGACACAGAGAGTTTGTTGTGAATCCTACAAGGGAAAGCAGTGAGTGTCAGGGAAAAAGAAGAGGGTAGCATGGGACTAGACTATAAAACTGCTTTTATACATCAATATACTGCTGATCCACGCAACCACAGGGTAAACCTCAGAGTATTTCGATGCTTGTTTCTTAACGGGCCAAAGGGTTTCCCGTGCACTTTTGCCCACACAAGCTTCCCCTCAACAGCAGCCGCTGGCTGGGCATGCCACCACGACAAGCGCCGTGGACACCACAGCTCCCAGGCCACGCCTCAGAGGAGTAAGGCCTGCGCAAGACAGAGGTCCTGTCCCGGGCGATGGCTCTGCCCCGGGGCATTCTTGAACCTTCTCCGAAGCCACAGCAGGCGCGGTAACCCGCCCAGACACGAAGCCTGCGTGCCGAGGGCAGCTCCACGAGCCCTTCCAGCGGGGTCGCCGGTGCTACCGGCACGGAAGGGGCTGCCTCCCCCGGCGACACCGAGCAAGCGGTGCGGAGGTTAATGGCGGCAGGGCGGGGAAAGGAAGGGGTAGGCGGCCCTGCCCTGCTGCCCCCGGCCGGGCTCCCTGCTCTGACAGCCCATACCCGACTCCCAAACCGTCCACATGTTGGCAGGCAGCGGGCGGCTCCGTGCCCCACACCGACTTCGCGCGGCTGGTGAGATGTCCGGGGAACGGCGGGCCGGGCCGCCAGGCCCCTCCCTTACCTGGCTTAGCCGGTTTAGGTGGCGGCTTGGACATGGCTAGGACCGGCCCGAGCACGGACGGGGAAGCGACGGGGCGACAATCAGCTGCCTGCGAGCGGGCCCGCGGTGCCAGTCGAGGCGGGAGGCGACGCAAGCCCTCGCCGGGCTCCCGTTAGCGGCTGGCGGCGGCGTGTAGGCGGAGGGAGGAAGGGCGGGAGGACGGAGGGAGGCAGGGGCGGGTGCAATAGGTAGCGCCCCCCAGCGGAGGCCGCAGGCGCTTCGCCAGCCCCAGCCAGAACCCAGCCAATCCCCGCGCGCGCCGAGGCTCCCTCTCGCCCCTCCCCTTCCCTCTCGCCCCTCCCCTTCCCTTCCCTCCCGCCCCTCCCCTCCCCCTCCCTGCTCCGCCGGTGCCGCCGGGGGCGGGGCGAGGGGAACGGAAACCGACCTGAGGAGGCGGCCAATACGGGGGTACGCTGGGGCGGGGCAGTGGGAGGGGGCATGAAACGGTGGGCTCGCGCCCAAGGGACGGTTGGCGGCAGCAAGGCCCGGTGAGCGCGGGTAAGTACCTGCGGTGCGGGCCGCGACCCGACCCGACCCGACCCGACCCGACCCAGCAGCACCGGTGGGTTGCGAGGTGCCTTCTCCCGGGCTTGTGATAGGAGCTTCGTGCCCGCGGGGACCGCCCCGGCTCGATGCTAGGCGCGCCTTGGACAGCTCCGTAACCGGGTCGAAGAGGTGGGGGCTCCTTCTGCGTGGAAGCCCTTAGGCGGGACGGTTTCTTCTGGGTGCTCTTCCAGTGTCTTAAGCGTGGTTACAGTTAAATGTTAACCTCGGAGAGGCTGAAGTTTTATGAGCTGCTGGGAGAGGTGTGGGGCAATGCGGCAGCTGGCTCACGGTCCCCTTGGCCCCTCCGCCGGCACAGGTTGGTGGGTTTGGTGCCCGGGAGAGACATTTCCCACCCAGGTCTGGTGGTGGGTAGAAGGAAGCATGCTGTGGCTGTTAATGCGTGCTGAAACTTTGTCGTGCTAGGCTGTTAAAATAGGGTGATAGTAATTCTGTGTCAGTGTCACCATGGGTTTATGTTCTCTTTAAAGATGCTACACTGAGCCCAGGTAGAGTAGTTCAGGATTTCTGTGTTGCAACATTGGTGACAAACTTGCCTTTCCAATTTGTGTTATACCTTGCTCTGGGGAGAGGAAGGGTTGCTGTTTTTTTTTTCTTCTCAGTGTTTTTTGCCTTAAGCTGAGGTTAACTTTCATATAGACAATGATGTAAATTAGAGCCCAAAGCTGAGCATGTGGGTCCAGATGTTATTTAGTTTGTTACGTAGCATTTTTTGTGGGACAAAGGCTAATCCTCTGGGACAAAAACCTTACTGATAATTTTTAGAAAAGATTTGCTTTTCTTTTTTATGGACTGGGTATCATCAGTTTCTGAGAAGAGATTGTCCATTTGCACTCTTCAAATAGACATCCAATACCATAAACGTGATCCATCACTGACCTCGAGAATTACAATATTCTTAGAAAACCCTCGCATGCTAACTTGTAAAACTTGCCAGTGCCAACTACAGCACGTATGCAGCACCATTGCGGAGCAGTGGCTCTCATACTGGTGATAACTTGGACTAGTCAGTATGTCTTTTCTTTTTTAACAGAAAACACAACCATGCAAAAATCATTTCACAGACCTGTGAAACAGCTGAACTTCAGTCATTGAACCAAATGCAAAAGGATATTATTATTTCAGATTCCATCTGAATGCCTAAAACTTACTTTCACGGAAATAGTGTGGCTTTACTTTCATCCTGATGCCCTGTAACAGACTTTTTTCTAGTATAGTACAGATAGATACTTGTTTGTTGGGGAGGGTAGATGATGTTACCTGCTCAGTCCTTTCAGGTCTTATCTCCTTAAATATGACCTAGGAGGACAGAGCACATGAAAAACAGGGTGTTTATTTGTGGTTAAATAGTTATGAATTGGTGTGTGCTCATCAAAAGCAATGTTTGACTAATGTTAAACTGGTTTGACAAACTCTGTAGACTAGTGCTGCTGCCAAGAGAAGCAGTCCTCTTAGCACCTGTCCTGCTACACCATACCTTTGCAGGTAATGGGGTGATAACTGGAGGAAATTTGTTCAGCTGAAAACTAGCATTCTGCCCTTCCCTCCTCCTTTGCAGAACTGTTTTGCAGCTGGAGTAGTTTTCCATTATAATTCACTATGGACTCTGCAGACACCTGCTCCAGAAGAAAGTTCTTGGAAAAGAGACAGGTAAAGACAGGATTGCATCTGCTGGCAGCTGTGACCACTGAAGGTGTGCAGTCAGCCGGAGCCTCAGGACTGGTTTCTTGGTAGCAACAGTGATATGGGTGGACAAATATAACACTTTCAGAGTTTGTCTGTGATCTTTTCTGGAAGAGATCAAGTGCTATGTAGTCCTTCTCAGTGCTAAGTAAGCTAGGATTAAAGTGCCTTTACAGTAGTTTTAATGACTTCGGATTGTTCTGTGGTGGAGCAGAGTAGTGCTTATATGGTCTGTGCTGTTAGCTCTCACAACAGGGGAGAGTGCTGAGAACAGATTCATAAAAGAGTGTTTGAACATACTCTTTGTTTTAACCCTTAATGAAATTTTTAAAGTATCTTTCTCTTCAACAGGTCTCTTGTTTCTTTTTTAAGGTTTTTGTTTGTTTCTGTTTACATAGTCTTTTTTATACCATTAATGCTTGAGCTAGTGATTGTACTTTTCTTTAGGGACTTCTGTGGTATTGATACTGGTAGAAATCAGTCTCTCAGGGTTCCCCCCCAAAAGATTAAAATACTGGCTAACATAAAATGCATTGAAATCTGTAATGTGGCATGTATATTGCAGGTTTTTTGATAGCATTAGAACAAGCAGTTGAGGCTCTGACAGAATGTCCTGGTTTGAGATAGAACAGAACTAATTCTGTTCAGTGATTTTACTTTTCAGCTCAGTCTCTTCTAAGCCACTGCACTGTTTGAAGTTAACGGCATATTTTTACAGACAGTGTCTGCTTCTAGAAGTGATAATGCTTGATGTTTACAGTTACTACCAGGGATTGGTGTGCAGAAAGGCTCTTGCTTATATGGAGACCAAAGTCACTGCTAAATCCTGTGTACATGTTTCTTTTCCCCCCATTTGTTACACTGAGTTAGAAAACATAGTAAAATAGAAAACACAGAACACATAGTAAAAAAAAAAAAAGGTGGAGTGCTGTAAGTTAGAGGCCACACCTGCAGGGAGGAGTGGACAGGACAGGTGACCCTAAACTGACCAACAAGGTATTCCACCCCGTACACATCATATTCGGTATAAAGCTGAGGGATCACAGGGTTCAAGCCCTCTTATCCAATGGCCAGTGTCTGAGGAGGACTCTGTCCATTCTTCTGCCTTCAATCTCAGTCCGTGCATTCCTGAATCCAGTTCCAGAATCCAGCTCCTGAATCTGGTTCCCATCTGCTGCTGAGTCCAGTCTGGCCCGCCCCCCCCAGTGTCTGTCCTGCAGCATCAGTGGTGACGGTGATGTGCTTACTATCAGGGCGGCTGGGTTCAGTATTGGTATTGTATATATTTGATTTTATTATTATTATTCTTATTAAAGCAGTTTTAGTTTTCTTTTCCAACCTGTAAGTCTGTCTCCCTTATTCGTTTTCTATTCACCATTGGGAAGGCAGAGGGTTTAATAGTTAGCATCTGTCATTTGTCTAGTGTCTGGCCCAGCCCTAACCCTTGACAGAGTAGCTTTACCAAAAAAAAAAAAAAAAAAAAAGACAAAAGGATAGAAATTAAGTCCTAAACTGGTATTTCTTAATACAATAGCTTCTTGCTGAATTAAGAGTTTTTGCTGACTACTATTTTTGACAGTGAAAAGGAAGAACTGAGGAGAAAACAATGAAAGTATTGGTTATTGGCCTTGGAGGGTAAGTATTAGCAAATTAAATTTCCTTTACAGCTCAAGACTAGTCTTCCTTTCAGAATGATGTGATGTCATTTCTATTTCTGAATGTTGTTTTTTAATAGATTACAAATACAACATATAATTGTCTCATTTTATGGCATCTAGCTCTTAAGAAATTGTTCTGTCTCTGTTGGAGATCTCAGGTACCACATGTCTCTAACATCTTTCTTGGCACTGTTAGATTTACTGTCTGAAAGCTGCTGGAACCTGTCAGAAAATTTCTAGATGTAGAGAGTATCTAATGTAAAAAAAACTTCTGGGAGGGTTTGGATTGTGTCTGTGTTTCTAACTGTATAGAAATGTGTGTGTGAGCTTGTACATATGTTTACAAGATTAATTTTTGTCTTGATGCAATTTTTACTATGTTTCTAACTCAGTGTAACAAACGGGGGGAAAACCACGCTGGCAGAAAAGCTTAAGAAAATGCTTCCTAACTGCGGTACAATATCTCAGGATGACTTCTTTAAGGTAACAGTATTCATGGAAAGACCTGGTCAGTAAAAGTAGTCTCAAGTAGATGTTGTTATTATCATTTCTTCTCTTTTCAGTTCTATTGACAAACTTTAAAAATTGATGCTGCATAAAATAACATTAACTTCATGAGAAAGAGAAATAAAATGAGCACTGGGGTAATTGAACTTCCAGTGGACAGGACTACTGATTATGCTTGGAAAAAAGTTTACTGTCTTCTTTGATACCCTTTTAAAATAAGGAATGGGTGTACTTGGATGCATTTTTCAAGATACTTTGTGCTAATGATGTTAATGACGCTGTGTTAACCCTGCACACGTAGAGCAATAAGATCTCTGTCTCCCAAATCAAAACAGAAAAACAACTTTTCCATTGATGTTGGAGTTGTTTAAGTAGGATAAAAGAGCTTTTATTTATGAAGCAAAGCTCTAATGAACTTAAGAGGAATGATTTGGAGAATTTGTTGTTCTAGATTAAAGAAAAGATTTGTATTTTAACTGTTGTATACTGCAGTTTAATTTATAAGATTAAATTTAATCAATTAGGGTACAAAATTTTATAACCCTTATGTTTGTAACTGAAGAGTATATATCTGTGACAGGGGTCATAAAAGCAGCCTTGAAAAATATTAATTTCTTTTCCCCTTCAGCCAGAGTCTGAAGTAGAAACAGATGAACGTGGATTTAAGCGGTATGATGGTCGGTAATTTTGATGCATTGCTTTTGAACATTGTACTGAAATTCTGTACTTATTCCCCCCCAACCCCTGTCCTCCTTCCCTGCCAAAGGCAGTAAACAAATGGTTGTTTGAGAGCAACCCTTTTCTCAGTTTCTTTCAGCCTACTGCGCTAAATAAGAAAATTTGCTGAACCAGTAAATAGCTCAGGCTAGTGCTGAGCTTTCCTTTACTCTTTTTAATCTTTTCCTCTATTTCTGCAGTTGCATCTGGTGCAGTGGCAAATGATACTGTTCAGTTGAAAGTCTTGGCTTGCAGCACTGGCATAAGCTTAGTCTGATCACTTTTGATGTAGTGACAGATTTTTTTTTTTTCTACTTTGGTAATGAACTCACGGGATATCACCACTGAGTCTGAATCATATTCCAAATCAGTCAAAACTTGGGTCTGGTCCTGACACCTTTACTTCATGTCAGATCTCACATAGCGACCAAATGTTTTGACGTTTATGGTTAATGCTGGCTCAATGTGACAATTTAATCTTATAAACTTCTAGATCCAGATCCACTTCAGGCCTGTGCTTTGGTCCAGGTCATATCCAGTTGTGAACAGTTGCTTATTAGCTCATCTCTGTTGATACTTGGTGATCACAAAATGTATTAATAAGAACACTGGCGAGCACCTTAAATTGTATGTGAAAACTGACGTCTACTATGCAGCCTTCAGCTCAACTTTTAGACTTTATGAAACTGGAATGTGAAACTGGAGGGATAAGTTGGACATTCTGGTTAAATACCTAGGTTTAATGCTGTTCCTAATAGCTCTAAAATGTGTTTGCTCTTATGTTATCCAAACACTTCCTTCTCTTGACCATTCAGTATTTAATATGTTCTTATGTATCTACAGACAAAAAAAGGTGCTATGTTGTGCTGTTTTGCTTTGTATACCATCCTCCTTTCAATCCATCCATTCCTACCCTCCAAATATCTGAACCTAGTAAAAACCCAAAGCAAAAATTTTGAGAACCTGCTTCCTTCAGCTGTGTCAGTGACAGTTGACAGGGGGTGAAGCCCTTGAGGTAAGTAAGTTTTTAGAAGTTTTGTGGAATAGTAAAACAGTCCCTGCAGTTTCTATCATCAAGACAAAGGCTGTGAAGTGAGTTCACACTTTTTGGTGACACAGAGTTCAGAGATCACTCCTACCAGAAATACCCCAATCCTGGGGAAAGCTTCACTTTGAGGGCATCATCTGTTGCAAGCATGGAAGTACTTATATGTGTGAGAGGGAGTTTTAGGGGCAATCTTGTTCCTTCTCATTTAGACGGGTATGTAAATTATTTGATTCTTACTAACCTAGAGATACTTAAGGGCTGGGTTTTAGGTTCTTAATTCTCTGTTTTTAAACAGTACCTAACTTTCTGACTTTGTTTTCGTCTAGTACTAGATGCCCTCTATATGGATGAAATGGTGAAAAGTATTTGCAATTGGATTAAAAACCCCACAATCTCAGGTGTTGTGACAAAACCACAGAATACATGTGACAATCTGAAAAATAAGGAAGAAGTTTATATTTTGATTGTTGAAGGCTTTCTGCTGTACAATTATGAGTAAGCAGTAATATCTAACCTGGTATATTAAAAGGTGGCCTAAAAAGGAAGAGGGAGCTAAATATGTTATTATCTTAGGCCACTTAATGAACTATGGAATAGAAGATATTTTTTGACCCTTCCTTATGAAGAGTGCAAAAGGAGAAGGAGGTAAGATTATTCAGTTATTGCTGACAGAGGGTCATTGTACCCTCTAACCTGCAGTAATTCGTCTGCACCAGCTTTTGTTTGGTGCTTGCCAAATGTAAGCTCTTAAGATCATCTGTCTTCTGTGATTCCCAGGGAAGGTTGTGTGGCTATATAACCAAAATTAAGAAAAGCATGTGGAGATGGGGTGGGGGTTTGTTTGTTTGGGTTGTTTTGGGTTTAGTGGGGGTTTTTTGCATTTTAGAGCACAAGGAATATTAAAGTGTTAAGTGTTTTACAAACACTTGTAAAATGCGTTGAGAATTTGTTGTCCAGATAAATTATTTAGATTACTGACTGCATATTGGAGCTAAACCATGTTTATGATGAGAAACAGTTAAAAAAATACTAAGCAGTCTTTACCCTTGATTGAATACAGCTACATGATTATTGATGAAGTACAATGTTCATGTGTGGGTTTAGTGTACTCTTTATTTAGACTGCACATGAGTTGTAGAGTGTATCTGATCGAGATTTTTGAGCCAGTGTCTGACTTGCTTTCAAATTTGTAGCAATACTGTGTGCTTGGAGCAATACATATGCATGAAGTCAGAATCTGCTGGCTGAGTGAAGAAATCCTCCATTCAGCTGGCTTTGGTTGATACCACTCACTTGGTTGCTCCCTAGACTTGCCTTTTAAAGGACTTTAGTGTCCAGGCTGTAAGTGACTAGAAAAAAACACTAGTCATTTGAAACTTGAGAAATCTGTATACACAGTAAAAAAAGGAGAAAAGGTAATTTATTTTGGTAACACTTTCAATACAGCTTAATTTATATGTAATACCTTTTTCAATTAAAAAAAACCACAAACAAAACTTTTACCTTATCTTAAATGTAATTTCGTTGGCAGAAATAGGTGTTAGCAAGATTTCATATCACAGATTATATTAATATTAGGTTTAGTAAATAAATTTATTATTATTATTTTAAAGGAGCCTCCTTTGCTCCAACAGCTATGTGGCCTGTTAGTCTTTTTTTCATTTTGTATAGATGCTCTTAATAACCAGCTGACACTAGGGGAAAATGTAAAACTTGTATGGGAAAGCAAATACATTTCTGTGTAGCACCAGAGTCTATCAGCCAGCAGATACACCGGGGTACTTCGATGGACACGTGTGGCCTATGTATCTGAAATATAAAAAAGAACTGGAAGAGAATGCAAGTAATGTTGGTATGGTATCCTTAATTTTAAACTTACAAAATGCGTAAGTGGCACTTGTGCAGTTTTTGTTGGGTTGTGGAGTTTTTTTCAAAGGGACAAAGTTATCTTCAAATGTTTTTGTGGACTCGGACAATAGGTTTGGATCTTTTGTTGATTTATTTTTCAAGTCTATAGGTTTTTTGGCTTTGTTTTTTTTAAATAATGAAAATGGATGTAAAAACACAGAAATGTTCTGATCACTAATTAAGTGCATTTAACAAGCTAGTTTGTGTGTGCATGTGTGCATACATGCATATGGCTAGAAAAGAAGCTTCTGAAATGATAGCTGATGCACTGACAGAATTCTTCAGAACAGAACTGAAATTCTGGTTGGAATCCTGTATAAGCTGAACATACTTCCTATGTGCTGATGCTCACTCTTGTAAAGATCCTCGACTGCCTACTCCCGGAGTGGGGGCCAGAGGAAAGAGAAGTCAGGTGGCTGCTTCATCAGCACACCTCTTCTTACTGTGCAGTGAGAATGGGAATGGCAGTGCCCTTCCTTCACTTGCTCAAGCCCTAAAGCTGAGGAAGAACCTGAGGTTTTCCACAGCATAGGAATCTTTCTGCTGAATTATGCTTTTGCTTTACTGCTGAACATTATTACCACTACCCTTATGGAGACCTCTATACTGGAAAAAATTGTAAATTAATTCTTAATTAGAATACTTTTTCATAATGTTGTTTTTTAACATGTAAAATGAATTTGGGAAAGAAGAAAAGGGGGATACTGCTCTTGGGTTTTATTTTTTCATGTCTTCTGATGGCACTCCATAGGAAAACTTTGTGGATTGCTGTTACAGATAACTGGCATAGAACTGATCAAAACTTTCTTTCATGTTTCTTAGTTTATTTGGATGGAACAAAATCCCATGAGGAGCTTTTATCCTGTGTGTATAGTGATATAATACAGGAATTAAAAAAGCTGATGGAAGAAAGTAAGTACTGTTACTGGAAATGGAATCTGCTTATACCATTCCTAGTTAACAAGAAGCTAATCCTTATATATGAAAATATTGCAAGGATTATATACTTATGTATATATCTCCTTATGTATTACAGTCCTTAGACATGTTTGCCCATTACTCTAAATCATAAGCTGTAAGTTCCTTGAAATTGGGTGTTCTGAAATAATAGGTGAATCCACTGTTAATCTAAATAAAATAATAATAAGAAAGGGGAAACAGAAGGTATATGGGACAAAAACATCAGTGAAAGTAGTCGCGTTGGTGGTATTAGTTTCTAAAGTGATGTCATGTACAGAGAAATGTCGCTACAGGTTAAATACATACTTTTCTTTTTCATTTTAGATCAGCAGGTCACAGCATGATAATGTAGAAAGCCTGGGTTCCATTTGATACAAATTGAAAACCCCAAGACTGTCATACTTGGCAAGCCAACCAACCGAGCAGATGTTATGTGTACATCCATACTAGTTCATACAACACAAGTGGATTTCTAGAAACTATTAACTCTAAGCATTAGGTATTGTTGAGTAGTATCAACAGTACATTTTTAATTAGAATTCCTTTAATCAGTCATGCTTTGGTTGATCTTTAAATCTGATTGAATGAGTACGTTTTAAAGAATATAAGCATTTTTGTGTACAAAACTAAACTATGAAGATCCAGTTCTGTTGGATTAATATGCATATCTGAACATGGATGAATGCAATTTGAAATATTCATGTAGGAATGACAATGATTACCTCTGATATTTTTATGAGCATCTAATCACTGATAAACATGGTTAGAGGAACTAACTACATGCTGTGGCAATAGCAAGTTTAAGATTGTATAAGCTATTACACCACTTGTTTAGTAACTGAAGCTGTTATTGAATACATCATAACTTAACTTACTTAGACTTGCTAACTATCTCTGTGGTGTTAAGTAATTTTTATGTTCTGTATTGGTTGGAGCAGTTGGGAATGGATATTTGAAAAAATGGAAGTTTAATAAAAGAAATCAGGTTGATGGAAAAAGGTGGGAGAATAAGGTGTTGGACAGAATGCAGATGCATTGCTAACAAGATTAAGTACATGATTAAGTATATGTATTGTGCAGAGATCAAGGATTGGGATGGCACAGATAATGAGAATAAATGCTTGCTTCAGGGAGAAGGAAGGAAGACATAATTCTTATAATTCATAGCTCAGGTTGAAATTATAGTAATGAAAGTGTTCAGAAAGCAAGTATGCTAAATGTATGTTAAAGCTTTGTTACAGGATTTGTCTACATATAGTTAGATAAACTAGGAGACTGGGAAGCTGAATCCTGTTTGGTTGCTGAGTAAGTGATGTGTTAAGTCTTACACTTTCTATACAATATCTTACATTTTTATCAACCAGAATAAAAATCAAGCTATGGCAATGAAAAGCAAAGAATGGACTGTATTACTTACTATGTGTCAGCTGAACTGTGGTGATTGAAATGTATTGCTTTATCATTACCAGAATTGACTCCTAATCCTGTTTACAAGGAAAAAGGTCTCAGATTAGAACTGTGTAAAGCTGTGTTTAAGATAAAGTGCTTCCAAATAATATTTTGTGTTATTTTGCAGTAAAAATACTTCAGGTTGCATTTGCTCAAGTGCAGTGATGGACTGTCTGACTTTAAATTGTATTTTTGTTTTTATTTCCCATTGCAAAGAGTGCAGCTGTGAGAGATTAGCTAATATTTGGGTGGTTGTGGTGTGGTGACCTTGGCTGGCCAGCAGATGCCCACAAAGCTGCTCTATCACTTCCCTCTTTCAACTGGATAGTGGGTGGGAAATATGACCAAAGGCTCATGGGTGAAGATCACTGAGGGAGATCACTCAGCACTTACAGTCACAGGCAAAAAAGTCTTGGCTTGGGAAAATTAAATTTATGGCCAATCAAATCAGAGTAGATAATGAGAAATAAGAACAAATCTCCACACACCTTCCCCCCACCCCTCCCTTCTTTCCAGGCTCAACTGCAGTCCTGTTTTCTCTACCTCCCTCCCCCAAGCAGTGCAGGGTGTTGGGGAATGGATGTTGTGGTCTGCTCATCACTTGTCTCTGCTGCTCAAGTGATTGAGGAAATGGAGCAGCTGCTTTGTGAGGAGAGACTAAAATTGCTATGACCCTTCTTCACTCTGGAGAGTGAAAGACTGAGGGGAAAGAAGGTCAAGGTTTACAAAATCCTGAAAGCTGTGAGTCAAGCGGATGCAGAAGTAGTATTCACCAGAGTGTACAAATACTCATTTAGGAGACACTCCTCCTTCACTTGAAACAGATTGACCAATTTTATTAAGGTGAAATTTCACACAGCAGACAGTGAGCTTCTGAAATTTAGTGCCATAGGAAGCAGACAGTACCAGCGAGTTGACAAGAAACTGGGGAGATTCATTTGCACCACACCCATAAGAAGTAGTAAAAGAAACAGGCAGGGCTATACCGTGAATGTAGAAACTGGCCAGCCTCACGTGTGGTACCTAGATTGCATGACCTCTTGCCGGTTGCTACAGCAACTCACCTTAAAGCTTAGAGAACTCCCCAGCAATGTTAGTATGTTGGAAGAATGCTTTTGCTTTGAAGGTGGTACAGCCCCTGACAAGAAAAATCTATTTTGCCCTGGCAGATGTTTTTTGACTCCCAGAGCTGTGCTAGGTGTAGACTAGTTGGGGAGACATGCAGGACAATAGCATGTGGTTCTTTTGTGAAGAAAGAGTGGGGTTTTTTGGAGGTAGTATCACCTTCTGCTGGCTGCAACTTCATGCTGTCACAGCTGAAAGCAAGCTTTGCCAAGTGTCTTGCATGTGTTTAGAAACACAGTAGCGATAGAAGTGGCATTGTTCTCTAGAAGGCTAATGGCTTATATATAAGAAGCACAAAAATGCAAGTATAGGGTTCGTTTGACATCAAAAAGGTGATTTCTTCATTATTTCAAAATAACAAAGAACATGACAATGTAATAGTTACAAACACTGATGTAATAGGAACCTTTTATCTCGCAGAACTATTGCTACCACTTTAAGCTTCAAAGTCTAAAAGCTGAATTTCTAACTGCTAACACTGTATATCATTGACTCAGATGTCGGTTTTGTCACATGCATGGTGTTTTGTACTTGACAAAACCAGTTGGGAACAATCACTTTTATCCATCCAGCTGGGAATGACATCTGTGCTTTGTCTCTGGCACTGCCACTGAGCACCTTTGTAGTTAAGGTGTCTTGCAAGAAAGCAAGAGCAGTGCGAGAGTGAAGAAAACTGGGAAACATTAAGACTGAAGTGAGAGTGTTCAATGGCCTGGTTTGAGTTAGAACAGGACTAGTTCTGTTTGGTGATTTTACTTCTCAGCTCAGTCTCTTCCAAGTGACTGCACTGTCTGAAGTTAACAGCATATTAATAGGCTGACGCTCCTGTTTCCACAGAGACAAGGTTAGCATGCCAACAAACTTCACTTCTGTTCCCATTAACTTGGTTTACTAGAAGACTACCACTTCCTGCATGTCTTTAGACAGGAAGTGAGTTAGGACAGTGCTCTTCAGGTTCTCAAACTGAGGGAGGGGATGAACCCTTACAAAGGTGGCACTCTTTATCAGCTGCCTCTTCTCAAAGCAAGTTGGAAAGGCAGGTCCTGACTTTGCTGCAGCACACAGGGAGGGTGCGCACCAGGTCAAACAAGTCTTGTCAGGTAGAGGAGGGTGTGCTCAATTGTTAAGATGGAAGTGTGTTATTGCGGGTGGGAAATCTAGTGACTCATGCATTGCTAGACACTGCTTAACTTGCCTCCTTGCTTTTCTCTCCCCACAGCTGGTCCTTGTGCTCGTTTGCAGGAAGCACAATCTGATTTAGTCTGGCACAGAGGTACTTGCAGAGCTTTCTTGTGGCTCCTGCCTCTTGTCAACACAGCTACCTCACTGGTTATGGCTGGCTGCTGGACGAGGCTGCATTTGTACCTTACGACAACCTGGAGCAGCCAAGTAGGTGCAGGCTTGTGTCCTGCAGCGTGAGAGCTGGAGTTTAACTGCTGAACTTGAACTTGACTGATTTTTGTGTGAGGACTCCAGAGGAGCTAGGCAGGCACTCATCCTCTTCAGGTACACTCAGCGACCTTGCCACCGTGCGGCAACCCCGGCGTGCCATTCTACGGGGGTGGGACTAGCACCCTTCCACCGGGAGGTTTTTCTCCCTCCTTGTGACAGCTAGTGCGTGGGTAGGGAGTGCTTTACCAGGGCACTGATCTAAAAAATTGACCGGGGAGGGCTGCCTCTGCCTTACGCCGGAGGGCACTACCCTTACACCGTCCACCCTATGCGGCAAGAAATTACCGACGACTCTGCGCCCGCCGACCTCCCTTGGCCCGCCACTGCCGCCGACCGTCCTCTCGCGATACTTCCTGTTTACCCGGACAGGCTGGCGCAAATCGGGCCGCCTCCCTCCGCCCTGCGCCGGAAGTGAGGAAGGGAGCTTGCGCGCCGGCCGCGACGGTTGCCGGCGGCTGTTGCGGGGATGTCGGCCACGTGTGCTGTGTCCCGTAAAGCGCAGACGCTGCCGCCGCGTCCCCCAGACGAGAGGGATCCGCCGGCCAAGGCCATGCGCAGGGGCCTGCGGCGAGGCCACGAGGAGGAGCGGGGGCAGCTGCCGTGGCCGGGAGAGAGCGCGGATGGTGGGGGCGGCGAGCCCGAGGTGGACCAGGCGGCCTCGCTGAGCGACGAGCGGCGGAGGCGGCAGCCGCAAGAGCCGAGGGCGTTGGCGGCGGCGGCTACGACTGCCAGGGTGGAGGAGGAGGAGCGGCTGGAGCGGGAGCATTTCCGGAGGATCATCAACGCCTTCCGATACTACGGGTAACCGCGACGGGCTGCATTGTATGCGGGGCCCTGCAGGGTCCCCTCCCTTCCGCCGCGTCCCTCTCTCAGTGACCTGCCTCCGCAGGGGTCACGAGCTCGCCATCTGTGCGGGCGGCCCCGCGGCACTCCGGGCGCCTGTTGCCCAGAGCTCTTCGCTCTTCCGTGTCGTGTGGCCGCTTCCCTCGTTCTGTATTCCGTGGGGAGCGCCTGTGCCTGGGGCGGGGTGCAGACGTCTGAGTCCGGAAAGGACCTATGCTGCCCCTTGCTCTCTGGATATGCACGAAGTCGCCTCGATGTCTTTGTCAGCTGAAAAGCAAAAAGAAAAAAAGAAAGTTCAAACTACAACACACCTGAAAAGGCTATGAAAGGTCTTTTTATAAGATAGAATATCTTTAGACACTGAAGTACTCAAAACAATAGTAGCTGCTGCTGGCAAAGAAATGCAAACAGTGTTTCGATTGTTGGGGGGGAAATTTTTGAAAGACATATTAATTTGCACGAGATGTAAGACCTCTTGATAGGGATAATGGATGCCATTTTTTAATCACTTTCGTTTTCTAGACATTTAGTCAGAAAAAGGCTTGGTGGCCCCATAGGAATGAGGTAAAGGGTGAGTGGGACCTGACCTTGCATCTGAATCTATTAAATGGAAGAGGAAACAGAAGTTACTCAAATCGTGGGGTGGAGGGGACTGGCTGAAAAAATCTAGTTTTGGTAAACTGTCTTCTGTTACTCCAGTTATGGGAAGCAGATTAGGGATGTAGCTACACTACATATTTGTAGTCTTTAGTTGACAAACCCCCATCAAGTGAATCTTTATTATGTGCTGGACCCTTTTTGGCAGTGTAATAAAAGCATGATTTGTACGTGACAGTGAGGTTCTTGGAAGGAGTGGGTGATATTTAGAATATTTCTTCTGTTTAGCATTTATTGTATCTTGGGTTTTTTTGTTTTCCAAGACTCGTATTTGAGCAGGAGATTGGTCTAGATGACAGTTCGATGTCTCTTCCAGTCTGGAAGAGATACAAAAGTGTTATCTATCCTACAATGTCATCTACATGTATCAACCAAATTCTCTAATTCAATTTGTCCCTACCAAAGACTTTATGTTAGTTATTTCTATTAGCACAACAGCCAACTGTAATTTACTTAGATCAGTGATGTAGTTGTATCCGCAGGCCTTAGAAGTGTGGAACATCTTGCTCATTCTCATGCTCCAGTGTAACTCTGAATTGCTTTTGAATACATTGGTTTTGTTAAAGACATAGCAAAAGGATATGACTGAAATTTGCAATACAGAAGTTGAATTAAATTACCTCTGCCTCAAAGAAATAGCTCCAAATTTACGTGAAATTACTATCTTAGTAGTCAAAAATAATTTACTTGGAATGTTTGAGTAAGGAAATAACACACTTTCAGATGAATTCAGATTAAAATTCTTGTCTCCTGGAGATGTATGGACTTAGCTTCATTCTTTGCATTTAGTTTTGATTTCAGTGAATTATTCATTCTGCTAGAACATTGCAATTCAACATGAAAGGGTGGAGGATTATAGTTCAAAGATTTTTTTCTGACAAAACTTTCAAGAAGATGATATTAAGCAAAGCTGATGTACTTTGTATAGGGGATCAGTATATTTTTCTTACTGTTTCTTCTCTGTTTTTTGTTCTTAAATGTAATTTTAAACCAGTGTAGCTATTGAAATGAAAATGTCCTTCTCAGTAGCACATGCGTAATTTTGGTGATACTGACTGGTCAAATCTCCAGACTGAGGTTGCAACTAAAATTGCAGCCATTGCACCTTACTCTCTCTGATGGCTAGTTTTCAACTCTGCTGCTGTACGCTGACACAAAGCCTTTAAGAAACAGCACTATGACTTGACCTGATAAGATGATTCACTGCTGCCAAAAGGAGCAGTATCTGTCGTCCTGGCCTCGGATCTCTTTCTTTAGAGTCCTTATGACTGTGCTCAGCCAGCTTGAATTGCTAAACTGACAGAAATCAAATCTAGCAAAATCGATACACATCTCTTTGGGATTAGCAAGTTACACGAGCGTTGTGGCAGGCTTGGTGACTGCTAAAACAAGATGGAGGGCAGAACAGTTCTGGGTGATGAGAAGGAAGAGGAAAGGAAAAAAACAGACCTCTTTCCCTTGGCAGTAGATTCACTTTTTTTATGGAACTTTATTTTGGGCAAGTGGAAGAGTTATTTTTAGCTTAGGTTGGTTACATGGTCAGATTCACTGTACTCATAGTTTAGGGGGATATGCTGTTAAAAGAACCTAACTTAGCGTTACTGGCAGAACTCCAGTATGGTCCAGCTGTGACTTTTAGAGCTCTTTCAGAAGCAACTGATTTTGAGAATCCCTATTCCCACTCTACATCTCATTTTTTCTGTAGCCAGAGTTTATCACAACATGCAGCTATTCATTCGACTTAAATTGGATTTGTGTACCGGTCTGGCTGGTTTTGATGGGTTTGGGGGCTGGTTGTTCATTAAATTTTGCAGATCTGTGTATTAAGGTAGTGTTCACCTGTGCTGGAAAGGAGTGGCTGATGATGAACCTGCAAGAAGAAAACAACGGTCCTCTTAAACTGCAACATATAAAAAGAGTGCTAATGTAGAACTAGAGCTTAAAACAAAAATTTTGCCTAAAAAATTATTGAAAAATTATTCTCTATTAAGGAGTTACAAAGTCTGATCACTTCCTGTGTCTAAAGAAATGACTAATTGTAATTTGAGTAGCTTAGAGTGAATTATTTATAGTTAGTGTGTACGTATTGCTCCTAAATATCTAAAGACCTTAAACTTCTTGCTTTTTAGAACGAATATGCATGAACGAGTGAACAGAACAGAGAGGCAGTTTAAATCTCTGCCACCTAATCAACAGAGTCTTCTTCCTCAGTACCTCCCTCACCTTGACAAGATTCGGAAGTGCATTGATCATAATCAAGAAATACTACAGACCATTGTGAATGACTGCGTTCATATGTTTGAAAATAAAGAATACGGAGAAGATGTATGTTAAAATGGACTTTTTCATACTCCAAAATTAAGTTCTGTATGCTTTGGGGATTCTCTACATTTGTTTTTCACACCTTTAGGCCTCCGACTTTCTTTCCTTTTGCCTTCTTTGTTCTCTCCTTTCTTACTTCCTCTTTGCTTACGTTTTCTCACTCTTGTCTTTCACATCTTGTAGAACTGAATGTTTAATAAAACTACTTGTTGTTAGTCCTTGGAGTTACACTTAAGAAAACTAATTGAAAAACTGGAAAATGACAGGTATCACTTACTGTAAAAAAGCAGTTTTCCACTCCAGAGTTCTAGCTCTACCCTGGTTACATTTAAAAGTTATTTTTTCAGTTAACTATGTATAACGTAAATGGTATTGTCTGTCTTCCTGTAGATTATTACACATTATGGCATTCCAAATCAGTTAAAATTTTACTTAGACCATGTATTTTTAATGCTTTCATCTGTAAAAAGTTTTTCACTACTTACCTGCTATTGTCAGTGTGGCATTTCTATAAAAAAAATTGCACTAAGACTTAAAAGACTGGCAGAGATGGAAACTGAAGTCCTTTTTCGGTATTTGCAGGCAAGGTACAGTAATGGGCAGCTTTAATGTGAGCTTCTCAGTGTTGCATCATCAGTACTTAAGGGTAAGCAGTTCAACCTCTGCATTAGCTCAGCCGTGGTCCTTCCTAAATAAGGACTACCAGTTGTGCTCTGCTATGCCATACTATATATTTGTTTTTTTGATGTGGAACCTGGTCTTTTGGGTGCTGAACTGAGACCTAAACTCTGTTTAGGATTCTAGGTTGGATTTGATCCCTGTTCCCAGGAGTGAAAGGCGAGTGCTTTGTCAGCTGAAAATCCCAACAGCCCTTGTAGCAAGGCTTTTGTCTGTTTATAATTTACTTTTTTTTTCTCCAAGACTAAAGACACTTGGTGCATTTTCCACTAACTTTTGCCCCCTCCACTTTAATCAGGGAAGAGGGAAGATTACACCGGCTTCAACATTTGACATGGATAAATTAAAATCCACTTTGAAACAATTCGTGAGAGACTGGAGTGAAGAGGGAAAGCCTGAGAGAGATTCCTGCTACCAGCCAATCATTAATGAAATTGTAAAGAACTTCCCGAAAGAAAGATGGTAATAGTGTTTTAAGACATACTTTTATGTGGGCATGCACTGTTACACAAATCTTAACAAAGTTCTTATGCAGTAATTATTGAAAAGCTTGGATTTAAAATACAGAAGTTGCTGCGAATGAAGTGGAATCTAGAAGTGTTTGTTCCTAATGTAAGCTCTTGAAAACTAGCGTAATGATAAAAATCACAAAGGAATACTAGGTAAACCAGAAGTTTTGAGTTCGTTGGTTTGTTGTTTTTTTTTTTTTTTGGAACAGCTTGATATAATGTGGTATCGGTTAACTTTTCAAGTAAGACACTTCAGGACATTGTGAATTTAACTCAGTTGTGCTCAGTGAGGTAAATTTTTCAGGTTAGCAGATTCTTGTAGTATGTCTGCTGCAGATAAAGGGAAGAAACCTTGTGGCAGCAGCAAATATAAGTATTGCCTTTCATGGTGGAAGAAGGAAGCTAGGAAGAAGATGAAACCTCTAGCACAGTTTTATTGCACTAAGAATTCAAACTGCAAATACTTATTTCTAGGCTTGGTTTCAGGGAGGTGTTAAAAAAGCTTTGCTGCATGCGTGAAGGTAGCTTTGTAACTGTTGGCTTGTTGACAGCACCAAAATAGTCATGGGTGTGGGCTCTTTTAGGTAACTTTAAGTAGAAGTATACTGGTAGAATCTCAGGAGATACTACTGCTTTAAGAATTCCATGTTTAATGGTTCTGCCATTTAGTCAGCTAAGTCATAATAAAGTACATTTCAGTTTAAACCTAACACTCTTATAATGGGAAAAATTGTGAACTTTGTACTTATAAATGTAACAGGTCAGAACTTAGATTTGACATAGCTGGTTTGTATCATGGGTTTTCTTCTTTCAGTTATTGCTAATAATGCACTTGTACTAATTTTCTTTAGTAAAGACTGTTAGTGGTGGCAGAAACTGGTGTGGACATTCTTGCTGGTTTCTCTTTTGCCTTGGGTTAACATCTCAAGGTGCATGCTCCACTAAAAATGTGTTCTCTGAAGATGGACTTTCTGCAATGTTTTTAGTGCTAATAGTGCATAATACAGAAATTAAATACTACAGGTTACCTGATGTACCTCTGATGTGCAGATCTGTAGGAAAAGTCATAGTTTTTAAAGTAATCATTCTAATCTTCAAGATAGAAGTTCCCCTTTTTCTCTCTGTGCTCACTTTTAAAGCATTTTGGTTACGGGAGATGTAACTTAAGTCAAATCTTAAGAGCTACATGACTGAAGTTGAAAAGTCTCGACTTTTACATTTGCCACAATAAACTCTATTTCAAAACCTCCAGTTGGTATTAGGAAGCAACATTTGGTAACAGATCAGGTGACTCTGAAGTTCAAAGCTTTGTGCTTCTTTACCAGGAATTCTATTTGTCTGTTGCTGTCAAACTCCACTAATGTGCCAGTGTTTTTGTCCCTATGGTGATGGCTCTGAAATACTAGTTGGGTGGTTTTTGTCTCCGCAGATACCTCAAAACATCACTGATCAAACATCTCCACTACAAATATGAGCTTGCCGAATGAAACACTTTTACTTATAAAATACTTATTACTTGGATAGCTATTTAAAAATTTAATCTTAAAGCTCATTATGGAGCTGTCATAGCCCTTAGGTAAAACCTTTTCTCTGTTTATGTATTAATTACTGTCATCTTGTTAGTTGTCAGCTTTCTCTTTTTCCTAGTGATTGGAGGCTCTCCTGCTCAGGTGTACTTACCTCTTTGAGGCGAGAAGCAAAGTTGTTCAGAAGGGCCTGTTCTGTGTGTATTAGCAGGCTTAGCTGACAGTGCCGTCTCACCCTTGTGTGAGAAGTAACTTCCGTGGCAGGGCAGGCTCGCTGGTCAATCTGTTTCCTTTTTTATAGAGTCTTGGAGGGAAGCAGTTGTTAGAATGTGAAGGGCTGGACAGGACTTGAACTGACCATAGTGGAATTATTTGGCTGGGGTGTATACTGGCTGCAAAGTCCCATTTCCTCCAGAAACGACTAGCTGTGGGCGCTAATGCGGGAAAACAGCCCATAGATGGAACCTCAGAGTGCGGCATTGCCTTTGTTTACAGTTCCTTTTTCTAGCACAGAGTGATGAAGACTCCTGAGATGATGAAACTGAAATGCTAGAGAAAAATTGTTGTTGGCACTCTGTGAAGAAAAAAGCTTTGTCTAGATGTATTTTGCTTTGAAAAAGGAGGAGAAATACATACTTTAAATTAAAAACTGTCAGTACAAGTCACCTTTTATTTTTTAATGGCTTCCATGGAACTGTATATTCAGTTTCTAGTTAATATTATTTATTAAGTTATTGATTACATGCATTGGAATTATGTGGAAAAGGACTTCAAATTTTTGAGAGTATTCAAGTATGTTACGCTTCATGGATGAACATGTCTTGTTGCTTTTCTTTGCAAGACTGGCCTGTATTGGTTCACTTGGTATGCAAAGAACAGGGAAAGTTAAGTGCTCTGTATAATTGCTTTTCTGGGAAACAAGAGATACAAGTAATGATTGAAAGCAGCTGTAAATTAGAACAGTCTTGCGAGTGCGTGCTACTGTTATCTTGTGTCTCAGTCCAGTCTTCTGACAAGACTGTCATCTAAAAATAAAATGGCAAAAGCTGTTTCTGCTTCCCATTCCTCTTCAGAAATAATTCCTTCTTCCTGCTTAGCATCTTAACACAGAATCTGCTAGTAGGATAAACAAAGCAGTTTTAAAGGAAGTCCAGTGAGATAGGTCTTCCTGAAGAACTGATGGTTTTCCTGAATTATTAATGTTGGAATTTAATTGTATTTTAGCTCACAGGTTCTCCACTGTAATATTGTCTACCTTCTGATGAAGCCATTTATATTTCTTAGATTTCTTGGATCTGAATGAACCATGTTCACTGTGGGTAAACCTTGGGTTATTGTCAGTTATCGCAGTTTGGGTTTTTCTGTTTTTTCATTGTCTTTGCTACTGCTGCAATTACATATCCACCAAAGGAAAGCAGTTTTTTCTAGCCTCCTAAATTATCTTATGACTCTAGCCATTTAAAAAAAAAAAAAACCCAACAGTTTCTGTGCAAGTGAAATCTTTTAGCTGTTTAGTGACTGAAAAATTAACATAATATAGTGCGTTGGAGTGCTCCTATTATCACTGGTTATACTTTATTTTTAAAAAAAATTCATCAATAGTTTGTCACTAACAATTTCTTTCAAGTCTTGAAAAGCAAAAGGTGTTTGAGCATTTTTTTTTGATAGCAGCACAACATCAACCTGTTATGCAGTAAGTTTACCACACCCCTATTTCTCTGATTATAGATTTAAAAAAAAAAATGTTCTTGAACCAAATGTCGATGCTAGTGGACTCAGATTTATCTGATTGTATTGTATTGTGTTAGCTGTGCTCTGTATGCTGAAACAAATTTGTTGGCCAGCACCAGTCTGTAGCAACTCATATGATGAGGATAGATAGAAATTAAATTACTAACAAGTTTCCAGACAGTCTTCGATCCCTCAATAAAGATGCAAAGGAAAGTCCAGTTAAAATCAACTATTTTCTAAGAAAGAATTGGAAAAACTAGCTCAGAGATACAAAGCTTTATATTGTGGACAAAAAGATAGAATACAATTACAAGCAATTTAAAATCAACTCACTTGACTGTTAGAGGCTTTATCTTGGTTTAGGATGAATAGAGGTGCAGATTTCAAAATGTGATTACACCTACATAGCTATTAAGTGATCAGATTGTTTTAAGAAAAGAGAGTTTTCTAGTAAATGTATGATAATCTCAGAAGTCATGTAAGGCTTTTTAATCCACATGAGAGGGCCAAAATCTGTGTAGAGCTAGTCTAAATATTTCAAGAAGTTAAATTGTAAAGAAGTGAAAAAATGGATTAGATTATTTTTGGAATACATTTGGAATGACAGTGTATCACTACAAACAGGAAAAGCTGTAAGATCAAGGTTTTTCTAGCTTCTTCCAGAAAGTGAATTTTTTTTTCCTGCTTCTCCTTCTGGGTTCCATTTTCAAAAATTTCATCTTGAGAAAGTATTTTCCCCTGAATTAATCTTTCTTTTTTCTGTAGGACTTACTGCCTAGCTTGCTTCTGTCTTTCCTGGCAGAATAGACGTAAGGAGAACCATTGTTTCACAGGAGTGCTCTTAAGTAATAGCAAAGTCTTTATTTCCTGCTTCTAGTTAATCAGGAAACAAAGAATCTGAAAGTATAATGGGATGGTAATAAGCATCAGGAATGAGAAGAACTTTGATTTTCCATTTGGGAGGCCTTAGTAATTAGATGATTAAGTCATAAACCAAAAGCCACTGTTAAAACTGCTTTGTTGGTTTACGTAGCCTTTAGAAAAGAACAGTGCTTTCTTTGGGTTCTGGGTAATAGTCTTCAGAAATTTACTAATTTTCAGAATTTACATAACTCCTTCACTCATCCTCATGCTTATGCAGCACGCTGACTCTTGAATCCTTTTTGGCATCCTGAATTTTTATGTAGTCAAAGGCTTTGCGTTTTGCTTCCTTTCATCATGTTTGGAAGTGCTGATTGCAGCTTTCTTCATTTAGTTGCATATAAATTGATACATGTATGTTTTGTCTTGGAAGGTGGCTTGGAAAAGGGAGGATAGTCCAAGTAGTCACACTTGTTTTCTTGTTATATGAAATGATGAGGTCTTGTTCACAACTGAAAGCTGAAAAAATATTTCTGTTCAGATTAAGTGTCTTCTCAGTTTGGCATGGGAGTGTTTTTTATGAGTGAAGGTTTGACTGCATTGTGATGGAAGTCTAATGGTTACAATATGTATATATTGCCTTTTCTGCCTGAAGGAAGAGAGGATTTTTAGATTCTTAGTTGCTGAACTTGGAAGATGGGAGAGGGTTTTCTAGATATCTCAGTAAACACACCCTACTGGACATCTTGTGTTTGTCTTTGACTTGATGCCTAGTTACGGGAAGTGAAGGGTTAGAGAACTGCAATGAACTTTGATATAGAAAGTCTTATGTCACTTAATGTGCTTTAGCAAAATAGGTGAATAGCTTATGTTAAACCACAGTTGCTGAGAAGGTGACTAAGGTTTTTACAGTCTGAATTGCTCATCAGCTTATGAAAGTGCCGGTTGTGTTTCTGATGTCAAAATACTTCTATGTTTTCGTCCAATGTAACCAAGATGTCTAGAATATTTACTGGTTATCGGTGGGCCTCATAGAAAAATACATGGTGCTATATGATAATGTCCTTTCTTCAATTCACTTGAGATTTTTAGCTTGATAACTGTAAAAGTTTTTGGAAGAAAATGTTTTGTAATTATGCTCTGTATCTGAATGAGGGTTGTTTATGTTCTTTTGAGACATTTCTGTGAATTATTTTGACTGTACAATTAACCAATCCTATCAGAACTGGTTCAGTTTGCATTTAAAAAGTAAAGTCATACTGGAAGTACATTATATATAGTATCTAATTATATAGGGGAAAAAATGTTTGACTGGACCTCTGTAAGTTTTGTTAAGAGGTATCAGATAAAGACTTAACTGTTATTTTTGTTCTGTTGCAGGGATTTCTCCAAAGTTAATATCCTGGTACCTGGTGCTGGGCTAGGTAGATTGGCGTGGGAAATAGCTATGCTCGGTTATGCTTGCCAAGGAAATGAATGGAGCCTCTTTATGCTCTTTTCTTCTAACTTTGTACTCAACAGGTACATAGCTTATGTTTTACTTGCTGATTGAAACTTAGGGAGGCAAAATTATAAATGAAGAAACTTGAATAAATAAAACTCAAAAGAATACATTTGTAAATCCTAACACCGGATACACATAAGCACTTTTTAGAATGTTTTCATTATTAAAAAAAAAAAATCAGTGGCGTAAATGGGGGAGGGAAGCAATGTATCTGAGTTATTAAAATCGTAGCAGAAAGAAAGGCCTTTAAATTATGAGACTTAAAATCTCTAGACTGTACCACAGAATTTCTGCATAATCTCAGATAGGGTTTATGATTTATTTCACATCTGTTTCTGTAAAAAATGCACACCTATCTCACTGGCGTCAAATATGGACTAGTCACTATGTGCATGGTGCTTTGTGTTGATTAGTAACAGAGGAAACCTGTTACAGTGTTACATTCTGTACTAAAACTTTAGGTCCTGTTTGCCATGAAAAATGACTAAAGCATGCTGAACCACTTCTTAAGTGGCTAAAATAACATAGTTAATAGTTCTACAGTTATGCTAAGGTGCTAAATCTGAATGTAGTAAATTTCACTTTATAGATTTAACTTAGAGTGATGATTCTGTGTTTCATATTCTGTCTCTTGCATTGGAAATTACTGTTTTCATAATGAACTTCTTAGGAACGAAGGCAGCAAATGCAACTGTTCTTTTAAGAAAGAGGGTGGGAAGACTGCAGGAGGGCAAGTGTGAAAGAGGTCTGGGGGACACGTTTTGGTTTTTTTGGGGGGGTTGGTGCCAACTTCAGACAGGCAGAATTTACCAATTCATTCTTCAGTCTGAAATGATACACCTTTGCTGAAAACATCCTGAACTATTGGCTTGTATTCTATGTTATCAGAATGTTTTGGAGTTGTGTTTGTAGTCTGTCCACAGCAGATGGTGACGATCTTAAATCTGTCATAGCTTACTGTTCAAAAACAAGAAGGGGAAAACACTGTTTCTTAGGGCTGCTGCATGTCTGCTTAAAACAAGTGGTCAACATGATGAAAATAGGTATTTGCTAGAGGGTTTTTTGTCCTTACATTATTCTTAAATGACTCTCATGGTGGTGAAATTGCATATTACAGTTGACCTGATCTAATGCAGCTACTGAAAGGCAGTCACATTCTTTTCATCTGTAGCTATACAGCCCTGCTGGCTCTTGATGATCTTGGGAACTTCTGAAATTATATAAAGCAGTATAGAATTACTCATTTCCCAGGTTTGTGAGCACAGATCAGCTGTCATGGTGGTTCGAATCCGAAAGCTAATGTCATCCCTACCTACCTCTGATGACATGGTTTTGATCTCCTTAAATAATGAGACTTTGGCCTATATGTGGAATTCTCCTGTAGATCATGCTTAGCTTATGATCATAATCATTCCTAGCATCTAATGCTCATGTGGTGTTTCCTATTTGTATAAGATATTTAGCAAAGAGGTGTATATACATTCGACTTGCAAACAGTATTAGATTTTAGACAGCAAAATTGAGCATTGCTCAGCTGCTGTAATCTTCATCTTTGCTGGGCAAGTTAGCAGTTACAAGTTTCCTTGTTAGAATGGAAGAGAATACTGCTAATCTGTCTTTGAATTTCAGTCAATTAAGTCCAAGCATTCCTTTCTGCCAGATCTAATTGTGGGCTTGGGATGTCTATTAAGAATGTTCTAGGGACTTCTGGGATTTTTCATTTTAGCTTTAAGTGCCTGTTCCCAGGTAGCCTTGGACCTGTTTGCCTTCCTGGAACTGGAAGAAACAGTCATGATCAGTATGAGCTGTAGATACCAGTTAAGGGAGAGTGGTAAGAAAGGATTTTGTGAATTAGTTTTTAATTACAGTCTCCATTTAATTGGTTTTTGTTTTCAGTTGATAAAAGCATGAGGCTTTTGCTAACATGTGCTTATAGTGTGGATATACCTTCTTTCTCTGACCTTGGTTTGTTTTTAGATAGAACTATTGTTGTGTTGAAGTCAACTATTGCAGTGGGCTCCTAGATCTACAGTGACTTAAGTCTTCTGAATACGAAGTGGTATCTTGTGATTTTTGCACATGTGAAAAAAACTTCTCTTAAATTGTGAACTTTTGTTGCTGTGGATAAAGTTGCATAGCATGGTACATAGAGAGGGCAACAAGGCATAACTGTGGTCAGTGTAAGTATTTGAAGTTAATTAGAGTGCATTATTGTATTGAGGAGGCTCTCCTTTGAAAATAAAGTGACCTTGAAGCAGTTAAGCTGCAATAGCGCCAAGGCTGCCGCAGTCCTTGTGTGGGAAATTGTGCTTTTTCATGGATAAGGTACTTATTGCTGGTGTATTCTTCTGGTGTTTACATGAGTTCTGGATATAATGACAGATGGTAGAAGTGATCATGGGTGATGTACAGACCCACTTCATTTCTTACATGTTTTGGAAGAGCAAAAACTATGAAAAGTATTATCTGTTTTACTGCCTCTGGAAAGCATACCAAAATTTTCAGGTAGTCTAGAGCTATAGAACACATGTTATTCCCCTTTGACATCTGACAGGAGGGGAAATAACACTGGGGTGGTATCTGTGCGGCAAAGACAGTAGCAGCTGGTTGTTGACTTGCTATTTTCTGCAGCTGGAGATTTAGAGCACAACGTCTGTAACTGTGGTCAAACACCCTGCAGTAGCAGTAATCCTACTTAAGAATATTGGGAAGTTCAGTTGAAGTAATATAAAATCACTTTGAACACAAGTTAGAGTAGAGTTAGTTTAAAAAAAATGTATTTAATTGAAAGAAGAATTCATGCTAATAATTGGCTAATCTTACCTAAAATTGCATTCTTTCCAGAGAGTAAAAACTTGACATTTTGAGAAGGTTGCTTAATTCCATTTGTAACATGTCCATGAATGTCCTAGGATGAAAACAGTTAAGCATTTAAGTCAGTGGTCAGAAGTAAGATTTGTCCTACCCATCTTTTGCAGTACTGTCTTTTCAACTGAATGTTGCACGGTAAATTCTCTGCTCCTATGGAAAATAGTGAAATGCATCATGTTTACTTGAAGATGTTAGATTCTTGTAACATAACTTGCATCATATTGGAGGGATGGAATTGTAAAGGACTGCAGTACTTAGATTTGAAGTACAAATTATGGAAGCTGGGAAGGGAGGATTTCAAGCTTGAATATGGAGAGGGATTGGTCTTTTATATTAAATAGGGAATTTCCTTTGGATCTGTTTGAAAGTCTATGTGAATATACTTTGTGGTGGAGAAAAAAATACCGGGAGGTGTCTTGCCTTATAGCTCAGAAAAAAACCCTACTTTCTAATCTACTTAGATATCTTATTCTCTTTACCTTTTGGGGAAATTTTCATTGTTAAAGACAAAAGTTCTGCAGAGAATAGGAATTGACTGGGAACATAAAGAGAATGATAGAATGGTTAACATACAATGGTTTGTTGTCCAGTGTGGGGGTTTGGGAGTTTTCGTTTGGTTTTCTTTTTTGTAGTTGTTGTGAGTGGTGGGGTTTTTTTTGTTTTGGTTGATTGCTTGCTTTTTGTTCACTTTTTTTTTTTCTTTTTGAACTGAAATAGAAATGTCCTTTCTTGAAGAATATGACCACTCTGTTATTAGGGCTTTTTCCTCTGCTTTTTTTCCCTTTGACTGCATATATCTGATTGATACTTATTTATTAATTATACATGGAGACAGTTGATGAGTGCAGTATACTGCTGCTCAAACACAGGTTGGTCTTCTATCACTTTTTTACTGATAAATTGAAATATAAATATGACATGAAGAAAGTAAAAAGTGTCATTTCAAAGACTTTACCAGAGGTATTGTCTATCCACCAACTAAAAGAGTGCATCTTCTACAACCTGGTAGGTTGCGTGCAGTTTATGAAGTGTTTGATGATACGTGTTTTATGAGACAGATGTGTCCTCTGTTGTCTCTGAAAGAAAATGGCTTCATTTTTTAATTACAAACCGATTTTACAGGACTGTGGGAAAAGCTGCTTTTTATACTTTAAGGCTATATTTTAACACTTTTTAAAATAAGACTTCACTTAATTAGTCACATCAACCCACAAATTTTACTTTACAAAGACGTGTTTATTTAGTGTAATTGCAACACTATGATGTTACTAACTTAAAATAATACCTAGTGCAAAACTACTACACTTTGCAAAAAGGAATTTATTTACATATTGAAATCTAAAAACATCTTTTTGGTTAGCATCTGAAAAAATGCTTTTGTTTTGCTGTGCTTCAAAACACCTATGATTTTGATTTTAAAAATGCTAGAGAAGTCTAGAATGAGTACAAATACTTCCGATAAACGGAATTAATGTTACTAATTTTCTTTTTTTAATAGAAAAAATATGATCCAGAAGGCTTAGTTTTACTGAACATATTAAATCATAAACTTCATTAATCTTATAAAACAATCTTGTACATTTTCTTTTCAGTGGAGAAGTAAGTTGGAGAAAATGGTAAAACGTAGGAAAAGAAGATTTTAAAATTAAAAAGGCAGTTGCTTCGTTGTGATAATTTGTGTGTCAGAGTAAAATTGCTTTTTTGATCAGTTCCTAAACTGATGGACAGTATGAATAACAGTTCTTGGGAAAGCATGTAGATTTTTGCAAGAACTTTATCAGCAAAACAATGGATGTTGGTTAAAGTCTTTGATTCCTACATTTCCAAATAATAGATAACTAGTTGAAACTAAATTGGGCTGATTTCCATATTTTGCAGATGCTCTGAAATTAACTCATGTAAGCTTTATCCCTGGATTCACCAGTTTAGCAATAACAGAAGATCTGCTGACCAGATACGTCCAATTTATTTCCCTGATGTGGATCCTCACAGTCTTCCTTCTGGTTCAAACTTCTCTATGACAGCAGGGGATTTTCAAGAAATTTATTCCGAGTGCAGTGAGTAAATGAAAACTTCTAGGCTATCCATGTAACTATCTTTGAAGTATTTTTTTTTTTATTGGACAGTTAGTAATTACAAGTAGAAGGGAACTGTATCCACAAACATTAAGCAAAAAGTACTAGTTGTGGCAAGATTTTCTTATTCCAAATCAGTTTTACTTCTCATTTATGGAAAAAATGCAGACCTCTCCTTGACTAACAGATCTTTGTTGCAGTAGTCTCTTTCAGAATAACACAGCATAGTAGTGTTATGGAAAGGTTTACTTGGTTTAGAAAAGTGATATTACAAAGGGAACAATGTAACTAGTCGCTCCTCTAGGTAAAAATTAGAAATATAAGAGGGTTTTCTGTTGATTCATTTCCTGTTGTAAAAGCAAAGAAACTGTTCCAGTAGTAGTAAATTGTAAATGAAAAAGCTACACATTGACTGTCATTAGTAAATATTTCAGAAGCATTTTATGGGGATGGTAATTACGAAAGATTGAGTCTTCCATCAGCACAAATAACCTTATTTTTTTTCTTGTGATACCAGGTTAGTTGTGTTGTCCTTATTGTAGCTATGAAGTAATATTTTATGACTAACCTAATGAATTAACCTGCAGAACACTATCTTATTTAGTGCCTGCTCTACCAACTGCATATTTCAGATTTGATCCAGGGTCGCACTTACCCAGTTCATATGTAGTCTAATATTCTAATATGTGCCTATTTAGAAGTCACTGTTTTTTCCTGTACACAGTATTGGATTATGACCTCAGACATGGATTTTCCGTTTCCGCCTTTCTGTCCCTATGAGACCTATAGCCTCTTCTCACCAGGATTATATAGTTATTGATCTGCCATTTATTGTGCAGCCAGGCTTCCAGATGTTTTCTTGTAGGAGCCTTCCTTATAGTTGCGTAATTTTCTAAAGGTTCTGTCTTATATTACAATATCTGATACTGGCATAAATTGAGACTTCTATGTTTTTTTTATCTACAGAACTTAAAACTTTTGCAATTTCAAGGATACATGTTTATACAAAATCAGGGAGACTCATCCTTCAAAGGGTAGACTTTGAAAGATGCTGCTTGTTTAATTAACTAGTAAAATATAGCTGGAGAAATATTCAGATACTGAATAAAATGTTTTAAAACTATGTGATTTACAAAAGTACAGTTTAGTGTACAGATCTGCATTGTTCTAGATATTAACTGAGAGGCCCAAAATCACTAGGTATTTTTGTAGTTGTATTTTTAATGGTTGTGGTAATGAAGTTCATAGGACAGGTGAGTAATAGCACACTTGGGCCTTTGTTTTTATAAAATGTGTTTATAATATTTACATTTATATTTTTATTTCCAGTATATAATATAAATCTCTTATGTGTATGAACAATTTTATAAAATCCATAAATAATAAGTAGATATAACATTTTAGTGTGTGTGTGTATACCCACACATATATATGTCACATGAACTCAAGCTTAACCATTGTTAACATAAACCAAAATATTTTATTTACTTTTAAAGGAAATTAAGAGTCTTCAGCTATTAGTTGAAGGTAATGCCGAGTATATAAACAAATAGTGGGGTATGATGAACTTTTAACGGAGGTAGAAGCATTGAAACTAATCTCTGTATACTTTGCTCTTTTTATGCAGATACATGGGACTGCATAGCAACTTGCTTTTTCATAGATACAGCACATAATGTTATTGATTACATTGATACTATATGGAAAATACTGAAGCCTGGAGGAATATGGATAAATGTAGGCAAGTGTGACCAATCTCTCTTCCTCCTAGCCCTGAATTGTGTTTGATCACATACCAGGCATCCAGTACTTGAAAAGATTTGTGGCGATGAATGTCTGTGCTGAAAACTCTATAGAGCTAGAAACATTTAAGGCTTGGAAATTATCTCAGATGTGTGCAGAATGTTTGCTAGTTACAGTCAAGTCACAACCATGTGGTTTTTAAATAGAAAAGTAAATCTTTGCAGTTACTTTGCAAAACTTTGCAGGTTTTGCATTAATGCATCAAACATGTGTAATTTGAGAAATGTAATGTTCTGTATTCTTTTTTTTGCTGTTTTTCTAAAAAAGTAGAACTTGTTATGTGTGCAAATACTTCCTTGCATTTTTTTCTTAATCCGTTGTCTGGTTTATAATGTGCTTCTAAGCAGAAGCTTTGGGAATGAGAATTGTGAGTGCCTTGTCTCAAAAGAAAGGAGACAATTTAAGTCTTCCATGGAGAAGGAATGGCAGAAAAAATTCAGGAGTTAAAACATTTTCTGTAATAGAAACTGGTCAGTCACTGGTCAGACAGTCACAACACCAGTCCTGGCCAGTCACAGAATGCAAGCAGAGTTCTTGAGTAGACCCCTGCCTTCTGTTCTGTAGAGACAGCAGTGATGCTAGACTGAAGAAATTTTAAGATACAGAAAACAGTCTGGTAGGAAATGAGACTTCAGTGTTGAATAAGCAGCTGAACTAATTTGTTTTTATTTTGCATTGATTCTTGGATTCGTTATAAAGATCATATTCAAGTGATAGAAATATGTTCTTTTGTCTGTATTTGAATGTGTGAGTCTGGATATAAGCATTCCTTGCACTTTCAGTACATGCTTCGGATTTTTAAAACATTTTTGTCTTTTTGAGAGCTGTTTCTGTTGTATCTTTGTACTCTAGGTCCTCTCCTTTACCACTTTGAAAACTTGGGAAATGAACTTTCCATAGAATTAAGCTACGAGGATATAAAAAATGTTATACTGCAATATGGATTCCATATAGAGGTAAGAAGCTGTAGTACTTTGCAATGAGTAGTACTGGTATAAACCAGACAAACTGCTTTGATTAAACCCTTACCTTAAATTTAGTTAACATAATGGCATATACTAACAACTTCTAAGAAAATTAAATGTTTGTGTGTTGCAAATTATTTGCTTTCCACGTATTTTTAAAAAGTGTATAGATGGGCCTTGAAATCTAATAAGTATTTACAAATTTCTTAATTATTAAGGGAAGCGTGTATAGTTCTTGTAGATAAGGTGTTTTGAAAACAGCTGCTTTTTTTCAGGTGGAGAAAGAATCTGTACTGTCAACTTACACTGTGAACGAACTCTCCATGATGAAATACTACTATGAATGCGTGTTGTTTGTTGTGAGAAAACCAGAATAGAAGTGGTCTGAATATTTTAATCAGGAAAAAAAGGTTGGTTTTAAAGCTAGAAATGAGAATACAATGGACTGGATGGTGTCTGGACACAACCTCAAATCAGTGGTGCCTTCTTATTCTTAATAGGATTTAGATAGTGTCTATTTTCTTAATATCTCTGTTGCTATTTAGACATGTACTATGCCCGGCATATTTGTAATATACTTGTGAAAATGGAGGAGGAGGTGTTCACAAACACTTTGTGCTTTGGGATGCACTAAAAATAAAAGCAAAATGTTTTCCTGAGAATAAATTTTAATGTTTGCCATAACTAGGCTAAGTCTCCACATATGTTGCCTCATTTTTAATAGATTTTTAAGGATTTTCTTTTTTCTACTTTCTGATGTTAGGGATAGATAGAGGCGTTTACTGTACTAGCTGTGTCACCTTTACAGAAGTATTTCTACACATATACTTAAAGTCTGAAATGGTTGGAAAGTGATAAAACTATTCTTGATAGATAAAATATCAGAACTGTTGAAGCATTTTCTGTGGAACTGAAACGAAGTAAGATTATTATACAAATTCTGATCTTTGACTGTACCACTTAACAAACACAGAACCTGTAGGCAACTTTAAATGCTTTGTGAAAGCAAAGTACTGAGCGAAGCACATCACAGAGAAGAACTATGTTAACCTCAGGTCAGGACTAACACCAGTTTTTATTAATATCTTAGTTTTGAAACTGAAATATATTAGATGATTTGCTGTCTTCAAAATCCATATATTTTGAGTCACCTACTTACTGCTGAAGCCAAAACGGTGAAGCAGTAATTTTTTTGTAAACATAATTAACAGAAAGTCATGTTGTACCTTGAGCTTTCTCCTTTTTTTTAAAGTTGATAACATAGCTGAGGTATCCATGCCATGTGTAGGTAGTGCAATGGAAAAAACCCTATTTCTTAAAGGGTAAAAAAAAAAAAAGTGAAATGTAAATAATACGTGCAGTAACCAAATTATCTCGACTTGAGTCGGTATGTGCACGCCGATTGATAGACAATTCCCATGTAACTTCAGGTACTTTACCTTTGTGACTTAGTAACTTTTTGGTTCATTATCCTAATGTTTTATTTCCTGGTGGATGTGGCTTAGTTGAATATTTAATCTGCAAATCATGATAGTATACAAGATGCTGAATCATTGGTCACTTAGAAGTATATGAGAAAATTAATAATCACTGTACTGAGAGGAGGTGTCATGTTGACCATTTCATTTTCACAGAACGGTAGGGGTTGGCAGGGATCTCTAGAGATCATCCAGTGCAACCCCCTCCTGCTAGAGCAGGTTCACCTAGAGCAGGTTGCACAGGATTGCATCCAGACAGGTTTTTAATCTCTCCAGAGAAGGAGGCTCCACAGTCTCTCTGGGCAGCCTGTTCCAGTGCTCTGTCACCCTCAAAGTAGAGGAGCTTTTCCTCATGTTTTGGTGGAACTTCCTGTGTTCCAGTTTGTGCCCATTGCCCCTTGTCCTGTCACTGGGCACCGCTGAAAAGAGTCTGGCCCCATCCTTTTGACATCTGCCCTTCAGATATGCATAAGCATTGGTAAGATCCCCTCCCAGTCTTCTCTGGGCTAAAGAGAGCTAGGTGCCTCAACCTTTCCTTGTTAGAGAGGTGCTCTGGTCTCCTAGTCATCTTTTGTAGCCCTTCTCTGTACTCTCTCCAATAGTTCCTTGTCGCTCTTGAACTGGGGAGCCCAGAACTGGGCACAGTCCCCTAAGTGTCACCTCACTAGGACAGGTGGGGAGGATAAACTCTCTCAACCTGGTGGCTGCACTCTTCTTAATGGACCCCAGGTTACCACTGGCCTTCTTGGCCACAAGAGCACACTCTTGGCTCATGGTTAACTTATTCACCAGCCCTGCCAGGTCCTTCTCCCCAGAGCTGTTTTCAGCAGGTCAACCCCTAACCTGTACTGGTGTATGAGGTTATTCCTCCTGAGGCAGAATTCTACACTTGGCCTTGTTGAACTTCGTTAGGTTCCTCGCCCAACTCCAGCCTGTCCATGTCTCACTGAATGGCAGTATAGCTTTCTGGTGTGTCAGCCACCCCTTTCAGTATTGTATCATCAGCAAACTTGCTGAGGGTACGCTCCTCTCCTCATCTAAGTCATTGCGGAATGTGTTGAATGGGACTGGACCCAGTACCAACACCTGGGGAACACCACTAGCTTCTACTAGCTATATCTTAATATACTGCTTACCTTAAGTACCATTTTCACGTATTTTCAGATGTCTTTAAAGTATAAAAACATTATGATAAGGAATCAAGGGTTTTGTCATGTTTGGTCATAATGACACTGGACAATAGCTTGTTTGTTTCCCATTATTTCTAATCCCTTTTTTCATGGTGATGTCCTAATCAGATCTCTTTAATAGATGTGTTACTGGCCTTTGGATTTTTCGCATTAAGGCCAGAGATGTGTGCCTTGTTCCTAAATTGAAAGTCTGCAGGGAGGGAAAATTGTCTTTTTTTTTTTTTTTTTTTGGTAAATAGTTCCAACACTGCATAACAGAGTATGCAGCTGAGTGTATTTCAGTACTGTGCTCCTTTCTGATCAGAGTACTTATTGAGAAGAAAGGCTTTTGGTCTACAGAAGTTTCCAATTAGAGCTTTGTTTAAACTAGTTGTATTTGAACTCAATCTCTTCTTCCTAAAAGTGCAGCACCAAGATTTAGTTCCATAAATGAACTGTCAGAGTTGTACCCTGCGCCAAGAAAAATGTGTTTAAAGCTGAAACACTGCCATTGCAACAATCAGATTAAAAATAAAAGCCACTGCACACCTAAAAATAAAGAAAAGCTGCTTTAATTTCATTATTGTGCTATATATTTTTGAAGGACTTCGTGACTCTTTGCTTTCATTCTGATTTCTTTTCTTGGACAGAATGTGATTAGTATTTTACTTGATTTTGAAGCTCCGTGAAGTATGGTTAGGTGAATATCAGTTACACTGTTGCTTAGTAGTATCTATATGTGTAATACCACCCTGTTTCTGCCTCTTACCCGGTCTGTAGTTACACTTGAAGTGTGGAGTTCCTGTTTTTCACAAACAGGCAAATGAATTTTTGCTTTCTGATAGAATGTCAATATCCTTCGTTCCAGTGGTTTTGTTCTTTGCCACCCCATGTTGTCACAAGTGCCATTTTTTTGTGTTGTTTTTGGAAAGTACATTTTTATTTACTTATGTCGGGTATGTGGTGATGTGCTTCTATTTCTAATCTAGAAAATGCCACTTTTCCCCAGTGTTCTTTTAAATGATAACAGTTGCATTAAGAGTTGGAAGCAGAATAATCTTGTGGAAAGCTGTATGAGTTAGTAGTGTTTGACCTGCAGTCCTGTTCATGAGCTCTTAAGATTCATCACTTGTACTTTTATGCACGGGGATAATTGTGTATTATTGAATGTGATCACACTCTTCTATTTAATTGTATACTCGGGGGGGTGGTGGTGAAATGCTTATGGTGTTTTATCAGCTGAAGCCAAGACCATTTAATTTAGGTTGCTATTAAACTGTACATGTTATCGGGTGTAAAATAAAATGCTGCATAATCTTCAGTGTAATACTTCTTTATATGGAGTAAGTTTGACGGGTGTAAAATGTCCTGTATTTTTATTTGTCTGTAGTGCACTCTAGAGTCTGTTATTAAGGTAGGAACGGGAAGCTTCATGTGTCGGCGTGAACTTCCCCCCGATTTTCTGTGTGTGTAATGGATTCGGTTTTTTCTTGGACATTAAAGTTTGCAATATGACGCGATCTTGATCAGGTTGGAGTTTATCCTGTACTGTTAGGCAACACTCAGGTTTTGACTGCTTTTTCCCGCTGTTAACACGGTAATGTCACTCAGCCCAGCCGCTGAGCCCAGGCAGCCGTAGCTGGGCCGCGGGCCTCATGCGCTCCCCAGCAGCGCGCCCCGCGCCGCCCCTCAGCGGCGGGCGGGCCCGATGTCGCGCAGCGCCCCGCCCTCCTCCCCCCCTCCAAGTCCCCCTCCCGCCGCCAGCGGCTGCGGGACCGGCGGCGAACGTGGCGCGCATGCGCCCTCCCCGGCGCGGCGATAGTGCGTGCACTCCTTTGGGACGCGGGCTCCGCGGAGCCGTCGGCGCTCGGTCCCCCTCATGGCCAAGCGGCGCGCGGAGCCGTTAGTGTGTCACGTGCCCGTCAAACGGCTCCTGCGCGAGCCGCCACCGCCACGCGCTGCCGCGCCCGAGCGGCGTTCCCGGGGCGAAGGGGCGGACGATGGCCCTGCTGCGCCGAAGCGGAAGCTGGAGGAGGCTGAAGCGCCGCCGGGCAAGCGGGCCGGGCTGAGGGGGAACAGCCCCCGCGGGGAGCAAGGGGACGCGGGGGGCAGGCGGCGGCGGCGCGGGGGGCCCGCGGCGCCCCAGGACGAGCGGACGGCGGAGGGACGCGCCAGTGGCCGGGGCAAAGAGCGGGCCGCCGCCGCTGAGGTAACGGAGCGGGGCTGGGGCGGCAGGAGGCCTGCTGGGGAGGATGCCGCCGTGGGCGGGCCCGATCTGCTCTCCGGGAGAGAAAATCGTGGGCGATGTTGGCGGCAGCTGAGGCGTTACTGCAGGGTCGCGATTTCAGCCCGCTGCGCCAGGGCCCGCGTGTTTCCCGGCGCGGTCGGGCGGGCTGTTGCAGCGGGCGGGCCAGGAAAACGTGCGGGCGGAGCCCCCGGTCTTGGCCAGGCACAGCGGAGCGCTCGGTGCCCCGCAGCCCCTTCTGTGCCTTCCGGTGTTAATCGGTCGTGGGCCTCTTAAAGGGTTTTTTGCCTTTCTTTCTTTTTCTCCGGAAACAAAAGAAGTAACATTTTTAGCTTTCTTTGTTTTGTTTGTTTGTTTTGGTTTGGGTTTGGTTTTTTGTATAGAAACACTGATGAAAAACGCGCTCCCTAGAGTTCACCTTTATTAAATCTATCTTCAGCCACATCCACAAGTGTGGTGGGTGCTTGAAGAGTTTATTTTGATGGCGTCTCCGTTGTTTGAGGTTGCAGGTCAGGCTTACTACAATACCTGACAAATTCTTTCTTAACATTTTGTTCGTGGTGGCCATTTCATAGCGATACCAGAGCTGTCTTTTAACCAAAAGGTCCAGTCGAACGTGGTGGTCAGGGGAAAGGGATCAGTTATTTAATCATCAAGATATATTGAAATGCTCAGTTGACTTCTGACGTTTCTGGTGACCTTTGAACAATGGACAGTTCTTCTCCTTGGCCTTGACCACATTTTTCACAATAGGCCAGAAAACAAAATGCGGTACTAAGAAAGTTTTAGTTCCAGAAAAATAAAATGCTGGGTCAAATTTCACGCTTATGTAGAAGTTTGTTATGTGTAAACTTGCCTTTTTTCCCACTTGGACCTTTTCAGTAAGACCGAAGTATTTGGTCCAGTGATGTGGAAGTGGCAGAAAGTCTAACCAGGTCAAACAGACTTTTCACTTCAGTTTTAGACTCTGGTTTTGAAGAGTTGGGGCCATTGATAGTCGGTAACACCCATCAGTGATCTGTAAGAAAAGTTGTGGCTTTCTCAAGCTCTGCCTGTTAGTCTTTTCTGGGTTTGTTGGTAGATTTTTTTTTTTTTCTTTTTTTTTGGATGGCTGGTAGAATTAAGGCACAGAGGAATTGAGGAAAAAATTCTTTGTCCAATGAAAATTATACAACCTTTTTAGGCTATGCCTTTTAAACACAAGCATGTCTTTCTTTTTGAAGGGAGAGCAAGCATCTTCTGAAGCAAAACAAATAAATTTGAGCAAGCCCCCACAGAATAGCTTTACTCCATCACAAATACAGTGCTTTATTTATCCCTAGATTTATTAGGCGTAATTTTGTAAAGTTCAGTGTAGTAGGAAGGCAATAAACACTTTGGGTTTCCGTACAGTAAAAACTGTTTCTGTGTGTAAAGTATTTTTGTAGGACTTTGAAACAGCAAACAGGTTGTTTCCCTAAATACAGTATTGTATAAAAAACATTTTTGCTTTAAAAATAAAGCTTGATTAATGTCAGGCAAGAGGTGTTTTTGCTGTCTTCTCGGTGCCCAACCTATGTGTTTCAAATTTTTCACAAAGATACTTCTGATGATTTTTACATCTTTCTGAAAGTACAGCTGTAGATTGGGATTACTCTTTGCTGTTTTGTGACTTGAGTAGTTCACTCCAGCAATAAGGATAATCAGGACATTGTTAATTTCAGGCTATTTTTGTTAGTTACAGACAATTCCAATTATATTGCAGTTGGCCAGAGCATAATTATTTGAGTTTTACTTGCAAGCACATCTTTGCAGCTGGAGTTGGAAAATTAACTCCTTAGAAATGAAACAACTTCATCAACAGAAGCTGAGCTTTTGTATCTCTGACCTTGCTGCGTGTTACCTACCTTGACAGATTTTCTTCTAAAAACGTGTGTTCAAAGATACTTAGGTGAATATGAGTATTTAGTATTTTATTTTGCATTTAATGTATGAATATTTGGTGTTTGTCTGTCCTGTGTCCTCCTTGGGTTTGTTAATTTTCACATAGATACCAATAAACTGAAATACTGCTGCTCTGGAGACTTGAATGTTCTTGAGATTAATCCTGTATGTCGTCTGAGTCCAAAATTAACAGTATGCATATTTTTGTGGTTATGAAGCTTTAGATTATAATCACTTTGGAAGAAGAATGCTGTCATATACTCTCTGTGTATAAAGCACCTAGCACAGGGGTATTCTGACATGCAGGTTTTTTTCATACCCAAAGAAACTACACCCTCAAGACCTGAGGAGTGACTTGAGAATTCCTCTCCTTCTGTCCATAGACATGTGCATAGACTGGCCATGGTTTATAACCACGACATGTGGTTATAAAGTGTGTTTTCTAACAGAGATTTTAAAAAAAGAAAAAATTGTGTTGCCGTAGTAAAGTAGTAGACAAGTACGTGATCCTCCAAGCTTTTTCTGGTACTACTTAGCAGTTTTTAAACTTTCTTCTCCATGCCCCTAGAAGAGATTTTTATTTTCTCGTGTATACTTCAGCACAAAATGTAGATACAGAAAAAAAGAAATGGAATGTGGTAGAAATACTACCAAATGCTTCACTTTTCCTACAATTATCATCCTCTGAGTTTATGTAAAATAGCTGAATACATTCTTCTGAATACTAGCTTCTAAATGTGCTTTAAATTTGTATACCATTGTGAGAGGAAAAAGCAGTGAACAGTTTTTATATGCAAACTGCAATATTTGCACAAGTTTTACAGTATTGTTGTGTGCAAAGATTGGATGTTGAAGAAATTGCTGGAGTTGTGGAAGTATTTCCTAGAGGTTGTATAGTAGTTCTTTGCAAGAATATTTGAAAAGTTGAACGTAAATTATGATTTGCTTGAGATTTTCTATGGTGTTTTCCTTAGGAATAGCTCACATTTTTTTCTGTATAAAATTATAAGAACTGTTCATATGGAGCAGCTTAATTAACTCTTCCTTGTATCAGTTTCTTTCATAAAAGTTTCATTTTATTATTTTGTACTGTTGTGATACACAGTAATGTTTTGTTGCCTTTTTTGTTGCCTTTTTTTAAAGCAAGAAGAAGAATTCTGCCAGTTTAATTCATTCCTGTATTGGAGAGCACCATTGCCTACTATTGATTTGTCTGATATTCAGAACTTAGATGGAGAGACTCCACCAGAAGCTAAAACTCCTTCAAGGACTGATACCATGGAGACTGAAATGGAGACCTGATCAGTTGTTTCATAGTTCTACATCTGCTCGCGGGAAAATTGTTTCCGTTTGGATTCAGTTTTTTCTACAGGGGAGAAAAATAAGCATGCTTCTGCCTTCTTGAAGAAACAGTGTTATGTCAGTCTGCAAAAGCAAGACTGGGTTGTCTAAGTGGATGTGATAATCTTAGTAACCTCTCTGGATGCGTACAGTGTGGAGGAGGCTATGATGTCTAGCAAGAATGCTGTAAAACATGGTGGCAGACTGAAAGAAGACTACAGAAAATTAGAACTTTGGGATGCAATTAGAAGAAGCAGGTGGATATGTCCCATGTCAAAAGGATATGGAAAATCATTTTGCCTGTCCTGAACAAAAAGATGTAACTGTGGTACAAGGAAGTGAAATATTTATCATTTGAATTTATTGTAAAGCACACAAACTTACATTTTTTTAACGTGATTTTTTTTTTTTATGTAATAACTAAACTAAAAAACAAGACTCTACCAAAATCGGACAAAACATTCCCTTTCTATGCAAACCAAAAACAAGTGTGGTAAGGAGGGGGAAGGAAAAGGGGATCTTTTCTTCTGTAGCTGCTACTATTCTGAAAGTTTTTCACACTGTCCTTGGAAAAATTGTTTTTCTCCTCCTTTTCACGTTACCCAAAGCAGTGAGCAGCCAGCTTTTAGGTTTTTGGTCCATTCTCAAGTTACTGATATTCATATTCTTTGTGACATTAGCTCTGAACCAGTCAGTAGCATGGAAATGGCAGGTGTGTGCGAATTTGTCAAGAAAAGTGAATGCAGTGTAAAATTACCATCTACACTTTTTCACACTTAATTGACTGAGGTGTAGTTTTTGCAGAGGCTCTGGATCTTGCAAAAAATATTTACAGAAATACATTGAATTAGTGGTTGTGGGTTTTTTTCTGTGAAATAAAGCAAATTTGTAGATTGTTTACAATTTGGAGTACAATGAGAACTACTTTCTTCAATGATAAACTGAAGTTGTATGGGCAGACTGTCAGACTTTGCAAATGTGAGTTGTCTTTAAGGATAGAAAACTGTATTTTTTCTGGAATCATCATTGAAGAAGGCAACTTGTGAATTTTTTTTTTTTTAATAATGTATTTGCTAGAGGACAATAAAGTTTTGTCTGTGTGTATTTGAAAACTTTGTGACTATTGCTATGTGAAGTTCCTGACTTCTTAAGATTGTTGCTTCTATAACTTTGTTGTTCTGTTAGGTCTTTTTGTTTAAAATAGTCAGCTTATCAGCCTTCTTAGTAAACATTTGGAAACTCTTCTTCAGAATTTGTGCTGTAAGGTGTCTGTATTTATTTATTGCTTATTCATTTAGACTTTTAAAGTCTCTTCAGTACCCACAGAAGAAAGAAAGCATCTTCGTGACTTGAGCATTTCATAGTGCTTGTTTGGATATACTTTTAGATTAGCTTTTAGATTAGCTGGATACATATTTAAACAATGTTTATTTTTTGCATTTTAGATTCCATTCTTTAAGTCCAAATACATCAGCTTGTCTTAGGAGGTACTTCAAAAATGGGTTTAAAACCAAACTCATTTTCTGGAAAGAATGCAACTGCTGTTTCATGTTTACTATAACCAAAAGAAATCAGAGAGGAAATAGATTTATTAATTTCTGGAGATGTTTGGTTTGGTTTTGGTTTTTTTTTACCTTAAGTACTATATGGATTCATATATTTTTAGGTTTTATAATATTTCACACTGTCCAGAACTCTCAGGATTCAGTATTTTGCATAATTAGCTAGTATGTTTGCAGACATACTTTAATCAGTTAAAATCCGCTTGGAGCTTCATACACAGTAGGTATGTCCTAGCAATAGACTGCATTTTAGCATTGAAATCTGTCACTCTTTTCCCCTATATTCACAGTACAGAGGACGGTTTCTTACTGTCTTTAAAATATATATTGGTGCTATTCCATTACAAAATAAATAAGCCCTTTAAAACAAATGAAGCTTGCACTGTGTTGTAGGCCATATTTAATTCGCAATTACACTGTAGGCAAGCACTATCCTTTTATCTTGTTCCACTCGTGGGCTCTGGGTTATGGGCTGGAATGTTATGGCTACTTTCAGAGCACTTGCTGAGCTGATTAATTTTTTCCATTCACCTGTTTGCAAATAGAGGCAGATTTAAAAGCCTTGGAAAACCCTGCAACAAGTCTGAGAGTTTGGGTTATACAAAAGCCTGGGCAAGGTAAGGAGCAGTGATGACAGATCACATAAACCTTGCATTAGAGCTGTCAAAAGGTGTGATGAAGACATGTCATTGCTCACTGTCTGGTGTCTTCAGATACCACGTGTCACTGGGCGAAAAACTCCGACTCTCTTTTTCTAGACAGGTTTTCAGGGGCTGTACATGAACTATTAGCAAGCTTAAGATACTTTCATATGCATGTGCTTTCCTATCCAGTGAGAAGAAAATGTTCTTCTGGATTAACAAAGTGTTTTCACAAATTCTAAGACAACTGAGAAGTAGCATAGTACCTGCCAATGGACAGTTTTCATATGATACAATCTTTCAGAAAAAAAAATTGTTTATGTTCTCTCTAGGTGATTGGGAGTTTGCTTTTCTCTACAATATTCCTCTCTAAAAGGAAGAGCCACTGTCACAATGTAACCACAGAAATGACCTAAATATTGCCCAGGTTCGTGAAGGTGTTGCATCTGGAAGTAGTACAGTAAGGGTAGGGTCATACTAATGAGAAGTGAAATGCTGGTGTTAAACAACAGCAAAGTGGTATGACCAGCATGCCTGCCTTTGTAAATTTTCCATCTCATTCTAAACTTAAGGCCTGTTTTATATGGTCTGATTTGTGTTTATTGAAGGCCTGCACAATATTTATGGTTCCCAAGATATTTGAGCCTCTGGGAAAAGCTTAAAGCTCAGTCAAAATCAGGAAAGTGAAGAACTACTATGAAAAACTGGCTGCATTGACCACGTCTTGTGTAGAGAGGAAAAAAAAAAAAGCAGGCGATGGAAGAGAGGTGATGATGAAGAAGTGGCATAGCAAATGATTGCAGGCCTAGCTGGCCAGCAGAGCAATGACATGGAAGAATATTTCCAGCATTGGCTGTATGTTCAGCACAGCAGTATTTCCAATAAATTAAATATGGCGATTAACAGTGAATTTATTATGTATCTTGTGACTTTTACAGTAACTGCTTGATGTTTTTTCCTGTTGGCGAGGCTAAGAATTTAATGAATTTGCTTATGTATATGGGTAGTTGGAAAATCTGCAGGATCCATTGTGTAGAAAATCAGAGCACAAATACATGTTTCCAGGTGGCACCGAAGATTATTACTGTCCAGCATCTGGCAGCTAGTCCTGGTTATGGCAGATTCATTGTGGAGAATTCAAGTGTATTTTTGCAAAGCATCTGATGGCAGCCTCAGTAAGAGATGTTAGACTGCATGGACTCATCGTTCAATATAGCAAAGCTCATGTTGAAAGAAGCCTTTCAAAATAGCTACTATGCTTGGGCTTCCATGCCTGCAGTTATAACTTTGACTCTCTAGGTGGCAATACACATACACAGTAAACTACAGTGAATCTGGAAAGTGTTTTGGGTATGCTTTTACTCTGAACTACTACTGAAAAATCTAGCAGTGACATCATGAATGTTAATAATTTCCTTACTGTGATACATAAATAGAGGCAGGTCAAGTCACAAGTTCGTGATTATAAGGTGTCACAAGGTCTTCAGCATAATTGGAGTAAAAACGTTTTGTCAAGGATTTTTGGTTCGTCTCTTGGTTCTCTGACCATCACCACCTTAACCACCCCCACCCCCTCCAAAAGAAAAAAACAACTATCAATTTAACACAGGGGAATTTGTCGTCATTCCTACTTAGCACTGTTTCCATTAGTTAGAACTGGAGAACAAGCTTTATCTGATTGTGTGTTGGATGGAAACCTCGGTCAGTGGCTGAAGGCTGCCTGAAATGTACTTGTTAAATATGAGGAAGAAAAAGGTAAGTGCTAAATCATAAGAAACTAACGCATGAAGTAATGTTTAATGTTGATATATAGGTAACAATATATTTGAAATATGAGGAAACTTCAAACGGTGTTTCAAGTAGTCGTATTAAAAGGTTGCTTATTTTAAATTCCTATTTCAAACTTTTTGTCTTAGAGAATTTGATGTTGATGCAGCAAACACTATATTTTAATTACTGATATTTCATTTGTAAGTGAATTCAAATGCTCTTGGCCAAAAAAAAGCCAACATTCATGACTTCTCCAGTCACTTCTAAGGACTTCAAAATCATTGTTCTTTCTTCTCTTAAAGTTACACAGATCGTAACTTTTTCACTACTGAAGGAAAAAATACTTTTTTTATTACTGATAAGTTACCATTCCCAGGGGAAATAATTGTGAAAGGAGGATGGAGACAAAGTCAGTTTTTGTGTATAACTTTATTTTGCTTTTAAGAATGATTGTGGTGGATGGTATTTTTCCTGGATTTGTTTTGTCTTCTTTTAGAATAGTGAATAGAGAAGGGATACGGACTGGCTAAACATTACTTTTTTTTTTTCCTACTTTTCATATATGAATAGCTGGGGTTTATGTTTGGATTGAAATATGATTAAATAAGTGGCTTACCAAGTATGAGATTGAGAAAAGTAAACAAAAGGAGTATTGTACTATCTTCAACTAACTGTAAGCCAGAAGGAAGTTTTTTTTATGCAGATCTGTGAATGGAAATGAGCCACATCTACACTGTTCTCATGCACAGGAGAATTTTGTAATGTCCTTCATCGGAGCAGTGGAGTGTGCTCTTCTACTTCGAACTGGAGCATGCAATAATTAATTCCATTGAATCTACCCTAAGTGTCAAATGTCCTTTCTCTGAAGCCTGACGCTTTATAGTGGATATTTCCTCTTAATGCTTCAACTTGTAGAATATGAAATTTGCTTTCAGTTTCTTTGACTTACTGGCATTTTAAAAAAATAATTTTGCTTCTGATTCCATAAAAAGTAGTTACCATGTAAGAACTACTTCGGCATAAAGTAAGCTACCAAAATCCTATGGTTTCACGATTGTCAGTTGTAAACTGCAATGTTGTTCTATGAAATAATCACAAAAAGTTGCATCTGTGTATCTTGTAGTAGTACATTTTCATACTTTCTAGAAACTGGAGAAACCTGTGATTGAAAAGAGGAAAATCTACTTCAGAGAAACCTCTGTATTTCCAAATTTGTAATGTGCAAATACAGAGACACCAAAGACAGCTTTTCATTTTTAAAATTGAACCCAGAAAATGATTCTAGGTTATGATTGTGAGATATAGTATGATATGAGAGGGAAAGGCATGGCTAACAAGCCAAAAAATGTTTATACTTTGGACATGGATAGTAATATCAAACCTGGAATGTAAATACCAAAATTCCTTAATTTCTATGACATGGCAATGCTTCAGGGAGAAAGTATGATGGTTTTGATGTTCAACATGTTGCCTTTTTTTTTTTTTTTTTAATTAGCGTCCATACATACAATGCACATATGCCCAAAGCACTTTAAGGATACAGCTTAGTGGAGTCCCTCTGAGTTGAGCAAATAGGTATTGAGAGAGCCTACTTGCCGGCTTGTTTTTATGCCAGCAAAGAGCGTAGATGGTATAACAGGCTCTCTGTTATCCTTCTTTCTCATTATCTTGAGCTGTGAGAGAGATACACAGCTGGTACCCAAATTTCAATGGATTTGTCAGTGCTAACTACTCCAATCTCAAATAGTGTTGGGAGTTCTGTTTTGTCTTTGTTTAGATGGCTTTCAATTATTGTGAGGCCATAATTGCTAATTTATAAAGACCAGTCATTTCAATAATGAGTTCAGCAATCGAAACACTCAAATTCCTTAGACCACACTGTATGATGATTACCAGTGTCATTGACTTAAAAAGTGATAAAAGTGCATTATTAGATTTTCTTTTTCAGTATGGAAAATTAGAAACACTTTGCCTTTAAAAGATACAATTTTGAAGATCTCTGTATTTCAGTGGTACTGTTTTACTACAGGTTAGAGTAGTGGAATTTGATTTTTTGAGATGTAGTGTTCTGACTTGCAGTTCTCTACATGCACTCTGCTCATGCTGTAGAAGGTTTATGCTTTCAGGACAGCTCACAGTAGTGAGCAGTAACAGGTCTTTTTTTTTCTCCCAAGTCTCAAGTAGTCAAGAAAACAACAGTATTTTTAGTGTGTTTTCTTAAAAAAAATACAGGTCTATCTGATCACATAATATATTTAAAAAAACAAAATCAGTGACGTCACTTTGAGCTGGCAACTATATCTTAAGGGTACCGTGTCACATGAAGACGGCTGTGCCTTCAGCTGCCCCCAGCCTTTAGAAGACTGACCTGGGACAATACTATTCTCTGTGAATCAGCCCTTCTTCTTACACTGAATAATCTGGTAGTGCTTTAAGTCTTCTGCACAGACGTATTCCACTCTGAGAGCCTGTGTGCTCAGTGTACTCGACTGACACCCTAATAAGTATCTGCAGGTTTTCCTCTTGCCTCCAGCCATGGGTCGCTGAAGAACAAACTTCCTTCTTCAGTTGTGAAGCATGGCGCTCCCTGTACATGCATCACTGCTTAACCCTTAATTTTTAGGAAGTTTTAGGTTAGTTCAAAATAAAGAGGTCATATGGATAAGGTTCTTTTTTTTCAGTCTTGAGGAGAAAGTTTTTTGTCTTCTTTCCTCTAAAGCTGGAAGCATTGGCTTTAGCATGTCTTTGTGAGTAGCAGTAACACAAACCTCCATCTTCCCAATTCTACCTTCTGTATAGTCCCTATGAGAAAGATACATTGTATCTGGTATGAAAAGTGATGGGAAAGAAAAGAACAGATTTTGAAAAATATTTTAAAACAAAGATTTGAAAGCTCTGCGGTCACACCTGGAGAAAGTCTTACTGAAGAATCCATCTGCCTGTCATGTGACCCAGACCAGGATGCTGACAAGTCAGAGTTCATACCTAGGTGTACTCTGAAAGATGACACATTTGAAAAACCTGTTAACCAGTCTGAGGGATATAAGGAATGACAGAACAAACTGAAGAGAGGCAGTATTTCTTCAGACAATTTACAAAACCCATAAGACTTCTTATTCTTAGAATCAGAGATTGTGTTAACGCTCAAGAAAGGCTCCTCGGAAACTCAGGAAATTTTTGAGGTCTTACTGTTTAGCTACATGTACCATCTGAGGAGTCATCAGTGAAGTGGTTATCCTTCGATCCTGCATCTTCCTCATGTTTATCTTCATGGTTGTTACCCTACAAAACCGTGTTGTGCTTCTCCATCACCGTGAAGGGTTTATGTCGATGAGATGGAGACTACTACACCTTAAAGCTGCCAAACACACTCCTACACTAAATCCTCTTAGGCTTTCTTCACTCATTTTCCTACCTCTATTAATTAAATTGAGTAACACAGATTAATTACACCATCTGAAATGTTATTTATCAATTCTGGACTGTGATGTCTTGCCTTAGGAAGCAATATGCTGGTTTCTGTGGGACTATCGCTAGAAGCACAGAAACTATTCACAACTGTAGTGAGACTAAACTGTACCATCACATTTTGTTCTTTGGGTCTGCACTGACTTCAAAGGTATTTATAGAATGCATTTCAAGAGAACTGATGGTTGGATACTTGTGACTGTGACCATCAGGCTGGCAAAACCTACCCCACTACATTCCTGGCAACTTACAAACTAATAAAAACTTCTAAAAAGCCAATTTTTCTCATAGAATAAATTCTGCAGACAGTCCTGTTGACTTTGAATAATTCTTCATGCAAATAAAACCTTTGAACTGTCTTGAAGGATTTTGAGCCATGTTCAAGTATCAGTAACTACTTGTTCTAGCTACTGAATGATCTGATTATAAAACACCAAAAGAACACATGGCATCCTGGCCGTGTATAATTCAATATTCAAAACTGTCCTTGTTCTTGCCTCCTATTGAAGCACATCTGTCATGTGAACCAGCAGCTGATGGACATGTATATTCCTGTCTGGGTTCTGTCATCCTTAATTTTGATCAAAAATTCAGTTTATTCCTGGTGAGGGCAGTCATGTTCTCCTTCTTGGAGAAGCATCTGTTGGCAGATCAGTGTCTAGTATCAATGTGCAGCTGGCAGCAGGAGGGAAGACTTACTACAATCAGACCTGGAATAATCACTGCATATTCAAATACTGTGAAATAAGCAATAAAGCATGACTTAATCTCACTCCAAGAGGGTGTCTCTACACACTGCAAGTTGAAGGGAAAGATCAAGGCAGAGGATTCTGTTCAGTTGTAGTCCAGAAGCTGCATGGTAAAACAAGATTTTTGTGCTGTAAAGAAAAATAATCTGCAACAGTGCCTTTCCACAGCATGCTAAAGCTGTAGATGGAAACAGACATCATCTGACGAGTGGGTGCTCAATGTATCTGCTGCCAGAATTTCGTGGTGGACTAACCTATGAGGCTGTTTATGTTGTAAGGTAAAGGTAAGTAAGCCTAGTGGCAGGCTGATTTGTTGATGAAAATATAGGATGGGGAGAAATGTAGAAACAGTCTTTGCCAGTTTCATTCCTTCCTCCTCTCTTTGCTGGTTCATCAGTTCTTGAAGACCTACTAAGGCACTAAGGCAAAGGTAGGAATTTGTAGATAGTCTTATGAAACTCAGTGTCTTCAGTATGTTTAGAGATTATGAAAGAATGAAACTGGGAGTTCCCTCTAAAGCAGATTAGTGCATAAGATGTAGATTAGTTCTGGCTTTTTCATTCCAAAATCTGGACACACCTTTAGTAGATCCTGCCTGAATAAACATGGTTGATGGAAAAAACATTTTAATATACTTTCTGGATAGGAGGTATGACCTAACAACATAGTGAACAAAGTGGGTATCTGGATGCTTATGCTTTTACAGGTACTTCATGGAAACAACAGAAACAAAGACATTCCTGTTTTGATAAAAGTTTCTGTTAAGCTTATTATCCTCCTTCAAGATTGCTTTTTGGTAGGAGATTTTTGGAAACAATGGAAGGTTATGCGTGAATTAATGCAGTCATACTTTGACATGTCTGCATTTTATTTACTTAGGACATGAAAAGCAGGAGGTGGGCCTCCAGGAATTGAGCTGGCCATACTGCTGTTGAAGTGACAGCTTTGACACTGGAAATATAGGACATATGAAAAAAGAAGCATAAAGGATGGACAAGCAAGATAGTGCTGATCTTAAGGTAAGTCTGTAGAAATAGGATTGATGTTCTGCACTAGGACTGCAGGAGAAAACATCTCAGCAGTTCTGAGTTCTAGAGATTTTAGAAAATATCTGTTATAAAAGATACCACAGTGTTTTCATATCGGTGAAGTGCTGGGGAATTGGGTGTGAGAATTTGCGGCATGGTAATTGGTTTGTACAGCTTTGGAGAGCAGTTTTGTAGGTCTTTGTGTTATATTATAAATGGTGAGTCTTGATTCAAGGGAAGACTGAGAATTTCTCGTACCTGAAGGAAGATGCACAACTTAGAAAGAAATGGCAGAAATTTAGAATTAAGAAAATGCTTGCACTCAGAGGAATATGTACACCTACCTGTGTGTCACCGGTTAGGGCTGGGCCAGCCACTAGATGATCACAGCTGCTCTCTATTACCCACCACCCCTTCTCCCCTCTTTCCCAAAGAGGGGAAAGAGAAAAGGAGTAAGAGAGAGAGACTTAGGGATTGGAAAATAAAACTAAAACTGCTTTAATGAGAATAGTAATAAAATGAAATATATACAGATATGTAAAATACCAATACTGAGCTCAACACCCTGATGGCAACCACGTCACTATCACCGCTGATGCTGCAGGGCAGACACTGGGGAAGGCCCAAACTGGGCTCAGCAGCCAATGGGAAATGGATGCAGGAGCTGGATTCTGCAACTGGATTCTGGAATGGCTGGAATGGGATTCAAGGCAAAAGAAAAGAGTCCTCCTTGGACACCAGTCATTGAAGATGACCAGTAATTGAAGAGGGAGAGAGAGACAGAGGCCCTTGTGATCCCTCAGCTTTATAGCAAATATGATGTATATGGGATGGAATACCTTGTGGTCAGTTGGTCAGTTTAGGGTCATCTGTCCTGTCCACTCCTCCCCGCAGGTTCAGCCTCTGACTTACTGCACCCCCAACGTGGTACACAGGATTCAGCAGTGACCTTGGTCTTTACAGGAGCAATATAAGCAAGAGCTTTTCTGCACACCAATCCCTGGTAGTGACTGTAAACATCAAGTGTTATCACTTCGCAAAGCAAAAATATGCTGTTAACTTCAGACAGTGCAGTCACTCAGAAGAGACTGAGCTGAAAAGTAAAATCACTGAACAGAACTAGTTCTGTTCTAACTCAAATCAGGACACTGTGTCCCAGTCAAAGTCCAGAGTATGTGCTGGTATGCATGTGTTTCAGGTTTCTTACAGGATTCAGGTTCATATAAAGGGTGGGCCTGGTAACAGTGACTGATACGTCCTATTGAAAGAACTTTTATTTATTTCATTTATAAACATTAGTCAAACTACCAAATTGAGCTGAAAGTTTCTGTGCTGACTCAGGATTACTCATTTGAGAAAATTTAATTGAAAATATTATCTTAAAAGGTGTAGCTAGGAAAAAAATGAACATGCTGTACATCAGCTGCTAAAATTTCTAGCAGTGCATTCTGTTTTTGGAAGCTGTTATGATTTTTTAAGGCTGAATGTCTAAGAAATGCAGTGCAAGAAGTCTAAAGACAAAACAAGCAGTTTGGCAGGGTGCTGGAAGCTGTTTTCTCAGCCTCCTTCTTTTTGAAAGAGTAGTTTATGTGAAATCATTGCTAAGTTTAACAGCTAATGTTTCAAAAGGCCCTGGGGCACACCCCAGGGATGAGCAGGCTTTTCTGCTCTCTTTTTCTGGGTGCTGCTGAACCTGGGTTCTTGACCTGACAGTGGGAGTGTCTTCTCCCTGGTGCTCTTGGAGGTTGGGCTCCCATGCTGAGGCAGCAAAATCTGAAGGCAGGGCTCTACTGCAGGGGAGGAGGTGGGAAAGCTGAGCACCGTGGAGGAAGATGAGACTTGGATGGGCAAGAAAATTAGAAATGGAGAGACCAGGAAATGGGAGAAACATCTGGAAAGAGTAAGTGGATGGAAAAAACCAGATAAAATCCAGAGGTGGACAGACATTGGAGCCCACAGTCAATACAGTGGCACAACTGAAAACCAACAAAAGAAACAGGGAAAAAGCACATGAGAGGGCAGGACAGAGAAACCAAAGAACTGGAGGCTGGGACTCATTGTAGGAAGAGGGTAAGTGTGGGACACAAGAAAAAGGAGATTGAAAGAAAAGTGAGGTTTGAGAGACAAATTGGAGGAAATACTGAAAACTGGAAACAAAATGAAACTCAGAATAAAGGGAGAATGGCGTATGCCTGCTGTGTTAGGCCACGCGAGGTACAACTGGCTGCAATTGCTGTAGGTTGTTGTTTTGGTCCAATGGCTGTGGTCCACTGCTCATTCAAGGGCTCCAACCCTGAAGGAGACAGTGATAACCGCCGAAGAGGTGTTGAGGTTCTTCCTTTGAATTTTGTCAGCGTGGAAAAAGTGATACAAAAGTTATGTGAAGAATAGGAAGATCAAGAACCTCAGAGTTAAAAAATTTCTGTTTATGTCAAAATTTCATCACTTTATGAAGATTTTAAGTAGTACATTGGTCACATGCTGTTTTTCTTACACACTGGTTGAGTGGTTCATCATTATGAGCAGTAATACAGTTGCTGTTTCTTTCTCACCTTTTGCTTTTCAGCAATGTGTTGAATACATATGATTCAAGTCTTCATAATTCAAGATAAAAGGTTTCCTCTTGGATCCTTCCATTTATCATGAGGGCTGTATCCATAACTTATACCCTGAATTTATTTTCACAACACCAGGGGAAAAACACAGGCTTTTCTGAGATGCAGACACACTTGAGCCAAAAACCGTGTGCTGAGTTTGGGAAACTTGTGATCCGTTTTCTCGAAGTGGTAATGAACTTGTCAGGGTCGATGCAAAGCGTCGCTGGGCCCGGAGGGGAGCGTGTCCGCGGGGGGCAGCGGAGCGGGCGCTCGGGCCGGCTTTCGGGGCTGCCAGGGAGAGCGGCAGCGAAGGCAGAGCCGGTGCTCGGCTGTCCCACGCAGGAAAACCTCGTCTGCTGCCTTGTGGTAGCGTGCACCTTCCAATATTGGGGAAAAAAACAACCGAGCAAATAACTGACTAAAACGCCGGGGGAAAGGACGCCGCTCCGGGAGCCGCCGCGCCCCGCGGAGGCGCCGCCCGCCCGCCCCGCCGCCGCGGGACAAGGATCGCCGGTGCCGGCGGGCATGGCGGCGTGGCGGGACGTGCTCTTCTCGCAGCTGGGATCCGTCTGCCGCGGCGACGCGGACTGGCGGGGGAGCTGCTGGCGGCACCGGCCCCGCGAGCGCTGCGCGACGGCGGAGAAGCGACGGCCGCGGCCCTTCCCGCTCCGACCCCGCCGGGGCGGCCGCGAACCCGTGGTGACCCCGCAGGTGAGGGAGGTACAGGCAGGGACGGGGTGCGGACAGTGGTGTGGCCGGGGATCTGGCTGCTCTTCGTCCGCGCACGGGCTGCGATATCCCTCGCAGAGGGCGTCTGCCGGAGGAGCAGGAGTTGTTTGGGCTGATCTTCTTCTTACCCGTGCGGGACAAAGTCCCCTCGGCCTGAGAGAGAGGCATCTCCGTACGGAGTGGGTGATGGGTTGGCCAGCTCACCGGAGCACGGCATCCAGCTAAAGCTCTGTTTTTGCCAGTGGTATACATTGCACTCGCCGTGTCATGACTGGCATTTGGGCACATCGCTAAATGTCATCAGACTTACATCTCAAAGTGTAGGTGACTTGGGGGGAGAACTGATCTGCTGAAATGATGACATAGAGAAAACCTCAGGCTACAGGGGGGCTCTTTTGCCAATGGCTTGATTTCTGGTGTTGGTGCTGATTATCCCCTGTGCTTCTGCAGATGTGGACTTGAGTGATTTTATTTGTACATACTCATCTGCTTGGATTCTAGTAGCTATGAAAGGCTTCCAGCAAAAAGGATTGCCCACACTATGAGCAGGATTATTGCGCAGTGATTCTGTGCTAGTGCTATTTGAATGACATGAGGTTTGTAGTGGTTTGATGTAACATGTAAGAAAATTGCCTCTGGCTCGAGTACATTTTCACTTCTTTTTATCATGATGCTGACTGAAGCCTTTGTTTTTTAAATTTAAAGGTGAAATGTGTGATTCAGATGTTGGGGTTTCAAGAACAGAGCTCTGCTACTATAGATAAAATTGTGAGTCTGGATGGTATTTCACACAGGTCATGCTGTAGTCACATATCTAATATATCCATTTCTGATATACTTGCTGATAAAAGAAATATGTTTACAGTGGAATGTGCTTTGTGAGCATTTCTGATTATGAATATAATTTCAAAATACGCAGTATCTGCTTGTATGCAATATCTGCTGAAGTTAAACCATAAACTCCTTTTCTTGGTACCAAAAGGGAGTGGGCTAGGTTTTTAACATTTAGTGTATTTTGGACCTCCCAGGGGAATTGCAGTGTTACCTGTAAGAATAAGCTCATACACCTGTGAGGCTAAAAACAGTTTAAGGAAGCATCATCACTGGTTTCTTTTTAATACAAAGTATGCTCTGAACTTGTGAAATCAGCTTACAGACTTTTATAAGTTTATGTTACACCCTAACAACCTTCTTTAAAGTAGTAACAGGCTTGTATAGTATTATGAAAAACTATGATAAGCAGCAAATAGATGCGGTTATGTTTAACCTAACTTTCCTTAATCATTTTGTGGCATGATAAGGGACAAATGCTGACGCTTTCTTGGCTGTTACAAGGTCAGGGGTGCAGAAATTACCCAACGTTGAATGCACTGAAGTATGTTTTCCTTAGAAGTAACCAGTAACAGGAAGATTTGTACAGAACCTATACTTGAGAAAGGCATTTCTCTCTGAGCAGCACCTTCACTTTTTTTTTTTTTTAAATGTTTTAAGGACAGGGAGTGATAATTGTTACCTCTTCCCTCACTCCACCCCTATTTGTGACCACCTAAGTGGAAGGCAAAAAGTCATGTAGTAGTTTTAAAAGAGCAGAAGGTAGGCAAGTTTAAAATTTCTACAGCTCATAAAGGAGAATTAGGTCTCAGTAAACATCTGCCTGTCCGTGCATGCCCACAGTTACTCTGGGCTGCAGATAACGTTTTAACGTTTTTGAAAACCTCCAACCAATTTATGTGCCTGGGTCCCATTTTTCAAAAATGTTGTTGGTACGTAAGAGCGTCGATCCCTCTGGTACAAGTGAAACTTTGTGTACATCATGGTTGCTTTGTTTGTGGAGAACCTCAAGGGCTGGGCAGCTGCAGCCTGCCACTCCTCTGTCATCCATAGGAGTTCTTGTTCACTTCTGCATAACCAGAGTGGAAGGTGCCCAGAGGTAGTAGAAAACAGATTTTAATGGTCATGGGGCCAGAATTGTCCTTAATTTATAGTATTGTCTTTAAAGTGGGGTTGCGGTAGAGGGTAGCATAGCAAGTCAGTAGAAGACTGCAGCAGTTAGAAGAGAAGGTCAATCCTTCATGTTGCTGTCAGCACAACTCTGTGACTGGTGGTACAAATAGCATGGACCATGCTGGACTGCTGTATCCCATCTAAAGTATCCATCAGCATGGATCGAATCAGGTTACATCTGCTGAAGCTGAACAAAACCTTCCCACGAGGAATATCTATGTGATCTTCCTACTTACTTTTCTAACTAAGTTACTCCTTCATCCTGCCTTTTCATGACTCAGTTAATCTTAAATTTCTTTTTCACTCAGTAGCACCATGTGAGCTGAAAAGATGGGCTTCCCTGCATGTCCACCAAGAAGCGCATCATAGGCTTTTTGGTGCTCTCAGGGGAGGTGGTGGCTCCAAGTTGGGTAATCCAATTTTTTGAGAATTGCCCCAATGAAGAAAGATCACAGCACCATGGTAAGCTAAGGTGGCCTTGATTTAGCAAGTTTTAATCTTCCTTGGTGTTGTTTTCAGACTGGGTCTATCAACTGTTGTGTAAAGCATCCCTGATTTTTGTAATATGTAAACACACTTCTGTGTAATATGCATACTAGGTGAACCCTTGTGATCCAGTCTATATGCTTTGAATTACCAGTTCTTTTGCTCTTTCGTCTCTAACGTTTTACCTCAGTTTTTGAGAGCTGTTCACACCTTCTCCTGCCAGTTCAGAAAGAAAAAGGTTCCTTTGAGGCCTCCTACCTCAAGAAAGGCAGGATTTATTAAGCACTTGTCTTCATGCTTTCCTTAGGCCTGGCATTGCTTTGTGTCGCTGTGCTGGTATACACTGTTCTGAGTTGTCCAGTTCCCTCTGTCTGTTGTATGGGAACAGAAAGAGGCATCTAAAACCAATTTCAGGGTTTCTTGCTGTTGTCTTCCCTGGGACAAAAGCTGGGAGCTGTTGTGCTGCACGTTAATAAATGCAAGTCAGAAAAAAGGAGTTTTAAAAACACGGTGGTATGACGTCTTGTCACTGTTTCCAAATCAAATGTCCTTGGATTGCTAATGAAATGGGTGCTTCTGGTTTTTCCTACTTGTTAAGTCTCAGTGATGAGAATTGAGTTCACCCTCCTCGGCACTGTCAGTAATGATGAAACTCTGCACAGGAACTGTGATGGTGCAGGTGCTTGCCTCCCAGCCTTGGGTGGTTTCAGGTGTAATGGTCTCGAAATGGGTAAACAGCCATGGCTGCACCTTCGTGCCAGATTCACGGTGTCGAAAAATAACGTTTTCATTATAAAAGTGGTTTCCTAGCTGCCATGTAGTGCTAGGGATCACACAGAGGTGAAGAGGGTCTTGGTTACACCCGTGAAGGTTTGGCAGCCTCTTGTGACGGTAGTGTCCGTCGAGTTAGGCTGCAGTGCTGAGGTTGGACTGCAGATATAAATTTTTTTACCGGGCTGCCTGGGGTGGCACAATCCCAGGTTTGGTCACAGCCCTACTGCTATAAAGTACTGCATTTGTTTACCTCATATTGGCACAATTTAACCCCCAAAGAGGGGTAGAGGTGCTTCTACTAGTACATCCCAAGTGCTCATGAAGTTCACCGAACCCTCTGCCTGCTCGCTCACCAGCGTTTTAGAAGGGCTGTGCGGCAGCGCTGTGCAACCTCAGCCCTCGTGGCGAGCTCCTCCTTGCAGTGCCCTCCTGGCGAGCTCCTCCTTGCAGTGCCCTCCTGGCGAGCTCCTCCTTGCAGTGCCCTCCTCACCCCTGCTTTGGCCCTTCCCTCACCCCTCCTGCCAGCGAAGCTTATGGGACTGTCCCCTCACAGATGCAGCCGGGTGGCTTAGAGAGCAGGGAGTGCTCCCGGGAAGGTGGGCTGGCTTGGGCTGCCACCCCGGAGCGGAGTTGGCAGCAGGATGGAGCAGAGAACGGTCAGGCCACACTGTCCTGCAGCGCGGTGTGCCTCGGAGCAGCCAATCATGGCGGGGGCCGGGGATTGCAGCCCAGTGTCGGGAGGGCGATGGCTGCCAGTTGGTCCTGTGCAGCTCAGCATAAACAGCACTGGCATCTGCCTGGCACCAGGGAAACCCAAGCCTTTGGAAGTCCCTCTGGCTGCTGCTGCACCCGCCAGTGCAACAAACCAGGTGATAAGGCTGGTGTCACAGAGTGCCCTGGCGTACGAGGCCTCGGGCACAGAAATAACCCGAGGGTGTTGTTCCGATGGCCTCTGTGGCAGAGGGGCGGGAGGGTGTCTCTGTCCCCACGGTCTGCTCCCAGGCCGTGGCTGGCTTTTCCTCCATCTGGGTCGTGGTGGCTGTTTGTGGGTCTGTGGCATTCAAAGGGTTAGCAATGTGACATTTAAAAGCAAGGCAGCACTGCCAAGGGAAGCTTTTTTTTTCTTTTTGGTGGGGTGGTGGGGTGGGCAATGCTGAGGAGGGTGGTGAGCTGCAGCCCGGTGGGAAGAGCCAAGTTGGGACCATACCTTCAGCCTCCTCAGAAATCACCTGAGCTGTGCTCCCTGTCCCTTCAGAAAATGGGATTTCAGTCCTGTGACAGTCTTCCAGGTGTGCGAGGGCTTCTGTACCCGGCTGTCAAGCCTGTGGAATTTTATTACTGTGTGAGACAAGCAATGGAGGAAAAAGAGCAATGCTGATAGAAGTAACAGTGAACAGTCATGTGGTTCCAAAGGTGAGCTGTGCAGGTCACTCACATCCTTCAAACTTCCTAGTATTACAGTTTAATACAGATTGCTATCAAGCCGTGACTTTCTGGGGCCCTTCGTGATTTTTCCAGCTCAATTTTGCAAACTGCATTTGTTTTCCACTTCAGATACTTTAGATATATCCTGTCTTCAGAGAGTAAACTCTTTACTCAATAATAGTCCCTGTGTTGTGAAAATATAAAACAAACGAAAGAAAGCTGTGAAATTTACCAGCAGGTAATTTTCTTCTTTTCCTACTCCTGGTTTAAACTGTGAAGAGCGTTGTACTGTGTAATTTTGAATCCTTTGATGGAGGGCTCTGTTTGTAACAGCAGTGGGTGGTTGACCCCTGTGATTGTTCAGTGCCGGGAGGTGAGACCCAGTTTCAAAAATAGTGAGCTGATGAGCTCTTTGCTAATATCAAGTGCTGAACAAAGAAACAGCACTGGCTTCCATTGATCCCAAAGTGGAAATCTGAGCAAGACTTGAAGCATTGTATTGACCCTCTGAATAATACAGCTGAAGCATCTTTTTTTTTTTTTTTTTAATGGCCACCTGGATTTTCATTTCTTTAAAATGACTTACAATGAGATAATTTCAAAGGGGACGTGTAACTTGCCTTATATTTGTGGGATTTCTGATTGTATTGCATTAGTTAATACAGGAAGACCAAGTGCTTGATCTTGGTGCTACTGACTTCCAAAATATTACCAGTGAGACAGGCAGGAGTGTTCATTAAGGAAACAATGCAACTTTTGTCTCTGAAAGAGACTTAATAAAATAAAGCCATTCTTATATTTAAGGATTTATAATAGTTTGCAAATACAGTTTGGATTAATTTGCCATTTCTTCCTTTATTACTGGTGCCTGTTCTTGTTTGCCACAAGTTTTGTGAGTCTTTTTATAACTGGACTGCTTTCCGTCAATTAAAATCTTTAGAAGGTGCCTTCCTATATCTTTATGTATGACTAGGTTGTTCAGTAATGTGCATTTTATGCTATCATTGAATTTGCTTTATAAGAGGAGATGATATACAGTATTATATTGTATTTTAATGCTGGCAGTGTAAGACAATGTCAGTTTTTAGTAAGTAACTGCCATCATTTTTAAACACAGATTTTTTTCATTGCCTGTGTGGGGCACAGTTACAAAACAGCCAGATCCAAACTTCCTCAACAATTGCTGTGCTTCTAGAGCAGTGTGTTTTGGAGTGGCATGTTTTAGGTGGAAAACTGAATTATGTTTCATGTCACAGAAATTTTTTGTCATTTCCAGTTGGGGAAGGGATGAGGAAACCTGTTCTTAAGTAATTTGCAGGTGTCTAAAGCCAATATAAGATTTTTAGCAATGGTTCTGAGGCCTGTGTCAGGGATAGAGCTGAGGAAGGTAAATTGTGATTTGAGATTTCTTGTGTTTAGCTACTTTGCAGAAGCCTGGACTGTTGACAGAAATTTTAGAGTGAGGTCCTCCATGGCCTTCCCACTCTAGCCCAGTGCCATGGCCTGTGCAGGTGGGCAGGAGAGTCTGCTTGGACCCTTCATCTGAAAACTAGGGTTCCCTCTGTGAGCACCTGCACCCTGAGCTGGGCGTGCTCTTGGGACCGTGCTATTTGATGTGTTTTTCCAAAACGTAACATGTTCAGGGATAGTAGAAATGCATAATTGATTAGTTAATAAACTTAAAAAGTAAAAAGTAATAAATTAATTAAAGGCCTAGTCTTTCAGACTGGGCTAAGCTTTCTGTCAGTTGTGCTCCAGGGGTCAAACCGGAGCTTCTTTGACAAGGAGAGAATTTTGTATTTGGTATTTCCTGCATTTTGTTGTCATGACCCTACTGCTATTTGCATTTAGAAATATTCTTCCAATTGTGTTGCATGGTCTAATCTGAAATCAGAAGCAGCGTATTGGAAAGCCCATGAAGGTCCAAGGGTTTTTCTTTTATTGGCTAAGTTTGGGATCAAAATATTGGGAACGTTTTTAAGCCCTTTGATGCAAGGCCCCAGTCCAGAAGAGCATTTAGGCTAACACGCTTAGCTTTTAAATGCAGTTGATTAAATGTGAAAGAAAATGCCATAGTATGTTGTTGGTTGAAGACTAAATTTATATATTTCTGAGAAGCTGACACATTCCGTTTGTGCTAAGGAAAGTGGTGTAAAGTCTCTCTTCAGTATGACTGAAGATTTTTAAGAAGTTCTGTTAGCCCTCTCTGACTTGGGTCTGCATTTATCCTGCTAGCACAGGTGACTTGGCTTCTGTTAGTGTAGGCAGTTTTTCTGTGAAAATCTGAGAATATGGTTACAGTGGATGTGTTTGAATTAATTACTATGAAATAAACACAGAAATTCTGCTGTGACCTGTAATTATATGCTGTCTTTAAAAGCGGAAAATAGAGAAACTTTTCAATGCTATTGCATCTGTAGTCTGCCTGCAAAGGCGGTTTGGGATTAACTGGTAGTTGCCTTATTATTGGTCATGGTGAACTTGTGAACAACAATGGAAGCATTCAAATGAAATTATTTGCACAATATTTTTGTAAGTCTTTTTGAAATGTAGTGATGAAAATTTTCTTGCGAATTCAGTTACTTATAATGCAATATTTCCACAGATGTGCAGACTCCTGAACACTTGGGCAAAGGAGTGGCTAAGAAGGACTGGAAAAGCAAAGGATGCTGTTAGTAACAGATATACTGATGTACTGTAGTAATGGAGGTGAGAGGAGCCATTGCATGCCTGTGTTACAAAGCCAGGCACTTGACCTCTGACAGGGTAGTCTGAACACAAGAAAATTCTGGAAGACCTGTGAGTTTCTTGACAACCTCACATTGGGTTCATAGTTTGTTACACATGACCCTGGAGTTTCACAATGCACTTCTACCTGACGTGGATCCAAGTGGTGTTCTTTGTTACAGTCAGTTGTTACGTTACTTCATACCATAAGCATGCATGTAATGGATGCTCAACCAGAAAATTCCTCTTCTGAAAAGCTTGTGCAACACAACCTGTTAAGTTGGAAATCTCTTTAATGCTGGCAGTAATTTACCAATAGCCGAGGGATGCAGAAGTAACTGCTGAAGTCCTGATCTTCATTTAAGAATTATTATGCATAAAATGATGATACCTGCAAGTCCACCTTAGCTTTTGTAGCTCAGGAGGAGTTTCCAGGGGTAAGGGGTCAAGAGATACCAATGTGCTTATAGGCTGAGCTCTTGTGAAATAGTCTGGAGTGTTAGCTTATAAGAACCTTGGCTGCATTTCAGGTATCTAATGTTCTTGCAGGTGGCTTGCACTGTGTGTAGTTAATTTTTAAAAGGGTTTAATATGCTTCAGGACACTGCGCTGAACACAGAGCCTGGATTCTTGCAGTGGCTGTAATAAGGGGACGTTCTTTCCCTCCCCAAATTGTGTATTTGAATAAGGATTGGTCATGTGCTGCACTACACTGACTTCTCACAGTTATGTTTTCACCTGAAAATTGTGTCTCCCTCCTTCCCAGGGAGTGAAAATCACTTTTGGATCTTTTGGGTATTTCTAACTCTTGTAGTCAGCAGTAAAGGTTCTTTACAGGTGTTGTATAGGTATACTGCAGTCCTGACGCAAATCCAAATTAAGATCTTTAGGAAAATGCAAATTCTTGAGAAGTGATGTAGAAAAGGGGGTGTGTGTAGTTAATTTACTACACACACAGCATGAGCAGAGCTGAGGTATGGTGCTTGGCAGCATTTTCCAGCTCTTGAAGTAGTGTTTTGCCTAAAACACAAGATAGAAATTATTGTTCTCTTTTATTGGTACGAATTTGTTGCAGTTTCAGTGAGCGATTTATAACTTGATTGTTTGGACTAATTTCCAGCACCTCTGTGCTTTACCTAAATGGACTAACCTGTTACTTATACTGGCTAGTCATTATATGATTTCTCATTATCTACCTACTGTTCGGATCCACAATGTGTTATGAAAGGCAGTTGCTGCTGTTTTGCCCAATAAATGGTTATATTTCAATAACAGATGAAATTATTCTGACACAGAGATGTGTGCCCTTTTATTTTCCTTTTGCAGGGAATTGAAGACTGTCTGGAGCAGCATGCTGTTTCATTAGAAAGTGTGTGTATCTGTGCCTTTCACCCTAAACGGGACAGAAGTACAGCTAATGGTACTAAAAATTTGTTGGGTACTATTCTCAGTGTAACCTAGTTTTCCTGAGTTTGGTACTCAACCAATGAACAGTGCTCATTGTCTCGTCTTGAAGGGGCTGAATGTTTCTTGCAGATCTTGGTTTAGTAAAGCTAATTCCAGAGTAGGACAAATGCACAATAGCCCCTACTTATCAGTGTTTAATTGGTGCAGTGCATCTAAAGGCTTTGACTCTAGCCAGTCCTTTACCAGGGGGTGGTGTGGGCTGGGACAGAGGAAAGCAGCAGCAAAGATTGAAGTATTCATCTGTTTGAGCTGAATGGGTGGGTGATGAAATCAGTGTGGGCACCAGTGCAGCGGGTGATCACAAGGCTACTTCACCGTGTCCTCTGAGACTGGTGAGCCAAGTGCTGCGTACCTGCTTGGTGACCCCGGCAGGACAGTGTCACAGTCACTTGCTTGGCTGATAGTACCCCCAGAATTTGGAGGACAGACTACCTCTGTGCTAGACTGGGTTTTTAGGTTTTGTCTGCCCTCACTCTCCATCAGCAAGGATTTGAAAGAAATGAGCGGTGCGGGTGTTTCTCTAAATTTTATGCTCTGATTTATTTCTTTACTTCTGCAAACCTCAGTTTTTGAACATTACTTACGTTTAACCAAATTTGACCTGACAGTGTCCCTTTAATACCATATTATGCAAGGATCTCAGACATTAAAGATATTGGAGAAGTGATTAAAAGCAATTTTCTAAAAACTACTCATGTGCCTTAAATTTCAGAGCCAAACTCTTGCCACTCCATTGACTAAATCAGCCTAGAAATCTCCAAAGCCTCTTCTGTGGCAGAGAACTATAAGCAGCAATCCTAATCCTCAGACTGGCGAGAAATGAGAAGGCAAAACTCCCAAACAAAGGTCTCAGGACTTTCTCGAAGGAAAGTTGCAATATGAACTTGGCTTCAGGTCTTCTGTGAATAGAAACCGAAGTTTGCCAGTCAGAAAGAACATGTAGGTGTATTTTTGTGTCCTGTAGGATTTGGTTGTACAAAGGGTATGGGGCGATGCTGGCTGAGGTGTTGGTACGTCACTGTAGTAGCAGAGGAAATTTTAATTTGCTGTTGAAGTTTAATTAAATGACAACAATTTTGAAATGTTAGCCAGTTTGAAACATTAGAGTTTTATGAAAGGAGATATACATGTTACAGAGGTCTTTTACAAAGCTAGGAACCCAGAGCAAACAAATGGCAGTTCATAAGTCTCTTTTCATGTTTACTTGCCCAGCCGTGGAGTCTTGGATGACTCTAAAAAGCACAAAGGTTTAAAAGCCTTTTCTTGATTAAACATTTAGTTTAGAAACCTGAGTAAAGCTTTAGATTAAGAAATGAATGCTATTGATACGGTGTAAATTTTACATGCTAAGTAAAGGTTTGACCTTGTATAAAATTAAGAATAATGGTAAATGTGTTACATCACACAGTGTTTTCTTTTTGTGCTTCACAGGATGAAATACAGTTATACAGTCTTTTATTTTTTCCTATGGTTGATTTGGATGTCAAAATTAGCAGTTCATGTTCAGGAACTTCATTAAAGGAAAAAATGGTGGACTTCGCAGACGGTGTTTTTAGCTATATTCACTTGTTTATCATTTGAGATGAAAATAAATGTGAAAGTTACAGGCTTCATCGGGATCATGTGCAGATGATATGCTATCTAAGTACTGCTTTTTTAAATATAAAAATTACAGGAGGCAAGGATGTGAAAGAGTGCAGCATAGGCAACACTCTGATAAACTGTTTATGTAAATAAGCAAAGATTAATATTGAAATACCTGCATAGGAAGATATTATGTTTTGTTGCAGAGCAGGGGGAAAACTCCCACCATTGTATCAATTGCACCTTGAAATGTTATTTTCAGTGCTATTTACCGAGGATCCCGAAGTGGAGTTAACTGATACGAGTGTTGTGCTAGGGGCGTCTCTGTGCCACTGGGTGAGGAGCATCCTTGGTGCTTCGAGATTCGCAAGTCAAATAACTTCTGTAGTGATCTTGTTCATCTGAAATAAATGGGAATTTTGTCAATGACTTCTATAGTAGTGAGGTTAGAATTGTGGCACATAATATGCAGCTATAGGGTGGATTTTTTTTACATTGGCTTTGTTGAACCTTGAGCCCAATCCATTGTGACTAGAATGGCCTGATCATCTGTTGTGTTTGTTAGTCGCTGCCCTCACTGCCTCAGTTGCAGAAGAACACAGATCCTTTTGGACCAAACTGAAAAAGGATACACAAAACATCCAAATTTTAAGCACTGATATTTTTGTCTTAACACCCAACTGCCCGCCAAAATCTAAAAGAAGAGAATTTCTAAAAACAAGTTATGTTTTTAGGAGACAACTTAGATGTTCAAAAAGCTGGTAGTGGAGAAGAAGCCTTTTCATCTCCCGTATTAGATGTTGTAACTTCAACTTCCACAGTGTATTGCCATCACCGACATCTATAAGTTATATTTTGGTTTGAAATAACCACACCAAACAGCTGTTGTGTACCAGATAACCTCTCCTCTCTTTGAAATTACTGGTTTGTGTTTTATTTAATATCGTGACTTCATGATGAGGATCATTGAGCTTTGAAGATAAAAACTTCTTTGACAGCCCTTTTCAAGTGTATTCACATATAGATTAGCTGGCACATACAGATCAGCTGGCAGCACGTTTTGCTGCTTGTGCCTAGGCTGATGCAATGCTTCTCTGTTACACTGGGCTGTATATGTCCAATGCTGGCCTTCACACCTGGAAAGATACACAGGTAACGCTCAATTTCCAGAATATGTTATGCTGGAGGTAAAGTAGCTCAAGGGAAACTATCTGAGACTGTGCCAAGAGCTTGCTCAAAGTTACTGTGAACTACTACTGCTCTTACTAAATTAAAGTGACAGTAGTTGGATGTCATTCTCTCACAAGGCTAAGCATGTTGCCTCAGCAAATGCAAATGCTTTAAGGCTTGTCAGCTTTGCCATTCTGTCACACCCTTTCCTGTTAATGAAAATTTTAGTAAAGTTCATTCTTATCCAAGGTGTCCCATAACATAAAAAGATTTTTTGTTCCCTAGTTCTGACTGAAAAACGGTTACCACAAATAGTAATGGATTTCAGAAAAATCAGAATTACAGGGTATTGTAATATTAGAAACATTTTACTGTTTTGCTTGGTAGTTAAAAAAAACCAGAATAAATTGTTTTAGGAAGCATGAGACAACACTGATTACAAAAGAATGCTACTGAAAGGTTTTTGAGAGCAGTGTGTGCCTGCCCTCAGGTAATGAAGTTTGCTTCACTGTTCCCATGGTTCTTCTCTGGATTTAATTTTTGCCCTTTGTTTTCAGTCAGTCTTTTTCTAAGGTAGTTTATTTTCTTGTGTGCCCGTGCTCTGTCCAGCCCTGAGGATCTTCCATGCTGTTCCTCCTTCATTCTGAGCTGAACCAGACACAATTCAATTAGTTGCTCCTGGAAGAATACCCATGCACACCAGTACCAGTGAACTGCTTTTTAATGATCTCTTTCTGTTTTGTTGGTTGGGGCATGTTTCAGAGTACATTAAAACCAAAGGTAGTACTCTTGTTAGTAGTGGTGAAAGCTGGGTCCCCACCTGCAGACAAGCTGATAGTTCACTCAGGTAGCTCTTGGCCCTTCATAGCTGTGTTACTAGCTGGGAGATTACATGGGGGTATATAGGAAAATGAACGTGAAGTAAAAAAAAAAAAAAAAACCCTCAAATGGGACTGCTTTATTAAGATCATAATTCCACTCAAGAGATAAAAGAGAGGAATTCTCTTTTATAAGAATTATTGTTGAACTCAATCCATAAAATGTTCCCAGCAGTACTCTTAATAAGTTGAATTACGGGCATTCTCATTAATTGAATTATTTTCCAATTCATTGTATGAAGGACTCGTTTTACAAATGTAAGGAGACAAGTACTTATCATAAGTATATTTACAGGGTAGACAATCACAGAGGAATAATTGTTTTTAAACATGAGAAGTGAATAATGAGTTAATGTTTATTATCTAACTACTGTTTGCCCTGTATGCCTTATCATAAACCAGAGGACACTACTGTGACCTGTCCTGGAGAGCTTGCTGTCTATTTATAAGGTAGTCAACAGATAGACAGTGAGATGCACATGAGCACCAATGAGACAATAACGGTCAATATAATTGTATTCACTTTTTATGATAAAGGATCTGTTCATTGCATGTTTTATTGCGGGGGTAGTTCCCTTTAATGACAAAACAAACAAAAAAATTCTTTGCTTCCAGTGTCAGAGATTTCAAAGTTCAGCATCCCAAAACTATTATGTCTTTTGGCGAATTTGATCCTGATAGATCTGAATAGAAAGAGGTTCAAAGACTCCCAGTAAGATTCTTTGAAAATCTGTGTACTACACTGACGGTTCAGTTTACTCAGCTGCAGCAGGCTTCGCTGAGACAGTTTTCACACTGTGTCAGGAGGCCAGTGGGAAAAACACACCTGACATATACTGTAAGTGCTAGGTCTAGTCTTTGGTCCCTACTTTTGCATTTCACTGTAGTCCTAGTTCAGCAAACATATAACCAGGATAAATCTATTCTTAACTCTGTTAAGAATAGTAAAAGAAGGAATCAACTATCTCTTTCCGGTAAAAAGAAAATCTTGCCATTTTCACACTTACAACTCCAGCAAGATTACCATTTGCTAGTGTTCTGTCAGAAGGAAGGTGCAGTCCTTTAAGCAGTTCTGATTCATCCTTACCACTTCTTCTATTGTAAATGTGTTTGACAGATCCTCTGAATAATTTTCATTTTTATTAGTGAGAGATGGGAATCAATCTCAGTATTGATCTTTCTGTGGAGCTGTGTAAATCTTGGGGTTGAAGGGCTAGGACTGTTCAGAGCTGTAGCTTCAGCTTATAGTGTTTGGTTTCATCTAACATTGTCATGGGAATCATTATGAGTTGTGTGTTATGTGTATACAGCCATGTAGACGTTATAGTGCAATTTTTGGTGTTCTAAGTTCAGGAATACAATTACATTTGAAATGTCTTTTCAGTCCCCCAAGTCTTGGATTGAAGAGGTCTTCAGTAAAAGAGAATGTGTGCACATCGTTCCCAGTTCAAAAGATCCTCACAGGTAAAACAGTGAATTTCACTTTCTTTCACATTTAGAAAGAATCAGAATAATTTTTTATGGGCATTGTGTGTAGCTTGCGTGAAGTTTTTTGCAGTTTTGCAGAGCCCTGGTTGGTGATTGCTGGTGTTAATGAGTTTTCATAGACACTGTCACCAGTATGTTTTAAATGAGGCTGTTTGAATTAGAATTGGCAACAACTGACCTTCGTAGGCTTCTTAGAAGTGTTACTCCTAGTCCAATAACCAAAACTGTGGCATGGCATCCAACTGAGAATTTGAATTACATGGAGTTACTGCTGCACAGGAATTCTTAATCCTGTACCACCATTTCCTCAGAATAATTCCTGGTGCTGATCACAGGCTTCTGAGATAGAGGTTTCTGCTCAGGCTGGCATAGAGTGTGAAAAGAGCAAGGAAGAGATCAAATCCTTAACCTGTGTTTTAGGACCTGATTTCTCAATACAAACATAATTTGGCATTCCACATTTTGTCTATTGGATGGTGTTGCCTAAACAAACTCGATGAGATCACGAATTATGTAAACTTGTAATTTTGATCATATTGTTTTGAACACATGGATAGTGTAGAGTAGATAACTCATCTGTGAAACACAGATTTGATGTACGATCTGAGATGTAAAATGCCAAAGAAATCACTGAAGATGCTCTGAAGTTACATCTTCCAGGGGTGAACGCAGAAGAACACAGCCTTCAATGCTGTCGATGAGAATTTTTTGACAGATGTACTGATACCTCATGAATACCATTACAGATGTTTTCTTTTACACAAGCATGTATTAATTATTCGTATTTTATCACAGATGTCCTGCAGGATGCCAAGTGTGCCAGAATTTAATCAGGTAAGTGTGCATAACTACATATCTATGATTTTTATAATGACCTGAAGTTAGTGATAGGCATTCCTAGTCAAGAAAGTAATGACAGCAAAAATATCCTTCCTCTTATATTGTCAGAGCAGCAAACTGTGGCAAATGTTTAGCATAAATCTGGGTAAAAGAAATTGTATGATAACCTTTAATTCACTTGCAATAGAAAATTTTATCCAAATAACCTTGTGTGGATGAATTTGTCTTAATCTGCTCCCAAGGAATAAAAGACAGAAATGTGCCTTTAAATGGGAGACGATTCCAGCAATATCCTGGGTGGTATAAAGGAGACTAAGACGAAAGCAGTGGAGAACAGTAAGAATTACAGAAAGAGGAAGAATGAACTAAAGAGAGAAGAACGTGGAGTAAGCGAAAGTCGCTCTCAGTCGCTGAGGGGAGCAGCTCCAGTGCTGGCAGCTCCAGTGCCAGCACAATCCATAGCAGAGTGCTCCGTCATTTGTTTTGTGTTAAAGGCCTCTGAAGGCTGAAGCAACAGAGAACAATGGGTTTCTGATAGCTAATGACTAGTAAACTGATGCTAACTAGTCCTGGCACCTGCATGAGCATGATTACTTGTTTTTTCATAGTTTCACATTTTATTTTGCTTTTAAGATCTATGTGAAATGAGTCACATTTTCCAAAAAGCAAATAAATTGCTCCTTGAAATCAGATTGCTGTAGAAGGCCAGTAAAAAGAAAGGTGCTGGCCTTGTAAGTAATGCAAATAATCTCTGTGGCTTCTGTTCAGAAGAGTCAACTCCCTCTGAAGGAATGGTGGCATGTATGTTTTGCTTTAGAGCTGAAGAATAGAGATTCAAAGGTTTTTGCAGGTGTTCCAGAAGTCGAAATGCAGGGAGCATTTTAATACTTCCTGCTAAACTGCAGATACCCAAGTGGGTAGTTAACTTGTACTTCAAATAACAGTGATTAAATCCTGTCTAAATTGAGACTGCAGCAGTTCTGCAGTCCTCCCCCTTTCCCCCACAGACTGACCACGTTGCTGTTTGGTCTGGGAAGCTCATTAGTATGAAAATTACCCCCTGGGGTGGGAACAGGGTGGTGGTGGGTGGAAAACCAGACCAGGATGAGCTTTCCACCAAATTAGCCTCATAGTCATACACAATTTAGATGCGTTAATGTGAATACTACATTGGGAGAGGGAGGAAGAGAAACTGGAAACGTGCACCTGCAGAGTGAGTTTGTTTTTTTCTTTCAATTTTCTCTGTCTCCAAGACATCCTGTACCTTTGTGGGTTTTTTTATCTTGTAATTGTTTCTTTCACTTTTTGTTGAGCATTTTCATGCTGTTTAAATTAACGTGAATCCTCTTTGTCAGTCTGTCTGTACATGCAGAATGTGTATGGGTGTCTGATGTTAGTTTCTCAGCCATCTTGCAAGTACAAGATTCACTGGTACAGGATACAATGTATCTTGCAAGTACATTTTCCCAAACAATAGTTGTTCTTGTCTTCTTGTGCATCTTAAGCTATACACAGGCTTTTATTCTATGAGAATTTTTCTGTTCCCAACAAGGGGAAATAATTTCCACAAGTGATATAACTGTGTTTATTAGATGAGCAATGCAACAGGTTTTGGGCCTCCTAGATCTGTAATTTTCCTCAACAGCCCAAAACTCATGTGAATGTACTTGATGCCTACTATAATTTGATCTAATATTGTAAGCAAATGAAATCTGTTAACGATTTCTTACTTCCAGAGAACTTTCAGCATTTGCGAACAGTTATGATGGGTTGTGCAACCATTTGCTAATACTAATTAGAATAGCTCTATTTAGTTGCTAAACAAATTTGATTAACTCGCTAACATCTTTGTGTGTGCTTCTCTGGTGCTTTGAAATGGCCTCTGTCTACTCTTCAGTGCAGCGCTCACAAACACATCCCAGCCAGCACCAAGACCGATCTCACTGCATGGATATTTGGGAATGTGGTGCCAAACTTCTGCACCCTTATGCATCTGAGTTGTTCTCACAAATTGCCTCTATATCTGACCTTTTAGGCATATTTTTTGGATGCAGTCTGTAAAGTACTGCCTGCCTGGGCACTGCATTTTTTAAGCTGGCTACTGCAATGACTTTTACTTCAGTCTTGACCCTCCAGGTTTCCCCTAGTTGCTCAAAGGATGACTTTTCCTGGAGTCTGCTTTTGTGTTACCGACTTTGCTCCCTGCTTTGCTAGTAGCTTAGCGAGCCTTTAGGGCAAAGAAACTAAAGTCATTGCAAAGACAATTTGAATGAATGCATATGATATAGGATCACGGGATAACTCAGGCTTGCAAGGACCTGGGGAGGTCTCCAGTCCCAGCCCCTACCCAGAGCAAGCTCAGTCAGCGGTTCAGACAGGTCTGCTCAGGACTTCACCCAGTCAGTGAGTGAAACTCCCAAGGCTGGAGAGAGCCCGCCATCCCCAGTCCCTGGCTGCACTGCTGTGCTGTTCTCCTGGGGAAAAGGCTTCTCTTTATCTCTAGCCCCAGCCTCCTGTGTTTCAGTGGTGCTGCTTCCCCTTGCCTTTCTGCCATGCACCATTGTGCAGAGCCTGGCTGCATCTTCTCCATCCCCTCCTGACGGTGCAAGAGATGCAGTTGGATGCTCCCAAAACCATCCTTCCTCCCAGGTGAACCATCCCCTGTGCTGAAGCTTCTTGGAGTGCAAGAGTTCAAGCCCCACCATCTGTCACCAGGGTGGTCACTCTCCCCTGAAGTTCCTCTGGTTTTCTGGTATGTCTTCTGTGTTGGGAACCCAAACTGGAGGTGGTATCCGGACAGGATCTGACAAGTACCAAGGAGAGGGAACAGTCCCTGCCCTCCCCTGGCTGTTGGTCCATGTCCTACTCACACCACCACAGGTACTGCTTGCCCTTGTTGTTGCCTGAGCACACAGGTGGTGCCAGCTCTGCTCGCTGCCCACCAGCACCCAGGGCTGTGTCCCAGAGCTGCTCCCTCCCCAGGGCTGCTCGTGCCTTCCATCTCTTCATCTGGGTTTCTAGTGGAGATTCTGAACAGGACAGGAGACCCTGTGGGACACTGCTCGATACTGGCCTCCAGGCAGCATCTGACCCAGCAGCCACCACCTTGTGACCCCAACACCCAACCAGATCCTCACCCACCAACATGTACTCCCTCCCAGACTGCATCGTCACAGTCCCAAGAACATTGGGGAAACAATGCTGAAAGCCTGGCTAGAGCAGAAGCAGGTGTCATCCGCTGTTCTTCCCTTGTCCCCACGATTTTGTCACGGAAGGCAGGGATGGGTCAGGCATGGGTTGCCCTGAATGAATCCTTGCTGACTGCTTACTGTCACTGTCTTTTCCCTGCTGTGCCCAGGCATGGGCTTTAGGAGGAATCAAGAAGTGAGTCCTGGGACTGACAGGAGACAGGCTGGCCTGCAGTTTCTCGGATTCGCTTTTGTGCTTTTTTGAAGGCAGGAATGGCATTTGCCTTTCTCCAGTTATTGGGGACCTCTGTGATCTCCATAACCTCTGAGAGCTGATGGAGAGCAGTTGCACAAGAACATCAGCCACCTCTCTCAGCACCTTGGGGTACAGTCTGACAGGTCCCTGGGATGTGTGTGGGTTGAGTGCTCCAAAGCAATCCTGACTCAACCATCATCCCTGGCTGGTAGCTCCTCTTCTCCTTGGGCCCTCTTACTATTCACACGGCGCAAAACTTTGCAAACAAAAAACCCAAACAGCTGTATGTAATGTTCTGCTTTGGTTTCCTCAACCTTCCTGAGAGGCTCTTAGTCTTGGCTTTTGATCTCCCAGGTAGGTCAGGAGTCCTTAGCACTTTGTCTGTTCCTGTTATAGCGAACGTACCAACTTGGAGCAGAGTATGACTTATTTGGGAAAGACCAGTCCTTTTGAGTTCATACCTCTTGAAATGGTAATCTCTGAGGTAAAAGCAGCTACATGTACCCTGCACACCTGTGTATTAGGTCTATGTGCAGTTCCTCCACTGCCTGCTTAGCATAACTGAGCTGTTCTGTGTGCAGCTCACCTCTGGCTGCATTTATTGGTAAACGTTAAGTAGATATTGCAAATCATGTTAATTACTAAAGTAGTTCAATGTTCATTGGACTTCTCAGTTTCAAGGTTACTTCACTGATTTGTCTTGTCAGATGGTTAGATCCTTTCCACAGGATCTCTGCTTTGAAAAGGCGGGTGATTCTGGCTCTTGCTGCTCTAGAAGGGGCTACTAATGTGATCCTGTACGGAACAATAATGTACAACATAGGTCATCATTCTGTGCACATATTTTGATGATGGTCTGAAACTAACTCAGATTTTAGAAAATGTAACCCAGTGATGATGAGCCTGATTTCTCTTTGATGCGCTGGTATTTGCTGAGTCAGGCTCAGGCTGTGTAATGTGTAATCTAAGGGAGTAATATAAGGTAACAGTATTTAGTTGGAACTGCTATTGGTTCTCTGTCTTTTGGAATGACTTCTGGATGAAAGGCCTTGTTATCATGGACAGATTTGATTAAAATCCGCATCTCTTTTGCTGTCTGCTTTGCAGCCATTGCTCTAAAAGACTTTTAATTTAGATCTGTCTCTATAGCGACTCTGAGTGTGGATTCTGAGTCCATGTTATTTGATGTCCATATTATACACTGTCAGCAATGATCTTCTGTCTGTGTTGATCCCTCACAGTCTTCTGAAATAGTCATTTAATTGTCTATCTGTAAGTGACTGGCTTATTCTCCAATTTCCAACTTGGATACTTTTTGTTTAGTTCACGAGGCTTGGCCTGCTTGTCTTGGATTGCCTGTGAGAAGGCAAAATTACAACAGGTTTTGCTTTTGAGGTCATCAAAATGTGGCCCCTAGATCAACAGGGTTTTTTTCAGCAGCTCATGTGCACCCTCTGCTAACCCCTCATTTTTTTTTCCTGACACTACCATAGTGCAAGTGGTTGTGGAGTCATGCAATGAGACAGACTGAGCAATAATTGTGGTAAGAGTAATTCAGCAATAAAAACTCCTATGTGAGGCTTTTTTTGCCTTTGCAGTAGATCATTTCCTCTTCATTTTTCGAGGATTCTGTTTTAAGCATATGCTTGAATTCTTTCTGGCAAGTCCCTGGATTTCTGTGGTAATCCACTATTTGTCTCAGTGAGGGAAAACGTGTAGGTGGTCTAATCCATTAGATTAGCATGTCCGTTAGCTTGACAAAAACTTGGGCATTTTCAGTAGTCCCTATTGCCTTCTGACTTATAGCTCACCATCATCATACATGTGACAATAGAGTCTTTTCTGCAGTGCTAGGCTTCTATAATGCTTTAATTCCCCACTGAATAAGATTGTTTAATTGAGCTTTTAATTTCCCAAGAGTGCGAGGAACCTCCTTCTCCAGTCTACTTTTGCAGAGCATTGAATCAATCAAAGGTAATTTGCCTGTGTTGAAATATTGGAGTGCAAACATAATTTCATGGTTTCTGGGTATCAAAAAGTGCCTTTCTAAAGCAGTTCATTTCCTTTAGTTTGCTTAGGGTTGTTTTGGGGTTTGGTTGTGTGTGATTGATTGTTTGTTAATTTTAATCTATTTATATTTCACCAGTTAGTTCTCACTGATCTCCACAGAAAACACTTTCTGAAAGCATCTCTTCAGGGTTTTGCAGATGTTTACCTCTAACCTGCCCCTAGATCCACCAGAAATACATCTGAGTCCCAAGGCAGTCATTGGGTTTGGGTTGTTGAAGGCTGTTTTGCATCTTAAAAGACTAAAAGGGAGGAATTTATCTCCATTGCCCAGGGTATATTAACTTCTGAAATGTCTAAAAGAGAACCGGACTGTCAGATGTCACTATCAATTGCTTTGAAATTAATCCTGTAGAGGAGACTGGAGCCTGTCGAAGCCTGCATGACAGTAATTCTGATTGAATTTGGAATCTGGGTTTTTCATCCAGTTGCAAGCCTTTAACGCTAACTGGGCTTCTGCTAAATTTCCCTTAATACAGTGCTTCAATCAATTCATTTTGTATATTCGCTTTGCTGGCATCCAAGGGTTAGTACAAAGGTCATCCTTAAGTTCTCTCTAGGCTGAGGGTTGCTTCTCTCATCCTAATTAATGATGGTAACTCGTAGACCTTTCTTCAGTACCTAGAATAACCTGTGGTAATAACCATAGCAAACCTTACTGTACCTTAGTACTCCCCAGAATTGTTACGTAGGAGACCAGTAAATCTGAGCTGCGTTGCTCAGATCAGAATTGCTATACGGGACTCTCAGACTGTTACAGAATCACACAGCATCACAGCATGGTTTGGGTTGGAAGGGACCTTTGAAGATTATCTAGTCCACCCCTCAAGTGCTATTAGTGTTCCTCAGGCAGAGGATGGATTCTGTCTCAGACAAAACATTTATTCAATGTCATTTTGCTATTGTTGAGACTTTTTCAGCTGAGTTAATTTTTATTATATTCCGTTTCAGAAAGCTACAATACCTTTCTTTGGAGAAAACCTGTTTGGGCTATTCTAATGAAGATCCTAGAGCTGAATGCAAATGTGTTTGATATAAAATAATTTATTTATTTTTAATCTGAGATGTTGCTGTGGACGGCTGATTGGAGATCACCCAGGAGTAGACTGTAGCTGGCCTGTTTATCAGGCTGCCCCACAGACAGATGGTGGAGAATGGTCTGTGCAAAAACACACAAAGATGAGTCCAACAGATGCGTTTGGTACAATCAGTTTTCAAGATGGAGATCACACTTACCATGCCAAGGTAATAGATGCTGGGTTTGTATGTCTGTCTTCATTTTATAATTTCAGCATAAGAAAGGCAAAAAGTGGTTTTGAGTGAATATCAGATTGTTTGTGTTGAGGACAAAGGCATCTAAAAGTAAGTCAGGTTAGGGTGTGCGTACAATATTTTTATGTGATTTTATGTGATTAAACATAGACTGTCTTGCTCTCTGTACTGCTCACTGATGTGTTTTTGTGCTCTCATGTTAGCATTGGTGTGAAGTTCTAATCCTGCACAAAACCTTTAAGGCATTAATGCTGAGGACTTTGTAAGATGTTGCAGTTTCTTCTTTGGGGTATTTAAAGATATTTATTTTACTCATTACTATTTCTTCCAGTATATTAGACTCTCTTATGATAGCAATTTGGATCAGCTGTTGCACCTGATGGTTAAAGAATGGCAGATGGAGTTGCCAAAGCTAGTGATTTCTGTTCATGGAGGCATTCAAAATTTCAAGCTTCCTTCAAAGGTCAAGCAGATTTTCAGCAAAGGATTGGTGAAAGCTGCTGAGACTACAGGAGCATGGATAATTACAGAAGGCATCAACAGCGGTAGTGTAATTATTTTTCTTTGTTTCAGTCTTCTTCTGGTGTTCTTTCTCTGCATACAAGCATATACATTTAGGGGAAATATAATGCATTTCTTTCATAATTTGTAATATGATGAAGCTTTTTTTAAGGAACCATGCCTAATTCAAAGAGTTCCTCTGCTATTGATAGGCATTCTGAGTCCTTTTAATGTTTTTTTTTAATTAAGGAGCCGAGTATTCTGCATGTAATAAGAAACACTGATAGTAGGTAAACAGAACTTATTTGCAGTCAATTTTATCTGCTTCATTAAAATATTTAGGTTTTGGGGACTGTGATTAATGTTTTGAAACAGTTTTTCAAGTCTAAATTTATTCTGTTTTATAATTTAGAAAGTTTTGAATTAGGATAATCCATTAATTAGACTATTAGTATTTGAAACTCCCTGTAGACTACTTTCAAAACCTGAGGGGATCAGTAAGCCACAGAACTGAAACAGTTTTACTTCTTTAGCTTTTATTCAATCTGTTGACTTTACAGGAGAACAGTCCTGGGCATTTATGTAAATAATAAAGTTTTATGGAGATGAAAAGCACCATTAGCAATATATATGAGTATTATTAATTAGAAATATGTGTTGAGTTTGAAGCATTGGTGCAATATATCTGAACCTTACAATTCCTGCAGTGCACGTCAAATATACAGATTGGGTGGGATGGTTTCTTTCTGGTTAAAACATAACCATAGAATAAATTAAATGATGGCAAACCCTAGCATTGGTGTCTCCAAACTTAGAATAAAAATGACGATTTAATTATCTGTTTAGGAGTGTCCAGGCATGTGGGGGATGCACTGAAAGGCTGTGCCTCACCACACCTGAGAAAGATCTGTGCTGTTGGAATTCCTCCATGGGGTATCATTGAGAACCAGAGGGATCTCATTGGAAAAGATGTGAGTTGGACACATTTTAGTAAGAAAACCCTTCATATTCAGGGGATGTTACAGCTTTCTTGCATACTTTATTTTCTCCTTGCTTCATTTCACTGGTTTGATAATTTTTCTCAGTAATAGAGGCTTAGGTTTTGCTCAGCAGTAAAATTCTGTGACATTTTGAGGCACTGTATTTTGCTTTTTGTATATAAATAAATAGTTCTAAAATATTTCTTTTCTTACAGGAAGTTGTCATTCCTTTTTGAAATTTTGTAATTTATAAATAGGCAATTGCAAATGATGTATTTCTATATTCACGTGATTCAGGAGGAGCAATCAGGTTACTGGTATACACAAGTAGGCTATTAATATGTGTGATTTTTTTTCATAAACTAGAACTTCATGTGAGTGCCAATGTGAGGGCACAATCTACATAACTGTCTAAAAACACTTGACAAGTAAGGTGAAGTTATCCCTGATAAATAATAGCTCACATGTTTTTAATGGGAATATACCCAGGAAAAACATGCCATTGTGCTTAAACTGTTGCAAAGAAAGGCAGGCTGTGACTCTAAGGACTGCAAGCCGAATCAGAATTTATTTCTATTGTATTAATTGTGGGTTTGTTGCTGTTAAGAATCAAATGAAAACACGTGTTTGAGCAGAGCAGGAAAAACGTGATGGAGGCTTTCAGAAGATGACAATACGATGAAGAAATACATACAAGCGAGGCAACATGTATGGTATTATTTCATTGATTTCTTTGAAGACTTTTTTGTTTTGGTTTTCTTAGGTAGTTTGCCTGTACCAGACTCTTGGTAATCCACTCAGCAAGCTAAGTACCCTCAACAGCATGCATTCTCATTTTCTAATGGCAGATGATGGGACAGTAGGCAAGTACGGGAATGAAATGATGCTTAGGAGGAATTTGGAGAAGTACATATCACTTCAAAAAATACACACAAGTGAGTACTGCTGTGGGCAGTTTTATGACAAAAAACCCTATCCTAAAGTTCGGAGGTACTTGGCATTTCCTGTTACATACTGTATATCTTCATTTGCCATAGATTTCACTGAGGTTGAAAGTTATTAACTGCGCATGTTTTGAACTCTGAATATCAGGGAAATTAAAAGGTCGGCATTTTTATAAAGCATTATGCATTTGGGATAACTCACATTTTGGTTTCTCAGTTGTAGAGACATCTAAATGACTCAGATTATTTAGTAAGTATTGAGAATTTGCACAGTTTGCAGTTTGTCGTGGTCTCTATATCACCACTAGATGATTTCACAGCATTTTGCTGGGTGGAAAAATTGTCATGTTCAGTAGAATCCAAATCCTTCTTCCCCTGTTCATTACTTTTATCCACATCACTCTTCTATATTGCGAGCCTGTGACCTCACGTACAGAAACAAAGACTGGTTGTGAAATGTTTGTTTGTCATATTGTGTAACTTCCATTGCTTGCTTATACAGTAACTGAATTATGGTATACAGATCATAAATGAAATATTTATTACATAGACAATATTTCTTTCTGTGCACTAGATAGATAGTAAAAATTATTTGTGGAAGTTTGCTCTTACCTAGTTGTTTAAATCATGAGGTATGTTAAAAAGACTTTAGCAGAGTTATGATGTTGAATCCTTGTTTCCTTTATCTGCTCTCAGTATAGTATTTACAAACTAAGAAACTTATCCAATTTTTAATGTGTTCCTGTTTAGAACTTTTTACTCAGCCTCTTGTATCTTTTCTCACTAAGAGTTTTTACAAGTCAGAGTTTGTTTTTCCAGTTCTTTTGCATCTTATTTGAAATTTATTTCTGATTATTAAAAAAACCTCCCCGCTGCTGTAAAACTTGAGAAAAATCTCTAAAGAAGTGCCTGATTACTTTTTTATGTGTGTAGGTAAACAAATGGATGTTGACCACAGTTCATACACTGTCCATGTCTTTGTGTGTGAGAGCTGTCGTAAAGGGCAGAGGGATATTCTGAAGGATGTTTCTTCTTTCAATGCTAGAGCTGCTTACAATTTTATCAGGAGGTTTTCATGGTCTTTTTGATCTGGTTGTAGAAGTTCTGTAAAAGTCTTAAAAAGTGTAAGTCAAATTAGAGATGGTGAAGGCATGATTTCCTCTCCATTGAACCATATATAAGACTCCTTTATGACTATTTGTTTAACAGATGTTCTGATTTTTTTGTGTGACTGAGACCTGTTTGTAACTGGTTAAGTGTGTTTTGAAACAGGAATGGGCCAAGGTGTACCTGTAGTTGGACTGGTTGTGGAAGGAGGCCCCAATGTGATCCTAATGGTGTGGGAGTATGTGAGGGCCAGCCCAGCTGTCCCTGTGGTTGTCTATGAGGGCACTGGCAGAGCTGCAGATATCCTGGCTTTTACCCACAAACACACAGGTGATACGGGGTGAGTAGTGGCATAATGCTTCTCCTCCTTGGTCTGTTGTGTTGGGAGGAACCTGAAAATGCCTGTCTCAAAACCACTGAGATAATTTCTGTTGCTTCTAGTAATGACCCTGCCATGGTCTTTTGCTGGCTTTTGCTTCTGTGAAGAGTTTCTTCCTTCCCTGCCACAAACTAGTGCTGAAAGAAATACTCTGCCAAATAGATTATGTCTTTTTTGAAGAGGAAGAAGAAACTACATCTAGCTATTTTATCTATAATGGTTCTCACCTTTGGCAAGGGACACTGCTAGGTGACCACAGAGTACCTGCTTGTGTGTTGACTCAATCCTTTCTTCTGCCATCAGTATTCTGTAAGTGGATTTAGATTTGGATTGCACAAAGCTTTTAAGACTAAGGCTGGGATTAGTTGCTGTAGGACCCTCAAGCTGGTGTAGGAGGAGGTCTAAATTTCCCTGGCTTTGGCTTTGGTTTACTGAATGGTAACCCAGATTCGTCATCTTAGTCTAACTGTTACTCTTTATGTTACCTCCAGTGCAGCCTCAGCTGCATCAAACCTACCTTGATGAAAATGTTATGTCCAAACTGGAAAAAAATAAATAAATAGATAAATAAATTTGCATGGACAATATTTCTATGGAAGTTTTTCAAAGTCAAAAGGGCATTTAAAAAAAAAAAAAATCAAGTTTTAAAAAGGTGGCCTGAGTTCATTCTGATTAAAAAAACCCAAACAAACCCAACAATTTAATAAACTTTGTATCCTGATTGTTTATTTATTAAATTTTCTAAATATTCTTCTGGGGTGGGAGGTATTTTTCCTTAGTGTGAAATATTGAGAACTTTTTTCTTCACTTGCTTTTTCTTCCGTATTTTTGACCTTTAAAAAATATGAATCCTGCCATTTCAAAAGAAAAGGAGAGTATGGCCAGAAAACTTAACAGAAGATAAATGAGGGGAAAAAATGTGGGAGAGGTATGGAGCCTAATGAACAAAAAATGAGGAATTAAATTTTATCCTTGCATGATTATTGAAAGAAAAAAAAATTTTGCTAAACTTTTAGTGATTTTTAGCTCTATATTCACAGACAATCAATTGAAAATTGTTAACTTTTTCATTTGTTCTATTTCCAATAGTGTATCTGTATGGTCACAAGTAATGCCTCTGTGAATAATAATTTATGTTATGGGATGCTTTTGCTTTGTTTTGTTGAAAGAAGGCAGGAAAAAGTCAACAGAGAAGTACAAATAAAAGAGATTTCTTGTTTGTCTCTGCTTAGCATAAGTTTCTCCTTTGGCTGAGTTGTCATTTGGGCTAGTAAGAAGTAGCTGAGAATAGACTTACTCTTGTTTGTGTATCTGTTTTTCAGGGAGCTGCGCCCTCAAGTGAAGGAGGAAGTCTTAGTAATGATTCAAAACACATTTAACTTGGGACAGAAACAGTCCAATCATCTATTTCACATTTTGATGGAATGCATGGAGCACAGAGAGTCTGTAAGTGGGGTTCATGCTCTGAGTTTAGGATGTCTTCATTGCTGTTACCCTTTTTGCGCTTTCTGTAGTGGGTTGGCGTGGTCACAGCAGTTGTAAAAGTAACAGTTTTATCTCTAACATAAAGATAACACAAAGGCATCTATGCTAATTTATATATTGAGTAGGTCCACAGAGCTTGGTTAGTTAACCTCTCAAGTCTCAGTGGTTGCTTATGAAATGACAACCTTTCTGATTTTAGTAAAAGACCAGACATCTTTGGTTTTGCAGGAAAGATCAAGGAACTCCTACTTTTCTTCTTCTCCAGTACTGTCTTATTTGTAATTTAGAAAGGTTTCCAACCATTTTTCTGCTCATAACAGAATTGTGCTAGAACTTGTCTCTGAGTATTGAATTGTTCTTTCAAAATGAGCTGGCATGTTTTGCGGCTCAGGTGATCATTTGTAAGTAGAATCATAGACTGGTTTGGGTTGGAAGGAACCTTAAAGATTATCTAGTTCCAACCCCTCTCCCATGGGCAGGGACACCTTCCTCTAGATCACGTTGCTCAAAGCCTCGTCTAGCCTGGCCTTGAACACTTCCATGAAGGGGACATCCTGGGCAACCCGTTCTGGAGTCTCATGAGCCTCACAGTGAGGAATTTCTTTCTAATATCTAATTTAAATCTACCCGCTTTGAGTTTTGAGTTTTAAGTTTGAGTTTGTCCTGTCACTACAATCCCTGATAAAGAGTCCCTCCCCATCTTTCCTGTAGGCCCTCTTTAAGTACTGGAAGGCTGCTATAAGGTCACCCCAGAGCCTTCTCTTTTCCAGGCTAAACAATGTCAACTCTCAGCCTGTCCTCATAGACGAGGTGCTCCAGCCCACTGATTGTCTTCGTGGCCCTCTCTGGACCCGCTCTAGCAGGTCCATGTCTTCCTTACACTGGAGGCCTGAGAGCTGGACTCAGTACTACAGTGAGGTCTCACGAGAGCAGAGGCAGAGAATCACCTCCCTTGACCTGCTGGCCATACTTCTTTTGATCCAGCACAGGATGAAACTGGCTTTCTGGACTGCTAAGGCACATTCCTGGGCTGTTAGAACACATTCCTGGGCCATATTAGGATTGGCAATCACCAATACCCTCAAGTCCTTCTCCTCGGGGCTGCTTTCAATCCACTCATTACCCAGTCTGTATCCCTGTTTGGGATTGTCCTGACCCAGGTGCAGGACCTTACACTTGGCCTTGTTGAACTTCATGAGGTTTGCACAGGCCCATATCCCAAGTTTGTCGATGTCTCTCTGGATGGCATCCCTTCCTTCAGGCATAACGGCCACATCACTCAGCTTGGTGTCATCTGCAAACTTGCTGAGGGTGCACTCAGTCCCACTGTCCATGTCCTTGAGAAAGATGTTAAATAATCCTGGTCCCAATATGAACTCCAGAGGGACACCACTTGTCACTGGTCTTCACCTGGACATTGAGCCATTGACTGCCGTTCTCTGAGTGTGACTATCCAGCCAATTCATTATCTACCAAGTGGTCCACCACTCAAATCCATGTCTCTCCATTTTAGAGACAAGGATGTTGTGCAGGACAGCGTCAAATGCTTTGCACAGGTCCAGGTAGACATCAGTTGCTCTTGCTTTATCCACCAATGCTGTAACCCAGTCTAGAAGACCACCAGATTTGTTGGGCACTGTGTGCTCTCAGCGAAGACATGTCTGTCACCAGTCACCTCTCTGTTTTCCCTGTGCCTTAGCATAGTTTCCAGGAGGATCTACTCCATGATCTTGCTGGGCACAGAGGTCAGACTGACCAGCCTGTAGTTCCACGGGTCTTCTCTTTTAGCCTTTTTTAAAAATGGGGGCTATGTTTTCCCTTTTCCTGTCAGTAGGGACTTCACCAGTCTGCCACAACTTTTCAAATATGGTGGAGTACCAACTTATTTGTTACAGGAGTAATGACAATTGTAACAATGATCACTAAAATGGAAACTACCCAATTTGTTTTTATTATTTTTTTTGTTTTGCTGTATTTGAGAATCTGTTTTCTAGTTGAAAACTGAATAGATATCAACCGTGTTGCATTTTTACATTTCTCAGCTTTAAAGGCTAATCAAAAGGAAGTAGACTCATGTTATTATGCAGTAGGTTGATTCAATTTGTCTGGGATGCCATTGCATTAAAAAGCAAACCAGTAGGTTTTCTGTCTGAAACAAAGGGAAATCATATCCGGGCCTTTGCCATTGATTGTGTTGAAGTGTGTATGATTTAATCTAGCAGAGCCCCTACCAAGAAGAAATAACTGCAGACTGCTCTGCCTCATCTCAAATAGTATCCTTGTGCAATTCTAACAGATAACCATATTTGATGCGGAGTCAGAAGATCAGCAGGACATTGATTTGGCAATTCTGACTGCACTCTTGAAAGGTACCTATCTAAAAATATGACCTGTTTTCATCTGACGTGCAGTCGCATTGGCTTACCATTTCAAAGCAAAGGATTAACATCAATATGTGAAAACTGCTAAATCCTTTACTTGTTTCCTAGGTACAAATATGTCTGCTTCAGATCAGCTAGATTTGGCGTTGGCCTGGAACCGTCTAGATATTGCCAAGAAACACATACTGGTTTATGGACAACACTGGAAGGTACTATTACCTTTTATTTTTCACAATGGCTTTACACTTTATTGTGATGACTAATTTTCCGTGATTTGCATTTGTCAAGCTTTAATTAAGGAATAGTTTGATGCTTGGATTCAGTCTTCTGGAGTAATCATCTTTGATTTTGGAGAGGCATTATTCTTAAAATTGCCAAGTATTCAACTACAGAGTGCATCAGATGGAAAATCAAACACATTTGTTTCCCCAGAGATGAGGTTATATCTAAAATTCCTGTAGTTTTCGCTGCTAGCTTTTCCAAATGTTTACAGTGGTCCATATGGATAAGTATTCCTCAAGCCTGTGCTGACAGTCATTATTAGTCAAGGATATTTCTTTTCTCCAACGGAGTAAACTTCAAAGGAGTGTTACTTCTATTTTCCTAGATTCGGACAGAAATACAGAAATCACAGTCTTTATGATGTTATAGGCAATAAAAAGGTAGAATTAACTGTGGTAACATGGCACCGTAGCTTTATTTCAGATTTTGTTTCTTAAGAATAACTGCAATCAAAGCAAGCCATGATCTAGACCTACATTAACTATATCTGAGTGAAAGAACGTAGAGTAGCAATTGAATCAGTCCTACAAATGGTATTTTTCAAGTTTTCAGGTGTAATCCAGTATTTAAGTGTAACCCTCCCTAAGTGAGTTTCTATGTGTATAATGTGATGTTTGTAGATGATAAAGGTAAAATTGTATCCATCTCAACACATGCTATTCCCATTTATTGTAAGAGTAAATATTTTCTTAAAGAAATTGTATCTGTCTGTTGCAACCAGAAGTAATTTTAAAGTTCTCCCTTCCAAGAATTACAAGGTTGATTTTTCCAGTCCCAAATGCCTTTTATTCTTCACAATGAAAATTTTGGGAAATGGACAGTGGGTAGATTTTTTTTTTTTAATGACGTAGCTCATTGTTTGACACATCAAGAGTGCTGAATTTTTTGTTCACGATTCCTTATTTTCCTGTGGTGTATAAGGCTGAATACATGGATCACCATGTCTGAGATGTCTACAACTGGATATCCATGAATTAAATGACTTTTTTTTTTTTTTTTTTTTTTTGGTGGTTGTTACCTCTTTGGGCTCAGTTCATTGTCTGTGGAGATGATCATGTCACGTTTTTGCGCAAAACCTGGTAAAAATAAATGGTGTCAAGTGCCCAGTGAAAGGCAAAGAAGGAAATAGCTGGTTTCTTTTTTAAGAGTGTGAACCATGTGTGAATAATAAGGGATGTGCCAAGCCTGGAACAACCAAGTAGAAACAAAATGTTGAATAACTACTTGCTAAGAGAGCATCATTCACTCTGTGAACTGAATAAGACTAAGCCCTCTGGGGAGACACAGTGTATGATTGAGCAAAGAATAATTGTACCATTGTTCATGGTGATGAATTATCTGATAATTTTTGAGTGTTCGCTGCATAACCTTAACAGTATTTCTGCCGAACAGACTTTTGTTTTTATGGAATACAGAAAACATTTGTCTATGCCATATGAGGTGTGTGTATTTTTGCCTTTATGGCTTTTTTTTATGATGCCCTGTTATGTTTTGATTCTCTGAAGAAAATGTATTTTTCCCAATGACTTATTCCATTGTTTTATAGCACATGCATTTTTTTATTTGTGTTTGTTTAGTTTTTTTGCCTTCAACAACTCTGCTGTGAACAGTTGATAAACTTTTTTGAAGCACATTTGTGTAAGATATTAAGTAAAGAGGGACACCTGCTTCAAATTCTATACTACTGGAGTAAGAGAGAAGCACTACACTTTTGGCATTTTTGTAATTGAAGAAGTATGTTGACAAGGGCCTGTGAGTCTGCATCATTCTTTTCTGTTTACATGAGAAGTGTGGCAGTTGAAACTTGCTTTGACTGGTGAATTAGTATAAATGACATAATAATAGAGTCATAAAATAGAGTCATTGAATCATTTTGATTGGAAAAGACCTTTAAGATCATTGAGTCCAACAGTTAACCCAGCACTGGAAGTCCACCACTAAACCATGTCCCTAAGCACCACATCTACACACCTTTTAAATACCTTCAGGAGTGGGGACTCCAGCATTTCCCTGGACAGCCTGTTCCAGTGCTTTACCACTCTTGTGGGGAAGAAATTTTTCCTAATATCCAGCCTAAACCTCCCCTGGCACAACTTGAGGCCATTTCCTCTTATCCTAACACATGTTACTTGGGAGAACAGACTGACCCCCACCTCGATACAGTGTCCTTCCAGGTCGTGGTAGAGAGTGAGAAGGTCTCCCTTGAGCCGCTTTTTCCCCAGACTAAACAAACCCAGTTCCCTCAGCTGCTCCTCACAGGACTTACTCTCTAGACTGTTCTCCAGCTTTGTTGCCCTTCTCTGGATGCAGTATTCAAGGTGCAGCCTTACCACCAGTGCCAAGTACAGGGAGACAGTCCTGTCCCTCCTCTTGATGACCACCCTATTTCTCATACAAGCCAGGATGCCATTGGCCTTCTTGGCCACCTGGGCACACTGCTGGCTCATATTCAATCAGCTATCAACCAACACCTCCAGGTCCTTTTCCGCCGGGTAGCCTTCCAGCCACCCTGCCCCAAGCCTGTAACGTTGCAGAGGGTTGTTGTGACCCAAGTGCAGGACCCAGCACTTGGCCTTGTTGAACCTCATACCATTGGCCTCAGCCCATCGATCCAGCCACTCCAGATCCCTTTGTAGGGCCTCTATACCCTCAAGCACATTGAGACACCCTCCCAACTTGGTGTCATCTGCAAACTTACTGAGAGTACACTCGATCTCCTCATCCAGATCTTTGATAATATTAAAGAGAACAAGCCCCAGTACTGAGCCCTGGTGAACACCACTGGTGACCGGCTGCCAACTGGATTGAACTCCGTTTGCCACCACTCTCTGGGCCCGGCCAGCCAGCTTTTTATCCAGTGAAGGGTACACACATCGAAGCTGTGAGTGGCCAGTTCATCAAGGGGAATGCTGTGGGAAATGGTATCAAAGGCTTTACTCAATAAAGGTGTCTTAAACTGAGAAAGTTAAATTTTGGTGGTGTGGCAGTTTGAGGAAAAAACCCTGCTTGAAAGTTTTGTTTTAAACTGACCAATTGGACTATTCCCTTCCATGTTACTTTTTAGCACCTCATTGGCTGTAAAAGTTTCTCGCAAGCATCTGTCCCTTTAAGAGGCGTGTACTGCGGGCTTGCTCGTTGTTGCTCTTTTGCGGCTCTCTGCGCTTTTTGCTCTCCGGGACCTCCGGGACCCTTCTGGCTTTGCACTCTGAGGGGTGCCGCAGACTTGCAGTTTCTCTCCGGGAAGACTCGCGGCTTGGCTCCGGGGACCTTACAGGCTGTCTCTCCTCGGCTTGGACCCTTGTCTGCCTGCCTGCCTGCTTGCGGCTACGGCTCCCCTGCGCTGCTGGAGTGGAGCTGTGTGCCGGGGAAGCTGTGGAGCGCTGCCTGGGACAGACTCCTCTCACCGCTGGAGACACCGCGCCCCGGGGCTGCCTCCTCCCTGCCGCCAGCACCGCCATTTTCCCCTGCTTTGCTTCCTTTAATTCACACAACCAGACTGGTAGGAACAGCGTAGCTCGGGGTTTGCATGTTGTAGCCCTGCGTTCGTAATAGCCGCGGATCCTTTGTTTACTCCACGAGAGCATCCACGTGGCCGGCGCCATTTTGGACTTTGAGCGGTACCGTCCCCTTTTTCTCTCACTCGCGTTTAACCCTCGCTGCTCCATCCTGTACAAACCCTCCAATTGGATTGGTTTTCCCCTGCATATTATATATTTTGTTCTGATGTTATTAAACTTTGTTTCACTTTTCCCAATGTTCAGAGGTCTCACAAAATCTTTTTTCCTTTTCCTATCTCCGTTTTTTAACCCTTTCTCTTCCGGTCAGGGGAGAGGAGAGTTTTAGAGATAGGAGAGGACACGTCCCCGCGATTGGCTTGCCTCAGCCAACTGGTGACAGGTGGCCATTTGTGACCTGATATTTTCATTTAATACCTTTTGTTCCTTGTTGAAAAGGGGGCTGAAGAGACACCTTATCGCTCTTTACAACTACCTGAAAAGAGTTTTTAACACGGTGGGTGTCAGACTCTTCTCCCAAGTAACATGTGTTAGGATAAGAGGAAATGGCCTCAAGTTGTGCCAGGGGAGGTTTAGGCTGGATATTAGGAAAAATTTCTTCCCCACAAGAGTGGTAAAGCACTGGAACAGGCTGTCCAGGGAAATGCTGGAGTCCCCACTCCTGAAGGTATTTAAAAGGTGTGTAGATGTGGTGCTTAGGGACATGGTTTAGTGGTGGACTTCCAGTGCTGGGTTAACCGTTGGACTCAATGATCTTAAAGGTCTTTTCCACTCAAAATGATTCAATGACTTTATATGTATGGTAAATAGCAAATAACAGTTTCCTCATCCCCACCTCTCTGACACAGAAGATCTTAAAGAACTATTGCATAACACCCTCCTTCACTCCTGACTTTCCCGAAGTGATTATCTGTTCAGTTCTTTTGTATTTCTGACAGTTTTTTCTGCTATTCTGTGTACTTTTTTCAGGTCTTAAATTCATCTTTTGGTATAGGCAGACCAGTACTGTGCCTGGTATTTAACATACGGGTTTGTTCCTTGATGTATTTAGTGAAATACTATTATTTTATAGATTATTCTGTATTCATCTAAATATAAACCATAATGACCTGTATGCCTTTTTTACTTGTTTCCAACTTATATCCAACTTCTATTTATGCTTTCAGAAGATATGTCCACTCACATTTTTTCTGAGTTATTTCAAGACTGACATTTAGGTAGTGTTATTTCACATTTACCAATACTCAACGTCACTGCTTTTTTGGCTTATTAGTCTATATTAGTAGATTTTTCTGCACCTCTTCCCAATCAGTTTTATTATGATTAATATTTTTGAATCACCAGCAAGTATTGTCAAGACAGTATCCAATACATGGGATTTTCTTGGTCCCCCATCACTATTAATCTTTTTCCCTACCTTTTGATCAGTTATTAAGCAATTGGAGGACCTTTTATCTTGTGAGAACTTAGTTCATTTAGAAGCTCTTCAAGAAAGCTGCATCAAAAGCTTTTTTGGGGTTACAAATGTAGCGTATCGATCGGACAACCTTATCATCGTTGTTCCCACCAAAATTCTTGTGGAGTTCTGATTTCATTCTGCAGAATAACTGCCTTGCTTCCTCTTACTCTACTGTATTTACCCATGTAGCTATTATTGCTATTCCTTATTGGAGATTCACTATATCTGTCCTTAAAAAGTTCTAACCGTATTGATATGCCGTACTTGGAAAATCTGTACACTCCTTTGTCTTTTTTAACAACTGGCATATTTTCTACCATCTTAATTCTGCTGTTAGAGGGGCTGATTTCAGCTATTCTTCTGTTCCCTGGGAACTCTTAGGTGAATACTACCTGGTCCTGACAATTTGCTACCACTTCACGGATGGCTTCAATGATCTTTTCTACTGACACTTCAATTTGACACAGTTCCTCAGATTTGTCTACCATGAAGATTAGCTTTGATGTAGGACCTTTCCTAACATGTTCTGTAGTAAGCAGTGAGGCAATGAATTAATTAACCATTTATGCAATAGCCTTGTCTCCTTGCATGTTTCTTTTATATCTTCATAATCCTCTGGCCTTACAGATTCACTGACAGTCCCCCTACTCCCACTCCTCTGCTTCTGATATGATTGATCTCTGTACCTATTCATATCTATTTCAGTGCAATTTTAAAGTTTCCTTTCGACTTAGTCACTTTCTTAATTAAAGAAGAGTACAATCCAACTGTCAGGGTCTGCCAGACCTGTTATTGTCAGGGTCTACAGTGTGCATCATTATTGTGGTTGAGTGTCCAAATTTTGAATTGAATAATTAAGCAGCAATGTTTAGGTGATTGTCCATGCTTTCTTAGTATTCTTCTGTCTATTGAAGTGTTTTAAGGAAGCATGCACAACTGTCACAGGTTTCTATTTAGAACTCTGGTCCTAAAAGTTCAGAAGGTAAAGATTGTAATCAGCTGTAACTGTTTCTGCTTAAATGTCAGCTCAGGCTCAAATGGACTTTACAATGAAGAATGTCATTCTAGTACTTACCAGATATCTGTCTAAACCTCTTTAGCCACATTGCCAGTGCAAAGAAGGACTGCTTGAGGAACTTTAATAGAAGAATTGTCACTTTGAGATATTTCTGAAAGAAATACCAATACTTCAGGAGTGAGGCGCAAGTTTTCTTTTCACATGTGACAGTTCTATGTCATTTATTGGTCATCTTTTCATATCTCTTGTGCCAAACATAAATACATACAGGGAAAGGACTGACTTCATGTGCTAAGTTAGCAGTGACACCTGCCCCATTTGTGTGCCAGAGTGCTCATTCTGCTCACCCCACTGTATTTTCTGTGCATACATGTTCTTTAGAAACTTTATTTGGATTTATATGAAGCTCCTTTTCTATTTTGCGTGTAGAAATCCTGCTGAGCTTTGTGCAACTGCCATGAGTAGAGTGCTTTCACCATTTGGACTCTGTTGTAGGTAGAGCTCTG